>OZ008370.1:22370167-22975789 GCA_963931995.1 Phaonia tiefii
ACCTTGTATGCGATAGATGAAATTTTCATTCCACGATAGTTTGTACATATACTCCGGTCGCCTTTTTTGAAAACAGGACACAGGATGCTAAGACTCCAATCATCGAGCATGCGTTCGTCTACCCAGATTTTGCATATGAGCTGATGCATGCACCTTTCCAAATCATAGCCGCCAGCCTTAAACATCTCCATCAGCACCAGCGTCTTTGTTGTTCTTAAGCCGAGAAATTGCAGTTTTAACTTCGCTTTGGCTAGGAGAAGGGCAGTCGACGTCAATCGTCCTGTATGTGTTAAACATCCTGATCTATATTGAAGTCTCCTGGGACATGTAAAGCAGAGAAGTGACCTCTCCGTATTCCCAACATACTCTGCACATCAGTGACAAGATTCCCGGTATTATCTCCACAAAAAGGAGGCTCTGATGCATTTCCGTTGGTTTGGCTTTGTATTTTTCGGTAGAGTTTATGGGCCTCATTCTTCCTTCTGTAAGATTCAATTTTCTCACTCTCGCGTTTTCTCCACAACTGCTTTTTCTGCTTAAACAAACGGTTTTATTCTCTCCTCTTCTCTTTATATCGCTTTGTCGCGGTTCGCGTTGCAACGGGCTGAAACATTTTTATACGTGCAGCGTTTTTTTTTATCACTTGCCATGCGATACTCTTCATCGCACCATGGTTTGTCTTTAAGTGGGATTTCATAATTAATTACGGCCTCTGCAGCAGTTTCCATGGAATGGGAAATGTATTTCGACTGCGCTTCAGGATCATTCAGCGCCAGTATTTGAGTGAGTTTCTCAGCATAGAATAAAATAAATGGTTTCCCATTACAGCCCATGAAGGAATCGCGGAGAGCTTCTCACAACCAGTGAGCTGAGCGCTTTCTAGTTTTATACTCACTGATTGGGAGCTACAGTTTTACACCGTTTCCGAACGGTATTTTGAGAAGCTTTTTCATAGCTAAATAATCGATAGTGTCACCGTCACTAAGCGAGGTTACCGTCGTCGAAAGAAATGTAAGGTGGTCAGTGCAAGGATCGAACCCACGTTCTCATGTACAAGAGTCGCGCACACTAACCATTGCACCACCGACGGTCACGATTATTAAAAACTGTGGGAAATTTTGGTGAAAAAATATTCCATTTATTGCTTTCAACGACACCCAGAAAATTACCCATTAACTCTTTCCGGCGCACTATATAAAATCGGAAAAAATTAAAGAAAATTTTTATTTGCTTTTATTTATAGAAGTAATTTATTGAAAAAAATTAAAAAAAAAAAAATATTTCCTTACAGGATTTCGCGCAAGGATGTGGTATGATTTTTATACCACCGCGCTTATGGTTGGTGGGACGACGAGGCTCGTATGCTTGCATCTACAAAAGGTTTATTGTTTTTTAGTCGAATAGTGGTTTTTTTATTTGGCCTTGCAGAAGTTACGGATGAACATGAACCTGTGTGACACAGACTTGAAATTATATCCAGCTTAAAATCTTTTAGTGGTAACTTATACCCATCACTTTTGGCAATTATATAAGCATTGACGACTGCCACATCGAGAAAATGACAAAAAATTCGATGCCAACAGTTGCGGCTCTTTCCATTCAACTCATAATATTTCTTTAGTTGGTCTAACTTGTCGACGTTGTTCATATGCATATTATAATCATGTATAATACCTGGTTTATCAATTTCCATCACTGTACCATCACGTTGACGTTGCATTACCTTGACAAGTTCATTTGGATCATGGAAACTGGACAAAGCTGTGACCGCTCGTTTGTCAATCTATTTCATAAAGAGCACACCCGTATCGCTTATTTGCCAGTCATATTCTCCCCTTTTTAATTGCTTGTCAGGCTTAGTATCGGTCGGGAGATATTTTCGATTACTTCGCACTGTCCGGCAACCATTTATTAACTTTTTTTTCAATTCCAGGATGAGGTTGTAGGAAGTGAAGAAATTATGAAAATATACCTTTCACCTTCATCAAAGTGTTTATCTTCATTGTCGACTGCAAGGATGTTATCAAAGAGTTCCTGCATTTGGTTCTGATCATCGAGGTCCTCAACATCATCGATAATTGACTCAGCGTCTGATGGAATCTCTTCCACAACAACTTCATCCTCGATTGTTTCCAATATATAGGAAATATCACTGTCTTTGAGTTTATTGTTTTTAGCCATGGATATAATGCGCAGTGGTATTATTTTTATACCATCAACTTTAACCTTCACTACTTCAAAAGTTTTTATTTATTTTTGATGTTACTATTTTCAAGCACGTTATTCACTATCTTATTGATCAAAAATTATACATGTATGAAGTCTAACGCACGTGTTTTGCAGAAATTTACTAAATAATGGAAAACACTGTCAACACTTGACAGATGGTACTCAAGTTTAGTTCAAAATATATATATCTATCTCTTTCAAACAATTGGTATATTTTTTTTTTTTGAAATATAAGCTTAAATCTACATATAAAAGTGGTATTTAGAATATACCATTGCACACAGAATGTAGGAAAATTAATTAGATAAGTGGTATAGTTTTCATACCACCGCGCCGGAAAGAAAAATTCCCCAACACTTGCGCTTCATCAGCATGCTTTAAATCCTAGATAAAGTTAATAACTAGATATCCCACAGAAGTTACAATGCCGATCAAGAAGTAGACGCAATTTGGCAACACTTGCGCAATTTGGCAGCCCTCGTAAAGGAAAACCAAAAAGTGGTAACAATTCACTCAAACGCTTTTCTCATGGTTGGAATTTGTATAGTTATATACAATAAAACTAAGAGAGAGAGAGAACAGATAATGGCTGGGGTTTCACTCGTTTTGTTTGTTGGCATTTGAGTGAAGAGAAATTTTGACTGTCTACATTAGTACATCGTTTTTGGAAATTATCAAATACTGGCCAGTTTTTCAGTCGGAGATCATCTTGGGATATGAGTTAAACTACGTTTAAACTAGATTTTCATTTTTCCAGTCAAAGGTAAAACTACGTTTAACTCTCCAATTTGTGTGAGTTAAACTAAGTTTAGATTGTGTTGGCTTTTGACAGCAGCAATGAAAAACAAGAAGAAGAATTTCGTGTATGTAAACAATAAACCATTTTGTTGATATTTTTGGAGTTTTGAAAATGAGTTTTTCCTCGGACCTAGTAGACATTAGTGACCAAGAAATGTGCGAAGAATTTTGTTATGAGGTTACAAGAAAACAACGCACAAGAATGACCCGGACAAATCACTTCAATTTGCTTGGCGATAATGACTTCTATGTAAGATTCCGTCTAATAAAAGCATCTACATATGTATGTATGCAGTTCTTGAATTGATTGGCCACATATAAAAAACAAAACAAACTGGTAAGTAAAAATTTCAATAATAGTATACATTTTAAGAAACTGTGAGTTGAAGAAAAGAAGCTGCAACCACATAGAACAAATAACAACAAACAACTGTTGATATATTTGACATTTGCACAAGGTTGCCATGATAGTAAAAAAATTGTGATGTATTTAACTGTGCACTGAAAAACAGAATGGACAGTTTAACTAAGATTAAATCTAATCGAAGTTTTAGTAATCCGCGGTTTAAACTCGCTCTGAAAAACTGACCATTATTGAACTTTCTTTGACGTTTATTCAACACTGTGGGAAAGTTTTTACATACAAAAAAGAATAATTTTCCAGGTAATGTTTTTCGAGCAACTAATTTGTTTTCATGGCCTGGTGTTCCCCACTTCCAATAAAAATGTATTTTATTGTGTGCTTTTTTGTTGCCTGTTATTGTTGGTATTCGTTTGTGTTGAATTTGACAGCATCGGCCCTCCAAGCAAAAAGATAATGCCTGTTGATATTGACTACAACACCTACTGCTATCACCTGTTCTAAATACATCTTGCAAGATATATTTTTTTTGGATCAAATTGTTTTCAGCTCCATCTAGAAAATATCCCATTGAACAAGAAACTTTCCAAGTCACGTGAGATATCTAGTTATTACCTTTATCTATGCTTTAAATAACACGAGATTTTCCAAAATTGGTCAAACGCCCCTCTGCTATTGAAAATGAGCGATCTTGCCACTTCAATTCTGGCACATTCCATACAAAACTCCTGCGGACATCTGGTCGGTTTACGTGATAGCTTCCGTAAAACACAACCGATCTTTATGAAATTCAGCACTTTACTAGAAATGCACAACGCGACTCTATAATTGAAAATGGATGATTTCCCCAAACCCATTTTTGTTTACCTCCCATGCAATACTTGGTCAGATAATTGGCTGGTTAATACGATAAGTCGCGAAAACCCCAGCAGATTCTTAAATTTTGTAAATCATAAACAGTTCTGACTTACACTTTAAATATCACGACATTTCCCCAAATTCAGTAGTAAAGGGGAGGCAAACAAGGTACCAAAACCCTATGCAGAACTAATTGGTTTTGAAACCAAATGTTCACTCTCTTGTCCCGGTTAGTTGAGGTGAATATTTTGCTGAGTAATGTCGGTGAAGCATAATAGAAAGCGCAACTGATACATTTTCTAATTCCTACATACTGACAGTGTGAATATCTTCTTCTATCTGATCATAGGATATGACAAGCATTCGCTGATCCGGTTCGAAACTCTTAAATTTGAGAGCCGGATTGCGAGCCAGATTTAACTTTTCCGAATGCTCGTGCCTCGAGCCAACTGGCTTCGCATGGAATACCTTTGTATTAAAGCATTTGAACCGATGGAATGAAGATGTCAACATCATAAGCTGCTAAATTTTGGAAATATTCCGGTCTTTCCTCGATTGATTTGAGTGATGGACAATCAATGCAATCTAATCGTCGTCTCTCAAACCGATTCTGAAGTTTGTGCCGGATTCAGCTGTGAGCTCAAATTCAAAATATTGTTCTCAGAAAACTTTATATATCCGTGACTTGATGTCCGCTCACAAAACTATAAATTAATTTTATTTACATTTTTTCTGCCAAACCGGATGTCGTGCAGTATTTCACACAAATCGTGTGAATTTAATTAAACAATTCAACTTTTGCATTAAACCTTTAAATTCCTCAACAGTCATTTCATGCCATGGAAAAAGCGGGTTGATTGATAAACTGATTTGAAATTTGGTTCAAAAAAATCAATATGGGAAAACACAGATAACACTCTTAATTACTTTGTTAAACTCAAATCTAAAACTGTTGCGTTTTGTATAATTTAAAATAAATATAATAAATGGTTTAAATGTTTTTGTTATTGATTTGCATGAGAACCAGTATTAATTAACCAAAGAATTGGTTAATTAGGCGATACTTGCGGGCATAGAGTAAGAATGGAGTAGAGACGCCATTCCGCTCCTTAAATTCAAGACAATGGGTGCGGTTGCATGTGAACGTTGGATGTTGAAATGCATTGCTTTAATAATACCAGGTAGAAGCATTACCACAAAACATCGAACAAGAAGACAATAACGGCATTATGTGTTTGCATGTGAGAATAGTTTTGTTAAATACAACTCAAATATATACCAGCAATAAATTCAACAAAAAAGTGCAAAACACATACATTTAAATTTTACAATTTTTCACCAAAAAACGACATGAAAAAGTTTAATCAACAGTTTTTGTAACTCCACCTGGTGTAAGTCAATTTGCGTCGACCATGTCTCCTTGGCACCTACCTAACGACAAATAAGATGAAATGATATGCACGAAGGCGGGTCAATAAATCCGTGACTTTTCAAACTCCCCTCGTAGTTATATGAAATGCAACACTGCTCCCATCAAGTACCACCTGTTAATCTTTATATATATAATTCTACTGTGTGTTTGTGACTGATCTCCTCCTAAACTTCTGGACCGATTTGAATAAATTTTTTTGTATGCGTTTGGGTGGCGCCCTGGGTGGTTTAGATTTACTATTCGGTTCAATTGGACAAAGGGGCGTGGTACCTCCCATAGAAACCACAAATTAAAAATCCATTATTTCTGCTCTTGCTAACGGTATTTGAACAAAATTTGCAGGTCAATGTCTGTCGGGTCAGCTAGTAGACTATCAAATTTTGAGCAAGTTCCGTCATTTAACGGGTCCGCAAATAACTTTTTTTTTGTTTGAAAATGCTATAAAAAAAAACTACTGAATGTTTTCTCAAATTTCTTTTTTTATTTGAAAGTACAATCCTTTCGGTTAATAATGGAAAATAATTTCATTCAAATGGCTGCCTCGGCTGGCCATGCAGTAGCCTACACGATCGGTCCAATTTTTAAGCACATTATCGATTGTGTGCAGCTGTATTTCACCAATGGCTTCACGAATATTGTTCTTTAAAGCGTCAATTGTCTCTGGCTTGTCGGCGTAACACTTATCTTTGAGGGCACCCCACAAATAATAGTCCAACGGTGTCAAACTCCCCTCGT
Organism: Phaonia tiefii; assembly: GCA_963931995.1. NCBI lineage: Eukaryota > Metazoa > Arthropoda > Insecta > Diptera > Muscidae > Phaonia > Phaonia tiefii. Next base: position 22,376,581 of record OZ008370.1, read on the forward strand.
AGTTATATGAAATGCAACACTGGTCCCATCAAGTACCACCTGTTAATAGACTACTGTCAAATTTGACCAAGTTCCGTCATTTACTTTAACAGCTGTTCAACAGCTGTTCAAAACACATGCATTTTTTTAAAAATGGCAAAACTTGAATTTCGAGTGCTCATTAAACATTATTTTTGGCGAAAAAATCCCGTCAATCAAATCAAAGAAAAGCTTAATAAATACTATGGGGACTCTGTACCATCGATTTCAATGGTAAAAAAGTAGTTTACTGACTTTCGTTGTGGTCGCACATGTACAAATGACGCTGAACGTTCTGGACGGCCAATTGAGGTCAATACACCCGAAAATGTCGAAAAAATCCACGATATGGTGTTGGCCGATCGAAGAGTAAAAGTGCGGGAGATTGTTGATGCCATAGGCATTTCATATGGCAGTGTGGTTTCAATTTTAAATGATTAGTTGGGTTTAAGAAAGCTGTCTGCAAGATGGGTGCCGCGTTTGCTCTCAATTGACCATAAACGTAAAAAAATAAATAAATGGTTTCCCATTACATCCCATGAAGGGACCGGGGAGAAATTCTCACAATCACTGAGGTGTGCGCTTTCCAGTTTTCACTCATTGATTGGGACCTACAGTTTTACACCGATTCCGAACGGTATTTTGAGAAGCTTTTTCATGGCTTAATACTCGATAGTGTCGCCGTCACTATGCGAGGTGACCGCCGCCGAAAGAATTTTTTTTGAAGGTGGTCAGAGCAGGGTTCGAACCCAGGATCTCGTGTACAAGAGCCGCGCACACTAACCATTGCACCACCGACGGCCACAGACCTAAACGTAATCGTGTGAAAACTTCAAAGGATTGTTTGGAGTTGTTTAATTGGACTATGAATTGGTACCTCATCCGCCAGTTTCTCCGGATTTAACCCCCAGTGACTATTTCCTATTTCCAAACCTAAAGAAATGGCTCGGTGGAAAGAGTTTAGTTTAGTATTGATCAAACAGATGCCCATTTTATGGACCTCGAAAAATCCTATTTTTTGGAAGGGAGACAAAAATTGGAGAAACGTTGGACTAAGTGTATTGAGCTAAAAGGAGATTATGTTGAAAAACAATTTTTTTTTGCAGAAAAAACGGTGTTTCATTCAAAAAGCCACGGACTTATTGAGCCGCCCTCGTACTATGAAACGTATAACCAAACTATGTCTATATATATAAAAATTAGTGTTTGTCTGTATGTCCTTTATAGAATCGTAAACTCATGTGATGATCTTTAGCAAAGTTGTTGTGCATGAGCCCACGAAGGTTTCTGAATTTCTACGACCAATTTTCGACAGATGGCGCCAACTGTCATTCCACCATGACTTTGCAACGGAACCAGACTTTCAGTCAAAATGAAATTTGAAGGCAAATCAACGTTAGCCGGGTCAGCTAGTTTGGTATAAACAAAACAAACCACCATATTAAAGCCAAGAATCCACAATTACTAATAAAGGAAAATTGAGTGCAATATCTCCAAAACTGTAGGAGATATAGTGCAAGAAAATAAAAAAAAAGAAATACAATATTTTGTATTTACAAAATTTGAATAAAGCTAATATCTGTAATACGAAAAAAGTTTAAATTTTGTTCGCATTATGAACAATTACTTCGAAATATGTTAAAAAACATAGAGAGAAAAAACCAAAATTGTTGTTTTCCTTATAATCAAAAAATAAGGACATTTGCTTTTGGCATGTACTGCAGCAAAGTTGCGACAACCAAGTATTTCGGGGTACTGTCGACATAGCATTCGTGTATGTGAGTGTTGACAAAAACCCAATACGATGGGAAGCGAAGTAGAAGTAGTAGTATTGTCTTTTTGTACTCTACAGCTTCACACACATACACGAGTGCTTTTTTCAGAACACTGAAGTATTTGGTTGCCGCAACTTCGCTACAGTACATGTCTTGAAAAAAAGCAAATGTCTTGAATAACCATTCAAGACGTCTTGTGCAGATCTCTAGTATTTACCCACCCATGTGTAACCCATTCAAATCGCCGTGGGAAATGGGTAACGATCGTTTACCCATTACCCACATGGTGTGAGGTAAATAATGGGTAGTTACCCACGATGTTGGGGAATTGCCCAACACGCTTACCCATTACACAGAGGGTATGGGGAAAATAATGTGTAGTTACCCACGACTATGTCAATTGCCCATCACAATTACCCATTACCCACAGGATATGAGGTAAATAATGGGTAGTTACCCACGGCGATCGTAATTTACCCATCAGGATTACCAATTTTCCACAGGGTATGGGTAAGCGCCCTTTACATATTACCCATTTTTGTTCCAATATATGAAAAATGTAGAAAAACGTCTATATCTCGAAATATAAAGTGGCCCAATTCGTATGGAAAATTTTTGTTTTCAAAAAATTGCCAAAATAAGAAAGTCGCTAAGTTAAAAATTTGGCTATAACTCGGAAACGGTGCGTCCAATCTCAAAAATAGTAACATTTTGGCGATTTATTGACCCCCTTTAAAATCTCCCAAAAATTGGTTATATTTTTCAATTGTACGCGCAAAAATTGTCTTCCATCTGAATGTGGCCACTTTATGAAAACCCGTCAAAATCTCCCAAAAAATTGGTTATTTTTTTAATAGTACACGCACTTTCCGAAAACCCGTTGAACTCTCCCAAAAATATGTTATTTTTTTTCAATTGTACGCTCGCGTTTTAGCGATTTTTGTTTAAAACAATTTTAGTTTTAGCGATTTTAAAAAAATTACTGACAGACAGACATCCACAGGTTAAATATTTTAGTTTTGCTATTGGACGCAGCGCACCGTTCCCGTGTTATAACCATATTTTTATTTTAGCGATTTTATTACTTTAGCGATTTTTTGAAAATAAAAATCTGCCATAAAAATTGAACGACTTCATCAAACCCCCTAGAAATTACCAACAATTGATTTTTTTTAAATTAAACGCTCCGTTTTTATATGTAGTTGATTTTTCTAAAATTTTCATGATTTCGATCAAAAATGGGGATGGGTTACCCTGGGTACCCCATTACCCATCAGCGTGGGTAATGTGAAAAGGCCTCTTACCCATACCCTGTGGATAATGGGTAAACATTATGGGTAATTCCCCACCGCTATGGGTAACTACTCATTATTTTCCCCATACACAGTGGGTAATGGGTACGCGACCGTTACCCATTCCCCGCGACTATGGTTAATGGGTTACCCAGGGTAACACATTACCCACGAAATACGAACCCTGCTCTCATCTGTCCTTTCATGGGATATAATAGGAAATATTTATTTTTATTTAGACTCTGGAAGCAAAATCCTATACAATTTATATTGTGAAAAGAGAGTGAATGACCCTTAACTAGTTGCTCAGTATTTTCTGATCTTGGTTGTATGAAATCCCACATAATCAGTGGCACAAAATTCTCGTCTCCTACCGACCTCTTGTCAGGTTCGTGCGTTCCCAGTGCGATTACCGATAAGCAAAGTAGTGTAATGTGATTATAACGGGTTTTTCAATAAGAGCGCTACAAAAGTTTTTTTAAATAAAACAAAACCGGTTTTAGATACCAATGAAATTCTTTATTCCTGTGAGAGTACGTTCGATGTCATTATGTATGGAACTCGATTTCTTTTGCATGGCCACCACGGGCACGCTTGCAGAAGTCCAGACGCTGAACCCAATTTTCGACGGTTTTCAAGCATAAATCGACCGATACTGCTGCAATTTCACGTTCGATATTCGTACGAAGTTCATCAATCGTCGCTGGCTTGTTGGCATAGACCATAGACTTGACGTAGCCCCACTGGAAATATGCTAACGGCGTCAAATCGCACGACCGAGGCGGCCAATCGACTGGGCCATTTCGTGAGATAACACGTTCACCAAACTTGGTTTCCAATAAATTGATTGTGGCATTCGCTGTGTGGCTTGTGGCGCCGTCCTGTTGGAACCACATGTCCTCCAAGTCCATATTATCCAATTGGGGCCAAAAATATTCGGTTATCATTGAACGGTAGCGATTCGCATTCACAGTAATGTGCCGGTCTTGATCATCACGGAAGAAGTACGGCCCAATGACGCCGCCGGCCCATAAACCGCACCAAACCGTAATTTTTTCGGGATGCAATGATGACTCATGGATTACGTGTGGATTGCTGTATGACCAATAACGCATATTTTGCTTATTGACGAAACCATTCAGCCAGAAATGAGCCTCATCGCTGAAGATGATTTTCCGATGAAAATCCGAATCTTTTTCAAGTTGTTGCTCAGCCCAATTCACGAACATACGACGCTTATGGTGGTCAAGCGGCTTCAGTTCTTGCGTCAATTTGATCTTGTAACGATGTAGGCCAAGACCTTTTCGCAAAATTCGCCCCAACGACGTCACAGAGATTCCCAACGCTTGAGAACGACGTGTGAGAGACACATTTGGGCTTTCTTGAACTGAAGCGTCAGCGGCAGCAATATTCTCGACACTACGGGCACTTCTTTGTCTCACTGGCACGGGAACATTTTGTACTGTGCCTGTGGATTCAAATTTTTCCACTAGACGCTCAATTGTTGATCTGGTAGGACGATTATGACGACCATAAATTGGACGTAGCGCTCTTAAAGTTGAGGCCACTGACTCCAAATTTCGGTAGTAAATTTTAATAATTTCGACTCGTTGTTGGCTCGTATATCTTTCCATGATGAAATGGCAAACCTTACTGAAGAGAAATGTCAAAAGAGCGGGAAAAAATATGGCGTCGTTTGCTGTTCCTATCGATTTACTTTTGTAGCGTCTCTGTTGAAAAACCCTTTACTTTACCATACAAGTATCAAAACATTCTTTCACATTATTACGATTTTGATAAGGAGGTTATTACTTCTTGAAACTTAAGCGACAACACAAACAACACCAATAGAAAAAATATCAAATACAAAATGCTGTTTGACACCAACAACAATATTCTCGTACAATAAGAACAAGGCAATAACAAATGTTCCGTATTCCGTATCTCTGATTAGAGAAGGGGACAACAAACAACTCAAGTAAATATGTAGAATTGCTTATAGCAATCGCTACTACAGATAAAAAGTCACTCTAAATTTGAATACAGGGAAATGAGATCAAATACAGAAACCGAAAGAGAAACTGACTGCATCTTTGACATACATTTCGTTTCAATTTCGTACTTCTTTCTGGTTTTTTGGAAAGAAAACAAGTAGAAATTGTGTTGTAGAAATGATCGACTGTAGTGTTATCGTAAATAAATCGATAAATTAAACGAAAGTCAAACAAATTGCATCTTAACCACTTTTACTTTTTGTGCTCCATATCGTCGATATTTACATATGAGGTTTACATATGAACACGAAGTCCCAAAGAAAACAACAACAGACATTTTGTATTTGTTTGGGGATCGAAGTTGTCACATTGCTCTCAAATATATACTAACAACAAAAGTAAACAAAAACTATAAAAACAAACTACATTAGAATTTATCAGTTGGGTGGGGTCGAAACCCCATGACAAAAATTAAATCAATAGTTGTATTAAAACAACCTGTAATAATTCAATTATTGTTATAAAAAAGACAAAGCCTTTTCCTTGAGAAAAACACATGAACCTGTCTGGTGGAAACATTTTTCTTGATTTTTAAGATAATTTTTTTGATGTGTTAACTTCTGTAGACACGGGTAGGGCAATCTATCAAAGTGAACACATGCAAACAACACAAAGCGTTAGCATCTCATACGTGGTTGTTGTACAACAATAGTCTCTGCCTGAAAATAAGTATGATGGTATTAATGTAGCGGCAGCGAACGAACAAGCAGATCGTCGTCGCCAAAGAGTAGTGAATAGTATAGAGAACTCATGGAACGAATTGTATGACTCAAAGACACTGGCAACATATGTATGGCGAATGATTCAAAACGTATTACTCTCTTTTTGTCTTAACACATGGTCAATTTAAAATTTTGATGTGAAACATTGATGCCTTTTGAAACATTTGTGCTTTATGTATTGTTTTCTGTAATAACATTGTCGAAATGGTGCATTTATATTGAAATATTCTATAAAGAGAATAAGACTCGTTTATGCTCTTTTACTTAGACTCTCTACATGAGAGTGGAAAAAGAGTGCAATAAGTTCTCTATACTATTCAATACTTTTTGACGTCGCTCTGTTAATGACAAAAACAATTATTTCAGTGAGATAAATATTGCTTTATTTATTTCAACAATATTACATCTAATGTTAAAGCAGATGTAAGAAAAAAGAAAGTGCAATAGCAAAAGAGCCTTCAGCATAAAAACTATTCTCTTTTTTATTTTCCAATGTAACATTTACTAATGTGTTCATAGTAATCGAACAGGTACCGTGTAACAAAAAGGTGTTAACACATCGCCCGTGAGTGCGAACATTCATTGATTTTTTTTATATGGACTGTCTTCACCAGAGGTGTTGCCGCGATGTGGGGGCTTAAACGCGGGCACTCAGATAAAGAGTGGCTGCTTGAACTAAAAGCTATGAAATAAATGGTTTGCCGTTACATCTCGTGAAGGGATTATGGCTCACAAACCAGTGTGCTGTGCACGTTCCAATTTTACACTCACTGATTGGGTCCTACAGTTTTACACCGGTTCCGAACGGTATTTTGAGACTCTTTTTCATGGCTAACTACTCGATAGTGTCGCCGTCACTAAGCGAGGTGACCGCCGTCGAAAGAAATTTAAGGTGGTCAGAGCAGGGATCGAACCCACGTTCTCATGCACAAGAGCCGCGCACACTACCATTGCACCTCCGACGGCCACACTCAAGGTTATCTCTCGTTTTTTCAATGCGGTTCCTACGTGGATCTAGTAGTGTTGCACACAATTGAGGAACCGGTTATTTACAGCAACCGACTGAGCAGTTCTTAAAGAATCAAAAAGAACCGGACAACGAGTCCAAAAGAACCGAAAGTGGTTCTAAAAATTAAAAAAAACGATTCTAAATGAACTGAAAAACGGGTTGAAAAGAAGCGTAAAACATTTCCAGAATAACGGGGCTCGATTTCAAAGGAACCAAAAGTGTTAAACTTTGAATGAGGGTATGAAAGTGTGTATTTTTTATCAAGTTTTATATTCTTATAATAAATTAATCACTTAAGACTCTTTGGGAGAACCAGAACCGGTTAAAACCCCGGTTCATCTCGGAACCGGACTCGATAGAACCGGTTCTTCATATATGCGGAACCCTACATCACTAGTATCTAGTAATTTATGCTGGTACCCAGGAACGGTTCGGCAAGTATTCCTCCTTATGCTGTTGGAGGCGTATGAACCAATACTACAGGTCAACGGCGGCAGACTGCAGGTGAAAACAAAACCCAGGTCTGACAAACTCCGATTGGCCAGCGTACGACCCAGAATGGGCGGCAGGTAAATATATCCTGGTAGTAGGTAAAATGCAAAACCCATGTAGCCTGGGCTTACCTACCGCCACCGCTTTTTAATGGCAATAAATATACAAATGAGAATGAACAACATGAAACCCCCTATTTGTTGACGACGCCCTCAAACGATATAAGGACAATGATTACACTTCCATGCACTTGGAATGTCAGAACACTATACAGATCCGATTCCACTATATGTCCTTGAGAATTATAAGGCTAACATTACAGCTATCAAGGAGATGAAATGGACAGGACATGGCTGTACAAGGAAGAAGAACAGGGACATACGAGGACGGATCAATAAGTCCGTGACTTTTTGAATGAAACACAGTTTTTTTTGCAAAAAAAAATATCTTTTAGCTCAATACACTTGGTCCAACGTTTCTCCAATTTTTGTATCCCTTCCAAAAAATAGAATTTTTCGAGATCCATAAAATAGGCATTTGTTTGATCAATAATTTCATCGTTGGAGCTAAATCTGTTTCCACCAAGTCATTTCTTAAGGTTTGGAAATTGGAAATAATCACTGGGGGCTAAATCCGGAGAATATGGCGGATGAAGTACCAATTCGTAGTCCAATTAAACAACTCCAAACAATCCTTTGAAGTTTTCACACGATTACGTTTATGGTCAATTGAGAGCAAACGCGGCACCCATCTTGCAGACAGCTTTCTTAAACCCAACTGATCATTTAAAATCGAAACCACACTGCCATATGAAATTCCTATGGCATCAACAATCTCACGCTCTTTTACTCTTCGATCGGCCAACACCACAACGTGGATTTTTTCGACATTTTGGGGTGTATTGACCTCAATTGGCCGACCAGAACGTTCAGCGTCATTTGTACTTGTAAGACCACCACGACAGTCGGTAAACCACTTTTTTTTACCATTGAAATCGATGGTGCAGAGTCCCCATAGTATTTATCAAACTTTTCCTTGGTTTGATTGACTGTTTTTTTTTCGCAAAAAATAATGTTTAATGAGAAATCGAAATTCACTTTTTTCCATTTAAAAAAAAAATTACGAGGTTGTATGTTTTGAACAGCTGTTAAACTCAAAGTAAATGACGGAACTTGCTCAAAATTTGAGAGTAGTCTATTAACAGGTAGTAATTGATGGAAGCATTTCATATAACTACGAGGGAAGTTCGAAAAGTCATTGATGGAAGACACTCTTCCAGTGTAATGGACGTACGTGTGATTCGAGGAGCTAATATCGATTGGGATCACTACCTGGTTGCAGCAAAAGTTCACACAATGTCAAGCAAAGCGAAAGTAGTACGAAACCAGACATATACACGCTGAAAAATAATGGCCCCAGTAAAATATTTGTTTCTTTGTTGTCCGTCTCGTATTTGTTTTTAGCGGTTTTCAACAAACAAATTCATATTTCGGTCTCAAAAACATATCTTATAGCCTATTAATCATTGTGTCTCAAACATGTTATATTGAATTGCAAACACAATGTGTTTGGGCACAAGTATAATATATATGCCGAGAAGCTCAATCAGCTGTTGGGGCAGATCGCACCTCTGCCTCATGATTCTGAGGCGCAGTGGAAATACATTTATCACTCTACGAAAACTGCTACAGAGACCGCTCTCGATTATGAAAATCCGGTTAAAGACAAACCATGGTACGATGAAGGCTGTCTCATGGCAATTGATGAAAAGAATACTGCAATGCTTCAGCCAGCTGCAACGATAGCCGTGACAGAGCGGTATAAGGAGAAGAGAGAGGAAACCCGTTTATTTAAGAGGAAAAATTGGGTGTGGAGAAAGCATGAGAGTGTGCAAATTGAATCTTACAGAAGGAAGAATGAGGACCGTGAATTCTACCGAAAAGAACAAAGTCAAACTTACGTCCGTGGATCAGAGCCAACCTTTTGTAGAGAGAAGAACGGAAATCTAGTCACAGATATGCATAGTATGTTGGGAACAGTGCGAGATCACTTCTCAACGTTACCTCTTGAGACAAAGAGAGATCACTTCTCTATTTTACCTCCTGGGACAAAGACTTCAATACAGAAGAGGGTGTTGAGCAAATACAGGACGATGGGGATGACTGTCCCTTCTAGCCAATGCGAAGTTAGAACTGCAATTTCCCGGCTTAAGAACAACAAAGCCGCTGGTGCTGATGTACTACCGGCTGAGCTGTTTAAGGCCGACGGCTATGTGTTGGAAAGGTGTATGCATCAACTCATATGCAAAATCTGGCTAGACGAATGCATGACCGACGATTAGAGCCTTAGCAAACTATGTCCTATTTTCAAAGGCAACCCGAGTGCATTCACAAACTATCGTGGAATAAGCCTTTTTTCCATCGCATACAAGATTCTCTCGAGTGTATTGTACGAAAGACGTAACCGTTTGTTGCAGACCTGATCGGACCTTGTCAGTGTGAGGCTTTAGGCCTGGGAAATCAACTATCAATCAGATATTGGCATTAGAACAAAACCCGGAGAAACACCAGAAAAAACAAACCGACACATACCACCTTTTTGTAGATTACACGGCTGCCTTCGATAGCTCGATACGCAGAAAACTGTGCCAAGCTATGTCGTAGCTAGATATTCCTGCTAAGCTGACACGCCTTTGTAGAGTGGCACTGGCCGACTCGAAATCCTCAGTAACGATTGGTAAAGATCTCACCGAGCCATTCAGTATGAGGCGAGGCCTCCGGCAAGGTGGCACCCTATCATGAGATCCCTTCAACATTATAATTGAGATCATCGTGAGAAAAGCTGCAGTCAATACGAACAAAAATAACAGCAGCAAAAGTCTTAAGCTGCTCGAATATGCTGATGAATTAGACATCATTGGGCGAAATTTGTAAGAAGTTACAGCATTAGTTTTTAGAACTGAGAAGGAATCAGCAGAAGTAGGAATCAGCAGAACATCCACCCGATTGGACGAAAGGGTGAACACTGATGTCCGTTATAATTTCGAGTTCCTAAGATTTGCTGTAAACAGACACAATAACCTCAGCCTAGAAATCAAACGGAGAATTGGGCTTGCAAACAAGTGATATTTTGGGTTAAGCAAGCACTTCAGGGATAAGACCCTCTCTCGAGAATCGAAGATCCAACTATATCAGACTCTCATACAACCTGTCTTGCTTTATGCTGCAGAATCCTGGGCCCTATCGCATGCTGATGAACTGGGAATCTTTGATAGACAAATTTTCCGAAAAATATATTGTCTTATGATAGAGTACGGCAAGTATCAATGACGGATGAACCACGAGCTGTATAATCCATAGAGTAAATATGGGTAGAGAAAATCTTTCACTCACCAAATTTCTGACATTTGTCCTCGTGTGATGTATACGTTTGATGTTGAAAAGAATTGCTTTACTAATACCAGATAGAGGCAATGGTTCAAAACAACGAACAAAATAACAACAACGGCATTTCGTTTTGTGTGTTTAAATTAATGTGTTAAATACAACACAAATGTATGCTAACAATAACGGTCAATAAAAAAGTTTAAAACACATTTAAATTTCACAGTTTTTCACCAAAATGGCATGAAAAATTAAAGCAAGAAGTTATTGTAATTCCACCTGGTGTATATCACTTTTCGTCAAACATCTCTCTATCACACCGACCGCATCACGAAGAGTGTGAAAGGAAACGTCAGATGAGACAAATGGCGGCTCTACTATAAATTTACTCTATGGTATAATCTGTATCCCAACATCAACATAGCTATGCGAACCAAAATAACGCGTTTACGCTGGCTATGCCATGTCAGTAGAATGGTTCAGAATGAAGCAGTATGAAAGGTATTCGAAGACGTACTCGAAGGACATTGAAAAATAGGGCGACCAAGACAAAGAACAGGTAGAAGATTGCCTGCGAGAGCTTTGTGTTACCAATTGGAGGAGAAAAACAAAATATCGAGCCGGTTGGAGAAACAAGTTATGCTCATTGTGTAAGACCATTGACGTCTCTGGGTTGTTTGAGGCCACCTACATAAGTAACTAAGTAAGTCAATGTGAAAAGTCAGCCTAGTACCTAGTTTTAAATGAAAATTAAAGAAATTGAATGTTAAAGATTTTAAAATCGGGAAAATTTGCTTGATCAAGACTTCAAACTATTCACGTGCAAAAAAAAATGCTTTGTCAAAATTTTGAAAATATATTTTTCTCTTTATGGTCATCATGATACCTCGTTTGAGCAAGAAGAAATATTCTAGTAATCGAAACTTCAGCGGCCGGTAGGGGGCTATAAGGACCCTCGTAAAGAAAATAGTTTGAGGTTCCCGTAATCAGCTCTTGAATACGCATATGTTGTTATGTATATCAACGTCAATATCTTCTTTTTGTTTGTTTATCATTTTTAAACTTAACTCAAAACAAAAGATCATTTTCAAAGTTGAATAAACAATTAATGAATAACTAGTCTTTTATCTTGAAGCCTGACATTCCGAACGTCACACATTTTAAATATATAAGAATAGTGAAACGTTTCCATGTATCGTGTCTAACTTTTATTAAAACAGTGATGCCAACGGGTGGTTTTCCCGCTAGTTGTGGTGATTTTTGATATTCAAAATCCACTGTTTTAGTAAAGTAGTATTTTTTCAAACAAATCGTGTTTTACTCTAAAGATTTTTTTTCTCAATTGTAGATAAAACTATGGCAAATATTTAAATTTATAAGCCTGTTTTAAAATGTTCTATTCGTCAAAACTATTGTACGATTGTACAATGATGTTGATACTTAGGGATCTTCGATCGATACTAATTCGCACATGTGAATTGCAGAATTGAGTTTGTATATATACGATTGATGATCAACCGATGGTATCAATTCAGGCACAGTAGTTAGGCATCTGATGATGAACTTGTCACGGAGTTCGAAACTAGTCATGCCAGTGAGTGTGTGTTGAAACTGAATTGTCTATTATTTCCGACAAAAACCAACAGTTATTCAATTCGAGAAATGTTCATGACTTGTAAGCTTGTAGTATGAATTTCTCATACATTAACCAAAAACTAACAAAATCGGTCAACAAAATTCAAATTCAAATAAATTGTACAATAAACAATTCATCAAACCAACAATATTAGAATATCGTGAGGTAATCTAATCTCAAAAGTAACGTTAACAGTTCCAAAGAGATTTAAGAAGTAGACGACCAGAAGTTGTGCGCAATTTGGCAACCCTCGTAAAAGAGAACCAAAAAGTCGACACGATTCAAACAAACGCATTTGTCTCTAGCGTCATATCTGTATTATTTCATACTTTTTACATACTTTATGTAATATTACTTAAACATGGATGGCATTTCTATAGTTATTAGATAAAATAACGTCATCAAAAAACTTCTCGTGTATTAAAATATTCAATGAAGAGAGTAAGAGAGAGAGAGAGAGAGCAGAGAGTCGTAACGCTTCACTCGTTTTGTTTGCTGACATTTGAGTCCATAGACTAACACATACATAGATACTTTTATTCTCTCATCTGACGTTTCATTTCACACTCTTCGTCGTACGTTTGTGGAAATGAGAGAAATTAAATTTAAAATTAACTTACACCAGGTGGAGTTACAAAATATGTTCACCTAACTTTTTTATGTCGTTTTGGTGTAGAACTGAAAAATTTAAATGTATTTTGAACTTTTTTGTTGACTTTTATCGTTGGGATACATTTGTATTGTAGTTAACACAACTAGTTTGCCACAAAAACGCGAAATTCGGTTGTTGTTTCTTTGTTGAACGTTGGTTACTATTGCCTCTATCTGGTATTATTGAACCCATGTTTTCCACCATCCCAATGTTTACTTTCCACCCTACCTATGACGTTTAATTTATTGAGAGAATAAAAGTATCTATGTATGTATTAGTCTATGTTTGAGTCAAGAGAAATGTTGACTGTCTACTTTAGTACAACGTTTTTAACAGTTCTAATGGGGTTAACTTCACAATCGGTATCATAGTGCACGGTAGTACTGCGACATCGACCTCAAAACATCGATGTCGATAAAACATCGACCTCAAAACATCGATTTTTCCAACATCGATGTTTTTGGGGATGTTTCGTTTATGGTAACTTTTTTTTAGAAATTGAGGTACCAAAGTTGAAACCGATGTTTTCTTTTTGCTGAAATTCTCTTTTAGATATGTGGTATCTTAAGGCAAACAATAAAATACAAAACTTGATTTAAATAAACAGTTTCCAATTACATCCCATGTACCACCTACGCATAAAGGTGGCGGATTGCTTCTGGCTGCGAATAAATGACGAAATATAAAAAATTCGAGTTTCTATTAATATTTCATGGTTTATTTTTCCTTATATAAAGACAATTTGTCACAATCGTCACAAAAAAACATCGGTGCAAACATCGATAGAAACCATCGATGTTGGAAAAACATCGGCACTAAAACATCGATGTAAAAAGTACTCGATGTGTTTCAAAAACATCGATGTTTTCAGAACATCGATGTCGATGTTGCAGCCCTAGTGCACGGGTTAGTAAAAAGATGACATTTGCGTGGTGAATAATATTTCACTAGCTCATGGGGCTAGGTAAATTTTTGACAAGTGAAAGGCAATTTTTGACGTTTAATGCCTTGTTTACGCTGCTTCGAAATTGTCTAGCAAAATTGAAATCGTTCACACTGGCATTTGAGCAATTCCGTTGCAAAATTTAGTTAGAAAATGAATGAAAACAATGAAATAAATGTATAATCCATGAACTTTAACATGAAGCACTGATTTTACAAGGTTTATAACTAGTTTTGTCTAACTAATCTGTGTATATCGATGAAAACTTCAAATTAAAATTAGATGAATGAGGCGGCATACAATTGTTTATTTTTTGTTGTCAAATTAGTAAGCACGTGTTCAGTAAACGCAGCCGACCCACAATTATCGACGCCGGTTGGAGCAACAAAAAAATGTATCGACGGCGGCCACTGAGTTTTTATTAAATGCGATTTGTCGTCACACGTTACTTTTAATATCGGCTAACATTTTAAGTCGAAGCGTGCCTTAATAATAGCGGGGTGACCTTCAAAAAATATCTACGACGGCGGCACACCGGAAAATTTTCTGTCGGCTTCGTTCTATTGAACATGTGCAGAAAAGAGTAGTAAGTTAAATTTGTTGAGTAAAAACAGTGTTGTATACGACAATTTCAAGTTAATTTTAATGAAATTGTCCTAAATATCTCAATTTCGTAGTTGTCAAAATATATGCGAAATTGAGCAATTTCAACTCAATTTCAGCCCAAACTGCGAAAGACTTTAATTTCGCGGCAGGGTGAACAAGGCATAAGAAAACCAAATCAGCGGACAATCAAGTTATGGAAAGCAAAACCGAACTGGCGCCGCTACCGATATTTGTATTCCCGCCGAAGTTTTTTAGATACTAATTTGGATTACGATGACTCAATCAATTTTAATAGATGTATTTGTCAGTTTTTTCGCCATTTATATGCATATTTATATTTTCTAATAACATAATTTTGTTTTTAAAATTGTATTTAATCATCGTCTTGATCCAACGCCTTCCGAAATTCGAGTCTGGCGCCGCCGTCAAGTTTTTATGTCGACTTGTAGCTCTGTTTATCATTTACAAAAAGGATGTACAAGTAGTAGAAGAGAACCAAAAAAGTCGACGCGATTCACTCAAAGCTCTCAAAATTTACTATTGTCAAAAGAAGATATCGATAGGCACAGCAAAAATTGAAATTTTTGTCACCATAAAAATTTTTTTTTCACCATAGTACTTTGATACCGATTGGCACAGGCTCATAGTGACAAAACATATGTATGTATAACACATGGTAAAATAAGTAAGGTAAACTCGTTAGAACAGCTGATTTGAACATTTTTCTTGCTTAGGTGTTTCTCTTATGTCAAATTCACATGTATTTTGTTTTTGTACCTTTTTGTTTACTTTTACACTATATACACACATGTAGAAAATTTGACAGATTATGGACACCAAACAAGTACAAAATGCATGTTTTTGTTGTAACAATTCCTACTGCGTTTACCTTACTTATGTTACCATGGTATAACAATTTGTTTATAAGGGTCTATGCCAATTGGTATCAAAGTACTATGTTGAAAAAAAAATTGGTTATGGTGAGAAAAGTTTTAATTGTTGCTGTGCCAATCGATAATGTTTTGACAAATGTAAATTTTGACAGCTTCATCATAAAGAATTCAATTATAACCTGCAAAAGGAAAAAAACAATTATATACAAAATAAAAAAAGTTATTCGTGTTTAACATTGGTTGGTTTTATTAGGCTCACCCTGTAGTAACGGCTATAAACATGTCAGATAATTACGTGTGTTTTTGGAAAAGATTTATTATTTATTGACATTCCTATAGTTTTAAACCTATTTCTCTTAACACGCTTATTGTTGGAGTTGTTTCGATTGACAGACTGCTTTCAACAAATGCAACTGTTTGTATGATTAATAGGCTATGTATGAAGTTCGGTTAATAAGGAAGCTTGATTTCGAAAAACATCTGTTTTTTTGTACCAAATAACATCTGTTATGAACAAAATCTTAGTTTTGAGATCTGGATTTCGAGTGAGCAGAAATAAGTCATGATACGTGTTTTAATCTTGTTTTTTTTTTTAATGGTAATGGAAATATTTAACTTGCTATTTGAGTTTTAGAAAGAAACGCATGGGGAAAACTTCCAACTGTGGGAGAGACAGCTGTCTGGGGATTAATCCGATAAAGACAACATGTACCCTCCACCTGCAAGCAATATTAAGATATTTATCGAGCATATGCCAGACGCTTTAAGCTATCGCTATTCGCTGCACGTACGATGAACTAAACACATAGCCTTGCCAATCATTCATGGTTTCGATCTACACTATCAGTTTGGATAATGCAAAAACATCTGTTGGCAAAGTGTTAAACAATACACTACAGGTATAAACTAAAAAGAGAACAATGAATGAATAAAATTTTAAACAAACGTTAATGATTCAAGAAACAGAAAAAAGTCGTTTTTCCCCGGTTTCTTTGTGTTTGTTCGTTTAGAGAAATACAACAAATCTAACAAAATTATTTCTGCAAATCGTTCTCCTCTATTTTACACACAACTTCATTCACTCTCTGCGAATGCACATATTGGCATCTCCAACGATTTCGTTAATAGTCTACATTAGCGACATTTTCGAACTATATATAATTGTCGTGCTCGTTTTTGCAAATGTTTATTTTCGTCCTCTTAGCTTTGAATTCACGATATCAATATCCCTTTTTCTGTAGTTTTATACTGGAAACTTTATGGCTTTTTAAAACAGAAGTATATAATCGTCCTTGTAGAAAAAGTGATAATCTAAGCAAGAGGTGTAATCAAAACACGCCTATTATCTTAAGACAATAGAGAACATGTGATCGTCGTTAGTGTAACGGTAGCCCGCCGGGATCACCCTGCAGTCCAAATACAAGTATATTTTTAGAAATGAAATAAAATTAAATTATTTTTTATGAAATGTACTTACCTGAAAAAAAGGTTTCTCGTTACATCCCATGAAGGGATTACGGAGAGCTTCTCACAAACCAGTATGCCAGGTGGTTTCTATGGCACAGCTGATCGAAAATGTACTAGGGAAATGATGTAGAATGAGAGACCAAAGAAGACAGGAACTAAGTTTAAAAAGTGTTTATTAATACTAATGACAGCTAAATTATGTTTTATATTGTTTGCATTGAACGAAAATACGCATTCCCTTTGATTTCTGTCCGTTTTATGTCCAACCTAAGTGTAAAAATAAAAAATCGAACTGTATAGCGACTCAGTTTATTCCGCTCAGGTATGATAGTGACTGACAGTAGAGATTTTGAGCGGAAAACGATGTCAGTGTCAAAACAACAAAATGATACAAAAATAAAATAACCTTGTACCGGCAGCACCCTGTACATAAGAACGCGGCTTCGATTTACGCACAGACCTTTTATTTTATTTTGGAGACTGTCACCCCACATAGTGATGATAACACTATCGCGTAATTAGCCGCGAAAAGTTATCAATAGCCGTTCGGAATTGGTGTAAAACTGTGGGTTCTAATTATTGAGTACAAAAATAGAAAGAGTTCAGCTCACTGATTAATAGAAGCTCCTCCCTATCCATTTATGGAATGTATTTGTTGAAGAAGATTTAAATATATATAGGGGACTACTGGACTTTAGATATTTATTTATATTTGAAACTAAAACAAAAATGGTTTCCCATTACATCCCATGAAGGAATTGGGGAGAGCTTCTCACAACCAGTGAGTTGTGCGCTTGTGCGGATCGAACCCAGCATCTTATGTATAAGAGGCGCGCACAAATCATTGCACCACCGACGGCCACGAATTTTGAAACTATGGTTCTTAAAAACCAACCAGTATTGTTTGATTTTCATTGAAATTAGGTCGATGTTATTCATGTGCTAGGATCATCAAGATTTCATTCAATCACATTCAATATACAACTTTAAATAAACATCTGTTTTTCACATTTTATTATATACATAATACCAAAATACCATATGGTAAATAACGAAATGTCAAAAAAGGTTCTCAATATGATTTCATTCTTAAATGTACTTAACCCTCTGGAGAATGTATTTGGTTGGTTGACACATTAATGCAAGTAAAACAAATAAAACAATAAATATATCCCATGATTCCGAACGGTATGTTGAGAAACTTTTTCATGGCTAAATACTAGATAGTGTTGCCATCACTAAGCTAGGTGACCGTCATCGAAAGAAATGTAATGTTGTCATGTACAAGAGCCGCGCACACTACCATTGTTCCATCCATTGGCCAACATTAATGGCAAGTATTTCACTCAATGGCTGCCATCCATATGATGCCATTCTCTTCTGGAGAAATCCAATTTTGTATATGAACTCATCAATACTGTATACCTCAAAACTCATTACCATAATGAGAGTTATTTAGTATGCTTTTGGTCGAAGAATACCGTTAACATTGGAAGACATTTGCAAAACTTATGTGTCTTTCATTACATTTCATTTGTTTTCTAACTTTCTCGTTTCTCTTTTCATTTCAGGCAAATTTCGATACAATACAGAACTCACTGGACCCCGCAACATATGTGAAACAATCGAACAATTGGGCTTCCAGGCTCGCCTACTAACGGGCAAAGATAAAATGGCTCACAGTTATTTGGAACACAAAGAGGAAATACGCAAATGGCGCACTGCATTTTTAATCTCGTTAATATTTGGTGGCCCCTGCATGATAGCAATGATATATTTCATGATTGAAATGGGTAATAGAGGACATGCAGCCATGTGTTGTCTGGTGCCTGGTCTGTCGATGGAAAATCTTGTTATGTTCCTACTCTCGACGCCAGTGCAATTTTTTGGTGGTTGGCATTTTTATGTGCAGTCATATAGGGCCATTAAACATGGCACCACCAATATGGATGTCTTAATATCAATGGTCACCACAATTTCCTATCTGTATTCGGTGGCCGTGGTTGTAGCCGCTGTATTGATGGAACAGAATTCATCGCCTTTGACGTTTTTTGATACGCCTCCCATGTTGCTGATATTCATTTCGTTGGGTAGATGGTTGGAGCATATAGCCAAGGGCAAAACTTCGGAAGCATTGTCCAAACTTTTGTCACTGAAAGCGGCCGAAGCGGTTTTAGTGGAAATCTCGAAAGATTTTGAAATTATATCGGAGAAAGTAATTTCTGTAGATTATGTACAAAGAGGTGATATCCTCAAAGTTATACCAGGTGCCAAAGTTCCAGTCGACGGCAAAGTTATATATGGTCACTCAACATGTGATGAATCTTTGATCACCGGCGAGTCCATGCCGGTGGCAAAACGAAAAGGCGCCGTAGTAATCGGTGGTTCCATAAACCAAAATGGTGTTTTGTTAATATCAGCCACTCACACGGGTGAGAATACTACACTGGCCCAAATAGTCCGCCTGGTGGAGGAGGCACAAACCTCGAAGGCACCCATTCAGCAATTGGCTGATCGTATTGCTGGCTACTTTGTGCCGTTCGTTGTAGTGGTCTCAAGTGTGACGCTGATAGGCTGGATAATAGCCGGTTTCGTAGATCCCAGTCTGGTACCGGTGGCCATGGAACACAAAGCCCATATGGATACCAATACCATTGTGGTGAGCTATGCATTCAAATGTGCTCTCAGCGTTTTGGCCATTGCTTGTCCATGTGCTTTAGGTTTAGCGACACCAACTGCTGTCATGGTGGCCACTGGTACTGGTGCGATCAATGGAGTTTTGGTAAAAGGAGCCACAGCACTGGAAAATGCACATAAGGTAGGTGATGGTAACATGTTTTTTATTATAATTTATGTATTTAATGGAGATGGTAGATTCATTTGTTTGAAAAGTCGCAGTAGGTGGCATCGGTGGTGCGATGGGTAGTGTGCACGACTCTTGTACATGAGAACGTTGGATCTATTCATGCTTTGACCACCTAACATTTCTTTCGACGGCGGTCACCTTGCTTAGTGATGGCGACACTATCGAGTATTTAGCCATAGAACACCTTTTGCTTGAACTGATATTAGGTGTTTCAAAAATCAAAATACCGTTTGGAACCGATGTAAAACTGTAGATCCCAATCAGTGAATGTAAAACTAGAAAGCGCACAGCTCACTGGTTGTGAGAAGTTCTCCCCAATCTCTGCATGGAATTGCAATGGGAAACCAGTTTTTTGAGTTTTTATTAAATTTTAGTTCTCATAACAAGTGAACCGAAAACTCGGCTCAATTTTGATTTGCTTGTTATTCTGATGGCGCCAGACGTTCTCTCTCCCATTTCGTTTTAACGTCAGAGATTTGTTTCGTCGTCATCGGTAGCGTCTCTGGTTCATTTTCGTAAGAAATTTTGTATTTATATCTAAACGGGAAATTTTGTTCCCGAGTTACCACCTTTCTTTGATTTACCTTGCAAATATTTTATTAATCATTTCGTTTGGCACCCCACTCTATTTTTAACGCATGTGGTATTACAGGCTGAGAGCAATCTGTGGTTTTTGTGTCTCCTGGAAAATTTAAAAAAAGACAGACCTTTTCAAATTTGGTAATTCCATAGTGCTGCTCCTTCGACTTTGGAAATGGTTGTAGACCCCTTTCAAGCCGTTGTGTTGTAACTAAGAAAAACCTTCATACCATTAATGAATTCTTACATTGCATCAATGAAAATTGTCATTGTTTTTGAGCCAATGTCTGGCTTCATTAATGCTATGAACAATGTTCCATTAAACGAAAAATGTTTCATTGACCTGAAATTAATGTACACTTTCTAACCGGAATGAAACATTATCATTGTATTAAAGAAATATGTTACATTGATATTATAAACCGTTTCATTGATGTAATGAAATATAGTCATTGATGTGATGATGATGCTATGAACATGTTTCATTGATGCTATGAGCATGTTTCATTAATGTAATGAACATGTTTCATTGATGGTATAAACATGTTTCATTGAAGGTCTGAATATGTTTCATTGATTGTATGCACATATTTCATTGAGGGTATAATACGTTTAATTGATGGTATAAACAGGTTTCATTGATGGTATGAACCGGCTTCATTGATGGTACGAATATGTTTCATTGATGGTATAAGACAGTTTCCATAACTAAATGCAATTCTAACTTTTGCCACACAATCATGTAAATTATTTGGAAAAATGCTCCCCCGCGCCATTTAAAAAAAACAACCAAAATCGAGGATTTCAAAAACCAATTTTTTGTCGGCCGGCCGGATTTTTAATATAAAGGTTGTGGCTATTTGTTTTATAAATAACAAGTTCCAGTAAAATGATCCAATAGAAAAAGCTTAAGCTGTATTTTGTATGAAAACGATTTTCTATGCAAAGGAATGATTCATAAACTTTGTTTTTGACTCATTGGACCGTTTGGTCCTCCGGGGTTGTTTTAGTTAATCTCTTTCTTTATACCTTATAAGCATAGGAGGGGTTTCTATATAAACCATTGTCCATAGTCATGGTTTATATTGAACGTTTGCTAAAGGCATTGCATTCTTTGTTCTATATTAAACTACACCCATACTTATTCTTGTTTCGAAAACTAGTTTCGTATTAATAAAAATACTAACACTAATTTTTTTAAATTTTGTATTTTTTTACCGTCATCTCCAGGTAAAAACTGTTGTTTTCGACAAAACTGGCACTATAACCCATGGAACACCTATGACCTCCAAAGTTATTATGTTCGTGAAGCCTGCTATCTGCAGTTTAGCAAGAGCCCTCACCATAATCGGTGCTGCTGAAGCAAATAGTGAACATCCCATAGCATCGGCCATTGTACGTTTCGCCAAGGATATGCTGGCCCAAGAATCTTTAGGCAAAACACAAAACTTCCAAGCTGTTCCAGGTTGTGGCATCAAAGTAACCGTGTCGCACTATGAAACACCTCTCCGTCAGGCTTGCAATGCAGAGAAAATAATAAATTTCGAAAATAGTTATCGTTCACATGGCAACAACATCCATAAAGCTCCCGTCCAGTTGGAAAATGGTGTTTCCATAACAGAATTACTACCCTCCCGGAATATACTTGCCAACCAACAGGAACAGCAACACTTGCAATTGTTGCAGCTGGACGACCAAGCAATTGACACAACTCCCGAAGAAAGTGGAGTGGGTGATACAAATGCTGTTCTTGGTAATGAGATTAATGTACTTATTGGAAATCGTGAATGGATGCTGCGTAATGCCATACATGTTTCGCCGGAAATAAACAGTGCTATGACCGAAGAGGAATCCAAGGGACGCACTGCCGTACTATGTGCTTTGAATGGACAATTGATTTGTATGTTTGCCGTTTCGGATATGGTTAAGCCGGAAGCTCATTTGGCCGTGTACACGTTGAAAAAGATGGGAATTGAAGTAATACTATTGACAGGAGATAATAAAAATACAGCGGCGAGTATTGCCAGGGAGGTAAGTAGCAAAAACTGGGTAAAATATTGTTTTTTTTTTATCACATATAAGACCCAAGACGGTAACTATTTCTAATGGACAATTTTGCCACTTCTCTATAAAGAAAAACAAAGAACAGTCGTGTTTTGGTTACAAGCAAGCGATTGTCGCTTGCTAAGTTGCAGAGAAAACGGCAATTTAGCGAAAAGTCATTTTATTCAATAATATGTTTAAGGGTTGAAAACGGTAAAAGATGTAAAAAAAATTGTTTAAACTTAGCGAAAATGATTCTCGTCGCTAAGTTCTCGCTAAGTGCTTCATACAAAACAAGCGAATATATAAGCAAGCGGTGTAACCAAAACACGCTTAATTTAAACCTTATGTTGGCAGACCTGCATGACCAACAAGAGGCCATCTAAATGATTTTGAATTTTTCGTAATGACCTTAGTTTCGTTAGTTTTGAATGTTAATGTATGAAAAGTTCACACTACAAGTTTTCAAGGTTTGATATATTTTTCTAAGTGCAAAATGGTTGGTTTTCGTTGGAATAATAGAAGATTCAGAAAAGCACACTCACTGGCATGCCTTTTTTTTCGAAAACCGTGGCAAGTTCATCATCAGATGTCTGCACTCACTGTGCCTGAACTAGTACCATTGGTGAGAGTATCAATCGTATATTTCCCAACTTTATATGAAATTTGCATATGCGAATTAGTATCGATCGAAAATCCTTCAGTACCAACGCAACCCGAAAATTAATTATTTCCACAACCAGAGCAGGAGTTTTTTTCGTTCATGATCCCTTTTCCTCTTAAAATTTTCAAATGTCGTGGATTTTTAGTACCCCCAAACGCGGTACCACAATTTGCTTGTTAGCGGCCTACTGTTGAATCAGATGACAGTCAATGTTGCCCACGCAATGAGCCAAATGCACTTCCTGCTGAACGGCCGTTTTCATAAAACGTTTGGATCACTTTTACGCGCTGTTCAAGTAAGTATCGCTCCATGACCAAGTTTGCCAAAGCCTGTAATACCAATTGTCTGAAAAAATACAAAAATAAACATAAACATATCACAAATAATTGCTGTCAAAGATCTGCTTTACACTTAAAACAAACCATATTAAAGTTCACCTGAGGAAGTATTTATTTAATGAAAATAGGCAATTTATCAAGAGAAAACTTTAGAATTTTATCCTAAAAATCCTTTACCTGTTGCAGTTCTTAGGTTGTTTACAGAAACTGAGGCTGGATATTAATTCTCATTACCTCTGGTTATCCTGAAGAAAAAACTAACCGACATTAAATTATCCAAAATTTTCGAGCTTGAAAACAGAGCTAAATGATAACTTTTGCCGAACAGCTGTTTTACCGACAACAATCATGACAATTAGTGTTGCATTTCACTAAAACAGGCATGTTCATATTAGAGTTAGACAGTAGATCTCATTTATAAGCTTTTCGAATGAGCACTCATTCTCTGATCACAGATACCTAAGGTTCAGGAGAACACTTCCACCGCCGAAACCAATAAATTTCCGAAACAAGACCAAGACAAACTGGACGAAGTTCGGAAGACTGCTTTGGAATCGACTAGAAGAACACCCTCAACTCGAATTCTCTAGTAGGGACGAATTGGACGATAGAGTGATAAGGACCACGTAAGCACTAGTAGTCTTTCGAAGACAGCTGCCCACTTCGAGAAACAAAAACGGTCCAAGAAAAACCCTGGGTTACAGGGAAAATACGAAATCTTGGTAAGAAGGTTCGTAGACTTTACAACGGGGTCACGCGTAAAAAACTTCCAGTATACTAAGAAGACTATAAAAGAAGTCTTAGTGAATACAACGCAATATTGAGAAAAGCGTTTGGCAACTCCTGGAGACTATTCAGTGAACAGGTGGATAGCATCAACGACATGTCGAATATGAAAAAAATTCCTCTCTATGACCCACGTCCTTACAGAAACGCTAGTAGATGACACGGGGAAGAGAATGGAGACAATGGAACAAACGTTAAGGCGCCTGATGAATACTTATATACGCTTTCCTAATGGGAACGCGGAACCCACAGAGGAACGACGACAATGTGAAAATGTAGTACATCAGACACCAATCATAGCGGACCAAATGGTCAAAGAAGCTATAAAGAGCTTATTCCATATAAAGCGAGCGGCGGGACCGGATGGAATTTTTCCGGTTATCCTACTACAACATGAGGTTGACCAAATAACAACCCAATTGACGGAAGTTTTGTGAATTTTCAACGCATACTTAAAATTCGCCTACATTCCAAAGAATTTTCAGGAAGCTAAGGTAGTATTTATACCCAAACCGGGAAAGGCAAGCTATGTAACGGCAAAAGCTTACCGACCAATTAGCCTTACCTCGTGTCTACTCAAAACCCTGGAGAGAATAGTGGACGACATGGTGAAAACTGGAATGTCGGACGATATGCTGAGGTTCAAGTAACACGCATAAATATGTCAAACGCCGATCAGTGGAAACCGCACTTCGTGATGTAACCCACTATAGAGGAATCTCTCAATGACAAATTGTACACGCTCTCTGTATGCATATATATTGAGGGAGCGTTCAACAATGTCCGGACGGAAACTCATCCAATCTTTAGACCAGTTTATGGTGGACCGGCCATTAAAAGGCTGGATCAATCATATGGATAAACTGCGGTTGCCATGACACAAAATATTAGCGACAGGGTACAACATGGAACTCCACAAGGACGGATTATATCTTATGGGTCCTCACAATACACAGTCTCCTTAGGAAGCTTACCGATGAAGGACTTAAGTCAGTCTGCTATGCAGACGACGTTATATTACTTCTTAGGGGAAAGGATCCTAATCAATTCTGCAGAGAGGCCGAGAGGGCACTGAATATAGCGTACAACAGGGAACAGCCAAGAGGCTTAAATGTGAACCCGGACAAAACGGAAATATGTCAATTCACGAACGTAAACGAATATCTCAGAGTTCGAAGAGCCACGATTCCTGGAAAAGATGATTAAAATAACCGATAAGATTAAATACTTAGGGAAGCACCACATGGAAGACAGGGCCAATAAGGCCTACAGATGTTTGTCGTTATGCAGAAGGGCTATAGGCTCCAAATGGGACCTCAACCCGGAAATAACACACTGGCTGTACAGAAACGTAATTAGACCCGTATGGTGGACGCCAGTTGAGAGGAAATGCAATATCGCAACACTGCAGAGTGTTCAACGATTGTACTTCATTGGCATTACCGGTGCAATGAGGACAACCTCTGCAAGGGCCATGGAGACTATTGTATGTATCCAGCCAATCGAGATTAGGGAACACAATACTGCAGAGTGTTCAACGAATGTACTGCATTGCTATTAGCGGTGCAATGAGGACAACCTCTACAAGGGCCATGGAGACTATTTTATGTATCCAGCCAATCGAGATTAGGTTCAAAATACGAGGCAGCCCTTGCGGCAAAACGCCTACAGGCAATAAGTGAATGGATCAACAGTGATCTTAAGTCGAAACTCGAACGGATAATTCAGACTTTGGCCGGTTAATTCGAATTGTGCGACTTTAACGCCATCTAGAGACGCCTGACAGGACGGGTCCCTGGTACAAACACCAAATGGGAACCGCTGTTACAAGGATGGCTCAAAGCTAGGGGATTTTTCATAGAAAATCCGGCAACCGAAACCCACCTACGCCTCCCGAATCGCAATACGAACTTTCAAGCGGGAGTTCGGGCGATTACGGAGTGTATCAAATGGCTCGGCGATAATACAAACCCAACCGAAGCGAATATCTTCACGGATAGCCAAATGGCAATTAGGGCAATATCATTGGAAATTGTCAAATTTAGAACGGTCCTTGACTGTAAGAATGTAATTAACGATTAATTCCACGCACGGCAGACTCAACATCATCTGGGTGCCGGGACATAGTGGAATAGTCGGCAACGAACGTTCGAACATCCTGGCAATGAAGCCAGGAGACTTCAAACGGTGAGCCTAGATGGCGCGAAACCTTTCGGGGTGACGAAGGCTGAGTTGGGTAAATGGGCGGAATCGGCCCATATAGCCCAGTAGAACTAGGACACAGTAGGCAAGATGACAAATATCCTATGAGGAGACAAAGATGGATCGAGGACAAAAGATTTACTGAAACTGGGAAAGAGAAGTTGTATAATTTTCCTATTATCACAATTTATTTAGTTTCCAACACAATACAAAAGTTGCAGTAAAGATTAGTCGTATACTTTTTGTTACCTCACAATATCCTTGAAAATTATCAACGAAGTTGATCGAAATATTGGAAACTAAATAAATTGTGATAAAAGGAAAATTATAAAACTTCGTTTCCTTTTTTCATACCTATGACCTCAACCCCATACTAAAACTGAAAAACATAATAATAGGAAAGGTCAACTTAAGAAACTGGGAAAGCATGAAATGCGCAAAATTATGGGAGTCTTAACGGGACATTGGGGATTACGGGCCCACCTGTACCGTATTGGACTAGTGGCGTATAGTGAGTGCAGGGAATGCATGGAGGACGATGAGATGATGGAGCATTTCCTGTGCCAATGCTCGGCCTTCACACAATCTTGATCCAGGTATTTCTTGGGCAGTGCTCCAGGTATCTTTCGGACAGCATGACCAATTTGTGGGAATAGACTGAAATATCTTAAGGAGTTTCGTGAATAGCACCTTAGTAGGGTAAATTTAGAGCGCACAACAGGTCGACGTGTATGTCTACTGGCATGGGACGGATCAGTGTTTTTTTAACACTGCACCGCAACCCTCTTTTTAAACTAACAACAGACACTGTTTTGATAAAACTCTTGACTAGCGAGTAACTAAGCCTAAAACCACTCTTAGACACTAGTAGGGAGTGTACACCCAGTGACTAACTTTTCGTTATGAATACGGGGGTACGTTTTTTTGTTTCTTCTTACTTTATTTAATTTTATTTACAATATTATTATCTAATTTTCCTTCCCCCTACAAGGTCGGCATCAATCGCGTCTTTGCCGAAGTCTTACCCTCCCATAAGGTGGCCAAAATCCAACGTATACAAGAGGATGGCAAACGTGTAGCCATGGTAGGTGATGGCGTCAACGATAGTCCTGCCTTAGCCCAAGCCGATGTGGGTATTGCCATTGCTGCCGGCACTGATGTTGCTGCAGAAGCTGCCGATGTTGTACTCATGCGCAATGATCTTTTGGATGTGGTCGCCTGTTTGGATTTGTCACGAAAAACCGTTAAACGTATACGTTACAACTTCCTATTCGCAAGCATGTACAATTTATTAGGCATCCCGCTGGCGTCCGGTATATTTGCACCCTTTGGTATTACCTTGCAGCCCTGGATGGCTTCCGTTGCCATGGCCGCTAGTTCAGTATCGGTTGTATGTTCTTCCCTACTCTTAAAATTCTATCGTAAGCCGACTGCAACAAAATTACGCACAGCTGAATATATGCAATATGTGGCTACATCCAAAGAACGAGAACCCGATCAATTATCATTGCATCGTGGCCTAGAGGATTTGCCACGCCGAAGATCCAGCACCTCGTTGTTGTCTCGGTTGCTGTTGCGGCCGGAAAGCACCAAAATGGATCACAATGAAGGTTCGCTGCTGGGCGGTGACGATGGTTGCGAATATACTATACAGCCAAAGATACTGAAAACAAAAAATCTACAAGATGTAACCGAAATGCAAAAATTATAGACTTATTAGACAGACATCCAGAGGTGAAATGAATGCCATTAGGTTTAGATGCTAAGAGAAGAAATTGTTGAAATTGTTGTTATTATTTTAATGTTTAGGAAACAAAAAGACAGAATTCCTTAAATTTTTTGTTCATAAGTTTGTTTATATAACAAAAACCATTTGATTACAAACTTTTATTTTATTACAATTGGAAACATAGTAGACATCTTTAATTGTTTACACATCTTATATATACTCTTTAGATTGTATACAAGACAAAGACCAGACTGTGAATATTTAAGTTCATATACTGTTTTTATACAAACATATATATCTACTAGAGATGTTCTGTTAAGTAATTTTAAAAGGTTTTGAAATTGAAAGTAACAAGAAATTTGTGTGGCAACATCAAGAAACTCAATTTGTATATGCAAAATCATGTAACGATATGCAAATCCTTTTCAAAATTACCCAGAACATCTCCCATTTGAAAGCAAAGCTGTAAACAAAATTTTTGTAATATAATTATTAAAAATTATCATTTGTAGTAATGACCAGGCATTGTATGTATCGTTAGTTTTGTTTTTCTTTCGCAGACGTATGCTCAAATCAAAGCAAATTTCAAATATACATACATCTATCCTATATATACACATACTATACTATTTTTGTTATAAATTATCAAATATTTTTTATACGAATCGCCTAAATATATATACACCTACTATATCGATATGATATCAGACCCCATAAACAGTCAAAACAAAAAGCTATGTGTTTTCAATTGTTGTTACCAACTGAGAATGAGTTAATTGCTTTTTAATTGAGTTTCAATCCCTATGCCTATCCAGTGATAAGGAAATGAGACAAATTAAAGCTTCATATCGAAATGGGGATTTCATGTCATGTATTAGGTAAGTATCATGATATCGGAAACGTTTAAAATTGTCTATGAGAAAAGTTAAGTTTTAATTAGGTATGTATGTATATTGATATCGAGCAGGGTCGCCAGTTTTTTTAGGCGAAATCCCCGAATCGTTATTTTAATCCCCGAAAATCCCAAAAAAAATTAAAATCCCCGGAAAAATCCCCATAGTTTTAAAGGAAGTCCGAGAAAGTTTTAAGTTTTAAATTAAAAATTTATTTAGAATTCAGTTTAACAAAACGAAAACTTAAATATTGAAAAATGTAAAAATAATAAATTATATTATTATTATTTTAATAACTAGCTGACCCGGCAGACGTTGTCCTGCAAATTTTGTTCAAATACCGCTAGCAGGAGCAGAAATAATGGATTTTTAATTTGTGGTTTGTATGGGAGGTACCACGCCCCTTTGTCCAATTTGACCGAATAGTAAATCTAATCCTGACATTGACATAGTTAAGCGGATCAAGATAACGCGATTGCGCTGGCTAGGCCATGTCAGTAGAATGGATGAAGATGAACCAGCGCGAAGGCTTTTCGAAACCGAACTCGAAGGAAGACGAAAAATAGGAAGACCAAGACTCCGCTGGAGGGATCAGGTTGACGAATCCCTGCGTACACTTGGTATTGCCAACTGGAGAGATAAAGCAAAAGATCGAACTGGTTGGCGAAATATGTTATCTTCGTTTTGTAAGGTCCCTGACCCCCCGGGGTTGTCCGAGACCGGATAAGTAAGTAAGTAAATCTAAACCACCCAGGACGCCACCCAAACGCATACAAAAAAATTTATTCAAATCGGTCCAGAAGTTTAGGAGGAGTTCAGTCACAAACACACGTGCAGTAGAATTATATATATAAAGATAATTTACGTTCGATGTTGAAAAGAATTGCTTTACTAATACCAGATAGAGGCAATGGTTCAAAACAACGAACAAACTAACAACAACGGCATTTCGTTTTGTGTGTTATTGTGTTAAATACAACACAAAAATGTATACTAACAATAACAGTCAATAAAAAAGTGTAAACCACATTTAAATGTCACAGTTTTCACCAAAACGACATGAAAAATTAACAGCCTAGCTCCGTATGTCGAAAGCGAAACGAATCCAAGCACTCACTTTTTTTTCGAAATGGTTCTCCATATTTGGGATCTTCACGTTCTCTTCGCTTACATAGAGAAGCGAAAGTCATTCAACAATTGCCAAATGAAAATGGTGCCAGATGAACAATTCTAAAAAAAGCGTTAGAATTGGGAAGAAAATCGCTAAATTTGAAAAAAATTGCTTGATTGCAGCATAAAAAATACAACTCTATGCCACTTCAAATTTCCAGCTGGAAAAAGTTGACAACATAAATGTAAATAAACAAAACAAAAAACAACAATAAAGAAACTTTGTAATAAATATACATTTAGGGGTTGTTTTTTTGTTAGTTGAACAACAACTTTTGAACCTCCAAATACTGCTGTACCCCTGGCGAAATCTGGATGTTCCGCCATATATTCGACCAGTGTCTGCAGCTGTTGTATTGTTGATTTTTTATTGCTGAAATTTAAAAATAGGTATAGGTATATTGATAAAATAAGGATATTTTCTATTAAATACTTGCCATTTATCCATTTAATTTTTTCATTCTCCAATGCGAAAGCTAAAACACAAGTGACTGTTTTTGACATTTGTGTTTATACAAATGACATAAAAAAAAAGTTATGGAGCTCAGATTTATACTGAAATGCTCACTTCGTTTTCCTTCTTTTTTCATTTGTCATTCTCTTGTTTTTACGGAGCACAATATAAATTATTTTCGCTTAGATGACGAAAGTGTGTGAGTATTCGACATACAGAGCTAGGCTGTAAAGCAAGAAGTTATTGTAATTCCAACCTTGTGTATGCCACTTTTCGTCAAACATCTCTCTATCACACCGACCGCATCAAGAAGAGTGTGAAAGGAAACGTCAGATGAGCCAAATATTCTCTCTAGTATGAAATTACTCTATGGATTTAGGTAGTGCCAGATCAAAACTTTCAAACAATGATACAAAAGAAGCGGTTTTAATAAATACATCTTAAATTTCCATCCCCAAAAAATCCCCGGATCCCCATACCAAAAAAACAATCCCCTGTTTTGAAAAAAATCCCCAATTTGTTGATAAATCCCCTAAACTGGCAACACAATATCGAGTAATATTTGGTGAAAAAGTGGACGTGATTCACTCAAACGCATTTCTTTCCCTCGTCATAACTTGATGATTTCTTTATGTAATTTTATTTAAATATGTTGGAATTTCTATAGTTAGATACAATACAATCATCAGAAAACTGCTCGTGTATTGAAATATTCAACGAAGAGAGTAAGAGAGAGAGCAGAGAACGACGCGCTTCACTCGTTTTCTTTGTTGGCATTCCACTCCATGAGTCCATGTACTCGTGGAGTGGAATGCCAACAAAGAAATCGAGTGAAGCGCGTCGTTTCTCTGCTCTCTCTCTTCGTTGAATTACTTAATTTTTTATTTTTATTTTAGTTATTTTTTTATTACACAGTAGCTTTTGCCAAAATATTGATTGAAATTTTGGTTTACTAGAGATATCGAGTCGGCCAACCGGAAATACGTCCAACTTTTGTGTGGGAGGTAGAAAACTGGGCGTGACACAGTAGTCAATTATTAATTACACAGTATCTTTTAGCAAAATATTACCTAGTTTCATTAAGATCGGCTGTGGTTTTCGAGAATTATCGTGTCAATCAATCGGTCATCCGCCCAACTTTTGTATAGGAGGTACCAGAATGGGTGTGGCGATCAAAATCTTGATCAAATCTTTTCTAGTACAAAATAGAAAGATGGGTTCGGATTTGCGGGACTTCCCGTGCTGAACAACCAGACGGCTAAACAACTTTTGTATGGGAGGTACTAGAAGGGGCGTGATCAAAACGCCCATCGTCAATTCCAAACTAAGTTTGGACAAATAATAGTCACTGATAAAATGTGCTGATGGGTAATTCTAATCGGTAAACATTTACGGCAGTTATCGTGTTGGCCAGCAAGACAGACATTGTCTGAGGCGGGTGGTACTCTAAATAAAGAAAAATGTGAAGTTGGCACTATGACAGTCAAGTTTTTAGAACATCGAATAGATCCACAATACATCCAGACGAATCTAAGATTAGAGCAATCCAGGAATATTAAACGCCAAACAATATTTCTTAATTGCGACGATTTCTGGGCATGGTACAGTATTTGGGAAAGTTTGTACCAAATCTAGCGGACACTGAATGACTTGCGGAAGAAAGACATGATCTATGAATGGGCGCAAACGCAATGTAAATCTTTCGAACAATTGAAGATACTTCTATCAACTCCACCTGTTTTAAAACGATATAGTCCACTGCACAAAACTATGGTTTATACGGATGCTACAGCGTATGGTCATGGAGCAGTACTACGACAAATAGAAGAGGATGGATTTTTAGAAACAAGTTAAATAGATTCCTGATTACTCTATACCCTGTGGGTAATGGGTAAACGTTCATTACCTATTCCCCAAGGCCATGTGTTTGGGCTGCACATGGGGGGTAAATACGAACTCCGTCTAGAGGGTTTCGATGAAACAGTCATTTGACTTGGTAGTTAGAGTACTAATAGAGACCAGCTAATGAAAGAATAGCTGATAAGTGACTGGAAGTAAACCATGTTTTAAAGACATTTACATGATATTTATGAAATTTTGATTGATGATGATGATGTTTTTTAAATTATGTTTGATGCTTGTTTTGCATCTAAAATTCGAAGTCTCACATTATTCCAGTTGCATTCAAAGGTTTCCGGTCCAAGAAAAACAGCTGTTCCGCACTCTTGCTACATTAATCTATGATTCGGGCAACATCAGAATCACGCAATGAGACGAGTGTGACTGATATATAATCATAGATAAGTACTTAAGAGTTTCCATTACTCTCTTCGCTGCCTCTTCATGACGACGAGGTAGTAGGCCGTTTCATAGTTTTATTTGCTGCGGTATTTTACCAATTTCACACTTTCGTTGGACATATAACGGACAGAAATCGAAGGGAATTCGTATTTTCGTTCAATACAAACAATATAAAAGCTGTCAGCATCTCTCATTATTTAAGCATGAAACACATACACGACTACAGGCTACCGACCACAACCTGTCAAAAATAAAATACATGTGTTTGTGTTTATATGGAATTGAATATTTTAACGACGGCAAGGCGACACGACTGCAGGTTGTTGTCTATGCTACTTATGTAGCTGTAGTTGAATTAAACTAATTTCTATTTTTGTGGGCGACAATCAACAGGTTAGAGCTGCCAATGCCTGAAGTGGCACCACTGACAGAATAATCAGCTGTTTATTGTTTTGAACAACTTTCAAAAACGATGTACAAGTAGACAGTCAAAATTTCTCTTCACTCAAATGCCAACAAACAAAACGAGTGAAATCCTAGTACTTCTCTACTCTCTCTCTTACTCTCTTCATTGAATATTTCAATACACGAACAGCTTTTTGATAGTGTTATTGTATATAACTATACAAATTCCAACCATGTTGAAGTAAAATTACATAAACTATGCAAAAAGTATGAAATAAGCAAGATATGACGCGAGAGAGAAATGCGTTTGAGTGAACTCCTAGCACTTTTTGGTTCTCTTTTACCAGGGTTGCCAAGTTGGGCACGTCTTCTGGTCGTCTAATTGTAAATCGTCTTTGCAACTTTCACAATTGGTTGTTTGTTTTTGTTATAATTTTTCTTTTTGTTTGTTTATTGAAGTAGGTAAGTATTTGTTGTTATATTTATTATTAATATTTGTGTGTTATTGTTTTGCATTTCAAATTTAATAGTTTTAAATGGACATTGACGAGCAGCTTATTGAGGAAGTGCGAGGCCGCGAAATTCTTTATGACCTGGCACAAGCGGGTTATAAAAACAAAGAAAATGGAGTACGAGTGGAGAGAAGTAGCTGATCCTATGCATCTATGGCTTTTCTATTGGAAAATCGTTCCATTTTGATTTTTAGAAGACCCAGCAATAAATTAAAGTTTGCTACGGACATCCGAAATGCTTTAAAAAAGTGTTCCTCGTCCTTCTGTTTTAGCTGCTAAATGCACGTTCTGTAAAAGCCCTCCTGATCCCGAGTTAGAATACCGGACGAACTCACCATCTTCGATTATTGCTCGTCTGCAATTCACTTCGTACTGTGAAATTTAAATGTGTTTTAAACTTTTTTCTTGACTGTTATTGTTAGCATACATTTGTGTTGTATTTAACACAATAATTTTAACACACAAAAAAAAGAAATGCCGTTGTTGTTATTTTGTTCGTTGTTTTGAACTATTGCCTCTATCTGGTACGTATTAGTAAAGCAATTTTTTTCAACATCAAACGTAAATATCACACCAGGCCAAATGTCATAAATTTGGTGGGAGAACTAGTGGGTATACTATAAGTATTAGTCTATGTATTAAATATTCTCCAGACATTTTCTCTTCTTTTAACACAAATAACACAAACGTCAAAATTACAGATCAGCTGTCTACTTTGCAGTTGCCGTCTTGAAAATAATTCAGTAGCTGCCACACGTCTATATTTGCAGTCAGCGGCATTAGCAGTCGTGTATTTTGTAGCCTGTCGTCGTGTATGTGTTTCATGCTTTATCATCGGCCTAGTACCTTTTCGATCAGCTGTGCCATAGAATCCCCCTGTATATAATACAACCCCAAAAAAAGAACAATTAGTAAAATTGTAACAATATTATATTTTTTAAATGTGATTTTCTTCCTGAGAATACAAAAATAAGTGAAAAAAATAAATTCGAATTCAGTTATCGAAAGTTAGAGTTTTACAAAACATGTTAATTTTTGCCCTTAATGAATGACACAAAAATCTTTAAGCGCACCACAGACTTGTCCGTCATGAACATGAGCATTGTCGAAAACTTTTCCACTGGCGCTCATAAAATTGAACAAAGATTACCAAAATTGTTAGCAAGCAAGTTAGTGATGCGAACAACAGCGATTGCATTCTTGTTTAGCATCGGGATTGGCGTTAAGACGACAATAAATGTCACCGATAACTAATGCTTATGCTCATGAATGACAAATGTGGGGTTCGCTTTACGTCTTTCAATTGATGCCGTACAAACAAAATAGTGAAAAATAAACATCGAGCACTTGCTTTGATATTAAATGTTGGAATTGAGAATATCAATATATTTTTTTCTGGAGTTAAATGTCATTAAACGCTTTATTTCGCGAAATGTTGTTGGGCATAAAACAGTGTAGAAACATTTACACCGCCGTTTATCGCGACCAGGTTAGCGATAACCTTGTTCTCTAATCTTTGCCGTTTACTCCACCCAATTTGAGATTAAATTGAAATTGCAGTTGGCAACTCCGTGCTTAGACAAACTCCGCGGCGCTACAAAATTATCGAAACCGGCGGCACAACAAAAAAATTAAGTTGGCGGCTATTGGTGTTGCCAATTTTGTACAAATTTGGGATGTTTTTCAAATAACTGAACCTTTAAAATTGAGTCAAATCGGGCTTGTCGATAAAATTGGCTCGCAGTTGAAGCGCGAGCTTCAAATAAGTTTTGGTGGCGGCGATGTATCGGGAAATTTTCGATCGGCTTCCATCTGTCAATCAGTTGATTTTTTGTGTATGTTTTTATTATGGTTCAATTTTTTTTAGTAACTAACAATGTTGCATCAAAATGTACACCAGTTTAAAATAAGGTTAAAAATTTAACTTCAGTTTCTACAGATTAATGCCTTGTTTACGCTGTTATGAAATTGACAATTTCGGATTGAAATTGTCAAACGAAATTGAAATCGTTCACACTGGAATTTGAGCAATTTCGTTGATAAATGACAACTGTTTGTTTAATAACATTACCATTAGTAAAGTTTTAGTGCCTGGGCACAATAACCAAAAGTTTGCTAGGAAATTAATGAAAACAATAAAATAAATGAATGGTACGTGAACTGTAACATGATGCACTGATTCACCACGATTTTTAATTTATTTTCACTACTCTACATATGGGCATTTCCACAGAAAGTGCCACCCTATGTAGCATCACGTCACCGTCGTAAATTGTTTATATTTTAGGACCATGAAGTTCGATTGTTTTCTATTCTTGTACTAAATACAGAATGTAAGATGCTCTATATTTAATAACAGATGAGAAAACAATCTAACTGGTCTATCCTGGGTTCGAACCAGGCTCTGACCACCTTCAAATTTTCTTTCGGCGGCGGTCACCTCGCATAGTGACGGCGACTCCATCGAGTATCTAGCCACGAAAAAACTTCTCAAATTACCGTTCGGAATCGGTGTAAAACTGTAGGTCCCAATCAGTGAGTGAAAACTGGAAAGCTCACAGCTCAGTGATTGTGAGAAGTTCTCCCCAGTCCCTTCATGGGATATAATGGGAAACCATTTATTTATTTAACGAGGGTGACGTGATGTGACAAAAGGTGTACCTTTCTGTGGAAATGCCCATATGTCGATGAAAAGTTAAAATTTCAATTTGATGAATGAGGTGGCATACAATTGTTTTGTTGTAATTTTAGTAACCAAATCGTCTTTGGTAACCACGTGTTCAGTGAACGAAGCCGACCCATAATTATCGACGGCGTTGGAGCAACAAAAACAAGAAACGACGGGAGCAACTAAGTTTTTATTAAACGTGATTTTTCGGCAGACGATACTTTTAGGCTTATCTCGTTGGTTGTGTAAAAAAATTAGATATTGTCTTTAGTAATTCGTGCCTCTAAAAGCGGCTTAGGCGATAATATCGGCCTAGATTTTAAATCGAACCATGCCTTAATGACGGCACACCGGAAAATTTTCTGTCGGCTTCGTTCTACTTGCATATATGCAAAAAAGAGTACTAAGTTAATTTCGTTGAGTAAAAACAGCGTTGTATACGAGAATTTCAAATCAATTTCAACGAAATTGTTGTAAATATCTCAATTTCGTAGTTGTCAAAATATATGCGAAATTGAGCAATTTCAACTCAATTTCAGCCCAAATTGCAAAAGACTTCAATTTCGCGGCAGCGTGAACAAGGCATAAAATTGTATAAGTAATCTTCTGGGTTAGAGCGGGTTAACAGAGATAACTTACGAAATGCGTTAATCTTGTTTGGTGTAAATGCCGTATAAGCCCGCAAAAGACTTTAGTTTATGCAGCAGGTGCCGAACAAAATACAAATTTAA
This sequence comes from Phaonia tiefii, assembly GCA_963931995.1. NCBI lineage: Eukaryota > Metazoa > Arthropoda > Insecta > Diptera > Muscidae > Phaonia > Phaonia tiefii. Next base: position 22,413,864 of record OZ008370.1, read on the forward strand.
ACATCCGATATCTTGGGAACTTAGCCCGTTTAACAATCTATTTTAATATATGTATGTGTATTACACAAGACATGGAACCATAGAGTAATACATATATAGAGGGAAAATTTCTCTCATCTGAATTTTCATTTCACCCTCTTTGTGGTGAGGTCGGTGTGATAGAGAGATGTTCGACTTACACCAGGTGGAGATACAAGAACTGTTGACTTAAATTATTCATGTCGTTTAGGTGGAGAACTGCGAAAATTAAATATATTTTCAACTCTTTCTTATCTATTATTGTTAGTATACATTTGTGTTGTGTTTGAGACAACTATTTTAATACACAAACACAAAATGCTGTTGTTGCTTTCTTGTTGAATATTTTGTTTTAAGTCCCTAACTGCTATTATTAAAGCAATTCTTTCCAACATCCAACGTACATATCACACCAGGCCTAATGTCATAAATTTGCTGAGAGAGCTGTTTACTCTAGGTATGTATTACTCTATGCATAGAACATAATCTTGTGTATGTGTGTTTAACAGGAGTTTGCTATTCCGATTTTGTTATGGGATACACGTAAAGATTCTTTTTGAAATCATGAATGTCCACAATAGTGGTGGCATCGCCTTCACATGGAATAAATTGTAAATCTAATTTATTGGCTAAATCATTGAACAGATCTGAATTTCCTGATTGAACTTCCTCAACATTGTTACAATCTCCTTCATCCTCTGCTATGGATTCTCCAACCGGCTTTTCCTCCGCCAATACACAACTGCTATTGCTCACATTTCCTATTATTTGTGTGGATAGTTTTCTCATGGTGTTTTTCTCATTTTCAAAAAATTCAATAATGTCTTGTTTCTTTAAGGCCTTTAATATTTCCACGCGTTTAGTATCGCGGTCAAATCTATACTGGTCTTCGATGATTTCATACAAGTTACGTGAAAACTCATGATCCATCCAATGATCAATTGCCGCTTTAATTACCGACTCTCGAACTTTTATAAATTCATCTTCGGGCATTCCCTCTAGAATATGCAACATTTTACCACGGAAAGATTCGATACGATCGTCTAATTGACTAGCCGGAGCTTTAGATTCTTGTGAGGTTACGGCAATATAATAAAAAGCAATGCCGGAGGAACAAAACATCGTAGATTTGACAGAGTCACCCAGTAGCTCTTCAGTGCGCAACGTGTCAAACGTAGGATGTTCGATTAAACTAGTATATAAATCTAAAATACTTTCCAAACGATCATAAGTTGGTCCGCATTGATAGAGGTTTAAAACGGTGGTATTGGCATCCTTTTCATTCAAAGCATTGCATCGTATATAATGGGAACCTTGAGGTAATTGGACATAGCGACGTTTTGTATATTTGGGCTGGAAAAGAACATCGGTTAGTTAAAGTAGTTTATGTTTTTGATGGTGAAATATGTATTATTATTATTATTTTCTGTTTTAAATCTTAATGTAAACCATTTTGAAAGAAATGTTTGTACAAATGCAGTTTAAGAACATAACTCCGATTTTTCTAAAAATTTTACCATTGATAGATGCCGAGTGTTGCGTTGACAATATGGGGTAAATTGTAATTTTTTGTCACTTTTTCATGCATTTTGATCATATAAATTTCCGAATATCTCTAAGTGATGGTCAGCAAAATTACTAACCTCAACGTCTTATTAACGTTAACCTTCACTACAAAATAGTCCATAAAAGAAAGCGGTATCAAAGACGATCAAGAATTAGACAACCAGAAAATGTGCGCAATTTGGCAACCCTGGTAAAAGAGAACCAAAAAGTGTCAGATATTCACTGAAACGCATTTGTCACTCGTGTCATATCTTGATTATTTCATACTTTTTGCATAGTTTATGTAATTGTATTCCAAAAACGATGTACAAGTAGACAGTCAAAATTTCTCTTCACTCAAATGCCAACAAATAAAACGAGTGAAACCCTAGTACTTCTCTACTCTCTCTCTTACTCTCTTCATTGAATACTTCAATACACGAGCAGCTTTTTAATAGTGTTATTGTATATAACTATACAAATTCCAACCATGTTGAAGTAAAATTACATTAACTATGCAAAAAGTATGAAATAAGCGAGATATGACGCGAGAGAGAAATGCGTTTGAGTGAACTCCTAGCACTTTTTGGTTCTCTTTTACCAGGGTTGCCAAGTTGCGCACATCTTCTGGTCGTCTAATTGTAAATCGTCTTTGTGTATTCAAAAAAGATGTACAAATAGACAATCAAAATTTCTCTTCGCTCAAATGCCAACAAACAAAACGAGTGAAACCCTATCACTTCTCTGCTCTCTCTTACTCTCTATTTAACTATACAAATTCCAACTATGTTGAAATACAATTACATAAACTATGCAAAAAGTATGAAATAATCAAGATATGACACGAGAGAAATGCGTTTGAGTGAATATCTGGCACTTTTTGGTTCTCTTTTACCAGGGTTGCCAAATTGCGCACATTTTCTGGTTGTCTAATTCTTGATCGTCTTTGTTGTATTCAAAGACGATTTATAATTAGACAACCAGAAGATGTGCGCAATTTGGCAACCCTGGTAAAAGAGAACCAAAAAGTGCCAGATATTCACTCAAACACATTTCTCTCTCGTGTCATATCTTGATTATTTCATACCTTTTGAATAGTTTAAGCAATTTTATTTCAACATGGTTGGAATTTGTATAATTATATACAATAACGCTATCAAAAAGCTGCTTGTGTATTCAAATATTCAATGAAGAGAGTAAGAGAGAGAGCAGAGAAGTGCTAGGGTTTCACTCGTTTTGTTTGTTGGCATTTGAGTGAAGAGAAATTTTGACTGTCTATTTGTACATCGTTTTTGTTGTATTTCAACATGGTTGGAATTTGTATAGTTACATACAATAACACTATCTAAAATCTGCTTGTGTATTCAAATATTCAATGATAATTTATTGAGCGAATAAAAGCTTCTAGGTATGTATTATTCTATGGGCAAAACATAGTGCATAGAATAATACATACCTAGAAGCTTTTATTTCGCTCAATAAATTAAACGTCATAGGTACGATGGAAAGTAAACATTGGATGGTGGAAAATATGGGTTCAATAATACCAGATGGTGGCAATAGTATACACGATCAACAAAGGAACAACAACCGACTTTCGTGTTTTTGTGGCAAACTAGTTATGTTAAATACAATACAAATGTATACCAACGATAAAAGTCAACAAAAAAATGCAAAATACATTTAAATTTTTCAGTTCTACACCAAATCGACATGAAAAAGTTAAGTGAACACATTTTGTAACTCCACCTGGTGTAAGGTAATTTCAAATTTAATTGCTCTCATTTCCACAAACCTACGATGAAGAGTGTGAAATGAAACGTCAGATGAGAGAATAAGTTTATCTACGTATGTATTATTCTATGACATAGTGAAGCAATAAAGAAAGTATAAAATCAAAATTAGTGCACATTGTCCAGAAAATGTCAATTTACTTTATTACATTTGTGGCAAAAGACCTATTTCAACAAATACTGATAAAGTGGAGCGTGTTTTTAAACTTTATTTTAACTCCGAAATCATTCACGGCGTTTCGTGGGCCCCAGATAAAATTTGTAAAACGTGCTACAATTCTCTTACCATGTGCATTCAAGGGAAACGTAGTTCACTTTCTTTTGGATTGCTCCAGGAGAGGACAATTCCGACAACTATTACGCTTGTGCAAACAAAATATGTATGTGGATTAAATCGTAAAAACTTAAAACAGACGGCCTTATTCATAGAGTAATCTCATACTAGTGAGAATAGTTGGCTCATCTGACGTTTCCTTTCACACTCTTCTTGATGCGATCGGTGTGATAGAGTTGTGTTTGACGAAAAGTGACATACACCAGGTGGAATTACAACTACTTCTTGCTTTAATTTTTCATGTCGTTTTGGTGAAAAACGGTGAAATTTAAATGTGGTTTAAACTTTTTTTTATTGACTGTTGTTGTTAGCATACATTTGTGTTGTAATTAACACTATAATTTTAACACACAAAACGAAATGCCGTTGTTGTTATTTTGTTCGTTTGTTATTAGTACAGCAATTCTTTTCAACATCGAACGTAAATATCACACCAGGCCAAATGTCATAATTTTGGTGGGAGAACTATTGGGTCTACTATAAGTATTAGTCTATGGCCTTATTCATAAAAAGTTATGAGAGGTTTGAGAGATGATTTATGATACAAAAAATGTCTCTCAAACCTCTCATAACTTTTTATGAATAAGATCACAAATGCCTCCTCCGCATTCGGATCAAATACCAATTGCACCGCTTCCAATCCCTGACAGATAAAGTTCCCGCATTATGGGGAAGCCGTGTACTCTACATTTTTTTAGAATAGTGAACTTTTAAGCACTTACCTCCTGTATTTTTTTGGGTTTCAGGATATTCAGCACCGAATTCATGACATTTAGTGATAACTCTTCGGTGTAATTGTCTTGAATTATTGCTTGTATATAAAGTTCTTGGGTATACTTCTCAGCGAATTCCAGCATATCATCCAAAGAAATGTCATCGAAACATTTGTATTTTTCAATTAGAGTCCAATGCGGTTCCACTAATATACTTTCATAGATATCCCTGAAATTCAATAGAATAAAATAATTAACGATACCATCTCAGATTTTAAGTTGTAATGCCAATATGATATGACGACTTTTCGTAAGCCTGTGCTTTTATTCCCTGCCAAACTAATTTCGCGACCACTTTGTATGAGAAGCTAAGCGATTTTAAACGATTTCCCATATAAAGTCGTCGAGAAAACAGTTTGGTGCGAAATAAAAAAACAAGTCAGTTCGGGTGGAGCTATTTCTTTACCAGCCATGTTGGCCATCAATAATGTGGAAAAGACAATTTTGTTATTGTTGCTGTCCACAGCAACTGAGACTTCCGTGGTACCACTCGCACTTACGCTTATGTCGCTACCCTCGTACTTAGATCATAGAGTAAATTTATAGTAGAGCCGCCATTTGTCTCATCTGACGTTTCCTTTCACACTCTTTGTGATGCGGTCGGTGTGATAGAGAGATGTTTGACGAAAAGTGATATACACCAGGTGGAATTACAATAACTTCTTGCTTTAATTTTTCATGCCATTTTGGTGAAAAACTGAAATTTAAATGTGTTTTAAATTTTGTTATTGACTGTTATTGTTAGCATACATTTGTGTTGTATTTAACACATTAATTTTAACACACAAAACGAAATGCCGTTGTTGTTATTTTGTTCGTTGTTTTGAACCAATGCCTCTATTTGGTATTAGTAAAGCAATTCTTTTCAACATCAAACGTATACATCACATGAGGACAAATGTCAGAAATTTGACGAGTGAAAGATTTTCTCTACCCATATTTACTCTATGACTTAGATCCTCCTCAACCATGGTACAATAATATGTTCATGGTAAAGTCGTAAGAACAGCTGTTTTCATTTTTTTCATGAGGTTCTTCGCTTCGGCTGTCACACTCACATGTATTTTGTTTTTGTACTCTTTTGCATTCTTGTGTTGTTGGTATGTATTTGTGTAGAGTTTGACAGCTGAAGCGAATAGAACAAAAACAAAATGCCTGTTGTTGCTGCCTACAACAATAACAACACGCGCTGCTATTACCATGAAGATATTATTGTACCATGCTCCTCAACTGTGTGCGTGAACAGTTACAATTCTTTAAGAGGTCTATTACACGATGCTATAATTCGTTCTGGCACTTTTCGTTCTATGGCAAGAGGTGTAGAAAAGTAAGGAATGAGGAAAAAATCGCACGATGTGCCATGATATTGTGTATCGAGTGATTTTTTTTCAATTTCTCTTTGTGCATTTTCCGTTTTTCTCTTGATTTTGACATTTCATGGTTGTGTGTGTTGTTAGTTACTTGTGTGTTATTACATTTGGTAACAAATACAAGACAATAACAAAGAAGAATGTCAAAAAAAATGCAAGCATAGATATTATGATAATTCAACGTGTAATAGCTCGATGAATTACGAAGAAACTTTAAAAGAGAACTGAAAAATATCGCCGCACGAAATGGCATCGTGTAATAGAGCTCTAAATTTGATTTGGCGCAATTCCTTCATATCTCATAGCAAGATTTATTAATTCAGGTTATAGCAGTAGCACACAGCTGATTTCATTGTTTTCATTTTGTTCGTGCCTAATACGTCAAACTTTGTTTACATTTCTATTATTATTAAGATTATTAGTGTGTTTACAAAGATTCAAAGAATTTGTAATAAAGTAGATGGGTTTGTTTGCGAAAACAATTTGTTATATATTAAAGGGCTTTACAAAAATCGACTTGAATCTTTATTATAAACACTAAATTTAACACATTTGCAATTAAATTGCAATTTTCACATTGTGTTTACATCAGCTGACTTTGACATATTAGGCACTTAAAAATCATCAACAGCTGCTGCTATAACCTGCATTAATAAATCTTGCCTCATAGATAGGAATGGGAAATTTTCTACATAAGAGTACATTCATCATAGTCACAACTGGGTAGGTTATCGATAACCTCCTTCTCTAATCTTTGCCGTTTATGTCGCATTTAGAACGCATTTATCGCGACCAGGTTAGCGATAAACTTGTTCTCTAATCTTTGCCGTTTACACCACCCAACTATCTCCGCGCCGAGATTGAAGACTATTAAAGACTGCGGCGCAACAGAAAATTAAATTGGCGGCTATTGATTTTTCCAGTTTTGGGAAGATTATGAAATTACTGCACCCTTAAAATTGGATAAGTCGGTCAAATCGGGCCAGCTGATAAAATCGGCTCACATTTTAAACCAATAAAAGAGAATTATATCGGTGGCGGCGTGAGCTTCAAACAATTTTTGGTGGCGGCTTCCGTCTGTCAAACAGTTGATTTTTATGTATGTTTTTATTATGGTTGCATTTTTTTTAGTAATTAAACCAGTTTAAAATTATTTACATTTTATGCCTTGTTCACGCTGCTACGAAATTGACAATTTCGAAATGAAATTGTAGAACAAAATTAAAATCGTTCACACTGGCACTTGAGCAATTTCGTCGCAAAATGACAACTGTTTGTATACAAACATTACCATGAGTAAAATTTTCGTGCATGGACACAACAACCAAAATTTAGTTAGAAATTGAATGGAAACAATAAACTAAATGAATGGTGCATGAACTTTAACATGAAGCACTGATTTTACAGGTTTATAGTTTCTTCCCACTAGTCTATATCGATGAAAACTTTAAAATTGATGAATGAGGCGGCATACAATTGTTTATGTTTTTTAGCAACCACGTGTTCAGTAACCGAATCCGACTCACAATTATCGACGGCGTTGGAGCAACAAAAAAAAATTATCGACGTCGGCAACTGAGTTTTTATTAAATGCGATTTGTCGGCAGACGTTACTTTTAGGTTCATCTCGTTGGTTGTGTAAAAAATGCAGATCTTTTTTTTAGTAATTCGGGCCCTTAACTGTGGCTTAACAGATAATATCGGCTAACATTTTAAGTCGAAGCGTGCCTTAATGACGGCGGCGTGAACTTCAAAAAATTATCTACGACGGCGGCGTTCTCAAAGACGATTTACAATTAGACGACCAGAAGATGTGCGCAACTTGGCAACTCTGGTAAAAGAGAACCAAAACGTGCTAAGAGTTCACTCAAACGCATTTCTCTCTCGCGTCATATCTTGCATATTTCATACTTTTTGCATAGTTTATGTAATTTTACTTCAACATGGTTGGAATTTGTATAGCTATATACAATAAAACTATCAAAAAGCTGCTGGTGTATTGAAATATTCAATGAAGAGCGTAAGAGAGAGAGTAGAAAAGTACTAGGGTTTCACTCGTTTTGTTTGTTGGCATTTGAGTGAAGTAAAATTTTGACTGTCTACTTGTACATCGTTTTTGGCGTTCTCAAAGACGATTTACAATTAGACGACCAGAAGATGTGCGCAACTTGGCAACCCTGGTAAAAGAGAACCAAAAAGTGCTAGGAGTACACTCAAACGCATTTCTCTCTCGCGTCATATCTTGCTTATTTCATACTTTTTGCATAGTTTATGTAATTTTACTTCAACATGGTTGGAATTTGTATAGTTATATACAATAACACTATCAAAAAGCTGCTCGTGTATTGAAATATTCAATGAAGAGAGTAAGAGAGAGAGTAGAGAAGTACTAGGGTTTCACTCGTTTTGTTTGTTGGCATTTGAGTGAAGAGAAATTTTGACTGTCTACTTGTACATCGTTTTTGGCGTTCTCTTGCATATGTGCAAAAAAGAGTACTAGTTAATTTTGTTGAGTAAATACAGCGTTGTATACGACAATTTCAAGTTAATTTCATCGAAATTGTCGTAAATATCTCAATTTCGCAATTGTCAAAATATATGCGAAATTGAGCAATTTCAACTTAATTTCGGCCCAAATTGTGAAAGGCTTAAATTTCGCGGCAGCATGAATAAGGCATTATATACATTTTAAATTGTACACCAGTTTAAATTGAGGTTAACAATTTAATTTCAGTTTCTATAGATTAAAAGTGAAAGAGTAATCTGCTGGGTTAACGCAGTTAACCTTCGAAATGCGATAGGCTTGGTAAGATTGATTAGCGGTATCTGTCCGATAACGGAAGAGGCTGAATTTGTCATTGCCTGTACAATACCAATTGATGTCCTGGAAGATGAGATGATGCGGATATAAAATAATACGCGCTGGGAGAAATTATAACCCTACAATGTTATCAAAAGAGAGGTAGAGTTAACTTCTTTGGAGACATGTCAGACACGATGGCAACTCTCGGCGAAAGGAAGGTAGACTATCCACTTTATTCCTGATATAGCTGTGTGGGGAGGAAGAAACCATGGAGACGCGAACTATAATGTGACCCAGTTACTCACAGGCCAGGGCGCCTATAGAAAATATCTACACAGATTTGAACATGATAGCTCTTCTTATGCCCAAGCTGTGTGAAACAGGAGGAGGACGTGAACCATGTTATGTTTAACTGTCCCAGACTCGTGCAAACGGAGAATATATGAATATAGGCCTCGGAAACTAATTGGGCACATTATGGAGACAAGCAATGAATGAAATAAGGCGAATTCCTCTGTCACGAAGGCCTAACAGAACTGTGATGTAGTGAAGGGTGAAGGAACTTGGAAAAGGTTATTCTAGTCCCTTAACAGGGGACCGAAAGACATCCATTCGGCGAAATAACTTAAATGCTAACCAGCCCTTGCGAAGTAATACTTAACGGAAGTCCAGCGGGGGGTAGTGGTAGACGTGTGTCGGGTGTGTGGTTTAAGCTCGTACAGTCACTCCAAACAATGACTGGTCAGTTTCTCATTAAAAATGTATATAATCTTTTCACTTCACTCTTACACTTTTAAAAAGACTTTAACAATTGTTTTGTATTTAGTAGAATGTGTACTTTGATTTTGTGAGGAAACAAAACATATTCAGTTTTCAGAGTTTCTAAAATTACAACAAAAACGGAATAAGTACTCTCTCTTCGCTCCAAAAAGTGAGGGCTCATTTATACATATCTCTATATTCATAGAACCGTTTCAAGTATCCAACTGGCAGATGTCCTCGAAAGTTATAAGGCTGACATTACCGCTATCGGCGGATTTGTAGTTGGCAAAAGACTGCGACAGCTAGTCTCTAGGTTCAATCCTGTGAGTGAACGTATAGCCACAATCCGCATAAAAGCAAAATATTTTTATATTTCCCTAATTTCTGTGCATACCCCGACAGAAGAGAAAGATGATGATGCCAAAGACATATTCTATGAGCTCCCAGAGGAACGTATGACCGCTGCCCTGGCCATGACATTAAGATTGTTCTAGGAAATTTTAATGCCAAAGTAGGAAGGGAGAATGTGTTTAATTCAACTATTGGCAATTTCAGTCTACATGCTTACAGTTCCGACAACGGTATGAGACAGATTGACTTTGCCGCGGAAAAATACATGGTCATTAGTGGTACAAAATTCCAGCATAAAGACATCCACAAGGCTACTTGGGTATCCCCTGATCAAAGAACGAAGAACCAAATTGATCACGTGGTAATTGACGGAAGGCACTCATCCAGTGTAATGTACGTACGAGTGATCAGAGGAGCTAACATCGATTCTGATCACTACCTGGTAGCAGCAAAGGTTCACACAAGATTAAGTAGAGCGACAATCGTACGAAACCAGACGCAGAGGAAGCTGGACATCGGAAAGCTGCAATTACCAGAGGTAGCCACAGGCTACTCAAGGAAGCTCTCGCAACTTTTGGCACTGAACTCACCCCCTCCCGATGACGATCCTGATGCGCAGTGGAAACCCATTTCCGACGCTATAAAAACTGCCGCAACAACCGTACTTTGTTTCGAAAAACCGCTTCGCGATAAATCATGGCTGATAAGGTGCATGCATCAGCTCATTAGCAAAATTTGGTTAGTTGAATGCATGCCCGGCAATTGGAGTATCAGTGTACTATGTCCCATATTTAAAAAAGGTGACCCGAGTCTCTTTGCCAACTACCGCGGAATAAGCCGTTTATTCAGTATATAAGGTTCTATCAAGTATAATGTGCGAAAGACTAAAACCAATTATCGATGACCTGATTGGACACCACCAGTGCGGTTTTAGGCCTGGAAAATCGACAACTGACCAGATTTTCACGCTACGGCAAATCCCGGAGAAGACACACGAAAAACAAATCGACACCTATCATCTATTTATCGATTATAAGGCGGCCTTCGATAGTCCGATACGGGAGAAACTCTATGAAGCAATGTCTGAGCTTGGTATTCCTGCAAAACTCATACGCTTTTGCAGGATGACCTTGACGAACACCAAATCCGCAGTGAAAGTTGCTAAGGATCTTACCGAACCTTTCGAAACTAAGTTAGAAAAGCTGCAGTAAACATGGATAAAACCATCAGCAGCAAAAGTCACATGCTGCCCGCGTATGCTGATGATATAGATATAATTGGGCGCACAATTAGAGAAGTTACTGCGGTGTTTTCGAGAATTGAAAAGGAATCAGCAAAAGTGGATCTGACAGTAAATGAGGACAAGACAAAATTAATGGTTTCAATGAACAGGGCCTCCACGCGTTTAGACCAAAGCGTGAACGTTAATAACCGTTATATTTTCGAGGTGGTGAACGAATTTATATACCTCAGATCTTCCGTAATTGAGAAGGAGTCAGCAAAAGTGGATCTGTCAGTAAATGAGGACAAGACAAAATTAATGGTTTCAATGAACAGGGCCTCCACGCGATTAGACCAAAGCGTGAACGTTGATAACAGTCATAACTTCGAGGTAGTGGACGAATTTATAAACAAAAACAACAACGTCAGCCTTGAGATCAAGCGGAGAATTGTGCTTGCGAATAGATGTTATTTTGGGCTAAGCAAACACTTTAGAGATAAAGCCCTCTCTCGAGTAACAAAAGTCCAGCTGTACCAGACTCTCATTCTACCTGTCTTGCTTTATGGCGCAGAATCCTGGGTCCTATCGCAAGCATACGAAACATCTGTAGGAGAAAAATACTCCGAAAAATGTATGGCTCTATAGTCCACAACGTCGAGGATAGGCGACGCATGAATCATGAGCTGTATGAGCTTTATCCTGACATTGACATAGTTAAGCGGATCAAAATAACGCAATTGCGCTGGCTAGGCCATGTCAGTAGAATGTATGAAGTCGAATCAGCACGAAGGGTTTTCGAAACCGAACTCGAAGGAAGACGAAAAATAGGAAGACCAAGACTCCTCTGGAGGGATCAGGTTGACGAATCCCTGCGAACACTTGGTATTGCCAACTGGAGAAATAAAGCAAAAGATCCGAGACCGGATAAGTAAGTAAGTAAGCTATCGGGTAATCTCTCCAATGTTTGCAAGATAAATCACGATAGACTAATCGGTGGGAAATCTTTAGGTTCCGTATGGTATGGGCTTTAGGAATGAAGACAACAATAGTTTCCCTCCATTCCAAAGGTATGTATGTAGGTCTGCTTGATATATCCGGTGTATAGCTCTTTGAGCCAGGGCACCAGTGTATCAGCCACTGCGTATAGTTCCGTCGGCGAGACATTGTCCGGCCCTGGCGACTTGAAATATTTGCATCCTATAGCTCTCTTAGAAGTGTAGAGGTTACCGTCCCCATTTAGGCTCTTTCAACTATATTCAGCCTGAAACTAAACTTACTGTGCAAAATAACTCCCAGGTATTTGTCACACTCTGCAAGCTTAATTAGACATAAACCTAGCATACATGTACCAACGCGTAGAAAGGTTTTGCTAATTTTACCTGCGAAATTATGTGAGTTAACCTGGAGATTATCTTTTTGAACACTGTGATACTTCTCCCGCCTATATTTTCGAGAGTTACTATTTAGAGCAAGATTCATCAAAGGTGCAGACAAGACCCCTCCTTGAGATATGCCTCTGTTGAACATTTCGTATACTAACACCTGGGATTCACATCCACCCCAAGGGTAGAAAGCGCTAAATATGTCGTAGTGGGCGTGATAATATTTAACGCACCACCAATATCAAGAACGGCTACCATCGTGTAGTCCTTAGCAGTCATGCGGGTACTTACTCTCTCAACTTTTCCGGGTTAATTAAATCTTTAAATGTGTCCTTTTTCAACTTTGTCTTGCAAGCATCCAATTTGGCTTCAGTAATGTGCTCGCGTAGGGAAACAAAATTATTCGCCATAACGTCCATAACCAGGTGATACTTATCGTGGAAACCACCCGCCTGAAATAAATTACGAGGATTACAGTATTTTCTTAATACAATATACATATAGTACATATATACATCTTACCACCCATGCCATTCCATTGTGGAACGAACGTGTATTAAAACTTAAGCCAGCACTTTCGGCTAAGACCAATTGCTCTTTTAATTGATCCGCCAACAACTCTGAATATAGACTATTCATAACAGCGCTGGGGAAAAAATTATTTATTCACTATACGTATGTACCAAAATACCAACTCACTTTTTAGCACTTTGGCCTAACAGGGGCGTCACAAAGATGAAACCCGAAGCCACCATAGGACAATTGAGTTTATTACCTTGCCGGAACCATAACTCGCATGTGTCATTCTGTAATAGCTTCTTGGGCGATAAGGGAATTTCGGTCTTCTTACTATCAACCCAAAATAAATGAAAATCATTTGCGAAGAAGGGATTCGGTTTTGGTAACTGAAATTCTGGCACTTGTTGACAATTATTCCACAGATCTTTCCATTTCTGAGGCATCTTGATTGAGGTGTATTCGGTGCCAAACCATTTCTCCATTTTATCATACGTAATGTCATCACTATATTTCTGTTTGGATGTAATCGTTATGTTAAATGTGAATTCATTTAGATGCCGTATAACATCCTGGATTAATTCTTCATCATATTCAACGAATGATGCACTGGTAAACATATGCTTGACAGGATGGTATATACCTATACAACGTATAACCATTTCTTCTGCAGTGTTGAATATACTTTGTATCTTTAATGTGCCTGCAATTAATCTAGTAAATTCATCATGGGCTACTTTAAGTGCTCCACATGGGGATATTAATTTGATATACGCCGATGTAGCAGACAAAACCTCATCCAGATGCTTGAAACCGCTGTCTGTTAAATTAATGGTTAATGTGAGAAGATTATAAATGGATGTTTTCTGAACGTCCGACTCCTGAAGCCCAACTGTCATATCAAAGCTCCATAATCTAGAATTAAATGAAAAATAATATATAAGTAACAAAGTTTTTTTTTCTCACTTTATATTTTAATCGAAATTTTAGTTTTGTTTATTTGCGAAAATATAGAACAATAGCGTATACCCATGTACACCAATATGTTTTATTGCACAATAAGAATCTACATAACTGATTCTAAATCTGGTCAAAATTTTGTGAAATTCTACTTCCACAAAGTGGGTCAAAAGGTCAGTTGAAAAATTAGCGCATAATTGCGTGTTTGAAATTTTTCATTAATAATTGTGTAAGTGCAGGTATGGTCATTTAATTAGTTGTTAATATGAATATAATTTCTAAGAAAAATAGTGTATAAAAAGTATGCACTATTATCATTTGGCCGATCATTCTCAAGATCTATTTTTGTGTCATCTGGGGTGCCTCAGGGCAGTCATCTTGGTCCGGTTCTATTCTTGTTATTCATTAACGACTTACCCGCCTCCATAATGCACTCTAAATTGTTAATGTACGCTGATGACGTGAAGATCTATTTTTCTTACAAGGATCCTTGTCAATATACTTTACTTCAGAGGGATTTGTCTACTTTCCAGACGTGGTGCGAAACAAATTTGATGGAGCTTAATTTTGCTAAATGTAAGCATATGCTGTTCTCTAGGTCATCATTCTTTTCGGCAAAATACATTTTAGGTGGCAATGTTCTTGAATCGGTGGATTCATTTGTTGATCTTGGTGTTCTCTTGGACAGAAAATTGAATTTCAACACCCACATAATTACGATGGTAAATAAGGCTTATGGCGTTCTGAACTTTATTAAATGTTGGACAAAGGAATTTTCAGATCCCTACATTACGAAAAATCTTTTTACTTCACTAGTCCGCCCTATTCTCGAATATGGATCTGTAGTTTGGGACCTCCACTACAATTTGTATGTTAATATGATTGAATCGGTCCAGAAACAGTTTCTGATTTTTTGTCTGAGAAACCTTCAATGGAACCCGAACCATAATCTTCCTTCGTATATCAGTAGACTAGCATTGATCAGATTGCCGACTCTTAGTAGTCGACGTACCATGATAAACTCTATTACAGTTTTGAACATAATTGATGGATGTTTAGCTTCTGAATTTCTGTTATCTAAGATTTTCATAAATGTCCCATTGAGACCCACGAGGTACTATAAACTCATTCACATCAAGTTTCAGCGTTCGAATTATGCGTCGTTTAATCCAGTTAGGAGAATGTGTCGTGACTTTAATGAGCTATATCAGTTTATTGATTTCACTGGTAGTTGGGAAACTACAAAGTCTAGGATAATTTGTCATTTGAACCGATTGCATTAGTGCTATATATTCCTTTACATATGTAAATTTACTTTATCCTTACTATCTGCTCTGATTTATAATTTGGTTTTCGTTTTGTTCGTAATTATTATACATTATGAAGTCTGTTATATTAATATCTCGTCATGTGCTTTTATACTTATTTATGTTAGTGTAATACCAACTGGTGAAGAATTTCTGTAGTTGGTTGCAACGTGTGAACTTATGATCCTTGCTTTCCCGTTATAGACCGGTCTATAATAGCTTTGTTTCTTTACTTTTTGGGTAAAAGAGAGTAAAAGCAAAATTCTCTCTCAAATACTCAATATTACCCAAAAGTAAACAAACGCAAAAAAACACTTTTCTAGCCCGAAAACAAATGTCACAACACAAAACATATGCTTCACAACAAATCGTGCATATCATGTTAATTTTCACTGTTCATTTGCACACTTCCCATCTTCTTTAAATAAGCACTCTCAAAGCAATCACTTTTCAAGTTAATAAAATTGTAAATTCAATCATTTTTTTCGCTTGTGTTATTTTTTTCACAAATAATACATATGTTTATAATTATGTTTATGACGTTTCGAACAGCTGATTGCTTGAGGCTTTGCCCAAACTTACCCGAAGAAAAAGTTTGGGTAAGTTCGGTAAAAAGAGAAACGCATTTTGACGTTAAGAGAAACAAAAAATCGCTCTCATTTGTCCAATTTGTGAGTAAAGAAACGCGTTTGGATAAGTTTGGGTTCCCGCGGTACAGTAAAGAAACAAACCTAATGTGTACGCTGTTCTCACGTTATGGGGACGTGGCCCTCTCGGTCGGAAGGGGCGGGTAAGAGTGGCGGCGACAGGTTCGCTCATGGTAGAATTATCTAATAGGTAGTCGCATAAGCAATTCCGTCGTTAAGCTGTCAAAATTAGCTGAATAATGAAAAGCACTATGTACACAAAATGTGAAAAATTGTATAAGATTATCTTACTTGATACAAAGTCTATGCTATTAAATTGCATTTTGGTTGAAATTCTTTGAATTTTATCAACAAACAAAGAGAAACAAAATCGAATTTGACAGCTTACCGACGGAAAAGATGAAAAAACCACAAATCAGCTGGGCTGACGCGTTTACCCGATTGATAATTTTACCATGGGTTCGCTCGAAAAAAAAAAAAAAATTACGTATATTGTTGTACACTATTTTTTGACAACATATTATTTGGAGTCAATCCGTATTACACGTATACACTATTTTCAAAGAGAATGAACAAGTAGAGAAGAAAACACACCGCAATGTGGCAACCCTCGTAGCGTATGCGTCAAATTTTGCATTCAAAACTTACAAAAAATACTTCAGATTTGATTTGTTCCACGAAACATACACCAAAGTAAACATTACACTTATACACTATTTACTGCAGCTTTTCTCATTATTATCTCCATTAAGATGTTGAAGAGATTGCACGAAAGTGTGTCACCTTGTCTCAGTTCTCGCTTGGTAGAGAATGGTTCGGTGAGGTCTTTCCCCACCGTCACAGCTGATTTGGTGTTGGTCAGCATTATTCTACAGAGGCGGATCAGTTTTGCCGGTATCCCAAGTTCAGACATACGATAGCTTCGTACAGTTTTCCCCGTATGGGGCTATCGAAAAGCAGCTTTATAATCGACAAAAATATGGTATATATCAATTTGCTTTTCGTGGGTCTCTTCCAGCATTTGGCGTAGCGTGAATATTTGGTCACTCGTGGACTTGCCTGGTCTAAAACCACACTGATAAAGTCCAATCACGTTAGCTTTAGTCTTGCACATAATACGCTCAACAAGACCTTATACGCGATGGATAAAAGACTGATACCCGGATAGTTGGAACAGACTGACGGATCACCCTTCTTGAATGCAGGACATAATACACTGAGACTCCAATCGTCAGGCATAGGTTCCCCCAACCATATAGCGCATATAAGTTGATGCATATGGGCTAGCAGTACTTCGCCACCTGCCTTAAAAAGTTCAGCGGGTAGCTCATCCGCGTTAGCGGCTTTATTATTCTTAAGCCGGGAGATAGCCGTTCTAATCTCGCCTTGGTTTGGGGGGGGGGGGGTACAATCTACACTGTCTTCCACAATCATTATCTCCTAATCATCAGTGGACGAATCTGAGTGGAGTAGTGCTGAAAAGTGGTCTCTCAACATTTTAAGCACATACTGCTTATAAGTCCCCAGATTCCCATTCTCGTCCTTGCAGGAAGGCAGCCCATTGTTCGGTCCGTTATTAGATTTTCTTACCCTCTGGAAAAATGTTGGGGATTAGTTTTTCATCCTGCACAATTCGGTCTTTTCATTCTCCCTCTGCTACCACTGCAATTTTTTCCGCCTAAATAGTTTGTTTCCTCCCTTCTCAGATTCTTATAGCGCTCACTCGCAGCACACGTTGTAACTGTTTCGTTGTCATACGTGCAGCGTCTTTTTCATCAGGTGCAATGAAACATTCTTCGTCGTACCATGGCTTATCCTTCTGAGGTTTTTGATAGCCAACTTCAGTCCTTTCGGCGGTTCCCAAAGAATGGGAGATGTGCTTCCACTGCGCATCTGGGTCGTCAGGAGGGGGTATTCTGCCCTAGCAGGAGGTGAGCTTTTGTTGATAGGACATTGATATCTCCGGTATTTGCAGCTTGTCAATATCTAGCTTTTTCCGTGTTCGGCTTCGAACGTTTTTCGCCCTGCTCAGTCTTGTGCGACCTTTCGCAGCCACCAGGGAATGATCCAAGTCGATATTTGCACCTCGAATCACACGTAGATCCATTACACTAGACAAGTGCCTGCCATCTATTACCAAGTGAAATAGTTCGATGAGCTTCGGTGACGGTTGCATGTAATTGAGACGCATCTGTTTTCGCATTCCAATCAGGTTGCTCATAAAAGAGACCTCTAACTTTAGGCGGGTACTTAACATAATGTCGTAAGTAGTCAGCTGTTTGGAAAATTTATTAAATAATCTCCTGTGCACGCAACGAGAAAGACTTCATCCCCCGGTTTTTTATTGGACTGAAATCTCGGTATAAGAAATGAAAGTGAAAGTGAAAGGTGGATTTCGACAAAACATCTGTTTTTGTCTGAAATTTGAAATCTAGGTTTCTAGTCAGCATGAATAAGGCTTTGGACAATTGTTATCGTGGATAAACTTATCAGCTACTACTTATATTATCTGGTTTCGAGATTTCTTTCAGCAAATCTTGTTTTTCCATAGAAGAATTAGCGTTCACTTAAGATCTCGAACTGCAACAGTTTAGATTGCACTATTAACTAGGTTTTATAGACACAACTTGCCTTAATCATGCCTTTACTCACCTCTTTTTTAAATAATCACCTAAACTTCCTTCAACGTCAGACTGCAAAACATAAACGACAAATTGTACAGCTTTATATTTATAAGCCTTCAGGTGGTTCGGCATCAGCCACGTTAATACCAGTTTACACACATTTTGCTCCGGCTTCACAAACAATACTTCATTATGGAATTCAGGACGAAAAGCTTCGGGATACTTGTAAACACTGAAATCCATACCATCCTGATTGTTACTGTGTATTTCCGAGAAATACTTAACCACCAAATGTTCCAATTCCTCTAAAGGCAATCCGGCTTTGACAACCATATGCATACGATGAGCACTGTAGTGACGTTTAAAGAACTCAAGCAAATTTTTGTGCAAATCATCATCATTAACGTCCTCCTTCAACGATTTAAAATTACCCCAACAAAATTTGAAATGAGGATACTCTTTGTTGGCTAAACTTGTTAGGATTCGAGTACGTCTCAGCTCATAATCGTGAGAATTTTCCTGGAATTCTGTTTCGATTTCCTCACGTGCTTGCACCATGGCCTCTGTCAGTAGAAGTGGAGCTTTAAACGAGGCCGTAAAATAGTCCATGCAACTTTCCAAATGTTTCTCCGGAACATTCATACAGAATAAAGTGATATCATTCCTAGTTTTGGAGCTGTAGGAGCCATCACATTTTTCAAAGTGAGTGTATAATGCAGTCTCTGTTGGATACTTTTCCGAGCCCATAAACATCATACGTTCCAAGAGGCGAGCCATGCCCTGATACCTTGTTGGATCACTAAAGCTACCAACGTCTACAAGAAGTGCAATTTCTGCCATTTTTTCACCATCTGGAAAAGAAATGTTTGGAACTGTTATATTAGGCGTGTTTTCATTACAAGCAAGCGATTATCGCGATTGTCTTTGGCTCACAATGACGGTATCCAACACTGTTTTTCTGATTTTTTCATACTGGCAACTTTCTGCCTTTTTCAACCGGAAATACATATAATCGTCTTGCTCTAAAGCATGATTTGTAGTTAGTCTTGCAAATGTTTATATTCTTCCGTTTAACGATATCGATATCCAACACAGTTTTTCAGATTTTTTCAGACTGGTAACTTTATGCCTGCTTAGACCTGAAATCGAAGCGGTAACTTCTAGTGCCGCTTAATATCGCTTAGCTCTCCATACAAAATAACTGTTAATCTAAGCAAGCGGTGTAACTAAAACAAGCCTATTGTTAAGTTTGGGTTCAGATATCAGGTGTTATTTAAAGTTCCTTTATTATAGAAAAGGGATTAATATTTAACTGGGACAGTTTAATTTCTTTTGGCGACTGGGTCTAATTAGCCATGAAAAATCATCTTGCTACGATACCGCGACTCAGGTTAGTTTCCGTTTTCTAACCGAACATGCTACCCTCGGGCTAGTAACATGCTGAACTTGTACTGAAAAGTGGTAATATTCAGGTTTGTTGCGTTCTATGACAAACCCATGTACAATTCATTGGTGTAGCAGTAAAATTTGGGGATATGAATCCCTTTGAGGATTTCCCAAGGAGTTGTCTATTGCCGTGAGGTCTAATATCCCATAGTATTATCATTTGCATACTCCTGTTGGATGTTAGCTAAAGTTTGAAGGTGATTGGATGAACAACATTGCACCATTGTAGAATAGTCACTGAAGCTCATCGAACTATTAGTGGATCGAACATTATTATCCTTAGAAGGCAGATGAAACAACATTACGGATCAACGGCGGATAAAAAAGCAGACAGACTCACGGAGAGCTGTACACTGATCAGTCTCTGATCCATAATGCGCGGCTGTAATATAAACCCTGGCATTACGTAAAATGTTAAACCTTGGTGGGCTATTCTAGCCATTCAAAATGGCAATGAAAATACATAAGCGAAAAATAAAGCATACAACTACCCTACTTTCTGACTACCCACCTAAACGTAATGAAAACCACACTTTACGGATATGCACCCAGAGTATATGAGCACTATACAGCCCAGGTGCCAGTATCCAACTGGCAGATGTCCTCGAGAGTTATAAGGTTGGCATTACTGCTATCCATGAAATGTCCAGTCCGGCTGTACAGGAAGGAATAATTGTGGCATATAACGGGATTTTCCAATAAGAGCGCTACAAAAGTTTTTTTAAATAAAACAAAACCGGTTTTAGATACCAGTGAAATTCTTTATTTCTGTGAAAGTACGTTCGATGCCATTATGTATGGAACTCGATTTCTTTTGCATGGCCACCACGGGCACGCTTGCAGAAGTCCAGACGCTGAACCCAATTTTCGACGGTTTTCAAGCATAAATCGGCCGATACTGCTGCAATTTCACGTTCGATATTCGTACGAAGATAATCAATCGTCGCTGTCTTGTTGGCATAGACCATAGACTTGGCGTAGCCCCACACGAAATAATCTAACGGCGTCAAATCGCACGACCGAGGCGGCCAAACGACTGGGCCATTTCGTGAGATAACACGTTCACCAAACTTGGTTTCCAATAAATTGATTGTGGCATTCGCTGTGTGGCTTGTGGCGCCGTCCTGTTGAAACCACATGTCCCGTTCAATGATAACTATATTATTTTTGGCCCCCTCCACATGGGGCCAAAAATAATATAGTTATCATTGAACGGTAGCGATTCGCATTCACAGTAATGGGCCTGTCTTGATCATCACAGAAGAAGTACGGCCCAATGACGCCGCCGGCCCATAAACCGCACCAAACCGTAATTTTTAATTTTTTCGGGATGCAATGATGACTCATGGATTACGTGTGGATTGCTGTCTGATCAATAATGCATATTTTGCTTATTGACGAAGCCATTCAGCCGGAAATGAGCCTCATCGCTGAAGACCATAAATTGGACGTAGTGCTCTTAAAGTTGAGGCCACTGACTCCACATTTCGGTAGTAAATTTTAATAATTTTGACTCGTTGTTGGCTCGTATATCCTTCCATGATGAAATGGCAAACCTTACTGAAGAGAAATGTCAAAAGAGCCGGAAAAAATATGGCGTCGTTTGCTGTCCCTATCGATTTACTTTTGTAGCGTCCCTGTTGAAAAACCCTTTACTACACCTGCCATGAAAAATATCATGAATTCAGTTACGGATTTGTAGTTAGAAAAAGGCTACGTCACCAAGGACATGTTGTATGAGCGCCTAGAAGAAACGTACGACCCAGGCCATTCCATTAGAGATTGTTCTACTTGATTTTAATGCCAATGTTGGCTGGGAAAATAGCTTTCAACAAGCCGTCGGTAAATTCAGTCTACATGCCAGTACTTCCGTTGACGGAACGAGACCTATAGATTTCACCGCTCCAATATATTGTTTTACGGCATTGTTGTTTGGTGGCCAGTACCGGAAACTCCCCTCAACTAAGTCTGTTGACAAAAGTTCAGAGAATGGTGTGTATCACGCTTACCCCTCGCACAACCCCTACTGAGGGTTTGGGGTATATCTTACACCTGTTACCACTAGTTTTTCTCAGAAGGCAAATGGATGCAAACTCGGCAATCTGCTTAGGACATTCTTCGTAATATAGCACCAGCCCATATGGGCATGGGTCTCTCTCTTAACTCTGAAGCGTAGTGAAAACTCATTTCCGACTCTATAAAACCTGCCGTGCGTGGTTATGAAAAACTGACTCAATACAGTGCTGAAGTGTCGCATGATAACTGATGAAAAGAACGCTGCACTTATGGCAATCCTTCAGTCAGTTAGAAAGCGAGCGGCGACAAAGCGGTATAAGGTGGATATAGAGACACCATTTGTTTACATTACTTGTCTCAGGAGAATCCAATGCAGATGAGGGAGTTTAGTAAATAGAAGACGGTGATATCGACTGCCTCCCTCCTAATTAGAATGAGGTTAGTACCGCAATTTCTCAGCTTAAAGAAAAGAAATCTGCAGGTACCTGATGGACTATCGGCTAAGTTGGTCAAAGGTGACGTCGGGGGGCTGCCAAGGTGCATGCACCAGCTCATATACAAAATATAGTTAGACGAATGCATGCCCAGACGATTTACTAAGTCCTACTAGGTGCCCTAAAATGTATCACCCTATCGGAAGATGCTATGAATTTTGCAAATGGCGGAAACTGTCAGTTTTGATTCGATAATTGTGAAGTAAACAGATACAGAATACACGTGGACAAGTCATGGAACACTATACTCCTCAAGTATGTGAAACACTTATGACTATTTTGTTACGAAATATGTAATTCGTCAGTGATTTTGGTGTAACAAGCATTTTGGCACCTCCTCAAGTATGTGAAACACTTATGACTATTTTGTTACGAAATAATTCGTCACTGATTTAGGTGTAACAAGAATTTTGGCACAGATTTCGAAGCCGCCCTACATCAACAGGTCAAACACATTGGGTATGCAGAAGTGTAATTAGATCAGTACTAACATATGCTAGTGTAGTATGGTGGAGATTCCATCCTCACTGTGGTGTGGCCCTTCGGGGAGACACGTGGTGGCTGTGGTTTGTACCCAAATCGCAGGGAGAGCTTCGGCTCGATGTGGAGTTGCATTGCAACCGGGTGCCCTAACCCATAGATCGGAAGAAGTTTTAGGTAGCCTCCGCTCCTAACCAAGGGGGGGCACCATATACAAATACATGGTGCCTAAATTGGTACTAACATGCTTGCATGTGGGTGCGTTAGTAGACGCATTGTATCCACCCAGTGTTTAGAGCACTGTGGGTTTAGGCTGTCGAGGCAGGTACCCACATCTAGAAACACACATCTGTAGTATGGTGGACGAAGAAATGCAATACTGTGATACTGCAAACTGTTCCACGTACTTATGTGCTGCATTGGAATTAGCGGTGCAATGAGAACAACCCCAACAAGCACTATGGAGACTGTTTTATGTATTCACTCAATTGAGATCAGAGTCAAATACGAGGATGCCCTTACGTCAAAACGTCTACAGGTGATTGGTAAATGCATCACATGTCGAAATACCAACGAATAATGGAGGCCTTGGCCTGTTACTCGAACTAAGGATTAAGGCGAATTGAGTGACTATGGGACGCTTGCCAGAATGGGACCCTGGCATAAGCGGCAATTGAAGCCCGCTGTTATCTGGATGGCTCAAAGCTAGGGGAAAGAACAGGTATAGGATTTTTCATTGAAAATCCGGCTACCGAAACCTACATACGCTTCCCGGATCACAATACGAACTTTCAAGCGTAGGTTCGGGCGATTCCGGTATGCATTAAATGGCTCGGCAACTCTACGAGCCCAAGATACTCAAATGTCAATATCATCAGAAATTGCCAAATTTAGAAATCTCCTTGACTGCATAAGATGGTTAATGAGTATTCCAAGCGCGGCAGTCTTAACATCATCTGGGTGTCGGCACATAGTGGATTTATCGGCAATGAGCGTGCGAACATTCTGTCAACAAAAGCCAAAAAACTTCATACGGTGAGCCTGGAGAGCGCGAAATCTTTCGGGGCGACGAGGGCTGAGTGGGCCCACAGAGCCCTGAGGAGTCAAGAACTTTTGGGCAGGATGAAAAACATTCTATGGGGAGACCACGATGGGTTGAAAAGAAACAGCTTGCTGAAAATGGAAAAGTCTGAAAAGAGCAAAATAATGGGTGTCTTAACGGGGCACTCTGGTTTACAAACAGCTTGCTGAAAATGGAAAAGTCTGAAATGAGCAAAATTATGGAAGTCTTAACGGGGCACTCTGGTTGCATTGGGCAAGCGGCAATTAGTTAGTTCAAAGCGTACAGGTGTGGAGGACGGAGCATTTCCGGTGTCAATGTTCTGGTTTCCACCAACCCAGATGTACCTGACGGACAGTATAATACCGTGCAGTATAATCTTATGGTAAAAAACCGGACCATCTTGTGGAACGTCGTCCATAGCATCGGATTCTTATGATGAATGGCCACTTTTTGGTTCTCTTTCACGAGGGTTGTTAAATTGCGCACATCTTCTGGTCGTCTACTTCTTGATCGTCTTTGCAAAAACGATGTACAAGTAGACAGTCAAAATTTCACTTCACTCGAATGTCAACAAACAAAACGAGTGAAACCGTAGCCATTCTCTGCTCTCAATATACCAGCAGCTTTCTGATAGTGGTATTGTATATAACTTTCATGTTGAAGTAAAACAAAAACTATGTCGGTGGTGGTGCAATGGTTGGTGTGCGCGGCTATTGTACATGAGAACGTGGGTTCGATCCCTGCTCAGACCACCTTACATTTCTTTCGACGACGGTCACCTCGCTTAGTGATGGCGACACTATCGAGTACTTAGCCATGAAAAAGCTTCTCAAAATAACGTTCGGAACCGGTGTAAAACTGTAGGTCCCAATCAGTGAGTGTAAAATAAAATACTAGAAAGCGCACATCTCACTGATTGCTAGAAGCTCTCCTCTATCTATTCATGGGACGTTATGGGACACCATTTTTTTTGTTATGTTTTTATTATGGTTGTATTTCCTTAGTAATTAACAGTGTTGCATCAAAATGTACATCAGTTTAAAATGAGGTTAAAAATTTAACTTCAGTTTCTACAGATTAAAATTGTAAGAGTAATCTTCTGGGTTTGTGTGATTTAAAGGAGTTAACCGTCGAAATGCGCTAATCTTGGTTGGTGTGAATGCCATATAATTTTATACAACGTTTACGTTTTAACCTGGATTTTGTTTGAAATCCGTTGGCATTTTATCAACAAAGCGAATTTCAAATAAAAGAAACAAAACGCAGTTTACCAGCTTAAATTAGGTAAAAATAACAATCTGATGCTTTTGGAAACTTTAAACACGAATTTCTAATGCGGCTACCTGATAGATATTGGTACTGGAGCAAATTTCTTTTAGCAGCAAAATTGAATTTTTTCGTTTTTTTTTGCCTGGTAGAGCATTAAATGCTGATTTAAAAAAAGAAAACGGTTTGCGGAAGTCCATATTTTCCGAAATATAGGTCTCCAAAACTTGAATGTATAATCGCTGTCATTTATTATCCGATCCTGATGAAATAAATTTCATAAATCGTTACATTTTTATTCCAACTTATTCCTTCGGCCGTCCGGGCGGGCTCAGGAAGGGGGGACCAAATTCTCTCTCTAGCTTCAGTCGATGTGTGGCAAAATCAGAAAAATCGCGCGAGTTTTTAGAAATAATTTTTTTATTTTGGTGTGTAAAAACTACAACAAAGGATAACAGAAATAAAATACAACAACGACAAAAGATAACAACACCAAAAGACAAGAACAACATGTTGATTAAACCAAAAAAGTGAGGTTAAAAAACATTTTTTAAATGAGCCCTCAATGGGTTAATAAAATAAAATATATTTATATACAGAGTTATAGAGTTTCACAAGGGCTTTGTAATGATATATATTTTAAGCAGATCCGATGATAAATACTGAGATATGACCGATTATATCCTCAAGTTTTAAAGGCCTATATCTCAAGAAGTTGGACCTAGCGCAAAAAACAAAACTTATTTTTCAACTCAGCGCAAAAGCCTTACGGCCTTATTCATAAAAAGTTGTCATAGGTTTGTTAAAGGTTTAAGAAGTTAAAGCCCAAAAATTGTATTCATAATCGAAAAATTCCTCGGTTAAGAGTTCTCTAACGTCGCCATTTTTGTTGAACGTTTAACCCATCTTTAAGGCCATTTTATCCGCATTAATACACAAATGAAACAATTTTTTTACATTTCACACGTGTCGTACTTAAATATTTATGCGATACAAACACGTGGAATTATTCTGTGTATAATTGAAGCGTTTATAGTGTCACATTATCCTGCTAAGCAACCAAATAGTATCGTTCCAATTTTTATAATTTTTAACCAAAATTAACTTTTGTTTACATAGTGATGTATATAAAATCAAAACATTGAAACAACAACCTATTATCCGGTTTTATATTCGACTACCCAAGACTGAAATCCAATTCAATATGATTTTTTGACACTTCTTCCAAATTTATGAATATGTATAGCAAAATATTAATTGCTCTTTTTATTGAATAGTTCTTTCAATTAATGTTTAAAATTTTGCAAAAATGCATTGACGCATTTAAATAAAAAAAATTAATTCGGTCTATCGGTTATTGTTCATCTTGTTTTTACATCACAAGCACTGTGAGAATACATAAAATACTCATTAGCTCTGTCTGCGTACACATATTTTGCATCATTTTGTGCAAAATGTTGCAAAATCTTGCAAAATGTTGTCTGCGTACTCCAAATCTCTTGCAGCGAGAGAGCCAAAAAGAGAATTTTTTGACAGTTGGAAGTTAGAGAACTTGCAAAATGTTGCTGGAGAAATTTCTGCTTACAAGATTTTGCAACAAGTTTGAACAGCTGTTTTTATTTACTGTTTGAATGAAATAATTTTTGTGAAATGAAAATAAAAATTGAAATTAACAATGGCAGAGGTAAGAAGTTAGAATTGTGTTGATTTTTAACGTTTATAATAAATTATAATAAACAAAACTATGGGACGCTTGCCAGAATGGGACCCTGGCATAAGCGGCAATTGAAGCCCGCTGTTATCTGGATGGCTCAAAGCTAGGGGAAAGAACAGGTATAGGATTTTTCATTGAAAATCCGGCTACCGAAACCTACATACGCTTCCCGGATCACAATACGAACTTTCAAGCGTAGGTTCGGGCGATTCCGGTATGCATTAAATGGCTCGGCAACTCTACGAGCCCAAGATACTCAAATGTCAATATCATCAGAAATTGCCAAATTTAGAAATCTCCTTGACTGCATAAGATGGTTAATGAGTATTCCAAGCGCGGCAGTCTTAACATCATCTGGGTGTCGGCACATAGTGGATTTATCGGCAATGAGCGTGCGAACATTCTGTCAACAAAAGCCAAAAAACTTCATACGGTGAGCCTGGAGAGCGCGAAATCTTTCGGGGCGACGAGGGCTGAGTGGGCCCACAGAGCCCTGAGGAGTCAAGAACTTTTGGGCAGGATGAAAAACATTCTATGGGGAGACCACGATGGGTTGAAAACAAACAGCTTGCTGAAAATGGAAAAGTCTGAAAAGAGCAAAATAATGGGTGTCTTAACGGGGCACTCTGGTTTACAAACAGCTTGCTGAAAATGGAAAAGTCTGAAATGAGCAAAATTATGGAAGTCTTAACGGGGCACTCTGGTTGCATTGGGCAAGCGGCAATTAGTTAGTTCAAAGCGTACAGGTGTGGAGGACGGAGCATTTCCGGTGTCAATGTTCTGGTTTCCACCAACCCAGATGTACCTGACGGACAGTATAATACAGTATAATTGCAAAATGTTGTCTGCGTACTCCAAATCTCTTGCAGCGAGAGAGCCAAAAAGAGAATTTTTTGACAGTTGGAAGTTAGAGAACTTGCAAAATGTTGCTGGAGAAATTTCTGCTTGCAAGATTTTGCAACAAGTTTGAACAGCTGTTTTTATTTACTGTTTGAATGAAATAATTTTTGTGAAATGAAAATAAAAATTGAAATTAACAATGGCAGAGGTAAGAAGTTAGAATTGTGTTGATTTTTAACGTTTATAATAAATTATAATAAACAAAACATTTTACTTCATGCTAGAAACGTGCAAATATACAGTGCGACCGTGCGACACATATGCTAAAATTCGTTTGCTTTGATATTTCAACTGTTTACACACCGATCAGCTGTTTTCTTGCAAGATTTCACTGGATGCTGTCTGCGTACTTTTTGAGATATTTTTAACCGAGAGAGTAAAATTGTTCTTACTCTCCCAAAAAAAGTTACTGAGTATTTGCTACTGGAAAAGTACGCAGACAGACCTATTATGAATACGGTTCTAATAAAACCTTCGCAAAATCTTAAAGCTTTCAATAACCGATGACTGCAGATCTGATTTTGCTGCTAAAATAGTTGTATGCCAAAAAAATGTGTGAACATCGAATAAAATCTTCCATTTCTAATTTTGTGCATTCACGATCTTCATACATTTACATATTTTGCACATTCACAGTAGCAATTTCAGCTTTGTTTATCAAACCTCAGCGAGAGAATTCTACTCTTGACGTTTAAAACTTCCAACTGCCAGATGTTCTATTCCCTTCAAGAGAACCACAGACTTGTAAATCATGAGCATAAACATTATTGATTTACCGCCCATCTTGATTCCACATAAGAATGTAATCGAAGTTGTTAGCATCACTATCATGTTTACAAAACTTTTTGGCAATACTTTATCTCAGATAAAGAGTTATCGACCACGCCCATGCTAATGAATGGCAAGACTGTGGTTCGCTTCAGTCGATAAACCGATGAAAATCTAAGTACGTACAAATTAATCTATGGAAAATATTATAGAATAAAAAATGTACTACTAATAAAATGCATTGTTTGCAAGCGTTGACATTTTTCTAAAATTTTACTTAGTATTTCACTTGAATGATTTGATTTTCCAAATGTATACCATACACCTTCTCCCACACACTTGATTATTATTTTTACTCACCCTTCGTTGTGTCTACATTTGAAGTCGCTTTGTCGTCAGTTTCTCGGGATTCTGCGCCACATGAGTCATCACCAGAAGAGGATGTCACATCATTCGGATTCGGATCCGTCACCAGGAGAGCATGCAAACCATTAGCCAAAATTAAATTTCTAAATAATACGAATGTTGTATACAATTATAATTTCATTTAAATTTCACAATATTCTTTTACCTGTAATCTTTATTGTCTCTTTCAAGTTTATCAGGAATTTCTAAATAGGTGATACCAACTTCGGAGTTTACCATATTAATGCCGCTGATGAGTAGGATAACAGATGACGTCGAAATAATGTCAAATTAAAATATTGATATCTTCTTAGTTGAATTAGCTGCTATGTTGGTTGTGCTTGAATATGACGTTCACGTAGTGCGGTTGATGCTAAATTGAAATTTTGGTTGTTGTTAGCGATACTATTTGTTTCCTAATGATTTGTTGTCTATGTGTCCATAGCCATTTATGCTACTCATCAGCTTTATGCCAACATACATACGTACATATCACGAATTTTCCAAGAGAATTTGTTTGCATTCTCTTCTTAAACTTTGGCAAATTTTCAAAATTCAGAAAAGTATGCACGTAATGAAATAAATCGATCTGCAAACATTTGGCATGTTTTCGTTACAAGCTAGCGATTGTCGCTTGCTTGATGGTAATAGAAACTCCAAACATGTGATAATTTCGAGATATATAGGGCCTTTTCGGAAATGCAACATTGCGCTGCACCTGTTCGTAAATGCAACATCTGACAACTTTGCAGGTGTTTTGAGACCGTAATTGCAAACAAAATGCGCAACAAACAAGCATCTGCAACAGTTGTTGCATTTCCGAATAGGCCCATAAGTACATAATTGTCTTGCTCTAACGCATGGTATGTAGTCATTCTTGGAATTTATGTGATCTCGAGATCGGAGATTTGCCCCCAGGTGGAATATTTCCTGCGAGAGCTTGGTGTTACCAACTGCAGGCGAAAAGCTGAAGATCGAGCCGGTTGGAGAAACACATTATCCTCATTTTGTAAGGCCCTCGACCCCTCTGGCTTGTTTGAGGCTACCTAAGTATAACATCATTTCCCTCAGATTATATTTTAAACAAAATTCTCCCTACTATATCCGGCTCATTTACTCCATTCTTCAAAAGAAAACAACATTAATTTGAAGTATTTTACATAATAAAATTAAATATTTTTTTAAATTTAACATTATAATTTTATAAAAAATAAAAAAAAAACACTTTTGAGAGCAAAAAAGTTATTTTCAAATTTATAATTTGATTTAGTTGAAATTTTTAAAGTTTACGGCACAGCAATGTCACATAACATCAACCAAGCTTCTACATATTGCTGCTCCACGTCCTCTTTACTTGTTTTGGCTTCTCTCTTTCTGTGTATTTAACAGTCTTCTATAATATCCATTGCACCCGGTGTGGAACGACCTCCGGTCTCCGTATCTATAACAGGTGTTTCCAATTTCGTTTTTGTTATGGGAAACACGTGAAGATTCTCTTTGAAATCATTTATGTCCACTATAGTGGTGGCATCACCTTCACGGGGAATGAATTTTAAATCTAATTTGTTGGCCAAGGCATTGAATAACTCTTCATCGGCCTCCTCATCGTCTTCCTCCGCATCGGTGTTGTCTCCATCCTCCTCTGCAATAGATTCACCATCCAGTTTATCCTCCGCCAATGCACTATTGGCCTTGTTCACATTTCCTATTACCTGGATGGACAATTTCCTTAGATTTGTACGCTCATTATTAAGACAGAAGTCAATAATGTCCTGTTTGTTTAAGGTCTTCAATATTTCCACTTCTTTACGTTTACGATCGAAAAGATACTCTTCTGCAGTAATTTCAGCCCAGTTACGAGCTACCTCTTCGATGAGACACATATCGATAACTTGCTTGATTTTGATCAGAGATTCTCGTACATGTTCATATTCATCCTGAGGCATTTCCTCTAGAATTTGCAACATTTTACTACGGAACGATTCTATACGCTCATCTACATGGCAAGCAGAATGTTTTGTTTCTTGAGAATTTACGGCGATCGAATAACCGGCTATGCCATAATTAACACGAACCGACGAGGCGACATAATAACCAAGTTGCTCCTTGGTACGCAACGTATCAAAGAGAGGCTCTTCCACAAACATGATAAGTAAATCCAAAATACTTTCGATGCGAACAGAACATGGACCGATTTGATAGAAGTTTGTGACGACAGTATTGATGTCCTTGTCATTCAAAGCATTACAGCGTATAAAATGGGAACCTTGAGGTAATTGAACAGTGCGATTTTCTATATATTTCGTCTGTAAATAGAAAATTAAAGGATTTGATAGGAAGTATTCTTGTAAAAAAGATAGAAAATCTAGCGTAGTATTTACCTCTTTAATATTTTGACAATTTAAAGTGGTGAGCACCGAATTCATGACATTGTGTGCTGTCTCATCCGTCAGGTTACCTTGCATTAAAGTTTGCACATAAAGCTGCTGCGTATATTTATCAGCGAATTCCAGCATATCATCGATAGTGATGTCATTGAGACATTTATATTTCTCAATCATGGGCCAACGAATATTCTCCACAATGCTTAAACGAAGGTCTCTGTAATACAAATGTAAAATGTCATTACAATTTATTGTGATTAAAAAGAATTACAACAAGCATACTTATTCAAAGCTCTAGGTTTGATTAAGGCATTAAAATAACCCTTTTTCAAATGTTTCTTATAGGCCTCCAATTGATCTTCAGTAATGTGTTTGCGCATGGAAACCATGGCTTTCGTTATAAGATCCACAACCATGTGAAGTTTTTCGTTATAGCCATTTGCCTGCATGAAAGGAAGTACACAAGTATATGGATTATTTTAATACATATATGAAGAGTGTAACTAAATACTAGGGAACATTTTTAACTAACCTTTAAAACCACTCCCTTTTCTCCCGAATAGAATTGGTAGGATAATCCGGCAACGGTAGCTGGATACAATTCCTCATTTAAACGATATTTCACCAAATGGGAATATAAAGCACACAAAACGTCACTAGAATAACCAAAAAAAATTAAATCTTATTGCACAGCTTCAATACGAAATTACTTACTTTTTAGGACTTTGCCTTAGCAAAGGCGATACAAAATAGAAATACATGAAAGCATCAGGCAATTCAAATTTATCATCTTGCCGAAACCACAATTCACAAATGTCAGTCTGCAATATCTTCTTGGGCGACAAGGGAATCTCAGGCTTGCCATTTTCAATCCAAAACAAACGGAAATCATTTGAAATAAAACGATTCGGTTTTGGCAAGTAAAGTTCTGGTGATTGTTGGCAATTGTTCCATAGATCTTGCCATTTCTGTGGCATCTTAATGGATGTATATTCGGTGCCAAACCATTTCTCCTTTTTGTCGTAAGTAATTCCATCATATTTCTGTTGCGAGGTAATCATTATATTAAAAGTGAATTCATTTAAATGCCGGATGACATCCAGGATTTGCTCTTCATTGTATTCGTAGTACAATTCGGTACCGGTCAATATATCCTTGGCAGGATAGTATTTGGAACGCACAACCAAATTTTGTACATTATCAAATGCTGCCTTTTGGCAGGCAAACCGAAAACTGGTTGCTTCAATACTAGCTAGTTCCTCATATGCCTCTTTGAGAGATCCGCACTGGGAGAATAGTTTAATGTAAGCAAATGTAGCATCCAAAACCTCATCGAGATGCTGAAAACCGCTGTCAGTTAAGTAAATGCATAAATTGAAAAGGGAATACATGGAATTTGTATCAAAACCGGACTCATCAACGCCAGCAATCAATTCAAGGCCCCATAGTCTGAAAATAAAAGATGTTGTTACATTAACGTTATAAAGAAAGAACGTTTAGAAGTTCCCAGATGTTACTTTCTTAAAGCAAATTCTTACAGAAATTTTTCATGACTTACAAAGTTGTTACTAAAGTTTGCCAAAAACGACCTGGGTCTTACTGATAACTTTGCCCAAATTTAAGTTTATTCATTAACCAAATTTACAGCAATTAAAGATCAACAAATGACGCAATGCTCTTTTTTCTTTTCTTTTATCAAACCAACACTCAGAGGATGCCCCCTACAAATGCAGTGCATTGTGTTGGCGAAGTGGAGGGAGGTACGACACAATTGGAGGGAAGTACACTAGCCGGATGTTTATTCCATATACGGACTGTACGGCTGAAGAACGAATTTTCTCTATAGTGTATAGTGCGGTCAATCGGCCACTCGATAAACAACGGATGAGAGTTACTGGAAAGCCGCGTACTTCGGCTAAATATCCTCACGTCTGGCATAAGTTGACGGATGTCCGAGGAACACATACCGTGGAAATATCGATAAACAGCTACACGCAACCCACATTTCGACGATGCTCAAGGGAGGCAATAGAGTTGGATACCCTACTGTCCCCTATTAACACTGTCGCTCTCCTCTGGACACGGTCGAGAAGCTCCAAAGAAGTCCTAGGAGCACCTGCCCATATATGGGAGTTATACTCCATCTTTGGCCTGATGTAGGTGGTGTAGATATTGAGAAGATCAGATGCAGTGAAATATTTCTTGCACCGCTTTAAAAAGCCTAGACACTTGAATGCATCTTTCGACACTTCAAATACATGTTTTGCCCAACGGACGTCGCATTGTATTTTCATGCCCAGAACTGTGTCTCATGTCATGATGAAACGCAACGGAAGTGAAATTGCATGTGTGTACTTGAAATAATTTTTGCATTTCGCTTTTTTGCGCAATGTCTATTAATACTCGTTGGGGGGGGGGGGGGCGAGTGCAATGTTGGTAGTGCACAGGGACAGGAAAAGTTCCTGCCAAGACCGTAGTGCGGGCTGATCAGCCACAGCCTGATCTAGACTGGTAAATCGATAAAAAAAAAAATATACCCCCTAATACAGGTTGTATACCTGCCTAGAGGTTGCTGGGAGCCCCAGCACTAGGATCGGATGCGGTGGTCTAATGTATCACTCGTCTTAAATTTGAATCAGTACAGAAACGTCAATATATAAAGGACATAACGGGTTTTTCAACAGAGACGCTACAAAAGTAAATCGATAGGGACAGCAAACGACGCCATATTTTCCCCCGCTCTTTTGACATTTCTCTTCAGTAAGGTTTGCCATTTCATTATGGAAAGATATACGAGCCAACGAGTCGAAATTATTAAAATTTACTACCGAAATTTGGAGTCAGTGGCCTCAACTTTAAGAGCTAAATCATCTTCAACGATGAGGCTCATTTCTGGCTGAATGGCAAGCAAAATATGCGTTATTGGTCAGACAGCAATCCACACGTAATCCATGAGTCATCATTGCATCCCGAAAAAATTACGGTTTGGTGCGGTTTATGGGCCGGCGGCGTCATTGGGCCGTACTTCTTCCGTGATGATCAAGACCGGCACATTACTGTGAATGCGAATCGCTACCGTTCAATGATAACAGAATGTTTTTGGCCCCAATTGGATAATATGAACTTGGAGGACATGTGGTTTCGACAGTACGGCGCCACAAGCCACACAGCGAATGCCAAAATCAATTTATTGGAAACCAAGTTTGGTGAACGTGTTATCTCACGAAATGGCCCAGTCGATTGGCCGCCTCGGTCGTGCGATTTGACGCCGTTAGATTATTTCCTGTGGGGCTACGTCAAGTCTATGGTCTATGCCAACAAGCCAGCGACGATTGATGAACTTCGTACGAATATCGAACGTGAAATTGCAGCAGTATCGGCCGATTTATGCTTGAAAACCACCGAAAATTGGGTTCAGCGTCTGGACGTCTGCAAGCGTGCCCGTGGTGGCCATGCAAAAGAAATCGAGTTCCATACATAGTGGCATCGAACGTACTTTCACAGGAATAACGAATTTCATTGGTATCTAAAACCGGTTTTGTTTTATTTAAAAAAACTTTTGTAGCGCTCTTATTGAAAAACCCGTTACATATCCATATGGATGTATCTTCGTTTTGACGTCTTAGTAAATCGTTTTTTATGGTTGTTACTTTCTCGCTTTTTATTCATTGATATAGTAAATAAGTCGTTGACGTTCGTTCGTCTTGTACAGTTAGCGATTGTGTGAGTGTGTAGGCAGTTTTTATGGTGGAGCGATTTAGTGAACATATGCCCAGCAGAAAAATGAGGTGGTTTGCATGCCCTCTAACAGGCCTTTAAAGACAAACACAATCGTTGTTGAATTAGTTTGGCTTGAGGAAATAAAATGAAAATACGAGTGGGGTTTCCCTGTTTTTCCAAAATTTATTAAATATTCCCAATATTTCGATTGGCATCGCTAATCATCATCAGGGTTCTATATACAAAAACATAACAACATTAATCACAAAACGATTGACAATAATTACATGTATTAGAAATCACAAAACAAAACAAATTTTCGTCAAATAAAGTTTGAGTTCCCTGTGTTTGCTTATTGTATGTCGATATATTTGAGGGCATCGATCAATGTCGGTCTTTTCTCTGAGGAAACGTCATTTATGTGCAGCATTTCAAGAGTATATCGTCGCGAGTAATTGATTTCCTCCGCTAAAATGTCAACGTCGTCAAAGTTAGGATTATAATCCGTCGTGGCACAGTGGGCTGCTAATGCTGTTTTCTGTTCCATAGGTTTATAAGTGGGCCTTAAATCTGGTTGGTGAGAATCGTCAATCGTCATTTCAAATGAACAAAGGGCCCTATAGGATGTCCCCCTAGCTGACCTGCCAAGAAAAGTTCTCGTATAAGGCCATTCCTTTTATGCCTTATGGCAGGGAGGCTTCCTAGGAGTACTGCAAAGGAAGGCCAGCTAGGAGGTCTACAAAACATCAAACTTTAGGAGGAAAAAACGTTTTTTTTGATTCTTAAGCATCAGTAATCGAAAACAGACATCAGCCCACAAAAACCGGCCTGTTATCTATCGGCTATCGCATGTTATGATTATGCTACGACGAATAGCTAACATGTGGAAAGAACAACGGCATCACTCTTGCATCTCTTGACAGGTCTGCTTTTGGAAGGGAAACACGGATATCTGTCGGATCTTTTTGAAGTCTTATGGCCAGTTTTTAAGTGGGTAGTTAACTATGGTGGCCGTCGGTGATGCAATGGTAGTGTGCGCGGCTCTTGTGCATGAGGACGTGGGTTCAATCAGTACTCTGACCACTTTAAATTTCTTTCTACGGCGGTCACCTCGCTTAGTGACGGCGACACTATCGAGTATTTAGCCATGAAAAAGCTTCTCAAAATACTGTTCGAAACCGGTGTAAAACTGTAGGTCCCAATCAGTGAGTGTAAAACTAGAACGCGCACAGCTCGCTGGTTGTGACAAGCTCTCCCTAATCCCCTCGTGGGATGTAACGGGAAACCATTTTTTTTTTAGTTAACTATCGGATTACTTAATCGTAATTGAAAGATAATTAGAAGTTAGTTAGTTTGAAAAGAGGGTTGCGGTGTTGAGTATTCAGAAGGAGCACTCTAAACCTTCCCATGTCAGTAAGACATACACTTAAGCCGCTAATTCGACCTGTTGTGCGCTCTAAGTTTACCCTACTACTTCACTATATCCCTTATAGGAATTCGGTGCTATTCACGAAATTCCTTAGGTTGTTCCAGTCCATACCCACAAGTTTGGCCATGTCCGGTATCGTACTATCCGAAAGACATCTGGATCCAGCTTGTGTGAAGGCCGGGCAGTGGCATAAGAAGTGCTCCATCGTCTCATCGTCCTCCATGCATGCCCTGCACTCACTGTTCGCCACTAGTCCAATACGGTACAGGTGGGCCCGTAATCCCGAATGCCCCGTTAAGACTCCCATCATTTTGCTCATTTCGAATTTTATCCCCATAGAATCTTTGTCATCCTGCCTACTGATTCCCGGTTCCACTGGGCTATATGTGCCGACTCCGCCCATTTACTTAACTCAGCCTTCGTCACCCCAAAGCGTTTCGCTCCATCTAGGCTCACCGTTTGAAGTTCCCTGGCTTTCGTTGCCAGGAGGTTGGCTCTCTCGTTGCCGAATACTCCGCTGTGCCCCGGCACCCAGATGATGTTGAGTCTGCCGTGCATAAAGTAAACGTTTATCACCTTCTTACAGTCAAGGACCGTTCTAGGTTTGACAGTTTCCCATGATATTGCCTTGATTGCCATTTGCCTATCCGTGAAGATTAGAAGAATTACAAGTTAACTTTGCATTTTGTTTTTCAGTGGCAAGTTAAAGTCAGCTGTCAGGATTATGGCAACCCTTGTATTCTTATTGGGGAAAGCATCTGTTGTGGGCTAAATACCAAAACAACAAAGAGGCATAAAAAAATTTCTCATATTGACTATCAGTAATGTAATTGCCAAAATCATATGGTTCTGACTACAAGTTAACCAATCAACTTTGGATGGTTAAATCATAGTCAACCATTGACTGAAAAACAAAATTCGATGTTTAACCACAATTTAACTAAGAAACACAGATCACTACTGACTGAAAAACTGGCCATTAGAGGAGGCTCCTTCAAGCAGCGAGATATGAATGTGTATCGAATTTATTTTCAGTTTAAGAGAAGGAGGGCCTGCATGTTTGCCTGCCAGGAGAAGACATAGTTGAAAGTCATGAAACTGTTTCCGAAGGCGTATTTACAGGCATATTTTAATGTTTCGGTGCTTGGGCTGCTAGGCAATTGGTTGTATGTAAGTTTGTTTGCCTCAATGCCTTTAATGAGTTCAGTATATTGTTGTCATGTATTTTTTGTACTTTTGTGTACACTTTTGGTTCTTTTATGTACACTTTCAGACTTTTGTGTTCACTTTTTGTACTTTTGTGTACACTATTTGAACATTTGTGTACCCTTTTCTTTACTTTGTGTACAATATTTGTACATTTGTGTACACTTTCCATACTATTGTGTACACTTGTTTTATTTTTGCCGACAAAGATTTCAATATTCTCTCTTCAAAAAAACTAACCCCCGTATTCAGAAGGTAAAGTTAGTCACAGGATCCAGTGGATGGTGGCTCCGTACAACGAGTGTTTTACTAAAAGGTTCTTTACGTTTATTCACTCAAGTCAAGGGCTGATTTAGATTAGTCAAGCTTTTATTAATAATAGTTTCCCCATCTACTGTCTACTTCCGATACTAACATGTCTGTTTTAGCCAATGATTAGTAAAACCAAAAACGATGTACAAGTAGACAGTCAAAGTTTCTCTTCACTCAAATGCCAACAAACACAAAAGTGAAACCCTAGTCATTCTCTGTTCTCTCTCTTACTCTCTTCATTGAATATTTCAAAACACGAGCAGCTTTTTGATAGTGTTATTGTATATAACTATACAAATTGCAACCATGTTGAAGTAAAATTACATAAACTATGCAAAAAGTATGAAATAATTAAGAAATAACGCGTGAGATAAATGCCTTGAGTGAATTTCTAGCACTTTTTGGTTCTCTTTTACCAGGGTTGCCAAATTGCGCACATCTTCTGGTCGTCTAATTCTAAAACAACAGCTGTTCGTTAAGTGTTAGCATGTATTGATTCGCTAGTTGGCCAGTTGAAGTATTATGAGCTAAAAATCGTTAGTCAGATAAAGGCCGATGGGTAACTTTTTGTTATAGGATAAATTGTATTGGTTTTGAATAGGCATTACATTCTGTCAGAATTTGATTCAACGAATATTTTTGATAAGGCAACGCTTTTATACAAAAAATTTTGTCCCAGCAATAAAAGTGTTTACTCACCTCTTCCTTAAATAGGCACATAAACTTCCTTCACCTTCATAACCAATCAAATATGCTAAGAAATGATCCGGTTTGCATTTATACAGCTTTGTCATGGCAGGCAACACCCAAGTTAGTTCAAGCTTACATACATTTTCCACTGGCTTCACAAAGAATACTTCATTATGGAATTGAGGACTGAATGCTTCGCGATAATTGTAACCACTGAAGTCTTTACCCTCCAGACTGTTACTCGGCACATCTGAGAAATGCTTTACAACCAAATGCTCTAATTCATCTATAGGCAATCTAGCTTGCACACACACGTACATGCGATGACCGCTATAGTGACGTTTACAGAATTCATGCAGATCCTTGTGTAAATCATCATCGTTTATGCCGTCCTTCAGTGACTTTAAATTACCCCAAGTAAATGTGCTATGAGGAAAATCTTTATTGGCTAAACTAGCTAAGAGTTGATCGCGTCTAGCCTCATCATCGTGCACAGTTTGCTGAAATTCCGATTCGACTGCCTCGCGTTCCCGGGCCATGGCTTCTTTCATCATAAGTGGAGCCTTTAACAACGCTGTAAAGTAATCCATGCTACTGTCTAAATGTTCCTCAGACACTTCGAAATAGAATAAAGTCTCTTCACACTCAGTATTGGCATTGTCAAAGCCTCCACACTTTTTGATGTGCGCATCAAATGCATTTTCTGATGGATACTTTTTAGAGCCCATAAATATCATATGTTCCAAGAAATGAGCTAAACCTTGGTAGTTTGTTGGCTCTGTAAAAGAACCCACGTCAACAAGAAGTGCGACAGCAGCTAACTTTTCGTCACCTGAAAAAGAAATGTTTATTGTATTTTTTTAATTTTTCTTTTGTGAAATCGTTAATTCTCGAATTATTTCATAAATTACAGTTACAGCTGTTGTGTGCTTAGAAATGGAGCAATATTATACATTTATATGTTTGTTTAAAAACTAAGACGTTGCCAACATTTGTAATAGTAACAGCTGCGTAAAGCTTTCTTGCAACATACGTGTTTAATTGCATAATTTAGGGTTCTACTTCCAGCCCAGTATTAAGCTCTAGTGGCATTTTCAATCCCATAAGAAGTGTATAAAAAAATAACAACAGTTTCGTTAACGAAAATTAAAGAAAACAATTGGTTTCCTATTACATCCCATGAAGGGATTGGGGAGAGCTTTTCACAAGCCAGTGAGCTGTGCGCATTCTAGTTTTACACTCACTGATTGCGACCTACAGTTTTACACCGGTTCCGAACACCGGTTTGAGAAGTGTCGCCATCACTAAGCGAGGTGATTGGCTTCGAAAGAAATGTAAGTTTATCTGAGCAGGAATCGATCCCATATTCTCATGCCATTTCACACTAACCACTGCACTACATTAAAATGTACATAACGTGTATTGAAATGTAAATAAAGTGTACCAAAAGGTACATAATGTGTACCAAAAAGTGTATAAAGTACAAAAAGATATTTTTCGTACCCTTATATACTTTTTGATACAGTGTATGCCCATTTTGATTATACACTTTTTGGTAACATTTTGCTACACTTTATGCAGTTTTGCTATTTTATGTACTTTTTGGTACAGTTTATCTAAAGTTTGGGAACACAATCAGTATTTTTTTTTGGTGCATTTACCTGATGTACATTTTTCTCTTACCTCTCTACATTTCAGTCGCGATTGCTGAACGCGAGCTGCTCGATGGACGATGTACGACCCATTTTATATTTTAGTTCATTGCGAGTGCACGGTTTAGCATGATTAAGCGCTAATCTCACCGAGGAAAGACAATTTACCTAAGTCACTAAAATCTAAGGAACCCAAAGAAGATAAAATCCTGCTGCTGGGAAGTGCGAAATACATGCAGAGAATATGATCAATGGAGCTACATTTTCTTCATCTTAACAGCTTCTACAAGTCATTTGCCGTAACCTTAAGTCTCGCCCATGATTGAAATACTACAGGTTGGGTTAATTAAGTTTTCCTTGACGTGTCAAATGCCAACTGTCAAATTCATATGTATTTTGTTTTTGTACTCAGCCAACCAACGGAGTCCCTAAGGTGCTCCGTTAGGACTACCCACACGGTGCGCTAACGCTCCTAGGGAGGCTCCGAAAGGAGTTCCAAAGGTGCATATCCAACGGAGAAAACAGCACGCTCAAAATATATGAAAAAAGTGCACCCTAGGGACTCCTTAATTGAGTGTTTTTGGAGTCCCTACACGCTCCTTTAGATAACCCCCAAACACTATAAATGAGTCTTTTCGGAGTCCCTAGATAACAC
The DNA here is from genome assembly GCA_963931995.1 of Phaonia tiefii. Lineage (NCBI taxonomy): Eukaryota > Metazoa > Arthropoda > Insecta > Diptera > Muscidae > Phaonia > Phaonia tiefii. The sequence goes on from OZ008370.1 coordinate 22,454,871, forward strand.
ACAAGTACTCCGTGCGGACTCCTATAAATGAGTGTTTTTGTGAAAATACATGATAAATAATAATAATAATTATAAGAATAATAAAAATACGAACAATAATAATAATAAAAATTGCATTTTTGGTTTCTCTTCCGATCCGGTCGACACGCTTTCTCATACTATAATTTTGTTTTTCTTTAAAATAAATTTTTTAGAAAATTAAGTATATGTATATTTCAATGATTGCTTTGTTTTTAAACAACTTTGTTCTTTCGGTCGCACTTCGCAGACACTCCTTTGAAGGGAGTCCCTACGCGCTCCATTTTTGGAGCGCTCCGAATTTGGTTGGCTGGGTACATTGTTGATTACTTTGGTGTTAGTGTACCCTTGTGTTAAATTTGACAGAAATTCTATCTAAAGCAAAATACCTGTTGTTGTTGTCCACAGTTAAAGCAACATCTGGTGTCGCTTGTAACAAATCCACCTTGGTCTCGCCGCATGCGTATCGATTGGCCAGTGGTAGGTTTAGGTATAAACGATCAGTTATTATCGTTGCCTACGATGAGTTATTTTTAGAGAATTGTAAGTTCTTTTAAGCTAACAAACCAATATTTCGGTTAGTGGGAATTTGTTTATAAACCAATCACGTTACCAAATTGTGAAGCATTATCTTCAACAGCTTCTAGCCCATTAGGCCACCGGATTGACTGTTCAAGCTTATCACTACAACTGAAACAGAATCTTTTGCTAAGAAGTTTTTGGAAAACAATTTGTTGGGCATGACGCAAGCTTTCTCAAAACAAATGGCACAGAGTATAATCGGTAATGTTTATTATATTTTCTTGTAATGTTTTCTTTTTCTAATTTGTAATGTTTTTATTTTATACTATGACTTTAACTTACCTTCCTCAGAATCTACATCAGAAGCATTGTCTCCTTCAGAACTAGATGAACCAGAATCTGCTTCCTCACTTTCGACAGATTCTTCGGCACATGAGTCACCGGCTGTATCACAAGAAGAGGATGTTAAACCATCATGAGGCACAGGACTGGGATCCGATACCAACAGTACATGCAAGCCATTCGTCAACACTAAAGTTCTATTAAATAAAAAATTAATAACACAATGCTTTTTAATAAATAGTGCATTCATTATTCACTTGTATAATTTTTTGTCATTTTCCGATTTATCGGGAATTTCCAAATAGGTTACACCGGCCTCCGAGTTAACCATGGTATTGCTGCTGCTGATGTGGTAAGAGTAGAGTGACAATTGCAGCCTACAACACTTGTGTTCGGATGACAACAATGACGATGGTTTCAGTTCCAGATGGGATAAATCTTGTAAAAGGTTTATCCGACTAAAATGAAGATGCTGTTTACGTTTATTGTGTAGCCACTGATAACGCCTGCGATGCGGTAATTGACTTGTGTGGATTGTTATCGCTGCAATTGTTGGTATTCCTAGTGATTTATTACCTGTTTTTTCAGGTGTTTTAACACCCAATGCTTCGCCACACAATTTCGCGACCTTGTTGTTGTTCCACAACACACTCCTATTACAATTAGTTAAGTTTTTCCAAATAAACATAAACTTGTGTTTAGTAATTTCTGCCCAAAATTGTCTGTTTACTCTTAATATTTCGATGTGCTTACGTTGTAGGTCCAAATTTAATTTAATTTAAATTTAGTTATGCTAATTTTATTCTATCAATCTCTTGTGTTCTCTATATTTTTCAATTTTCCTTCCGATTAATTACTCACAAATAACCTAAAAACAAATGAAGATTTTTTGTCTGCCTTCAACAAATTCCTCTTCTTCTTCATGGTCAGGGTTGCTGAGAACAATAAAAAATATGGGGTTTTTGATATTGGCAAACAGTGTTGCACTCAGTAGTAAAAACATCACTCTAGCCCCAACTGAAGAATTCACCAAAAACATACCAAAAACGTCTGCTGATGAAGATCTTGGCAAGATCCGAAATAGCTATACAGACAGCCTTGGTATCATTGGAACGTTTTTATGCTCGACTTTTTTTTGAAAGTAATATAAAGATAATAAGCTTTATATTACTTAAAAAGGTCTTGAGCTTGAATAAATTTATAAGTATTAGAAAACAGACCGAATAAAAATTCCCGTAAGGGAAATGATGAATGCAGAAATTCGAAACAAAACGTAATCCTGTTCAAAATAGGCTACATTTCCTGAAAGTTAATAGCGCGTTTACATGCACTCTTTTACATACAAAAGTTCGTATTTCTTTCAAGTTTTAACTGTACCTCGTTTCTGTAGTTCTCGAATCGAAAAAGTTTTCACATTATGCATGAAACAAAAAATTCCATCGTTTCTCGATTTGTGAGTAAAAAGTGTTTCTGTATATCAATGCGAAAAGAGGCAACACTGATGACGTTTTTATTGGAATATTCCAAGAAAGCTGTCAAGTAATACAATAATATAAACAAACAAAATAAGCTAGTGCGAAAAAGAACAACAAACAAAAGATATTTTAAGAGATTTCCACTGCTTCTTACAATTTCTGTTGGAATTTAACCCTCCAAATTGTCTCTTGCAAATTCTAAATTAGTTGACATATATTCCACTATATTTTCTTTTTGATTTTTCTGTAATATTTAGGACAAAGTAATTGAAATACATAAGAAAATGGTATAATTCTTGGCTTCTCGATTTAAAATATTAATTCTTAATTTCTTAAAAGCCTTTTTGTAGAAACAATATCAAAATCTCGCACCGTTTTAATTTGTGAGTATTTTTGACGTTTACAATTTTAAATTTTTCGACTCCCAACTTTTTAGAAACACTTTTTCTCGCATTTTTCCAATAAGCATGAAAAAAACAGTACCTGACAGAAAGTTTTCGCAAAGCAAACGTTGTAGAAACAGTCACATGTGAGAAGCGAGTTTTTGTACCGATTCGTGGTGTTTTTGTTTCAAAACGAGGTACTGGTTCTCTAATATTTGCGAATGTCGTGATTATCATTCTGCGACAAAAAGGTGTTCACATGTTTTTGTATATTTGTACACCTTGTTCACACGTGCAAGGGCAAGATCGAAAAATTAATACACATAGCTCCTCACTAATTCAATCGCACCATAATCGCACTTCATTAACTTGGAGCTCAACTGCCTTCAAAATTTTGAAGGCAGCAAATATTTGACACTTGCATCAAGTGAAATTTCAAAATAGAAACAGTGTTACCTAGTAATAAGATGTTACAATTTAATGGATTGAATTATGTGCGTTCAGACTCCGACTCTCTGTATACAACTATGCGCGACTCTTTGTGACGTATTGTCGGTTAATCTTCTGTTTTCCTATTCGTAATAATCTCAAATTCAACATTTTAAAAAATTAATGAACAATGGCTGATAAAATTACAATTGTATTGTTTTAATTTATTAAGAAGTTGCTTCAAAACAATTTTTCAACACTTCTTGTATACTGTTGCTTTACCGCAATGTAAAAACACGAAAGATGTGAAAGAGAAATATCAAAATATCCCCTAAATTTCCAATTCGTGACTCTTATGCTACCCCTCTTTCTTCTCTTCCCCCTTCACACAGAAGCATCGTACTCGTGACTTGTGTCCCAGGGTCGTAAGTCATCGTTTAAAAGACGAATTAGTAACCACGTGTTCAGTGAACAAAGCCGACTAATAATTATTGACGGCGTTAGAACAACAGAAAGTTAATCGACGGCGGCAACTGAGTTTTTTTTCAATGTGATTTTTCGGCAGACGTAACTTTAAGGCTCATCTCAATGGTTGTGTAAACAATTTTGATTTTTGTTTTAGTAATTCGTTCCTATAAAATCGGTTTTGTCGATAATATCGGCTAACATTTTTAGTCGAAGCGAGTCTTCATGGAAGCGGCGTGAACTTTAAAAAATGGTCTACGACGGCGGCACACCGTACAATTTTCTGTCGGCTTCGTTCTCGTATTAAGTTAATTTTGTGGAGTAAGAACAGCGTTGTATACGACAATATATCTCAATTTCTTAGTTGTCAAAATATATGTGAAATTGAGCATTTTCAAGTCAATTTCAGCCCAAATTAGGAATAACTTCAATTTCTCGGCAGCGTGAACAAAGGATAAATAAAATCGCATTTATACAGCATTCGCACTGGTATCGATTTTCTTGATTTTGCCAATTTTTTTGGATTTTAAGCAGAAATCAAGAAACTTTCTTGATTTCCCACACGTTTTGTCGTAGTAAAAACAATTAGAAAAATTCCATGCCATTCGAATTTTATTAGGAGATTTGATACGAAAATATATTGTAGTGCGAATGAGCTATTACACCGCTGTGCATCGCGGCCAGGTTAGTGATAACCTTTTTCTCTAATCTTTGCCGTTTTCACTACCCAGTTTGAGATTAAATTGACATTTCTATTGGCAAATCTATGCTTAGACAAACTCCGCGCCGAGATAAAATTATCGAAGACGGCGGCAAAGTTTTGTAAAAATTTGGTGTGTTTTTGAAATAACAGAACCTTTAATATTGGATAATGGCCAGTTTTTCAGTCAGTGGTGATCTTCGTTTCTTAGTTAAATTGTGGTTAAACATCGATTTGTGTTTTTTAGTCATTGTTTAACTATGATGTAACCACCCAATGTTGGTTGGTTAACTTTTAGTCAGAACCATATTATTTTGACAATCAAATTACTGACTGTCAAAGTGAGAAATGAAGATTGTATAAAATACATGTTTCAGATTTGCGTATTTGTACACATACGTTGAGTCTAGATCGTTACATTGTAGCGCCTATATAGTTTTTTACACATTTTTGTTAAAATTACTTCGATTTTATGCATCTATTTCTTATTTTACATAATTCCATTTTGTTTGTTCCCCTTTGTTGTTTTGGTATTTATCCCAAGACACACGTTTTCTCCAATAAGAATACAAGGGTTGCCATATTAGGTGACAATATGGCGACTTACATTAACTCACCACTGAAAAACAGAATGCAAAGTTAACCTAATTAACTTAGAATTAAGATTAAGTAATCCGATAGTTAACTACCCACTTAAAAACTGGCCATAAGTGGGTCAAATAGGGCCAGTCGATAAAATCGGCTCACAGTTTTAGCCAATAACACCCATTTATATCAGCGGGGTGCGTTTTCAAAAATTTAAGAAGATTAATCATAACTTTAATCTGTCGGTGGTGCAATGGTAGTGTGCGCGGTTCTTGTGCATGAGAACGTGGGTTCGATCCCTGCTCTGACCACCATAAATTTCTTTCGACGGCGGTCACCTCGCTTAGTGACAGGGACACATCGAGTATTTAGCCATGAAAAATCTTCTCAAAATACCTTTCGGAACCGGTGTAAAACTGTAGGTCCCTATCAGTGAGTGTGAAACTAGAACGCGCACAGCTCACTGGTTGTGAGAAGCTCTCCCTAATCCCTACATGGGATGTAATGGGAAACCATTTATTTTTTTTAATCTATAGAGACTGAAGTTTAATTTTTTATCTCGTTTTAAACTGCTATACATTTTGATATGCAAAATGCAACCATTATAAAAACATACACAAAAAGTAAACTGTTTGAAGACGGAAGCCGATCGAAAATTTTCCGACGCGTGGCCGCCACCAACATTTTTTTGAAGCTCACGCCGACGCTGATATAATTGGCTTTTATTAGTTTAAAATGTGAGCCGATTATATCGACTGTCCTGATTTGACCCACTGATCAAATTTTAAAGGTTCAGTTATTTCAAAAACATCCCAAATTTGTACAAAACTGGCAAAATCAATAGCCGCAAGCTTATTTTTTCTGGTGTGCCGCCGTCTTCGATAATTTTGTCTAGGCACGGAGTTTTGTCTACGCAAGGAATTGTCACCTGAAATGTCAATTTAATCTCAAACGGTGGTATAAATGGCAAAGATTAGAGAACACGGTTATCGCTAACCTGGTCGCAATAAACTGGGGTGTAAATGCGACATAAGGTTAGAGAACAATGTTGTCGCTAACCCGGTCGCGAGAAACTGCGGTGTGAATGCGGCATAAATACGACATTTACACCGACAAGATTAGCGCATTTCAAAGGATAACTCCGTTAACCCACACTAACCCAGAAGATTAGGTCGTATTTAGACCGCAGTTTATCGCGACCAGCGAAAACCTTGCTCTTTAATCTTTGCCGTTTACACACCACCCAATTTGAGATTAAATTTATATTTCAGGTGCCAACTTTGTGCTTGGCCAATTTAGAGTAACTCCATGCCGTGACCAAATTATTGGTTTGGTTTTGCCAGTTTTTTTTTTACAAATTTGGGATGTTTTTGAAATAAATTAACCTTTAAAATTGGATCAGTCGGCCAAATCGTTATACATTTTAAACCGATGAGATCCAATAATGTCGGTGGCGGCTTCAACATAATTTTGGTGGCGGCGACGCGTCGGTAAATTTTCGTTCGGCTTCCGTCTGTCACAGTTCGATTTTTCGTGTTTTTATTATAGTTGCATTTTTTAGTAATACACACAGTTGCATCAAATTGTTCAGCAGTTTATTCAGTTTTTACAGAATAAAATTGTGATTGAGTTAACGTTCGAAATCTAGGTCGGTGTAAATGGTGTATTACTTATACAATTTTAATCTGTAGAACCTGAAGTTAAATTTTTAACCTGATTTTAAACTGGTGTACATTTTGATGCAAAAATTCAACCATAATATAATATACAGAAAATAGCAACTGTTTGACAGACGGAGTTTTTGAGACGGAAGCTAATCAAAATTTTGAATTTTTTGAAGCTCACGACGTCGCCTGGTTTAAAATGTGAGCCGATTTTATCGACTAACCCAATTTGACCGACAGGTATTTCAAAAACATCCCAAATTTGTACAAAACTAATAGCCGCCAATTAAATTTTTCTGTTGTGCTGTCGTTTTCGATCATTTTGCCTAGGCGCGTATATGGTGTAAGCACGGAGTTGCCATCTGAAATGCCAATTTAATATGAAGTTGGGGCATAGTCTAATAATATAAGTCGACGCGTGGCGTGTTGTTGTAATATGAAACGATTTTGACAGAATTTTGTTGTACTATTGTTATGACAATACACTCGATATGTCAAAATCATTTTATATACGAAGAGAGGCAAAGGAAAAACGCCAAAGTAAATAATTACATGCATAGAATTACATGTATTAAAAAAAAGTAATAAGCAGAAAGTTGGAACGCATTTAAGATCCAAATTGGTAAGTATCCATCAGTAAGTCCATACATATGTATGTAGGTAATTTTAGTTACTTCTTCTATATATTTTTAGCCATCAAAAAAACTACAGGCGGTGAAACGACCAGCGTAAGCAAAGAGGGCAAGGAAGATTCAAAACAAATGATGCGACAAGTTTGACACTTCGAGTGTATTACGTAAACAAAGAATGATAAAAAGAAACAACCCGATAACAAAATGCCTGATCAGCTGGGCTTATGCTTCCACTTATATTATTACACTATGAGTTGGGGGGTTATAACATGGCCGAGATAAACTGCGGTGTAAATGCGACATAACCTTCGAAATGCGCTATCTTAGTCGGTGTGAAATAACATTTTCGAAATCTTGTTAGAATTCATTGATTTCCAAATTTTATTAATTTATTGATTTGTTAATTGTAATACTTTTCTAAAATCTGATATTACATCACAATGCTAGCCATCATGCTTACTGGCTATTGTTCTTGCAGTACAATTTCTTCAACTACAAAGAAGGAAAAAATTGCTTTTGCGCAAAAAAATAACGTTTAACTATAACATAGTTAAACGACCACTCTAGGTTTTTACACATTCATAATTCACCAGTTTAAACTAGTTCGATTAGAACTGCGCCTAGTTTTATAGGAAAGTGAGAAAACATATTTCTTTATTTTTGGAATTTAATTTATTTTTTCTTTTGTTTTCTATGAATTCATTACAATTACAAAAAAGACTTCAAATTTGCAAAATATAAACAAAAACTCAAAAAAATGTATAGTAGTAATAATGGTGGCTTAGCAATAGTAGGTGTGAGTGTAAAGATGGCTGGAAAACCCGCAGTTGTTGAAAGAGAAAAGTGAATAGTAGATAAAGAAGGGATGTCCAAAAAACTTAAAATTCTTCTCCATATGAAGAAACATTCAGAAAGAAAAACAAACCATATGTTAATTTACAATCCAGGTATTATTTTTTTTTTGTTATGCACAAAAACTTAAACATTTGTTTATAGAAAAATGTAAGAGTAGTGTTGTAGTATAGTAGAGATTTCTTTGCAATGAAAAATTTAAATTGTTACTATTTTTTGTTTGTTATTTTTTCATATTTTATCTCTATACTTTTCCCTCAGTTATCATCATTTTGTTCTACATAAATTGTAAAATAGCTTCTTAAATTCTGTTTATTTTTTGTGGAATTTTTAAGTTTTTTCTTTCATGCAATTTCTCTCATTTTTTTTTGCATTTGTTTTCAATAATATTTCGTCATCTGTGTGTGTTGTTGTGGTTTGAATGTTGTTGGTTTGGTAGTTTGTATAATTTTTAGTTCTTTTTTTATTTTTGTTTGTAAATTGTTAATTTCGAAACTAATTTCATTCTTCTTCTGCATTTTAACCGCTCTTGAATAATAGAATTGCCACTTGGCCTAAGTAAAAGTATATGAAATGGCGTGTTTCATGTGTTACATAGGATCCAAAATTTCTTCCTACAATACAATGCCATGTGGGGTTATATTTTTTGTCGAACTCCTTTTTGATGAAAGCAGCAATGTCCTGGAAATAAAGGAAAATGGAAAGTAATTCAAATTAGTATATATGTATAAACTATAAACTGTGGTATTTAGATGACAAGTTTGATTTAAATGGCTTAATTAAATTGTATTGAATGTAATCATTATTTCCCAAATTTGTGTGTATTATATTTTGCCATTGTTGTACATTTTTAAATGAACTGTAATAGCATTTTTTGATTCATGCAATTTTGGGGTTTTTTTTATTATTGACTATCGTTTTAACTTCCAATTTGTATATCAAACTTCAATGCCAACACCAAAACCAAACCAGGTACACATCTATATATACTATTCATGTATACACAACTAAACGAGAAAATTTCTAAACGCAAAATGGAAGCAGTTGGCGGAAATTTAATTTGTTAGTTTTAGAAGGTAAACGAAATAAATTGCTAAATCCTTATTGAAAGGAATTTCCTTGAAAATTCAAACACGTTACAAATGATTGGATATTAAAAGACATCAAGGTAGGTAAATGGCTGCAGTTTTATTGCATTGCATGGTTGCATCGATTATTTTGGTACCGGTATTAAACGGCCGGTTCAGAAATCGGTCTGGAACTGGTGCTCAACTAGTTTCGGTGTGGCAGAAAGGTGACAATGGCTTGGGAATTAATTTCTACAGTGGTTTGTATTGACAAAGAAATGGTAGTTTTATGATCTGTTCCTCGATCTTTACCTAAAGCCAGTCACTGAAATTGGGTTCCTCTGCGTCAAAAAGTTTCGTTTATCTTTCAACGCTCATTCGCACTATATAGACGAGCCATGAAATAGGTAAGCAGATATCTAGATATCGAGGACTTGATTATATTAATACTAATTCTATCATTGCAGATAATCAAAGAACACATTTGCAGATTCATCAGATGTAGCTCCATCAGATAACTCATAAAATTTGATATCTTAAATTAATTTTTATTTACAAATTATCCATTCGCTCTTCCTAATTTATAGCGTTATGTATGAAGCATAACAATTTATATTCCAGTTAAATATATCGATGGAAAAGGGCCTAACACGATTTTTTGTTACTTAACAGGAGAAGGAAAAAACTTAATAAAATCTATAAAATTTCAGATACAACAAAAAGTTTTAATGCAATTTCCAAAAATGTGTTGCCTCTTTTTATTAAAAATTGCATTAAAACCTTTTTTATATCTAAAATTTTACCGATTTTATTAAGTTTTTTCCTTCTCCTGTCAAGTAACAAAAAATCGAGTTAGGCCTTTTTTATATTAAGCCATCGATATGTGTTTCTATTTATGGTCAATTCCAAGCAACTGTGCTCGTTCTAAATAGGGGTTGAAAATAAAGTACACGGCTTGAATTAGACTATATTAATACTGATTTAAAGCTGGAATTAAAATGTAATTCCTTCCTTGAATTCCAGTGCACTGACTTATTTATTTTGACTTGAATTAAACTGTAATTCGAGCCTTGAATTCAACTGTAATTACACTTTAATATTCGAATTGAATTCAATGGTTAATTTCCCTGGAGATTGCTATTGTTTTACGGTGTTATTGAAGTATAATTCAACACTTGAAATTGGAAAATATGGCTGGAATTCAAGTTGAATTCAACTTGATTTCCAACACAAATGTTTATTGGGAAGTAAGTACTACTTCTACAATTTAAACTCTCTCTGGAATATGGTGAGTATGATACCACTCTGAACAAGTATTATCTGAAAAAGCATATAGACAGTTTCGAGTTCTCCTTTCTTTATTTCTAAAAATTTTTTTGATTCTTTTATAAGAAAATGATTTACGTCAAATTGTGTCTAAGGATAAATCGCTAATAACTATTTCCAAGCCCCTTTGTGACAACAAGGTGGTTGCTATGATTCCCAGAATGAACAACTTAATATTCATTTGTTTATAACACACTAACCCACAAACGAGAATGAAAATGAAAGAGAAACTTTATTCTTTCATGGTATTTAGGTCAAAAAGTGCGTGTATAAGAAATGTTACTACAAATATCCCTAAACCGTTCTATTAAATAATTTTTAATAAAACATAAAATACAGCGCCACAATCTACATACTATACAAAACAAAATTTAGAAACCATTTTGCCTGTGTTAACACGCACATATTACATCTTCCAAACACAGAACTTGAAAGTGAAGTATACATTTAGGCGGGGTGGTGTAGTAAATGTGATAGATCCTTGACAACAAACCATAAATGTAGGCAGTAAATACAACAATAGACCTCAACAGCCAACAAACCTACTAGATGGCAGTGATAGTGATAGTGGTGGTGGTGGTGGCGTGGAGTTGTATGACAACTAGGTATGTATGTTAATGCATATTCTATATAGAAAAAATCTATTGATTTAACAACAGTATAAATAACACAGTATTTATATATTTAGTACACCACGCCACGTCGGGTAAATAATGTGCATTGTGGAAGCCAACAACACATGTTGTGAAATTACGGAAATATGAAGCGAAGCAGTTGGACGAATGAACAACAAAACATTGCGAAGTATACAACAATATTATGTTGTATCGCGTGTTTAATTACATTAATTTTGTACAATAACTACTACAATCTCAACGGCATAGCCATAGTCAACGTACATTGTAGTCAACGCTTTAAAAAAAAAACACAAAACCTTACAAAAGTATTGTAAACCAATAAAAATAAACCTAAATAAATGCTGTTATTTATATGGCGCCAAAAAGTAGGCAACATTGATTTCAATATAATGATATAAAATTTGGAACTTTTGTGTCTCAAAATCTGTTATAGACAATTACCGATTTATTTTACTGCCTTTTGTTGTAACAAACTTTTAAGTGTTTTACACAAATTTGTTAGCTGATTTTATTATTATGAAGAGACATTCTTTAACAAATCTTAAGAAATTTTCGATTTGATTTACACAGTTGGTATTTAGGAAACGGGATATGAATTTATATACATATATTCATATTACAAATTTGTTAACCATCAATCAGTGAAGCGAAACAATTCATGAATAAAATATAGAAATATAATAAGGCAACAACAAATTGCATTTTGATATGAAAATAAATTAAGTTAGAATTTGATTGTTTCTAAATAAATCAATTGGAATTGATTGGTTCTAAGCTTCAAAAACAAAAAAAAAACGATGCCATCTAAATGAATATCATCATTTTATATAATTCCAGAGGGAAACGTTGGAACTAGTTCAAAAAATACTACATACATAGTTCATTAACTATGTGAATTTTGAATTACTTCCAGTGACACTAGTTTTTGGAAGAACTTTTGGATATACTTATACGTACAGTGGCTTAACATTATAATGGGACACTAACCCACATAATAAAATATATATTATTTTTAAAATATGGTAACGAAATTTTGACTTTATTTTTATGATTTCCGTTGTTCCCAAACATCGCCAGAGCTGAGGAGATTAATAATTACCCACTCAAAGTCTGGAAAATCTGTGCGAGATATCGCGGAAATAGTAAACCGACCAAACTATACAGTGTTTAATGTTATTAAAAGATATAATAAAAACTCAGAAAATTTTGAAAACATTGGGAAACCGAGCAAGCGAAAAATATTTTATGATTCAGACGAGCGTTGGCTCTTACACCAAATAAAGAAACGCCCAAATCTTAGCGCACCTAAACTGGCGGCTGAAGCAGAAATATTTTTGGGGAAAAATGCTAATCCCGAAACCATAAGAAATATTTTACGAAAGCATCAATACAACGGTCGTGGAGCTAGGAAGAAGCCTCATATCAGTAAAGTCAACAAGCTGAAAAGACTATCATTTGCAAAAGAGCACAGAGGAAAAGATTTTTCGGTTTGGAGCAAAGTGATTTTTACTGATGAAAGTAAATTTAATATTTTCCGGTCAGATGGGCATTCATACGTATGGAGAAAGCCGAACGAAGAGCTGCGCGAAAGAAATTTACGACCGACTGTGAATCACGGTTCAGGGTCAGTAATGGTATGGGGTGCAATTTCGGCAGCTGGTCCTGGGAATCTTCATACTATTGAAGGAATTATGGACCACAAGTATTACCTCAACATTTTGCGATGTAACCTTTCAGAAACATCCGAAAAATTAGGCCTTTCCAACGAGTAGTATTTCTACCAGGACAATGATCCAAAGCATAAGGCTTTTATGTTCGGAATTGGTTGCTCTATAATTACCCACATGTACTCGAAACACCACCACAATCGCCGAATATAAACCCGATTGAGCACGTGTGGGTTATTTGGAACAAAAATTAAAAAATCACCACATTAACAACAAAAACACACTTAAACTTGCTCTTAACTTCCTTAATGGGAAAAACTATCACCTAACTATTGCAGAAAGCTGGTTGAATCGATGCCGCAACGTTTGAAAGCGGTAAAACAACAAAAGGGCCTCCCAACAAAATATTGAAGTTTTGAATATGATACCTTATTTACTTATTTTTTAATTCGTGTCCCATTATTACTTTGACCCTAATACTATGAATTCTTTACTTTTTTTGTTTCTTACTTTTTGTACTAATGAAAATGACTTCTGTTTATATTTTCAATAAACTCGTCGCATTAGCATTAAAACGTTATATAAATTTGTTTTCTTAAGTTAGTTAGTTCAGTAGAATATAGGGAACATAAGTAATATTAATAGGTGTCCCATTTTAATTTTGAGCCACTGTATATAAACCTGGGATGTGAGATTAATTGATTAATCAGGCAACCTGATTAATAGAATTCCTGATTAATCGAGAATAATTGATTAATCATACTTCTTTTTTTTATTAATATTTACGATTTATCGATTCCTCTTTATTTCGATTAATCATACTTTTTTTTGATTAATATTTACGATTTATCGATTCATCTTTATTTCGATTAATCAATATTCATGAACAATTGATTAATCTAAAGCGAACCACAGACTTGTCATTCATGAGCATGAACATCAGCTATCGTTGATGTTTATTGACAGTTTACCGCCGTTCTTGATAAGAAAAATGTAATCGAAGTTGTTCGCATCACTATCATGTTCACAAAATTGTTTGGTAATATTTTTTCAAATTCATCAGCCAGATAAAAACAGCAGACAGTTGTCCGAGGCCTTCGGCCACGGACAACTGTCTGCTGTAATTTTTATATTTATCAACGGCATTTGATTCAAGTCCGTTTAAAAAAAAAATATTATGTTCAATTTTTTTAAACTTAATTTAATTTATGTATTTTAATTAATATTTTTATTGAAATAAGTTCTGCGAGTGTTGAGAGGGCCGCCCTAATATTAAAAAAGGTTTACCTTATCGAGTCTTCGCATTAGCATTCGAGCGTTGTGTGAAAGCTTTACGCTTTACAATTCATAATTAATGTTACAACAGCTTTATTGAAGCTTTCGCAAAAAAGCTTTATTACGTTAGCTTACTGTTTGTTTCACTTTTTACTAGATACATGTTGCCAAGCAACATTAGCTTGCTGTTCGTTTCACTTTTTACTAGATACATGTTCCTAAGCAATGTTGAGCAACCAAAAACACTCAACCAAACACCACACATATGTTTGAGTGTATGTGTTTAAACAATTTTCATTTGAGAAATTAAAATACTAGAAATATATCAACCAATATGAAATGTATATCAAACGAAAGATAACATCTTCATTTACCTACAAAAAAAATTTTAAAAAAATTCATCTAGCCGTTTCCTCAAATTCAATGAAATAAAGATTACAACAATAAAAACCTGACATGACTCCTCATACCGTAAGGTAAGACGTATTCTACGTCAAAAGTTATCGGCCAAGCTCTGATGTTCTTGAATGGCAAGTCTGTGGTTCGCTTTAAATTTGACCAATCAAAAATTTGAATAATTGAGCAATTCAGTTTTTTAACCTTATTTACTGAAAATGTTCAAATATTTGTTATTATTTGAATGATTACAAATTTTCAAATATGATTAATGAATATTCAAATTAATTGATTAATCCTAGTTTTGATTAATCAGCATTTTTGTTTATCCGATTAACTGATTAATCACGATATCGAATAATCAACATTTTAATTAATCGCACATCCCTAATATAAGCCTGTGATAGTTGTCCGAAGATTCTGACTAAATATGTGGACGACCTTTTGGGATTATTAAAACTAGTGTAATAGATAACATACTGACGGCATTCAATAGCTTTAATTCGCGAATAAAATGTACACTAGAATTCAGTGGTAAAGAGCATATTGGCATCAAAGGAAGGTTAGTGAATTATCATTCCCAACATCCGAAAGTTATGATTCGCAACACCGCTACAAATATCGTAAACAGAACGCTGACCAATTATGAGCGACTACCATTTCCACGGGGAGAACAACATCACGAAAATTAAACTCATTTTTTTTAAACAAAATAGTTTTCCCGATAAAACAATAGACAGACTAATATAATACGATACCCGCATTTGAACTGCCGTCAGTTAATGGGGCGCAATTACAGTTGCCGTCAGTTAATGGGGTGCAATTACAGTTGACGGAAGAGGTCAAGTATCTGGGAATAATTCTCGACAGAACACTGTCTTGGAAACCGAATGTGGAGGAGGTTGAAAAAGGCGTATGTTGCTCTTTACTGCTGTAAAGGGGCGATAGGAAAGCGCCGGGGACTGTCTCCTAAGATCACCATGTGGATGTATTCGGCAATAGCCAGACCAATACTTAGTTTGGTGGAGGTCCCTCCAAATATATTCTGTATTCCTTGATGAAAATTCAAAGATCAGCACTGATTAGCGTTAGTGGGGGCAATGGGCACGACATCAGGTACTGCACTTCGTGCTATCCGGAACATCTGTACTCCTGATATCATGGCCGAATCTCTGAGAATCAGAGATTGTGGCGTCATCAAATCGGGGCATTCCGGACACGCTGAATTACTACACCGGATCAACTCTATTCCCGTAAAAACGGACTACAGTATCCCCTACCTTCCACCAGCGACAAATCTAAGGGCTTCTATTCCGAACAGGAATACCTGGGAAAAGTCACTGGAAGGGGGGCACCAGTAGTATCAGATTTTTCACGGATGGATCAAAGTTGGGCGAGCAAGTAGGCTATGGGATCTATTCACCGGACCTAAATGTAAATATCTCCTTTAAGCTGCCTGATCACTGTAGTGTTTTTCAGGCGGAAATTACCGCCAGACTGGACGTTGCTGAACTACTGAAAAGTAGTGTCACAACCCTCCGGAGAATATGTATCTACACATACAGCCAGGCTGCCATAAAATGCCTGGAAGACATGTTTGCTACGTCCTTGACGGTGAAAGAATGCCACTCATCACTTAGGGTGATGACAGAGTATTTTGACATCAGGCTCATCTGGGTACCGGGACACAGCAACATTCCAGGCAATTGCGTAGCGGATGCGTTAGCTAGGCAGGGTACTACGGCACAGGTTCTTCCGGCAAAAGGTGTTAGTATGCCAATCTCTACCTGCCATTTGCAGATCAGGCAGTGGGCCGATAATATGTTCAAGGACAAGTGGAGACTTACTTCAACTTGCCAACAAGCCAGGGTCCTCCGGCCACAGGTGGACAGGAAGAGGACTAGGCAACTACTAAACTTGCCGAGAGGCAGGTTGTCCACAATGATAGGAACACTTACGGGACATTGCCTTGTAGGAAAACACGCCCTAAGATGGGGACATAGAAACTTCACTCTCTGTAGGTGATGCATGGAAGAGGACGAGGGAACGACGAAACACCTTCTCTTGGATTGCCCTGCTCTGGCAGGACTGAGAAGTAGGATATTATAGACAAATTCATTGAAAGGGCAAATTGGCTAGACGACTAGTCAATAGTTGCTATGGAGGAAGCTGCAGGTATCACAATGGGCTTCTTTAACCTAAGTGTGCTAGACAGTGTGCTAGCCTATGTGTGCTATGCAGCCTTTTCAACCAACCAACCAAGGGGTAGAGAACAATCCAGAATTGTGGTCCCACCAAGATCGAGCCACAGTTCGTACAACTACGGTTGTCCTGTGCAAAATTGTTGACGTTCGAATAATATCGTGTTTCTCTGGCCACTTCATACCAAGTTTAAATATCGCGCTATCAAATTGTCCATCAAATGTTATTTGAAAAAATTACAGGTGCATCCATCAAACACAAATGAAGGTTTCTATTTGTAAGACACGTACGGTTATAAATACTTAACACCCCAACAAACATGTATTGGGTTTCCTTAAAGCACAATTTCTATCTGAATGTCAAACTTGGCAATTTCCTGTAACCTTTGTTCAAAGAACTACAAACTTGTATATTATATTTTCCAATTTAAGACCAAGTTGCAATATTTGGATGTACACTACTATACTACAAGCTATGATAATGTTGTTATATTTATATACTTATAACACAACAATATTGATTTTTATTATAATTGAATGGATGAACTTCATATAAACTACCTTTCATCATAAATCTCCCACAACCTTAAAATTACACACAATTTGTTGTGCCAACAAAGCAACACCTCCTCCTCCTTTACTTTCTTTCTGTACATATTATTTTAATGTAACACATTGATGTTAACTATTAATAATCACACAATACATCCAACAGGAACTTGATAACACTACACACGCAATTTTATATTGTATATGGGCATTTCCCCAGAATGTGCCATCCTGTGTCACATCTCTTTAATTGATTATATTTTACAACCATGTAGTTCCATTGTTTACTATTGTTTTACAGAATATTGAGTAAAGGAAGACAAGACAAGTAAACTAACTAAAATATAAACAATTAACGAGGGTTACTTGATGGGACAATAGGTGGGTCTTTCCGTGGAAATACCCATATATATATAAGGATTGACTCATCCAATAAATTTGAATGTGAAAGATCGAACAAAATCTTGGAATCTCATACACTACAAATGCACAGAATCTCAGACTAGAGCTGGGCACGTGAATAAGTTTTGGCTCACGCTCACGCAAGAAAGACTGTCATTCACGCACGACGATTTTTTCGATACTCACGTTCACGCACGCTCAGATGACGTAGAAGTGGCTGTCACCATTGACATACTTAGTCGAATGAGGACCGTTGTGATACCACGGGACGTTATATTTCGCGCTCATCGTTGAACCTGTAAATTGACCTGGTATGGTTATGAAGCGTTCAAGCAATATACTTCATCCCGATATTCCAGGATGTGGTATGTGACTAAAGAGACCAATATGGTAAGACGACGAAGATACCAATTAGGACTCTACAGAAAGGTCCTAAGATCATTCCACGCTCCAGTGACCAAAATTGTATCCTACTCACATGTGATTCGCGACAATCAAGAACATATTCCTCACAAAACTAGAACGGGTTTTTATATTAACCATTTGCGTTATTTTCAAACCAATAACTATTAAAAAATATATCCAAAACAATGTTTGTAAGAAGTAAGTTGTTAAATGCAAATCCCGGAGTTAAATTGAGTGTCTATTTTTAATAAATTTACCCTTTTTGCGCAGGAACAACATTTTATCAGCTTTATATCAAAGAAGTCTGCTTCTAATTTGCACTAGTTTCCAGACGTAGAAAACACTCTTTAAATTGTAGCTGAACTCCTTGGAATACAGTATATGAATATGCGAAGTTTAATAAGAGGGGAATGATATTAGAAGTCACCCAAAAATACTTTTTTTAACACTCCTTGGAATACAGAACATGATTAGCGAAGTTTAATAAGAGGGGATTGATATTAGAACTCTTCCAAAAATACTTTATTTAAAAAAGTAGTAAGAAAATCGAAATTAAATGAAATCAAACATTCGGAAATATGCGTGACTAACACGAAAACATTATAAACTCACACACATTCACTCACTCAAAGATATTACACAAAAACGCTCAGGCACGAAGATGTTTTCGCTACCTCACATTTGCGCATGCTCACGTGATTACATTTTGATTCTACTCGCACTCACGCAATCACGTAATTCTCTCCCATCTCCACTGCCACTATGCATCTCGAATACATATAAACAATTTACGATTATCGGATTTCATACTCAATTTTCGAATAAGTGGCAAATATGTAACTCGATTGTAAATGTCAAGTGTTTGTAAGATTTAAGGCATCAGCACATTGAAGCCGCTTTCAGGATTACGACCTCGGTACATTGAAGCCGCGAACAGGCTTATTCTTGCTGCTTGCACTTCGGCTCATAATAAATAAAATAATTGGATTCCCATTACATCCCATGAAGGGACAGGGGAGAACTTCTCACAATCACAGAGCTGTGCGCTTTCCAGTTTTCACTCACTGATTGGGACCTACAGTTTTACACCGATTCCGAACGGTATTTTGAGAAGCTTTTTCATGGCTATATACTCGATAGTGTCGCCGTCACTATGCGAGGTGACCGCCGCCGAAAGAAATTTTAAGGTGGTCAGAACAGGGTTCGAACCCAGGATGTCATGTACAAGAGCCGCGAACACTAACCGTGTATTTTGGTAAGGCCTGAAGCCTCAATTGAATTTTAAGAAAAATCAATTGATACGAGTATTAAGAAAAATCTGAATTTTAAAAAACATCAATTGAAATTTAAAATGCTAATATTTAAAATCGTGGCCGTCGATGTTGCAATGGGTATTGTGCGCATTTATTTTTACATGAGAATGTGGGTTCACATACATACATGGGTTGTGCATTAGATTTTAATTTGCATTACTTTATCTAATGCAAATGCAAAAGAATTGTCATTGTTCGCTATGGCAATTTAAAAATGCTGAATATGCATTTGCTCAGCCAATTCTAATGCAGGTTGTGGAATCGGATGCCAATTGTAATGAAATATGGGAATGTTTTTAATGTGTTGAATTTGTTTGACTGTAGGCAATTCTGTTTTTAAAGTATTTTACAGGTGGAAGTGTTAGAACAGCTGATTTAAATGTTTTCGTTGTTGTCCGACCTTGTCAAATGTTGTTTATACCAATTCCAAGATGTATCTAGTACAGGTGGTGGCGTTAAAACAGCAGATTAAATTTGTTCTTGTCTTTGTGGTTTACAATTCCTCCTGATACAACCTGAAATAAATACATCTTGACAATTTCAATCAGTTGAATTTGACAAGATCAGCTCTTGAAATAAAAACAAAATGCCTTCAATTCCTACTGCTTCTTTCTTACTTATTTTGCCATGGTATTTTATATGTACTTTCAAATTCATAAACCTGTACTGTATAAAATATTTGAAACCCAAAACTGATAGATATGAAGGAAAGTCTTTGAAAATAAGTACAATTGCCAATCATGGTACAATAATATGTTCATGGTAAAGTCGTAAGAACAGCTGTTTTCATTTTGTTCATATATAAAATCGGTTATGATTTTTCAATTTCAATTGACGAATTTTAAATCTCAATTGAAGTCGTTAAATCTCAATTCTTGCCGCCTTTAAAATTCAATAACTGTATTTTAAATTAGAATTTGTGTTTTAAATTTCAATTGATGACTTTCAAATTTAAATTTATACTTTTTGAGCTTCAATTGACGACGCTGGAACCAGAGTGATCTAGGGAACAACAGTACCACATTACTTAGGACAGTGTGGCATGCCTTTACTTTGCAGCCCGCACTAATTATATAGTAAGCTTGTTTTTTTTTATTTTCCCGATAAACGACGACTTTGTATGGGGAGCCGGTTAAAATCGCTTAGCTCCCCATACAAAGTGGTCGAAAATTAGTTTAGCAGGGATTAAAAAAAAACAGGTCAAGTGATATGTTGTGGTCCCTCAAGAACGGAAGCACTGAAGAGAAGAGCACCTACATCAGTGTGGCATGGAGAATTTTGACTTTCCTATGTCATTGTGTAATAATCTAATTATTGGTAATAATGCCACTTAGATCACTTTGGCTACACAGAAAAAAATATTGACCTGTAAATTTCAATTAAAAATATAATTGAATTTTTTTAAAAAAAATGCAATTAATAAATTAATAGAATCAATTAAATTTTTAATCATATTTGCAATTCATTTTTGAGTTTATAACAGAACTTGGAGTTGGCAAGGCGCAAATCTACGGCGCTAAAAATGTTTAATTTTTGAGTGCATTATCGAATTTTTGCTGTGAATCTTTCTAAATTAATATAAATATGCACGATGCGTTCTTAACAAACCTTAGTGTAAATAATTTTTATGAACAAAAATTGTATTTTACAAAAAAGTATTTTACAGAAAGTTGAATGTTACAGCGCCGTTGGGAGGCAATATACATATGTGGCGGCTGAGTCACCAGCCGTCGTCGTCACTTTACGTACGGCTCTAGTCTTTGATATACAACACTGTTGTAATTTGTAATTCGTTTATTGTTGATTGAAAGATTTTATTTTGTGAACTTAAAGAATAATAGTGATAAATTGCCTTGTTTCGTGATTAAAACTGCGTTTTTTGTAATTGTGTTTAATTGGCAAGTGTTTTTGAATAAATTTTATTGGAAATGAGTGTTTGCATTTAGTGTTTGCACTGGAAAAAATTACTGTCCCCAAACGTTTTTTATGCACTTGAAAAGACACAATTTGCCGCCTATGTCACATACAATAGTTTACACGAAAATTGTTTTAAAAAATTTCACGTAAAAAGAATCTTTAAGACTCATCTTCTTAGACATTTTGAACGTGTAAAACAAGAGTGCCCTAAATTGGATAAAAGCAATATGCAGAAGAGATGGAATGCGAGAATGGAGTGACTGTTGCTGCGGCAGGATCAGATAAATTTAATAGCGGCATTCATGCAAACGTGAAAGCCGAGAACTTTTGCTCAGCGCAAGTTTCCCTCGCACCGTTGCATGAGCCACCAGGTAAAGTTGCTCAGCGTAGTTGTGCTCAAAACCATATCAGCTGACCAAGATGGATACATAAGGTGGTAGCAGTAGCAATTGCATGTATGTGTACTTTTTCTACTGTTCTAGTGCTATCACCTTATTTATCCATTTATCCAACGAAATGTCAAAAGTTTACACGTTTCTCCATCCCACGTTTGCGCAGCAAATTTGCCTCGAAAACTTTCCACTTTTGAGCAAGTCTCTTGTATGCGAAATTTGTTTGTTTTGACGTTTGCTGTGCAAGTTTACGATCTTTTCGAGTTTACGAGGTTCTTTCGAGCTTTCATGAAGACCACTAATGTTTCTCCAGAACCACCAGATGTACCTATTTTTTTTTTGTATTTAATATAAATCGTTTAAACATTAACCGCTTTATTCATAAAAAGTTGTGAGATTTGAGGGACGGTTTTTGTATGACAATCTGTCTCTCAAACCCCTCATAACTTTTTATGAATAAGACCGTAAATGTTTAATATATAATAAAAGTATAAGAAAACCGGACATTAGTTCTTCTATTCTAAAAAATTTTAATTTTTGTAGATATAACATGTGTATCTGCGAAACCTTGAATAAAATCGCTTTAAAAATAGAACACTTTAGTTTTTTTTAGCGTCGTCGCCGGGGGTGGGGGTTTCAAGCTGAAAAAAGCAATAGCGGTTTTAATTGATTCAATTAAAATTTTAATCAAAAATCGCGAAAAAAAATCAATAATTTTTTTAATTAACTTGATTACATACTTAATCAATATTTTTGAAAAAAAATCAATAAATGATTTAATCAAATTTACAAATACCTTTAATTAATATTATCATTTTCGTGATTACACCAAAATCCATTAAAAAATTAATCAAATAAACAAATTTTTTTAATTGAAATTGATTTTATTTTTTCTGTCAAATTGACGTCTTTTCAATTTCAAGTAAAATTTTTAAATTTCAGTTCATGTATTTCAAATTTCAAATAGAATTTTCAAATTTCCATTGATATTTTTCAAAATTAAATTCATTTCAATTGGATATGGCGTAATTTTCGTTTCGTATCGTAATCCGTATTTTAGAAGCGCTACAAAATAGAAATTTTATTCCAAACTTAAAGAAATATTTGTACGTATTTATCAAGTCAATAGACCAAAAAGATGTTATCAATAATGCATTTTTAGAAGTTTCATAAATGTTTTCATACAATTGGCAGTTTAAAAACACCTTCGTAATTCAGACTACGATACGAAACGGATGCGATTTTTCATTTCATATTAGATCTTTCGAATACAATGAATAGCCAATCTGGTAACACTGTTAACATATTTGCCTCAAATTATGCAATGACTTTTATTGTTTTCCCAACACAAATTGGCATGTGTTAAAATATAAAACTAAAAACTACTTTCAGTTATACACAAAATTAGCTAATTTACAACATTCCACACACACATTCCATCATCCCACGCTGAGTCCGCATATGCAGCAATGTAACCCCTTGTGGGTGCTTAAACCCTAACAGCATGCTAAACCTTTTAACAAAGCGCTAGATGGCAATCATTTTCTCAACTAACTGTCAAGTGAAGTCTTTCCTACATTTCTTAATTTTTCTGGTTTTAGAAACTATACTTCCTGCAGTTTATAGACACGGCTCACACAACACCACCCTCAGCGTCACGTTCTTCGTAGTTAAAGTACTGCACAACCTCTGATTACCTTAGATGGACTTTGGGTATGGTGAATTTAACTAAGCATGTCATTTTCCATAAACAAACCTCTAAAGTATTAGCAGAGAAACGAAACGAAATCATTGTCATTACCTTGGTTAAATGCCATGGCACACAGTGGTAAATGATGATAACGCCGACGCCAATGACGACGATATGTGTATGTATGGAATTTAAGCTAGGTAGGTAGACATTACTCTCTCGTTTCTGGGGGTATATGAACGTTAAGGTATTTTGCTGTGCTAAGTGTGTGTGTAGTAAAGGCGCCACCTTTTATTCCACCAACCCCAAATCATTATTACATTGAACTTTTACAACTGCAAGCATTTGCCCTAAACCAAGCAGAGGTTGCATATGGACGCATGGGGCGCATGCAGGCAGTGCGATGCTTGAGGGTCTAAGATTTTATGTCGTTCACCAAAATCTCTTCTCACTACTCGTATATACATACATATGTATATGTATGTATGTACATATATATGTACTTTTTCGTAATTTCATAGTACAAGCTATTATGAATGTAGTGTGTTGGCTTGCATACGGTTATAATGGTTAGTTAGGCTGAGGACAGGGGACGGAAGGGAATATATTGGATTTTCTGCCAGTCGGTGTGGCCTTACGTTGCACAATTTTCATTGTCACTATATTGAAACTATTGATTTTTTTTAAATGTACTCTCTGGTTTCCTCAAACCTTTCTAACTATTAGTCTTGTGTTATGACCCTACCACCTTCCTTATATATTTTCACATCATTTCCTTTATTATCATTAAGATTTGTTTATACACAATTGCTTTTGCGGAAAGAGATGAACTCGGGACAGACAAATTGGTTTGTTGCCTAATTAGATCACAAATACCACTTAACGAGAGAAGCAGCAACATTAGAGGAATGCTATTGAACTTTGATTAGTTTAAAAGCCGGTGAGCGCTAAGCATTTTCATAGTGCAAAGAAAACGAAATGGAAATAGCATCCAAATCATAGGTGAACACACTCAAAGACCTTAAAAAGAAAAAGACTACTGGTGCATGCAATAATAAAAGGTCGAAAGAATAGACATTGCGATTGCGGAAACCCAACGAACTTGGCAATAATACAAAGCATTGTAGGTATAATCACACAACGCTATGAATAATCAAGAGCAATTGCAACTAGGGTTGCCATATTCAAATGGCCTTTTGTCTGGAATTTTGAATAAGTTAGCTGGATTTTATAAAAAAAATCTGGATTTCATAAATCCCCAAATATGAGGAATAAATTCTGTTAAATTCATTCATTAAAATTATTTAATTAAATTATAAAAACATAACAAAACATTTATAATTCAGTCTTTTCCATTTATCGGAAAAGCTTGTAAAATTTATTTTTCTAGACGGTCCAGCTTCCTCATGGCTCTCCATGCTTATTGAACGAATGTTTTGCTTGCAATAGGTCTGTTTGAGAACGTGATAATTTGTACAATTTATCACATTTCTTACTTGATAGTGTTCGTTTACTCGATAAAATCAACAACGAGAGAGCCAGAGAGTGAATATTTTTGACAGTTGAATGATAGAGAACTTCCAAGTTTTTACTGGAGAAATTTTTGCCAGTAAGAATTATCAAGTACGAACACATGTTTTTAAACAGCTGTTTTATTTAAATAAACAAAACTTTGAAAACAAAGAAGAAATTTAACAATGGCAGAGGTAAGTAAGAAAATACATTTGTTGGAACATTTTAATAGAATTTGTTAATAAACTAGATTCCCAACAAAGTGCAGTGTGTTCAAGGAGTAAATGAGTTGAAACAGCAGCAACCTGAAACACATCCAGGTATCTCACATTCAACAAGTTACTCTGAACATAGGGAAAACAATGAAACGAAAAGCAAAAAAGAAAACATGAATCAGCTGTTTACAAACAAATGTTGATTACTTGATAATTTTTACTGGATGTCGTTCGTTTACTTTTTGCGATATTTTTTACTTAGAGAGTAAAATCAGCCTTACTCTCCCAGTAAAAGTTACTTGATATTTTTTACTGGAAAAGTTCTCAAACAGACCTAATGTGAAACTTTGTATTTACATTTGCTGTCGATCAGCTGTTAACAATTGTTAAATTATCAGTATTGGTCACACAAATCAGAGATGGGGCAATATGGAAATACCGCGTACTATTATTTTCTCTCTTTGGGTGTAATTGAGTGCTGGCTAAAAGTAATTAGCACTCAAAAATCACCTTATTGAGAATGAAATAGATAAATAACTAAACGTATAGTCTTTCCTATCGAAATATTATTACAAAATGTATATTTAGCTGGAAAAATTATTGAATAGCTTGTAATTTGAATAGACTTGACTTATTGAATAGACTTGACATAGAAAATCTGGAAATTCCAGCCCATTCCAGCTCATCTGGCAACCCTAATTGCAACTAATGCCCCAAATTCGCATTGATTTTAATAATCAAATGCACTTTCTGGTCAGCGTCTGATCCATAATGGGCGGCTGAAACATCATCCTGGCAATAGGTAAAATGCAAACCACGGTGGGCTGGGTTTGCCTCCCGCCACCGTAATATAGGCAATGGAAATACACAAGAATTATGATAAACGAACAATCCCCCTAACTGTTGACGACCCTCGCAAACGTTATAAGGACCACGATTTAAGGATATGTACCTGGAACGTAAGAACACTATATAGGACGGGTGGCACCTTCCAACTGGCGGATTTCTCGAAAAATCTAAAGCTGATATCACAACTATCCAGGAAATGCGATGGACAGGATATGGTTGCACCAGAAAGAAAAACTGCGATATTTGCTACAGCTGCCATGAGCGAAAGCACGAATTCGAGTGCGGATGTATAGTTGGCAAGATACTGCTACACCTACTTTCAAGGTTCAACCCTGTGATTGAACGCATAGCCACAATTCGCATCAAGGCGAAATATTTCAACATCTCGTTAATTTGTGTGCACGCACCGACAGAGGTTAAAGACGATGAGGTCAAAGAATAATTTTATGAGCGTCTGGAGGAAGTATACGAACGCTGCCTTGACCACGACATTAAGATTATTCTAGACGATTTTAAAGTCTAATTGGGAAACCAACCATCGGTAATCAGTCTACAAGATACCACTTCCGATATTGGAATAAGACTGATACGACTTCGCTGCTGCAAAGAACATTGTAGTTAGAGTAGCACACGATTCCAACATAGGGCGAGTTGGTTATCTCCTGATCAGAGAATGAAGATACAGATTGATCACTTGGTAATAGATGCCAGGCACTCTTCTAGTGTAATAGATGAACGTGTGATTCGCGGTGCCAATATCGACTCGGATCATTACATGGTGGCTGCGAACGTGCACACGAGACTGAGCAAGACGAAAAACGTACGAAACCGAACACGGGAAAAGCTTGATATTGACAAGCTGTAAATACCTAGTCGTCCAATCAACAAAATCTCAGAGCAGAATTCGGAACATAGTGAAAGCTCATCTCCCCTTCTTTGGAAACCGCTACAAGGACTGAATTTGGCTATCAAAAACCGCAGAAGGACAAACCACGGTACAACGAAGAATGTCGCATTGCAACTGATGAAAAAGACGCTGCATGTATGGCAACGAAACTGTGAGTTACAACGTGTGCTGCGAATGAGTGGTACAAGAGGCTGAGAAGGGAGGAAAACCAACTATTTAGGCGGGAAATATGGCAGTGGGAGCAGAGAGAGAGTGAAGGGACGGGATGGATGTGCAGGATGGAAGATGAATCCCGGAAATTTTTCCATGTGGTAAGAGGATGTATGTCTAGTGCAGTGGTAACCAGCCCATAGCCTCGCGAGGCAGACAATAATCGTTTTTTTCACACACACACGATCGGCCACTCACACGTACAGCAACAACTATGATTGATTCGAAGCATAAGTCTATGCCTGTGCGTTTGCGACCGCATAGTGTGCGTGCATTCGGTTTTGCCTACCACTGGTCTAGTGACAGATAAGAAGTGTGTGCTTAAAACGAGGAGAGGCCACTTTTCAGCACTACTCCACTCCACTGAAGAGCAAGTGGTAATGATTGTGGAAGACAGTGTAGATAGTAAAGCTGCTTTCGATATCCCCATACGGGGAAAATTGTACGAAACTATGTCTGAACTTGGGATTCCGGCAAAATTGATCCGCCTCTGTAGAATAACCCCGACCAACACCATATCAGCAGTGAAGATGGGGAAAGAAAGAACTCACCAAACCATTATACACCAATCGAGGACTGGGACACGCCGACGACACACTTTCGTGCAATCTTTTAAACATCATAATTGAGATAATAATGAGTAAAGCTGCAATAAATATGAACAAGACCATCAACACGAAAAGCTATATGTTGCTGGCGTATGCTGACGACATAGACATCATTGGGCGAAATTTGCGAGAGGTAACGTCAGCATTTTCTAGAATCGAAAAAGAATCAGCGAAGGTGGTGGGTCTTGCTGTTAATGAGGGCAAGACAAAATTGATGGTGTCAACGACTAGACAACACTCTCGACTTGGTCCGCACTTGAACGTGTAGAATAGCCACTAAATGCAAGTATTTGCAAAGAGAGAATGTAAGTATTTGCAAGGAGAGAAAGTAGTTCTTCAATGCTACAGATATACACACTAGTTCCGAACAAAAAAAGTTACACTATTAGAAACTATTGACAGAGCTGTTAAGGTCTGCCATATTTTCAATTTTCCCAAAATATGCGAATGGGAATAAACACTTTTATTTCGTCGTTTTTCAAATGCTTTGTCTTTGTTCACCATTTCCTTTTCAAGGCAAACGAAACTTTCTCTGAGACCATCTGAGAAATATAACAAAATCTATTCCAGCGACAACTTGCCGATCTATGCAACTGACTACTACGATTTAGTACTATCCCATAAGAAATAAACGTGTTTAAAGTCGCTTGTCACTATCGGTTGCGAATCCAATTGCTACAATAAAACAAAGTGTGCATACGACTAAGGTTAAAGAAAGTTCTATTCCACGTTTGTCTCCGCGAATCGTTCCAATTGATCTGATGTAAAACATTGCTTTAACTTGTATTCGGTATTAGTGGCTCCAGTTTTTAACGTCTATCTATCACATAATATAATAAATTATATCAAAATTTGCATCTTTCATTTACGTCATAGTGTAGTATACAAAAATAGTTGTTTGCCGACAAAACATTGTCCTCATAAATGCATATACTATAATCATTATAAAAGATAACGATTAGATTTATCTAACATATGTATGTATCAAATACATACATATTTACTTACATATAAAACAAAATGTATAAATAAATAAATGCAATGTATTTATCTTAGTCTTCTAAATAACAAATAACAGAAATGAGTATTAAAATTTTTGTAACGCTCCTAGTAAAAATTATTCAAAAAGTGTTTATACCTATGAGTTTGTACCTCGAGAACCAAATACGCTGTAATTACACGCCGCACTAAGATCTGTGGTCACAAGTCATAACAGCCTAAGTCGATTCTAACATTTTTCAGGGAGAGCAGTTTAAAGTTTAATATCTTTACTGGAAATCAGGAGTCGGTGTTTTTGTGATGACTTTCTTAACAAAAAAAAAAGAGTTGCTTATTTAAGCACGGTGACCACAGATATGCTTGCAGGTAGCTTTTAACCGCTCTGTAATATTTATAGTTCTAGTTTAATTAATATTGAATACTGTGTTTACTCTAACATTCTAATAAGTTTATAGAAATTCCCAAAATTTGCATTGAAATCCTTGAAATCAAATTTCGCCTTAAATTTTCTTTAATGTTTATCCGAATTTAACAACCTACAGTTTCTTTTTTAAAAAACATTATTATGTCCATGAACCTCATGTACTACCATCATCATTGCACTACTACTTACCTTTTCTATGTTGTACTTTTCCAAAGCTTGTGTCGCACAATCCACAGCATCTTGTTGCATCTCCTCGCTCATGTCAGCATTTTTAATAACAGCTTTGCGATCCGACATTTTTGTGTCTGTCTTTGTTTTGTTGTTGTTAACTTATAAATACTTATATAAAAAATAAGTAGTTGTTATTTTCCTAAGGGCAATATATCCGCCGTCCTCCAACACAATAAAACTGAAAATATAAAAATCGCAGATACACAAAGTTACAAATGTTTTATAATAATCTATCGATATAAACAAAATACAAAAAGAACACAAAATGTAAATGAATTTGAATATATTTAACAGATATTTTCAACTTGATGACAAATCAAGGAAAATATGTATCACGAAAAATATGTTCCACTTTTTTTTGTTTTCATTTGAAATACTATGTGATTGAAAGAACAAGTAGATTTTGTTAGGTAACATCGTTTTAAGTTATTTTCACATTTTCCTGTTGTTGTTTCTTTAACGGAAATCTATAAATAAGGATGCTTTTAATCGTGCGTCCGCATGTCTTGCCTTAACCAACCCGTTGTCCCATCTCCCCCTCAACCACAAAACCAGCCAGCCTAACCACGTCCTTGTTGAAGAGTAAATTAGTATTTGCTGTGTGTGTTCCAAAGAAATATCTCCTATGCTATTCTATTCAGTATCTAACATAAAACAAAACAAAAATTATGTCAACACGTCTAGTGTGGCATGCCACACTTGTACACGCGCACAGTAATAGGCAAAAGTGTGAGGAAATAGGAAACATGACTCCTGCTGCTGCAGGCTCTTTCGTTCTAGAAATACAGGGAATGTATTTCTAGGTTTCTTAAGTATTTCGAGAGGTTTCTAATATTTCTAAAATTAAAAATAAGTACATCAAAATAAATAAATTAACAATAGAGATATTAAAATTAAACAAATTAAAATTAAACAAATTAAAATTGAAAGAAATAAAAATAAATAAATTGCAAAAAAAAACATTAAAATTGAGTAAATTAAAATTAATTGTAAAAATTTTTCATTGTATTATTCAAGCTCGAGCCCATTCTACTAGCACAATTCAAATCAGATTTCGTTTGAGTTTAGATTGATGAATTTTTCAATAGCATAATTTTAAACAACCGCTGATGAAGATCTGTAGCTAGATTTGAAATAGCTATACGGTTTGCCACGAATCATAGGAATACAATTGCAAAACTCGTTTTAGAAAGCTATCAGCCTTATTACGAATGACGTTCTCGTATTTCAACTACGACAGTTTTGTAAAAGATTATAAAGACAAAGTTGGCGTGTTATCTTCAATCTGTCGTAGTCGAAATACGAGAACGACATTCGTAATAAGGCTGATAGCTTTCTAAAAGGAGTTTTACAATTGCATTCCTATGATTCGTGGCAAACTGTATAGCTATTTCAAATCTAGCTACATCTACATACATCAGCGGTTGCTTAAAATTATGCTATTGAAAAATTCATCAATCTAAATTCAAACGACATCTGATTGAATTGAGAATTCACCATTATGCAAGTGTTCGAAAAATATCGCAAGCAAACACACACAAGAAATAGCTATACGATTTGCCAGGAATCAAAGGAATACATTTGCAAAACTCCTTGTTGAAAACTATATCTCTATTAATAGAGATATAGAATGGCCTCGAGCTTGAATAATAAAATGAAAAAAGTACCAATAAAAAGGTTTAATAAATAAAAATCATCCTTAATGAATAAATTAAAAATAATATATATTAAAATTAAGGAAATTAAAATTCTATTACTGGGACTCGTCTCCTTCTCTTTTTCTTCTCAGATTATCACAATGGGTCGACCGACCTCCGAGTGTAGTCACGTGTCGGAAACCAAACCAAATTAAAATTAAACCAACCAAATTTACATCAATTAAAAATAATTAAATAAAACTAAATACATTAAATTTAGTTGTCTTAATCCTCGTTATGTTTAAAGTTGTAATTTCCTTTAAGGCCTAAACAAATTAAACCTAAACAAATTAAAACTAAATACATAAATGCTGGCAATCGTTAATGGATTAAAATATATTCGAAAATTAACACGATAACTCTGCAGTTGTCGAGAACACTATTGTATACAGATTAAATAAATGTTAAATATAAAATAATAAATGTTAAATAAACCACTAGAGTTTTAATATGCATTAACAAAATTATCTTCACAATTTCTGCCAAAGAAACAATTCTGACATCAGCAGAGGAACTTCCTGTAGACGCAGCAGGAATTATATGTATGTAGAGTTCCTCTTCTGATTCCGACTTCAATCCATAAAATTAAACACCACATTTCAATTTTGTTTTCTTAGTATTGTTGCTTTAAGTGCATTCAAGATCTAGCTTCACTGACTCCCTATAGAGTAACCGCTTTATTCATAAAAGGTTGTGAGGTTTGATAGACGTTTTTTGTATAATAAACCGTCTCTCCAACTCTTATAACTTTTTATGGATAAGGCTCGTAAGACTCTTCTGGGTTCCTAGCCACAGTGGCATTATTGGGAACGATATGGCGGACTCTCTTGCGAAAATAGCCTGTTCAAGTGCTGATCGGCCCTTGTTGGCGCCTACTAGACCCCCGATCTCGTTCCTGTATGGACTGATCGACAAATTAGCCCAATGCACTACCAAATCCTACTGGTGGAGGAGATCGGACTGTAGGTTATCTATGGAGATCTGTCCTGAACTGGATGAGAGTAGACCGAAACATCTTCTACAAATGACAGAGGCGGACCTTCGGCTCTTCATTAGTGTTGCGACGGGACACTGTAATGTGCGCGGATTCACAGGCTGCTTCACCACCGGAGTAGACGACTTCACCCGTTTATGTGAGGACGAGTAAGAGATTGAGACAGTGGAGCACCGCTGCTGTGAATGTCTAGTCCTGTCCTATAGGAGAAAGCGGTACCTCGGGGACCGAAGCCTTTGGCAACATTGACATCGGGGAACTGCTAGGATTCATGAGGGCGTTGTGTTGGATGCGGCGTCAGGCGGGCAGATGATCACCCCACCTCTCTCTCTCTCTCTGGAACCCTCATAACTCCCCTCACTCCACTCTCTCCCTTTCTATACTCTCACACTAAATCATTCTTCTTTCTATCTATCTTCTTATTTTCTTCTAAAGGACGAACACAATGGGCCAACTGGCCTCCGAGTGGAGCATCTGCTAAGATCTTCGGATGTATAGTGGATGCATGTCCTTAATCTAACCATCTCTATCTAGTATTGTTGCACATTTCCTTTAGATAATAACTTTACATTGTTCGCTTCTGTCATAAATTATTAAAAATTTCGATCCGGAGCCGTGATCGCAACAAGTCGATTGTACGAAATTCGAGTCAGTACAATTGTTTTCTCGATCACGTGTCTTTACAAGACCATCTGGAAAGATCCGCATGTGACGAGCACCTGCATCCGGCATCTGAGTCTGATGGTTATGGTGCCTGGCAAACGGCTATCAGGAGTTATCTGGCCAACAAAGCAATCGCTCCTTCAACAATACAATTCACCGGGGCACATATTATTCCCCAGAAAAATAATATAGTGAACAAAACAAAGTGAAAAGGGAGAAAATGCCGCTTAATAGTTATTTGCAATAGGTCTGTCTGCGTAATTTTCAGTAAAAAAATATCCAGTAACTAAAGGGTTTTTCAACAGAGACACTACAAAAGTAAATCGATAGGGACAGCAAAAGACGCCATATTTTTCCCCGCTCTTTTGACATTTCTCTTCAGTAAGGTTTGCCATTTCATCATGGAAAGATATACGAGCCAACAACGAGTCGAAATTATTAAAATTTACTACCGAAATTTGGAGTCAGTGGCCTCAACTTTAAGAGCGCTACGTCCAATTTATGGTCGTCATAATCATCCTACCAGATCAACAATTGAGCGTCTAGTGGAAAAATTTGAATCCACAGGCACAGTACAAAATGTTCCCGTGCCAGTGAGACTAAGAAGTGCCAATAGTGTCGAGAATATTGCTGCCGCTGAGGCTTCAGTTCAAGAAAGCCCAAATGTGTCTCTCGCACGTCGTTCTCAAGCGTTGGGCATCTCTGTGAAGTCGTTGTGGCGAATTTTGCGAAAAAATCTTGGCCTACATTCTTACAAGATCAAATTGACGCAAGAACTGAAGCCGCTTGACCACCATAAGCGTCGTATGTTCGTGAATTGGGCTGAGCAATAACTTGAAAATGATTCGGATTTTCATCGGAAAATCATCTTCAGCGATGAGGCTCATTTCTGGCTGAATGGCTTCGTCAATAAGCAAAATATGCGTTATTGGTCAGACAGCTATCCACACGAAATCCATGAGTCATCATTGCATCCCGAAAAAATTACGGTTTGGTGCGGTTTATGGGCCGGCGGCGTCATTGGGCCGTACTTCTTCCGTGATGATCAAGACCGGCACATTACTGTGAATGCGAATCGCTACCGTTCAATGATAACCGAATATTTTTGGCCCCAATTGGATAATATGGACTTGGAGGACATGTGGTTCCAACCGGACGGCGCCACAAGCCACACAGCCAATGCCATAATCAATTTATTGGAAACCAAGTTTGGTGAACGTGTTATCTCACGAAATGGCCCAGTCGATTGGCCGCGTCGGTCGTGCGATTTGACGCCGTTAGATTATTTCCTGTGGGGCTACGTCAAGTCTATGGTCTATGCCAACAAGCCAGCGACGATTGATGAACTTCGTACGAATATCGAACGTGAAATTGCAGCAGTATCGGCCGATTTATGCTTGAAAACCGTCGAAAATTGGGTTCAGTGTCTGGACTTCTGCAAGCGTGCCCGTGGTGGCCATGCAAAAGAAATCGAGTTCCATACATAATGGCATCGAACGTACTTTCACAGGAATAAAGAATTTCATTGGTATCTAAAACCGGTTTTGTTTTATTTAAAAAAACTTTTGTAGCGCTCTTATTGGAAAACCCGTTATTTTGTAGAGAGTAAGCTAGATTTTACTCTACAGTAGAAATACCACAAAAAGTCCACAGATTATTACAAATTATCAGTACGCACAGACCTAATAAGGGAAGTATGTACATACATGTCTGGCCATCGACGCGGAATTTTCGTCCTTTTCAATTTTTTCACTTTGATTTCTTCCTCTGGTGAAAATATTCCAAGAGGAATTTTATTTCTTTTGGGATGGTTGCTCTACTAACATCATCCTATGGAGCATTCAATCGCCACGTACAGACAATTTGAACTAGTTTTATGTTATTATATTCCGCCTAGATCTAAATTCATTCGTTGGATATCTAATCTCTTTCTTTTATTTAATAAGCTACATTCTAGTCCGCGATTTTTCTTAAAAATGTATTTATTACATAGGTTAGAGGTTAGGTTTGGGACACGTGTGGTCTGGTAAACCATTGATCCATTGTGATTTTTTACATACTGAAGAAAAAAAGTGAACAAGATAAATAAACTTGCTGCTGGATTTTAAATTAAGCTCAAGTTTATTGAATCATATATTTATATATTATGATATTCATATATTTATATATTTCCTTGTCAGCGAGAGCCTGGTTTTAGATGGTGCAACTGGGAGGTCAAAAGGTTGTCGAATACAATTCCAAGAATTTTCGGGGTTTGCAGTTTGTTGTATTTTTCCATCGATATTTGTGCATAGATATTAAATATATCTTCTTTATTAAATTTGTCTTCTTCTGCCTGTGGAGAGCATTTTTGCCAGAGAAAGATTAAAGAATACTGGTAATTATACTGCTCACCAAATTTTCCTAGAGTTGAAGCGTACATGTGACCGTTCCAAAAGCCGAAGACTTCAACTTGTTGATAATATTTTTTAGTTTTAATGCAAATATTTTCAGACGATTATGTTTGAATCATCAGCGTACGACACACTTTTGATACCTCTTGTGCGAGTGCAGGTAAGTTTGCAAGACACAAGATATTGTGGATAATACACCTCTGTATTTTCTTGGAGCTGGAGCAAGCATTTTAAATATATTATATTTCTACACGATTAAGTTTCGCGCGTACGACACATTTTAGACTTCTTGTGGAAATACATATAATTTATCATTGTAAAGATTAAAGATCCTGGGTTTGGATGTAACATTTTTCAGAGTCAAAAGAATAATAACAGTCTGTTTCTCTAACTCGAACGGAAGCTTTAGTTCGTATTCTAGACGAAAGAAAAGTTGATTTGGGTTCCACAAACTTGTCGTTTCAAATCGAATGAAAACATAAAATTTTTCAACAATTTTGTCCAAATTTTGGTTTATCTTTTCGAATGTGCTGTCAGTTGGGAACAAACATAGTCAGGCGAACGAAAATGTCGACTTCGAAGAACCCGATTTGAATCTAATATGAGTGACTGATTTTCGTTCGCTTAGCTTTTCGTTCCAGACAGAGAAACAGGCTGTAAGACAGGTCCAAACTGCTACCATTTCTTAGGTTGACCTTTGAGTCTGAATACTTTCAACGAATTTCTTATGAGAACAAGGAAATGAAGGAAACAATACGTCCGTCTATAGTGTACTGACAGTTATATACTCAATCATTGTGTTTCTGTGATAGCCGCTATAAAGAATTTCTGTACAACCATTTGCCCAACTACTACTTTATAAATCCTTACGATTCTAACGATTTTGAATAGAAAACTAAGTATATATTTTGTCTCCTTTGTGTGTACAATAGCTTTGTAACAAAGGTAATGCGTTTTTGTTTACCTTTGCACAAAGCACTCGCTAAGGTTGACGTCTTGACGCGATGATTTATAATTTCCTGCACTTTATGAAATAAACACACACACACATACACGTTTGAAATATGCCTAGAAGTAGGCTATATTTTAAATAAACTTATCTTTTGTGTTGTTTTCACACGGTCTTTTCTTTACTATTATAATAAAATTGTATTATTGCAACGTTATTCGTGGTCTTCTTCAACTTTAACTTCTAATTTCCAATTTAAATTGATTTTTGTGGAATAACGTTTTTTTGTGCCATAAAAGAATTTTCATTTCGGTATGAATTTGAACATTCACACGCTACTCTACTCTATACCCACCACATACATGTACATACATAGCTAAATAAAAGAACTCGTTATTCTCTCCACCAGTAGAAAACGACGTTTGTCGTATTAGCAATCAAAAATAGCTTGCCTGATTGCCTCCCACCTCCCGTGCATAAAAATATTCAAATTTATATTTAACCGAAAAAAAAGATGACGTCAGTGTTTCTAACAGCAAAAACAAAAAATAATAAATATATCTCATTTTATAACTTGAAAGGGTTTTTAGTTTGTATTATTTACATATAAATAATGAGAAAAGTTACAATTGAATTACGATTTGGATTTGAACTACAAACTTATTTACAAATACCCATATTCCATATCAGTAATTTGTTTACTTTTACTTTCATTGATAAATATTTTGCGGTCCAGGTTTTAATTTCGTACGTTATACACCAACGACACGTCATATATAATATAGTATGTGTATAAACAAATTCAATTGTTGATAATAAAAATATTCAATGCAATTTGTTTGTGTTAACATGTGCTTAGTAAAGTAAAAACAAAAAACAATTGCACCGGTTTCAAGCATGAGTATTTTGTAATCGAACTGATAAATAGGTTTTTTTTTATATAAAAATTGTACGTAAGAGACAGAAGTCAATCACTACTTTCGAAGTGATAGCAAATATATAAATAAATGAAGTTATGTATATAATATAAATTATTGATTTAGCTAATCAGTGATACACCCAGCGAAATAGTTATAAAGGCAATATATTTTTTCTCTTTACTCGCAATGCACTGCGTTTTTGGTCTAGAATTTTAATGCATATATGTGTCATTAGGTATATTATGTCAGAGAATCTCTCTTTTACAAGTTATTTGAAAAGTGACGCTGTTTTTTCTATTTCTGGTGCGAAATATATATAAAGGCAACATGGAAAAGAACCCGAATTCGAACAGTAGTAAGTAGGAATTTAAACAGAACTGAGTTTTCTTTGGTTGTTATTTTACTGTTTTAAAATTAACGTAGGTCGAATTAAAAAAACAATTTATATGGAATACCTGGTGGTAAGTTCCTAAGTAAAGAAGAAGATAGAAAAATTTAAGATTATCATGATGAAGGGCTGTCCAATCGGGAAATTTCGAGGCAATTGAAAAGATCTAGCTGTGGCATTGACAATTATAAAATAGGGTGGCCACGATGGAAACATAAAACGACCAGGAAGGACACCACTGATCAGTAGCAGCACCAAAAGACAGATCAAAAGGGTTCCTGTTAAAGAAAAATTCGGCGATATGGAAATTATTGCTGAATTGAGCTTGGGAGCAGGGTTGCGTCGTGTTCAACAAATAATGAAACGCGACTTGAAACTGTCATATGGGAAAAGTATGGAAAACTTGGTCTCATGCCAAGACACGAATTAGCCGGATTTAAATTCGCTGAAATATACATATTTTTGAATCAGGGGTAATATTTTCCGATGGAAAAAATTAAATTTGAATGGCCCTGATGGTTCGGACAAATATTGGCGTTCCAGAGATTTTTTCAAAATTATGCGTCAGCGGCGAAATTTTGGCGGTGGCACCCTTATGGTTTGGGCAGGTATGAATTGTAGAGGAACCACTCCAATATGCTTCGTTTCCATAAAAATGGACTCCGAGTATTATATTCGACTACTGGATGTCGTATTAGTTAATTCTGGGGAGGAAATTTCTGTGCCAGAATTTATCATCCAGCAGGACAACGCAGCAGTACATCGGTCTAAGAAAACTCCAAAGTCTCTGGAGTCATGAAATAATACCAACTCTCGACTGGCCTGCATTTAGTTATTATCTCTATCCGATCGAGAACCTCTGGTCTATTTTACCTACCCAAGTTTACTACAAGGACGCCAGTTGAAGAATGTCAAGGATCGAAGTGCAGCAATACAAGAAATTCGAAGACAACTGATCCTGCGCATATTCATTCGTTGATAAACTCATTGCCAAGATGCTTAGCAAAAGTTATCAGCGATAATGGAGATCATACATCTTACGAAACTTTTTAGAATATCTAAATAAATCTTTTGTCTTTATAAATATTTCGCACTAGTAATTAGTTTATTTTTGTTGATTCACTTTTAAGAAGTCATAGTCAAAGTATTTTTTGCTGAAAAGTATTTAATTTTGAAAAGACTAATACAATATAAAATAAAAACTTGAAAATTCCTAACAACATTTAGAAAACCAAAAAATGGTGTTGCCTTTATATTTATTTCGCGGAGTGTATTCGCATTCCGAGCGAAATAGCATTCTGAGCGAAACTTCTCATTCGAAGTTCAATAGATGATAGCTACTTTGAGTATGTCACGAACTGTGTTCTTTAAATATCAACAAAAAACATATTTTTTACAGCAGAGCGACAGACTTTTTGCTTTTTATTTAAAAAACACAAACACAAATCCTGCTGTCTTATTAGTTGCTGTAATTATGACTTGAAGACGACAAATGGGTCTGGAACGCGTTAATCGCTGTTTGTTTTATCATACGGCGCAATGTCCTGTGTTGACAGATTAGTCAACTTGTTATATCAACTTGGGCCGCTTCGTAAATGCATTACTCCAGATTTATTAATTCAGGTTATAGCAGTAGCACAGCTGATTTCATTGTTTTCATTTTGTTCGTGCATAATACGTCAAACTGTGTTTACATTTCTGTTATTGTTGAGATAATTAGTGTGTTCACAAAGTTTCAAAGAATTTGTAATAAAGTGATGGATTTGTTTGCGACAACAATTTGTTACATATTAAAGGGCTTTACAAAAATCGACTTGAATCTAAACACTAAATTTAACACATTTGAAATTAAATTGCAATTTTCATATTGTGTTTACATCAGTTGACTTTGACATATTAGGCTCTTTGATTTTATCAACAGCTGCTGCTATAACCTGAATAAATAAATCTTGGCATCACTGCTCTGCATCTGATGGGCAGCACGTTCGTAATTGTAAACTCTGGCAACATTGCACGCGTCAATGTTCGTAAATGCAACAATCCATCATCTTATGCGCAAACTTTCTGAAAATTTTCCTTTTTAAAAATGTCTGATCCACAGAATGACTAAGGAAGGCCTAATTTTTGACTGGATATTTAAATTGCTATCTGCCCAATTCTCAATAGCAATTCTCCCTGGGAGTTTTTCCCTATTCCATTTTTCCTTATTCTAAACAAACTTCGAAAAAGGGAAATTTTTCCCCGGGAAAAATGTAGGTACATATTCTAAATGTCAATAAAATTTAGGGAGTAATTCCCCCCCAAAAAAATTGCAAGGGAGTGCTGCGCAAAAATGTAAGTATTTAATATTTTCTATAAAAAAATTAAATGATTACTTTTATTTTAATCAATATTATGTGGCATTATTCTTACGGAATAAATTTACTTTAGCACCAACTCTCAGATCTACACCAAAATGTCACCACCGAGAAAAGCGTCTGCTCTGAGTTCAAACGTTTTAAAAGAGGTTATCAAAGTTAGTAGAAATGAGTATCATTACAAAGATCTTTCTAAATTCTATAAATCTGACATATTTATTTTTATTAATCCATTGGGGGTTAATTAAAAAAAAACAATATTTGTTAACCTCCCTTTTTTAATAAAAATTAATTATTTTCAAAAAATTTGTAGTTTTTTTGGTAGACTCCGATAATAGACAAGACTTTTGCCTTTTTAATGTATAATTCTCACCAATAACCCTTTAAAGACCGGAGACGCTTAAGTTCAAAGTTTTGAATACATTTGCCACTTTTTTCACCAAAATTAAAAAAAATATTTCTAAAAAATCGCGCGATTTAACAGAAAAATACTATGTCAAAGCCACGAAACGGGTGTTGGACTCGTACCAGACGAAAAAATCCCTAAGCCACGCAAAAAGCTTTATAACACAAAAATACTATGAACTTAAATTTGAACTTTAATATCTCCGGTCTTTGAAGGGTTATAGGTGAATATTATACCCTAAAAAAAGTAAAGGTCTTGTCTATTATCGGAGCCTACCAAATAAGAAATATAATAGGATATTTTTTGAAGAAAAAAATGTATATCAAAAAAGTGAGATTAAAAAAGGTTCTTTTTAATTTGCTCCCCAATTGGTTACTATAAATAAAAATGTTTATACACAGATTTGTAGGGTTTAAAAAGGCCTTTGTAATGGTACTGATTCCAACTAGATCGGATAATAAATGGCTGACTGATGCCCGATTATATATTCAAGCTTTGGAGGTCTATATTTCGGAAAATATGGATCAGCGCCCTTTTTTTATCTCTTTTTGGAACAACTCTATTTTAGGATCATTGAGCGAGCAATTTTTTTTCATTTTTTGTATAGAATTTATTTTTAAATAAAAAAAAATATAAACAATTTTCCCGGAGGCCCATACTTCCCGAGTTATTGCCTTAAAAGTTCAGATACATATGTAACATGTTCGGTTCGAGTAAAATTTCCGTAACGTCGAAATGAAAATAAATTTTTGAAAATAGTTAAATTTATATCTCACCTTGGCTCAGGCAGGGGGGGGGGGGTACAGATTCCCTCTGTACCTTAAGTCGACGATGTGTGCAAAATCAGTAAAATCGCGCAATTGTTTTAAAATAATTTTTGATATTTTAATGAAAACAGGTCCTCCCTCATATTATGTTGAAAGTTTGATAACAAAACTTTAACTTTTTATATCCCTGGTCTTTCAAGGGCTACTGAGCCGTATTATACCTTGAAATGTATGTTCCCTTATTTACTTACAAAGTTTGCGACAGCTCAAGTGAATTCGTCACATCGCGTAACTATCTTCTTGCAAACGTTTGTTGTTGCTTCTCCTGCTACGGTCGTTTGTGCTTAAAATGATTTGCATTTAACAAAAAATTGTTCGAAATTGTTCTATACCCCGTCTGTTTAGAATAGGTGGATTTTATTCCCGGGAATATTTTGAATTGGGCTGTATATGTTCTTTGTTGACAGATTAAACAACTTGTGATGTAATTCATGTATTAATTTTTCAGTGAAAATCAAACAACAGTCGGGGTCAATTTCGCCCAAAGGTTGTAAAAATTAAAAACTTGGGACTATTTTTAAATAAACTGACATCTCTTCTTTTTCGCACATACAAAATTTCAGTTGTGAAAGCAGATAGGAGAATTATTAATAAATAGAAGGAATTCTTTTTTCTATTGCAATAAATAAAAAACATTTTAAATTTGAAATGTGTTGTATTTTTTTAATGTGTATATGGGCATTTCCACAGAAAGGTCAACCTTTTGTCACATCACGTCACCCTCGATAATTACTTATATTTTAGGACCAGTTAGTTTGAGTGTCTTCTTTTCTTTTACTAAATATGCAGTTACTTACATTCTGTATTTAGGAAAAGAATAGAAAACAATCGAACCACATGGTCCTAAAATATGAGCAATTAACGAGGGTGACGTGATGTGACATAGGATGGCACTTTCTCTGGAAGTGCCCATATGCTAATTAAAAGAGATACACGCCTGTTGTTTTTCGATTCACAGAGGTACAGCGTTCGAGTTGTATCTCCAATATTTCTTGGGTATTCGGAATGACGAACACCAAAAATGGGAAAATGTTTCACATTCGACTACAATCGAAATGCAGCACATGGGCGATTATGTGAGATGTATGTGAATAATATTTAAGGCGAGTAGACATTTTAGATGGTTATTATAATTACTTCCCCTTATCGGGGTTTAGTATTTCCCTCCGGCATAAATTCAATTTATGTGAGGATAAAAAACTGGGCCTAGCCATCGATTTCGCAAAGACAAATTTTGAAGACCTACCAGGATTGGTAGTTTAAATGCAACGCTTTCATTCAATACTTTTGCATTATACATAATATTTAAAATATTCCCATACAGTCTCTGAAAATTATTGGGATTGGCGGGTTAAAAAACAAACAACAAAAAAAAAAGGGGGCAGCAAAGTATATCTGCCTAGCCCACATAGACAACAACCCGTGAAGAGAGCGGGGAGTACTCATACCATCAGTGAGCTTTTCAGTTTTCCACTCAATAATTGGGACATGCTGTTTTACACCGGTCTCGAATGTTTTTTTGCGAATCTTTTTCTTGGCCATTTACTTGATAGTGTCGCCATCACTAAACGAGGTAACCGCAGTCGAAAGAAATGTAAGGCAAGTCAGAGCGCGGGTGTTACCCACATTCACATGTACAAAAGTCGCTTACGCTCATTGCACCACCGATAAACACAATCATCATTGTTGCGTTATATTATAGTAGTTTCACATACAACAGGTTGTGGGAAACTAAAAGGAGGCACAAAATTACCCGCCCCAACTTTATACAAACGAATCGCTTTACCGTTATTTCCTTAGCATGGGGAAAGTTCAGGGAACACTTACATTTAAAATTCCAATCAAAGAAAAAAACATTTTTTGCTCCTTTATCGTTATTTTTTTTTTCAGCTGCAACTCTTCCATTCAAAACTCTCCCAAACAAAAAGATAAACATTTTTTACTGCTTGAT
The DNA here is from genome assembly GCA_963931995.1 of Phaonia tiefii. Classification (NCBI taxonomy): domain Eukaryota; kingdom Metazoa; phylum Arthropoda; class Insecta; order Diptera; family Muscidae; genus Phaonia; species Phaonia tiefii. The sequence goes on from OZ008370.1 coordinate 22,497,676, forward strand.
TGTAATTTTGTTTAATCACTTTATTGACTTACGTGAGAAAACTTGTTTTTGTGGTTGTTTCTTTTGAAAAAATTTTATTTAACGACTATAAATATTTGACATCAGACCTATTAACAACCATTTATGGCTGTGACAAATACTTCCCAAAATGAAATTAACATAACAAATTAACAAACCATCAAATATTCAAAAAAGTTTGTCTTTGCTTAGGTTGTAAGGAGGGAGCTTAAGCATTAGTAATTTATTTGAATTGGCCGAGAGGCTTAAAATTACAAGTGTGAATAAATAAATAAATAAATAAATAAATAACAAAGTGTACAAATTAACGAAATTCGATTTAAATAAAGATTTTTAAATCGGTATGAAAATAAAGAATCTAATTACCTGGTATTGCTGACTATTTGATATTTATAGAAATAGCTTTAATTATAGAATGACAGAAATTGCCAATGCAACCACTTTTTCAGTTTGATGAAAATGCTATATATTTTATAACCTTGCTGGCTTTTTCTGGTCGCACTTCCAATGTATTAATAAAAATATTTAATTCAATTGTTTTCCCTACGTTTCGATGCTTTACTGGCATCCTCTTCAGGGGACCCTGTAAAATATTTGCCTATCTCCGACCTACGACATCAGGACGGTATCACAAATAAACGTATATATCTAAAACTGCTTCAGAATGTGACCTGAGAAGAAGAATATATACAGGTAACATCACATTTATTGATTTGGTTCGAAAACATGTTCCAATTAATTTGTGTATGGTAACACATTTTTATAAATAACATCGATTTCATAACTAAAACACTACTCCGAAACTTATTACCTTTGTTTCCTTACTTTTTGGTTAAAGTTCGGGTAAAAGCTAAATTTCTCTCAAATACTCAATAGCTCTGTTTCTTTACTTGCACAATTTTACACAAAGTTACACAAATTTACACAAAGTTACACAAAAGCGTTTCTTTACTCCAAAATTGTGTAAATGAGATTTTTTTTCTCTTAACGTCAAAATGCGTTTCTCTTTTACCCAAATTTACACAGACTTTTTCTTCGGGTAAGTTTGGGCAAAGTGTCAAACAATCAGCTGTTCGAAACGTCAACATAAAAACATATGTATTATTTCTGAAACAAATAACGCAAGTGAAAAAAAATTATTGAATTTACAATTTTATTAACTTGAAAAGTGATTGCTTTGAGAGTGCTTATTTAAAGAAGATGGGAAGTGTGCAAATGAACAGTGAAAATTAACATGATATGCAAGATTTGTTGTCAAGCATATGTTTTCTGTTTTGACATTTGTTTTCGGGTAAGAAAAGTGGTTTTTTGCGTTCCTTTACTTTTGGGTAAATTTGAGTATTTGACAGTGAATTTTGCTTTTACTCTCATTTACCCGAACTTTACCCGAAAAGTAAAGGAACAAAGCTATTGAGTATTTGAGAGAGAATTTAGCTTTTACTCTCTTTTACCCAAAAAGTAGAGAAACAAATCTAATATTACCCAAAAGTAAAGAAACGCAAAAATCACTTTTCTAGCCCGAAAACAAATGTCACACCACAAAACATATGCCTGACAACAAATCTCGCATATCATGGTAATTTTCACTGCTCATTTGCACACTTCCCATCTTCTTTAAATAAGCACTCTCAAAGCAATCACTTTTCAAGTTAATAAAATTGTAAATTCAATATTTTTTTCACTTGTGTTATTTTTTCACAAATACAGATGTTTTTATGTTGACGTTTCGAACAGCTGACACTTTGCCCAAACTTACCCGAAGAAAAAGTCTGGGTCAAGATGTATTAATAAAGGTGAGCGTAGTTTAGAGCTGATTTGCTTTGTCTATATTTTTACGGTTAACTAAGTTGTCAAAAGCTGGTTACTTGTTGTTTGCACTGTTTTGATTCAAAGAAATAAAGCGACGCGGTTTAGAGTGAAAAAGTTTATTTTCAAAATTTATATTAAAGAAAGTAAGAAAAAAGAAAAATCTGGGTCTGTGTCCTTTGCAAGAAAAAGGTAGTTGAAGATGGGTCGCTCCACAGGATTCCAACAGGCAAGCGGAGAAGGAACAAATGGAGCGAGATTTGCCGAATGAATTTCTCAAAATACGCTAATATATGTGAGGACCATTTTTCCCCCTCAGACATTATCCGAGGACCAAAAAGGAATCATCTGATGCCCAGTGCTGTTCCTTATATATATGATAATATGCAATACCCATTCAATGAGTATGTGTTTTTTTAGTCAGCTGATATTGACAACTTATGAATATAAAGCAAAAACCTACAACAGCAACAAAATCTACTGCTTCTACCTTTTCAATATATCTTGGGCTAGGTAAGTTCGGTAAAAAGAGAAACGCATTTTGACGTTAAGAGAAACAAAAAATTGCTCTCATTTACCCAATTTGTGAGTAAAGAAACGCCTTTGGGTATGTTTGGGTTCCCGGGGGATCCCGCGGTAAAGTAAAGAAACAAACCTATTGTAGACATTAAGTTCTATAACTTATTTTAGATTAAGTTTTATAGCTACTTATATTTTTGCCAATTTCGTATTGAAATTTAATTTATTTATTTATTCACACTTGTAATTTTAAGCCTCTCGGCCAATTCAAATAAATTACAAAAGAACTACTCCATTTATAACACACATTATATGTTTTCATTAAATAAGAAATTACATAACAATTATATCCTTTAATTAAGTAGCAAGATCAAAAAACTAGTTGATAACAAAGTTAAATTAGAGATTATATTATTCATGACTAATAATAATTCAGAGTTCCTAAAGGTGTTTTCAAAAAGAAAACTACAAACACAAGCTCTATTGAAAATAGTGTATACATTATTTAATCAGTTGAATGAATCAAAAATTTCCAAAGGCAATAATAAAATATAAAAAAAAAATCAAAGGAACATTGTAAAAAACAAAAACCAAAAAGAAACATTGTCAACTACTGCGTTATTTCTCCAAAGTGTTGAAGAAGCTTTTTGCGATACGTAGCGCTAGTGAAGTTAAATACTCGTAGTGTAGAAGGAAGCAAGTTGAACAATCTGGCTATTCTCACCTGAAAGGACCTATTCATATAACCCCTCGCTCTAGGAATTATTAATTGATTCGTACGTGATGAACGGCCAAATTTAAACAAATTCGTGAGAAAGGTAGGAAATTGATTTTTGAACATTTTGTAAAACAACAACAGAGATCGGAAATGTACAAAATTTGAGAAACTACAACCCAAGAATCGGTTAACAGAGGGAGTTACGTGGTCAAAAAGTCTGATTGAGTATAAATACCGCACTACTCTATTAAAAGCTAATTGAAGTCCCCTCATATTTTGGTTTCTAGATCCACAGTATACTTCTAGACAGTATAATATGTTGGGCATAACGAGAGCATGTACAAGTTTCTCCTTTATGCTGCGTGGCAATATTAAATCGGTGTTGTATAATTGCCGAAGCGCGAAATTAGTGTGACGAATGACACCGTCTATGTGCAAATCGAAGGATAACGTATCGTCTAAGATAACACCTAAGCACTTCACGTTACGAACAAAATCAATAGGAATATTATCATATTTCAACTGCAAATCTTCAACAGCAGAAGATGAAAACAACAGTGCCTTGGTCTTTGAAGCAGTTATACTAAGTTTATTCGAAACCATCCACATACTTAAAGAGCGCAGGACATAATCAATTTTAGCCTGCAAAACGTCCACATATTGATACCCTCCACTAAATAGCAGCTGCACATCATCGGCATACGCATAGGGCGTGCACCAATCACATATAATGTCAAATAAGTCATTGAGGAAAATAATAAAAAGAAGAGGCCCCAGAACCGAACCTTGAGGAACACCACTCCTAACCGCCAAAACACTCGACGATAGCCCATTAACTGAAACATACTGCTGTCTGTCCTTTAAATATGAATAAATAAGCTTGCAGGCACTGCTACCAAAACCGTATATTTGAGATAGCTTGTATATCAAAGTGAAATAATTTACCCTGTCAAACGCTTTCTCCAAATCTAGGGAAAGCAAAACACACAACTTTTGGTCGGCCAAGTTATTTCTTATTGAATCTGTTAAACCAAGTAGTAACATAGAAGTGCTTCTACCACGCCGAAAGCCACATTGACAGTCATTCAGCAGAGATTTGCTTTCAATATAAGATATAAGTTGTTCCTTAAGGACATGTTCCACTATTTTGGACAGGATAGGTAATAGGGCTATCGGCCTAAAACCCTGAACAGAACTAGCATCTGATTTTTTGGCAATTGGATTAATTTTAGCAGTCTTCCATTCATCGGGGAAAATAGATGTCATAAGAACAGTGTTGACCAGATGTAAAAAATAATTGACAACTAACGGAAAAACAATTCTGAGAAATTTCAAGGAAAGCCCATCGTTTCCAGCAGCATTCGATTTTATGGATGAAAATGCACCAAATAATTCTCTTGAGTTAATGATACTGAACGAAAACCCCTGATCACTACAAGAAAATCGTAAAAACCTCTCCACGTCTTCCTGCACATCCAATTGATTATTAACAAATGACACGTTCATATCATTAACATCAAGTGACTCTGCAGGCGCTAACTCTGACGGATTCTTACCAATCAACCCATTGTTTCTAATAATTAACCAAAGGGATTTTGGGGGCATATTCTTATCAAAAATTCCAGAATGAGCCTTTCTCTTCTCCTTTCTCTTAATGGTCTTAGTTCTGTTTCTAATTTTACAGTAAATTTTCCAATTATTTTCATTCCTATCATTCAGAAATGCCCCATAAGCCAGATCACTCATGGAATCATGATAACGAACAAGAGGGCATTTCATCCAGTTGTCAGATTCAACTTGTATTTTTATAATCTTCTTCCTAAAAACTGAGTGGACATCATATAAACCGCGCATAAAAATACTAAGTTGCACGTTCACATCTGACGTATTGTAAATCTCCGGAAAATTCGCTGATGAAACCTTGTCACGGAGTTCATTAATATTGAAATTATTATAGTCATAAAATTCGAAAAACTGTTCACTGCGAGGCACAGATGCATTTAAAGAAATGTAAATAAATGCATGTTTTGAAATACTCGGACAAATAAATTGACCAGATCTTACAACATTACTAGGCGATGAAACCAGAAAATAATCGATCAAAGAAGTCGATTGATGAAACGTATCATAGTGGGTCGGACATTTATTGTGCATGACCGAAACACCCAACCTGGAACAAACCCTTCTGACATTGCTGGCTTGTGATACATCAAATAAGTTGTTATTAAAGTCGCCCATGATTACAATGTTTCTATACCTTACTAATATATCACACATCTCCGATTCAAATGCTCCAAAATCACCATGCGGTAAATAAACAACACCTACTAAAATCTTCTCAATTCCTGCTATAATCTCTATAAACAAACACTCAAAAACACCATAATTGCTACCAGCATATACAATGTTGTAAGACAATTTATTCGAAACATATAATGCCACTCCTCCTCCTCTACGATGAGGCCGATCACTCCTGCAGAGAGAAAAACCAGATAAATTCACGGCGTTGGATAAAACTGAAGGTTTTAGCCAAGTCTCACTGACACCTACGATATCAATTAAGCTGTCCTCAACAATGTTTCTAATTTCTGATAGCTTTGATGAATTTGGATTAATGTTAAAGCTTTGGGCGTTAAAATGCGCTATATTTAAATTTGCCTTTAAACTAGATAATTGGGAACGAAGAAATATATTATCATGAACAATATTACCGATATTATTCATTATGAAAAAAATATATAAAAATCCAAGTAAATAATAATAAATAAAAATAATAATAGGAAACAAGAAGCTGCGATGAAAATAACAAAGTCGTTATATATAACCATGTTGCCGGAAAAATATACTGTCTTCTTTGCAAATTTGAACAAAATAGGAATAATTAACTACCAAAGTAAATAATTGACTACTAATTAAGATGAATAACTACCCAGCATTATCACATGTCGCACGTGATGTAGATATGTCGCCTTCTGAATCTAACAGCTCAGCACATTCACTCAGGGTAAAAACTTTGATAGCTCCATTCAACATTTCAACTTGTGCTTTCGGTCGATCAGCATTGATTAACTTAAATTTTTTCACCTTGTTAAATTTTCTCAAGCGTCTACAGATGAACATGAGTTTGGATGACGCTCGATTTAAATGATCATTAAGGTAGATTCTACTTCTCACATTTACATCAATTACGTTACAAAGCAGAATTGGATCTCTTCTATAGTAATTGGCCATAATGCAGTCTCTCGCATAAACCGAATTAAATTTAACTATTACTGATTTTCCATTAGCAAAATAGCAACAATGCTGAACATCAAATGGGCTCAGCTCAATATTGCATAATGACGCTATTTTGACGATTGGTTCTCTAAGGTTTGCAATTCCATCAGGCAAACCATTTATCACAATATCTGCTCTGTTTAATCTCCTTTGCAAAATATCATTTTGAACTTCAAGATCTTGTATAGTGGTTGTATTTGTGGACTCCGTTTGTTTAGCAACTGCATAACAATTCTTCAACTTTTCTTCCATTTGTTGCATTTTGATATTAAAATCAATATTTGCGGCATTCATAAAGCTATCAAGCTTTTTATTGAGATCATCTACCTGTTTTTGAAAATCAGCTTTAAGTTTCTCACACTGTAGCCTAAGTTCAGATATTATATCACTCGAGTCAATATTGCTGCAAGAGACATTCAAATCGTCTTGGTTTATGACTATTTTCTTGTGGGTACAACCAGTGCATTTGTAATGGAAGATCTTGTTTTTGTACAAAAAAGAATGCTGTTCCTTTGTGATCTTAGCACAAGCAATGTGGAAGAAATTGTCACATATACAACATCCAATGCTATTTTGATTGTTTTTAACAATTTTCTTGCATACTGGACATACGTAGTGACTACCGGAGGGCATTGTAATATTGTGAGTTTTTAAGTAATTAACAATACACAGCTCTGGATATCCAACAAATAATAATTATGGTCTATTGCAGGCAAAGGGTATCGGCTGTAGTAATGTATCACCAGCTCAGCAGTAACAGCCACAATATATATTCTCACTTCACACGTTCACCACAATACACCCAAACAAAGCAATCAGCTTCCACAGCTCACAATATCAGTATTGTTAAGTACAATTTCAGTCAGCAACACAAGCACACATTGGCGGGGTTTTGCAAGTCTTCTTCTTCTTTTGAACAACCAGTAAACAAAATTCTTTACTATTGAATATATAAACAAATATTCAACGCATCGGCTATATTTCTATTTTATTCGATTAAGCTTTATTTATAGAGCATTTCTCTTCAAAATTTACATTCGCATACTACTCTGGTATGGTTTAAAACAATGTTAAATTTATTTTTCCGGGAACAATTTTTTATACACTTTAGCTCTCCATAACAGGGTTGCCAAACCATCAAGCATTTATACTCTGTCTATTGTCTTGGTGTATTTCTTTCCCAGTGACTAAAATTAACACCTCCGCCTCTAATGGCGCAAACAACAGCAACAAACCAACCGTGTCCATGTCATTGTTGTTGTTAGAGTTCACACAAAAATTAACTTGTATTTCATAGTTGACTTAACATTGATGCATCATTACCAAGTTATAGTATACAGGAGGGTACAGAGACAGCACTATCTATCCTCAGTAGAACAAAAGACAGACTTGTGTCCAACCAAGTCATACACGAATAAAATAGTTACAATAATAGAATCTGTTCTTTATCCATCTATAGATGTTACATAGGACCGACGGCTAGCAGGCAGACTGTTGACTGTGTTTTGCATTCTAACTTCGATAATATAACACATGATTGCAGTCACATTATATTAGCGGACGGTGGTTCATCATTTGAACTCTTTATAGTCCGTTTGATGTTGATGTGACTCTATGATAGTGGCTTCGTGGGCTTTTCATGTTTTTTCCTAACTTATAAGTTTTAGTCAAATGTATGGTTGAATTGAAGAAGAACATAGTAGTTGCCAAGAGAGTTCAAGAGTGGGAGCTGCAAGCAGACAGCCATATAGAGACATCACTGTCAATATTATGACAACACCAATTAGAGAGGTCGGTCGGTCGCTTTTGGCTTATATTCATTCATTAGTTGTTCGTTTATATGATGCCTGTCTAGTCATCAGCAGCAGAGCCACCAGCTAGCGACAGCAGCAATCACCTACACAATTTAAACATATGTTCGTTCATTTGTACTCGATGTTGTATAAAAACCACCTGTTGGAGCGTAAAGCGAGCATATAAACACTAGTATTTTAAAGCTTTTGAATAAATATGATTTAATAATTGGTAGAATCATGTGTCATAGCGAACAAAAATAAAATTAGGCTACAAATGACGGAGCTAATAGAGAAATGTAAATTATACCTTTAGTGATGGAATTGTTAAGTTTGAAGCAACTATAATTAGCTTAAAAAGAAAATAGAAACCATCTAAAGAACTTATATTTCTTGAGAATAAATTATTAAAGGGAGATTTATGGCATCCGAATTGTATTTTTTTGTGTACTTAATTTAATATTCAAATACTTGAACGTTACACCCTCAGTAACAATTATGGATTTTAAATTCCATTCAAACTCTTGTTTTGTAAGTTCTTTAGGATAATCGGAGACGGTTATGTTTTAATTAAATTAAAATATTCAATTACTTCTAAAGTAGTACATATACATATATTAATATTTCAAATCACACTGTCCCACAACTTCCGAGGGACTGCGGATACCTGTTCCAAAAATGCATAAATTTACCGCAATTTGTTTTGCATATTTTACAAGAATATCCACATTAATGTAATTTTCTTGAAATCCCGACAGTTCACAATTCTGAACATTTATTACCTCCTACTCAGCTGATCATTCCTGGCAGTCCTAAATGCCAGATATGGTTCATTACTCTACTCGAACGCCATGCCAACAAACCAACTTGCCAATAACATTGCAATGTGACGCGAGATTTTCATGTGCGTGCCTTTTTATACATGTTTGTGTAAAGGTAGTTTGAAGTAAGTAAAAGTTTTAAAATGCATGGATGACAGATTTGTCTGCTGTGTTTTAGTTAAATCTTTTTGCTCCAATTAAGAGAGAAGGAAGAGAAACAACATAAAAGACCTGAATGACAATGACTTTGCCTTCTGTTTCCACATACCACCGAAGCATCAGAGGAACCACAAGACTATTTACACACGTAGAGTATTTAATTGTGCCTATTAAAGTGTTCATGTTAACTGTTACGTTAATATTTGGCGAAAAGTTTAATAGAACAATTTACTATCGAAGATGAAGACGAATATGACAAAAATTACCTGCTTATCTATTTTCACTGAAAGAAATTTGTATGTTGAAATAATTTTGGATAATTTTAAAAACCAAACAGCTGATTTTGTTTACAAAATTCAAGGGCTGATGCAAATTTCTTTTAGCAGCAAAATTGGATTTTTTGCCTGATAGAGCATTAAATGCTGATTTAAAAAAAAAAAAGTTTGCGAAAGCCCATGTTTTGCGAAATATAGGTCGCCAAAACTTGAATGTATAACCGCGCATAACTCTGCCATTTATTATCCGATACTGATGAAATAAATTTCATTAAAAAACTCCTTTTAGAATCTGCAAGTGTGTATATAAAAATATTAGATTTTTTTTATCCCATTGAGGGCCAATGAAAAGACATTTTTTAATCTCACTTTTTTGATAATTTTTTTTTTAAATGTTCTAGTATACTTATTTTTACTAGACTCCGATGTAGAGAAGTCTTCAACCTTTTTTTAAGCTATAATACGCAACAATAACCCTTCAAAGACCCGATATTCAAGTTTAAAAAAATAAGAACCTATTGAATTAGTAGGTTTGTTCTTTACTTCACCGCGGGAACCCAAACTTATCCAAACGCGTTTCTTTACTCACAAATTGGGCAAATTAGAGCGATTTTTTGTTTCTCTTAACGTCAAAATACGTTTCTCTTTTCACCGAACTTACCCAGACTTTTTCTTCGGGTAAGTTTGGGCAAAGTGTCAAACAATCAGCTGTTCGAAACGTCAACATAAAAACATATGTATTATTTGTGAAAAAAATAACACAAGTGAAAAAAAATTATTGAATTTACAATTTTATTAATTTGAAAAGTGATTGCTTTGAGAGTGCTTATTTAAAGAAGATGGGAAGTGTGCAAATGAACAGTGAAAATGAACATGATATGCAAGATTTGTAGTCAAGCATATGTTTTGTGTTTTGACATTTGTTTTCGGGCTAGAAAAGTGGTTTTGGCGGCAAAAATTCAGGACCTGGGGCAGGCAAAAAAAAAATTTATTAAAAATAAACCAAAATTAACCCTGCTGTTAGATTAGGACCATTTGGTCCAAATTTTTTCTGTTTTCCCTTGTAACTTTGGAACGGTGATATATACTGACTAAATTTTTCTGCTAATGGGGTCTTTTAATAAAACAATGTTATGTGCGAAAATTAAATTTTCTAACTTTATTCAGGACTGAGAAAAATACAAAATGACGAATCTTAGGTTAGAGGACCATTTGGTCAATAGTACATTTTTTCATTACCAAGCGAATGTAAATTCATGTCAAATATTTAGAAGATGTTTTTGATATGTCAAATACTTGCTTTAGAAATTATTGAACCAAAATAGTTACAAAGGATAAGATAAAATTATTATTTTGGATGAAAATTCCAGTATGGACCAAATGGTCCCTCAATCTAAGATTCGTAAGTTTTTTCATTACCAAGCGAATGTAAATTCATGTCAAATATTTAGAAGATGTTTTTGATATGTTAGCGGATGTTTTTGATATGTCAAATACTTGCTTTAGAAATTTTTGAACCAAAATAGTTACAAAGAATAAGATAAAATTATTATTTTGGATGAAAATTGCAGTATGGACCAAATGGTCCCTCAATCTAAGATTCGTAAGTTTTTTCTAATCTAACAGCAGGGTTAAAGAAAAGGTAAAGAATGTGAGAACATGGAAAAGTAGCCATCGCAGGGACTATGTTGCTCGTACCGTGTGGTAGAACTTTTGAAATATCGTTAAATTTATATTGCACTACGTCGCCCGGCCGGGCTCAGGCAGGGGGGTTAAAATTACCTCTGTACCTTAAGTCGATGTGTGGCAAAATCGGAAAAATCACTCGGTACTTTTTAAAAAAAAATTTTTTTCTGGATGGTTACCATAACCAATCTCATGGTTACTGTATGCACAAAAGTGGACTTATTTGGACTTACAGACATCCCACGAAAAAAAGAATGACACCACGGAATTCGTGACACAAATACCTTTCGTTGAAGTACCCACACTAAACCATAGCCAAATGTTCCTGGGTGTGACGGTTTTTTGGTCCATAGGTCCGTGCGACGGCTAGTTTTCAATTTCCTCACATTCTTTAATATTTCTTTAATTTTGTTTTTTTTTAAAAAAATTTTTTTTTGCCTGCCCCAGGTCCTGAACTTCAGCCAAAATATTTATTTTGGTGTGTAAAAACTACAACAAAGGACAACAGAAATAAAAGACAACACCAAAATACAAGGACAAGTTGATTAAACCAAAAAAAGTGAGGTTAAAAAACATTTTTTTAATGAGCCCTCAATGGGTTAATGAAAGGAAACATTTATATACAGAGTTGAAGAATTTCACAAGGACTTTGTAACAATAGATACATATTTCAAGAAGATCCGATGATAAATACTTGAGATATTACCGATTATACATATACTCAAGCTTTAAAGGCCTATATCTCAAGAAGTTGGACTTAGCGCGGAAAAAACTTAATTTTCAACTCAGCGCAAAAGCTTTTACCGTTGGTGAAATTTTGTTGCAGATCTGATTTTGCTGCTAAAATAGTTTTATGCCGAAATATATATATGTATATACGACCAAATTCGCGAGAATACGTTTAATTTGAGTACCCACACGTGCTTGTTCGTAGAAGTACCGAGGTGCGTTAAAAAATTGTTTGGTTTCTGAAATTGCCATATATTTGTCGTTTGTTGTTTTTTTCTGTCGTTTTTGAGCGGGGCCCGGGCTCATGCATTTCAGCCACTTCTTGTACCTGGGTAATTGTGTTATAAACCATCAAAACGCGTTTTACATGGCAAAATTTTCGATAAAAAAAAATATGATTGAAAACATTTTGCAGAAACACACAAGACGCTAATTTTTTGGCATGACACATGAGAAGATCAAAGGAAGTGGCAGACCCAAACAATAACAACGAATATACTATAGCAAAGTAGATCAGGGGAATTAATTAATGGGTCCATATACTTAGATGCATACATATGTAAGTACATTACATGCATGTAAATACGTAAGTTAGAACACAAAAATGTATCGACATTTGTTGCCACCTCAGGTTGTTTTAAAAAAAAAATTTATAAACAAACAAATCCAAACGAAATATTTAGTTACGTATCAAACAACCACCTTTTTTACGTCACGATTAGGATGTTAACACATGGAAAGGTGGTATTGGGGAGGTTTGTAGGGATGTATTTATATAGCCAGCCCCCCTTTCAGTATAATCCCTACAATTTTCTCAACCTTTTCGATGTACAGGGTAACCATGTAGAAAAGTAGCTATAAAATCTTTTTAAATCATTTCACAATTATAACTCCTTTAGTTATCTGCTAGGTATTCATTCATCACCTGAAACCCCCACACCATCCACCCTTTAAGGTTGATAAACCATTCTTCTTCAGATTTTCTTTCATTGAGGTTTTTTTTTTGTTTGTTTGTCTTAAGGTACTCCACCGTGTGATGTAGAGGCACTTTTCGCTTAACCACCTATTCTATTCTGCTGCTGCTTCTTTTTTCACAAGAAATAACTCACCAACCGCTTTTGCCGATTTTTTTCTTTGTGGTTTCTGGGGGGGGGGGGGGGAGATTCGACACCTCTTTTTGTGCAATAATGCCGGAAATATTTGCTATTCACTTAAATCTTTATTTAATATATGTTGTATATCGATGTTTTAGAATAAATTATAAAAATGGTTTATATATCCTTCAATTCACATGTATTCCTTTGGTTTTCTGTTAGAAAACTCTATGAAAACTTGATTTGTTAATAATCCTTTTTCTCCAAAACTTTATTACAATCAAATGTTTTGCACTTTGTTCTTAATTTTTGTATTATAGATAATTACTTTTTTCTCTTGCAATTTTACTATTAGTTTGCTTCTTTGGCGCTTTAAAATATGTTTTTTAAGTTAGTACCGCAGCGGTTGAGAATTGTAAATTTTTTGAATTTTTGCGTGTTGCTTGCACGGTGTTTTTAATGTGAATATTTGGTTGGTGCTTGTGTGTTTTCAGCTCAACACAGTGCGTTGATTGGTTGTAACCGGGCGACTTCTATCAGGCGACTTCTATCATTTGTCAATGTGTGCGTGCAGAGATGCCATACAGTTTGCTATGATTCATGATTTGCTGGGAAAGGAATTTCAAATGACAGAAACTAATATAATATAGCAATGTAAATGTGAAAACCTTATTAAATTAAATAGACAACTATATCATACAGTGGTTTATTATGGTATATTTTAAGTAAGTCGAGTGTTAGCTACTATGTTTTCCGTTGTCCCTTCAAATTGATTAGGAAAACAATCGTAGTCTGGCATCATTGATTTCAGAATTTTGACAACACACATGTCAAACTTTTTCATCAATTGTGAATGTGGTTGTTATTTACGCTAAGTGATTATTTTGAATTGATTTATGGAAGGGCTGCCTCGCACTGCAGCCAGACGTGCAAGTAATCAGCTGCATGAGAATAATTTTAATCGAAAACTTCGAAATCTTGCTGCAATATTTTGGCAACTACACAAAAAAGTAAAGTTGTAGGTACAGCATGTCTTCGGAAGTAAAATTTGTCGTTAGAATTGTGGTTATGCGTGGGATAAATATCTATATATCACGATTTATTAATTATTTCTCATATATTTATTATTCATTTATATTTTAATTTTTTTTTATTAAATTGGTATTAAGTGTGTTTCTGTTAGAAGCTAGCGATTAATGCCTTATTCACGCTACCGCGAAATTGAAGTCTTTCGCAATTTGGGCCGAAATTGAGTTGAAATTGCTCAATTTCGCATATATTTTGACAACTACGAAATTGAGATATTTGTGACAATTTATTTTATTTATTTATTTATTCACACTTGTAATTTTAAGCCTCTCGGCCAATTCAAATAAATTACAATAGAACTACTCCATTTATAACACACATTATATGTTTTCATTAAATAAGAAATTACATAACAATTATATTTATTTATTTATTTGATAACAAAGTTAAATTAGGGATTATATTATTCATGACTAATAATAATTCAGAGTTCCCAAAGGTGTTTTCAAATAGAAAACTACACAAGCTCTATTGAAAATAGTGTATACATTATTTAATCAGTTGAAATTTCCAAAGGCAAAAATAAAATATAAAAAAAAAAATATCAAAGGAACATTGTAAAAAAAAAAAAAGAAACATTGTCAACTACTGCGTTATTTCTCCAAAGTGTTGAAGAAGGTTTTTGCGATACGTAGCGCTAGTGAAGTTAAATACTCGTAGTGTAGAAGGAAGCAAGTCGAATTCTCACCTGAAAGGACCTATTCATATAACCCCTCGCTCTAGGAATTATTAATTGATTCGTACGTGATGTACGGCCAATTTTAAACAAATTCGTGAGAAAGGTAGGAAATTGATTTTTGAACATTTTGTAAAACAACAACAGAGATCGGAAATGTACAAAATTTGAGAAACTACAACCCAAGAATCGGTTAACAGAGGGAGTTACATGGTCAAAAAGTCTGATTGAGTATAAATACCGCACTACTCTATTAAAAGCTAATTGAAGTCCCCTCATATTTTGGTTTTTAGATCCACAGTCTACTTCTAGACAGTATAATATGTTGGGCATAACGAGAGCATGTACAAGTTTCTCCTTTATGCTGCGTGGCAATATTAAATCGGTGTTGTATAATTTCCGAAGCGCGAAATTAGTGCGACGAATGACACCGTCTATGTGCAAATCGAAGGATAACGTATCGTCTAAGATAACACCTAAGCACTTCACGTTACGAACAAAATCAATAGGAACATTATCATATTTCAACTGCAAATCTTCAACAGCAGAAGATGAAAACAACAGTGCCTTGGTCTTTGAAGCAGTTATACTAAGTTTATTCGAAACCATCTACATACTTAAAGAGCGCAGGACATAATCAATTTTAGCCTGCAATACGTCCACATATTGATACCCTCCACTAAATAGCAGCTGCACATCATCTGCATACGCATAGGGCGTGCACCAATCACCTATAATGTCAAATAAGTCATTGAGGAAAATAATAAAAAGAGGCCCCAGAACCTAACCTTGAGGAACACCACTCCTAACCGCCAAAACACTCGACGATAGCCCATTAACTGAAACATACTGCTGTCTGTCCTTTAAATATGAATAAATAAGCTTGCAGGCACTGCTACCAAAACCGTATATTTGAGATAGCTTGTATATCAAAGTGAAATAATTTACCCTGTCAAACGCTTTCTCCAAATCTAGGGAAAGCAAAACACACAACTTTTGGTCGGCCAAGTTTTTCTTATTGAATCTGTTAAACCAAGTAGAAACATAGAAGTGCTTCTACCACGCCGAAAGCCACATTGACAGTCATTCAGCAGAGATTTGCTTTCAATATAATGCCTTATTCACGCTGCCGCGAAATTGAAGTCTTTCGCAATTTGGGCCGAAATTGAGTTGAAATTGCTCAATTTCGCATATATTTTGACAACTACGAAATTGAGATATTTACGACAATTTCGTTGAAATTGACTTGAAATTGTCGTATACAACGCTGTTTTTACTCAGCAAAATTAACTTAGTCCTCTTTTTTGCACATATGCAAGAACACGAAGCCGACAGAACATTTTCTGATGTGCCGCCGTCGTAGATCATTTTTTGAAGTTCACGCCGCCGTCGTTAATGCATGCTTCGACTTAAAATGTTAGCCGATATTATCAATTAAGCCGCATTTAAAGGTCCGAATTACTACTAAAAAAATTACCTAAATTTTTTGTACAACTAACGAGATGAACCTAAAAGTAACGTCTGCCGAAAAATTACATTTAATAAAAACTCAGTTGCCGCCTTCGATATATTTTTTTTGTTGCTCTAACGCCGTCGATAATTTTGGATCGGCTTCGTTCACCGAACACGTGGTTACTAAAATTGCAAAAAGAACCAAAACAATTATATGCCGCCTCATTCATCAGATTGAAATTTTAAGTTTACATCGAAATAGGGTAGAGAAAATAAACTATAAACCGTGGTGAATCAGTGATTCATGTTAAAGTTCACGTATCATTCATTTATTTAATTGTTTTCATTCAGTTCCTAACAGAATTTTGGTTATTATGCCCAGGCACTAAAATTTTACTAATGGCAATATTTGTAAACAAACATTTGTCATTTTTCAACGAAATTGCTCAGAAGCCAGTGTGAACGATTTCAATTTCGTTCGACAATTTCAATCCGAAATTGTCAATTTCGTGGCAGCGTGAACAAGGCATAACCCTTGATTGCTTGCAACTAAAACGTCAAACTGGTGGTGGTTTATACAAACTGGTTGATGTAAAATCAAACGATTTTGAGTTTTTGAAGTTGATATTAACTTATCCACCAGTGTAAGGGGAAATTGAATCAACTTTCATACGCATTTCGATGAGAAACATTCATGAGGCAACATTATTGGCAAAATGTAAATAAATGAACCAAAAAATAAATAAATTAAACATCGTCGGACAGTTGGTGTCAACTGTAATCCACAGGTCTAAGGAACCCTTAAATTAACATAATGCGTGTTTTAGTTATAGCGCTTGCTTAAATTATTATGAGGTCAAAAATAAGGAGAAGAGTATAAACATTTACAAGAATAACTAAACACCATGCGTGATACAGCATTCGCACTGGCATCGATTTTCTTGATTTTGCCCCTTTTGTTGAATTCAAGCAGATATCAAGAAAATTTGCTTGATTTCCAATACGTTTTGACAGCCGACATATCGGGTATTTTTCTTATTTGTATATATTCATATATTCTTCTCCTCGTCTTTGGCTCAAAATGACGATATCCAACACAGTTTTTCAGATTTTTTCATACTGGCAACTTTTTGCCTTTTTCCAACCGGAAATACATATAATCGTCTTGCTCTAACGCATGGTTTGTGCAATGGCCTTGCAAATGTTTATATGCTTTTGCTTAACATGGGGGTTACTCGGTCAATTTTTGCCTTTCAAGTTTCAATCCATTCATACTTTTTTACTAATACACTCACACTTTTAAAAATTTAAAGGAACTTGCTTTCAATTTCTCTTTCAAGTGGAGTGTTTCAATTTTCTTTCAAGAAAACAGCTGATTACATATGTTATGAGCAGTTTCTCGTTTTCCTCCTTACAAATATTCTGCCGTCATCATTTTTTGATTTCTACTTTTACAAATATTAAAATATTATAAGTAATTAAAAATGTTTGTGAGTAGAGGTAATAAATACAATGATATGTTGCGATACAGAAGACATGAAGGTTTATGGAAAATGAATATTGCTTTCAAGTTGCGTGCAGCTATCAATTTATATGAATTTTGACAAGCAGTATGTGTACAAAACTTGAAACAAAAACTTGAAAGTGTGGCTGCAGCGTAACGATAACGATATCCAACACAGTTTTTCTGATTTTTTCAGACTGGTAACTTTATGCCTGCTTAGAAGTGAAACGGAAGCGGTAACTTCAAGTGCCGCCTAATATCGCTAATCTGGCGTTTACACGGGACAGTTTTGCTCCGACAGTAGAAATACATTCAGACATTTTTACTACCACTGTCTGATTTTTCAACGACAGTAACTTCGGCAAGAGATTTGACATAAGCGGCCAGATCATGGCTGAACTAGTAGAGGTTGGCGCATTAGAACAACTGATTTTGCTTTCTTATGACTCCATCTGTTAAATTCAATGTATTTTGTTGTTGTTCTTTTTTGTTCATATGGATCTGTGTTGAATTTGACGGTTAGTCATGAAACAAAAACTAAATGCATGTTGTTGGTTCACACAATTACAACAAATCCTACTGCGTCGACCTCTACTACCCAGTCGGAAATTTGATAAGGTACTTCCAATGGTAAGGCAAGTTTTGAATACTTCATTTTGTTGTTTACTAAAAGAAACTAGAAAAGGTATGCAAAGCAAATCCTAAAATGAAATCCGAAGCTCTTGCTAAGTGTCGGCCAATTTTGAATACGTCATTTCTACACTTACTAAAAGAAACTAGAAACGACATGCAAAGCCGAAGCCAAACAACAGTTATGCTTGCTTACTTTTGTTGTTGGACGAGAAAAGAAAAAATGTTATTCTCTGTCATTTCATTTCTGCTACTGCCGTGAGACGGCGTGTTATAAGTAATTATTATAAGTAATTATTATCTACATTTTATAAATTTTAACATTTTATTTGATAAAACAAAAATTTTAAATACTTTTTTATACCTTACGCGTACATTACACTGTAAGCCAGAAAATAAGTATTATTGCTTACGTTTTCTTGTATCGCGAAGGTGAAAATGCATGCTTTTGGAAAACATAACTTACAAATTCTTCCAAAAAGAAACCATATTCGGAATGCACGTTCTCAATATTGTAATGCATTACACTTTCATTGCCAAAAAGAAGTTATTGTGGAATCTAAACACGAAGTTTCTCGAGTGATAACATGCATTACCTTCACTTTATTTTTAGAAACAAAAGTTGAAGCATGTATCATGTCCTCTTATCCTTTCAAAATAATGCTTACGACAGGCGTCAATTCTTTTAAGAAAGTAATGGGAATTCGTAAGGGAAGATAGCATCACTCTCGAACGGAAAGTAAGCATACTGTAATGCATTATTGTATGCTTCTTTTTCCTACTGGGTGCTTCAGCCATCGGCCATATCGGCGACGTTTCGTAGTAATTTGAGTAAAAAGCAAAACATCGCAAACGAGTTTTATATATTTGTATTTGAAAATTTTGGTAATTTTTATTGAACTATTGTTTGGTAATACAAATATATAAACATGAATACATGTCTAATTTTGCAGAGTACATCAGTTCCATTGTAATTTGGAGAAGTAAGACAAAACACAATGGCAAAAGAGCGAAGAAACAAAAAACCAGATCACGAAATTTAACGAAACGAGACTGTCGGCGGTTGCTTAAAACTGTACTGTCTTTACAACTGGCTGGACGCGTACGTCACACCAACAATTTTTCTCTTTGTGACAACTAATACATATTCTCAACTATCTTGTCTCAAACTGTCCCGTGTAAACGCACCGTTAGCTCTCCAAACAAAATAAGTGATAATCTAAGCAAGTGGTGTAATCAAAACACGTCTATGGTCCCATTATAATATACAAAATCGTGATCGTCGGTGCTGCAATGGTAGTGTGCGCGGCTCTTGTGCATGCGATCGTGGGTTCGATACCGGCTCTGACCACTTTACATTTTTTCGACGGCGGTCACCTCGCTTGGTGCCGGAGACACTATCGAGTATTTAGCCATGAAAAAGCTTATCAAAATGCCGTTCAACCGGTGTAAAACTGTAGGTCCCATCAGTGAGTGTGAAACTAGAACGCGCACAGCTCACTGGTTGTGAGAAGCTTTCCATAATCCCTACATGCGATGTAACAGGAAACCATTTTTTTTATAATAGGCGTTTTTTGGTTACACCACTTGCTTAGATTATAACGTATTTTGTATGGAGAGCTAAGCGATATTAAGCGGCCCTTGAAGTTACCGCCTCCAATTCAGTTATAAGCGGCATAAAGTTACCAGTCTGAAACAAATCAGAAAAACTGTGTTCGATATCGGTATCGTTAAGCAGAAGAATATAAATATTTGTAAGAATAACTCCAAACCATGCGTTAGAGCAAGACGTTTATATATATTTCCGGTTGAAAAAAGCAGAAAGTTGCCATTATGAAAAAATCAAAAAACTGTGTTGGATATCGTCATTGAGAGCCAAAGACAAGGAGAAGAATATACTCATATCCAAGAATAACTACAAACGATGTATTAGAGCAAGACGATTATATATATTATAATAAATTATCGCTAGTTTGGCGTTTTGGTTACTAGCAAGCAAGCGGTACTTGCTAGCTTGTAACGAAAACAGGCCTAATATAGAAAATCAAAATCAAATACAAAATCAAAATCAAAGTCCACAGGTTGATAAAAATATGACATTTGCGTGGTTAATAATATTTCACTAGTCCATGGGCCTAGGTAAATTTTTGACAGGTGGATGGAAATTTTTGACGTTTAACGAAAACACACCAGCGGACAAACCGAACTGCCGCCGCTGAAATTTTTATTGCTAATTTGGATTACGATGACTCAATCAATTTTAATTCCCAATTAAATATTTTCTAATAACATAGTTTTGTTTTTAATCATCTGCTTCATCCAACGATCTTGGTAATTTTTGTATTCATTTCTTGCGAAATTTTCATAAGAAATTTTTTCATTTAACGGAAAATTGCGATACCACCTATCTTTGATCTACCTTGCATATATTTCATTTATAATTCCTCTACGCGCTCCATTTTATTTTTAACGCATGTGGGTTACTTTTGGTTGTTAAAACTATCGAAATGTCAAAATTCCGGTCCCAAACAATTTTCAAACAATTGTTTTCGTACGAAATAACTTTGGCGTAACAACCCTGTAATTGATTTTGCCAAAAGTGAGCAAAAGTGAAAAGTGAGCAAAATTTTCGGTTCATGAAATTTTCGTTATTTTTCTCACCATAACAATTTTTTTCATCATAGTACTTTGATACCGATGGGCACAGGCCCTTTCCATTTTTGCTGTGCCAATCGATTTCTATAATTCAATCCACGAGCAGCTTTTTGATAGTGTTATTGTATATAACTATACAAATTCCAACCATGTTGAAGTAAAATTACAAAAATTACGCAAAAAGTGTGAAATAATCAAGATATGACGCGATATTCAATGAAGAGAATAAGATAGAGAGAGCAGAGAATGGTTAAGGCGGCTTCACTCGTTTTCTTTGTTGGCATTTGAGTGAAGAGAAATTTTGACTGTCTAGTTTTTGGTTTGAATACATCATGATACAAACAAATGGTAGAAGCATAAGCCCAGCTGATTTGAAATTTTTCTGGAGTGAGTTTTTCTCTTATGTCAAAATTTGTTTACTTGTGTTTTTATACAATCACCGTTCGCCTACAATTGCTGTTTTTGAAATGTTTTCTCCTTAAAAATCACATAGAAAAGTCTTAATTTTCATACTTAAAGACTCTCAAAATATCAAATAAATGGTACATTTTCCAATTTTGTATATTTTTCAATCAGTAGAGGTTAACGCGGTAGGACAGGGATTTTGGTTTTGTTCTATGACTCTAAATGTCAAATTCAACACAAATAGATATGACCAAACAAAGTAAACAAAAAAGTACAATAACAAAATACACTGAATTTGACAGATTTCTACCATGATATATATATAAAAAAATACAGACCAGTGTTGCCAGAGACCGCCTAACAAATTATGACAAATGTGCTCAAAAATTGTGCCGTTTGCAAAACCATTATGCTAAAATTGTCTTTTGAGTCTTTTTTAATTACATGTCCAAAACACACACTCCAAGACAGATATTCATTTCGCATTTGAAAATATATACAGTTATACGACAAAATATCTTTAAATATTTCTAGAATCTCTACAACATTGGTTCTCAGCTCCAATAAGTATCATATTTTTTCAAATAAATCATTAAAAAATTAATGTATTCTATTGTTTGAGATCAATTGTTTTAAACAAGTTCTTTAAAATTTCTTGGAATAGAATTTCCCACGTTTTGCTAATTTCTTTTGGAGTCCGTTCCACTTATCCTAGAGAACAGTGGTCAAATCATATATACGTCGAAATTCTTTGTATAATATTTTATTTTACCCATGTGGAGTTATTTTGTTTGTCAAATAGTCGGAATATCATAATTCTGGTCTCAAGAAATTGGTTTTGTACGAAATTACCTTAGCATAACAACCCTGTAATTTATTTTTGGCACGAAATTATCGCAGACATCTCGAAAGTGATCGGTTCATGAAATTTGCATAATTTTTTATAGCAAAGGTGCCGTTGGTGTCAGCGCATTTTTAACGATATGTACATACATATTTTTCTAATAAAAAATATTATACTGCTCTTGTGTGTTGAAAAAAATTGACTTCGGAGTGTGCGAATTGGTGCTTAGGCACCAAACAAAAAATAACCATTTTTCACGTAGAAAAATGTTTTTTACCTAGTACACTTGTAGTATGAACAATTGCACTAAACAGTTACACTAAAATTAAAAAAAGTTTGAAGAAATTGTGCTAATCAGCACTTGGCATAATTTAAAAAAAAAAACAGTGCCAAAACCAAACAAATTATGCCAACATAATAATAACACTGGTAATACAGATCCATTTCAATTTTGACCTTCGCGTAAGCTTATATCTAATAATGCCTTAACTATCTTAAATATTATAATCGAAAACAATATCGAAACTTCAGAGATAAGCAAACAATCTGAATATTGCGATTATTCGCTATGATTTTAAGCTATTCAGTTCACGCTCACATGTATTAAATTTAATCGACAAATTGAACTGAAAAATGCTCTTTAGCTCACAGCTCATGAACTAACTGAAACTAGTGAATTGAATAAACGAACTAGTAGATCATTCTGGTGAGTTGAACCAGGGGGTTTCTATGGTACAGCTGATTGAAAAGGAACTAGGGAAATGAGATACTAAAGAAGACATACAGATTAAAGACTATGCTGCAAACTAAATTTTAAAAGTGTTTGATTGATACTAATAACAGCTAAATTATGTTTTATGTTGTTTGCATCGAACAAAAATACGCATTCCTTTTTATTTCTGTCCGCATTGGTTCAACCGAAGAGTAAATTACAAAAGCAACTCGATGAAACGGCCTACTTCCTCGTCGTCATCAAGATTTATTCACTCCGGTTATATCACTAGCACAGCTGATTTCATTGTTTTCATTTTGTTCGTGCCTAATATGTCAAAGTTTGTTTACATTTCTATTTTTGTTTACATTAGTGGTCTTCATGAAAGCTCGAAAGAACCTCGTAAACTCGAAAACATCGTAAACTTGCACAGCAAACGTCAAAACAAACAAATTTCCGATACAAAGCGACTTGCTCAAAAGTGGAAAGTTACTAAATAGAAATATATAATAATAGAGAGAGAAATACTTTTGATTGAATTGTGACCATTTTTTGGTTCTCTTTTACGAGGATTGCCAAACTGCGAACATCTTCTGGTCGACCAACTGACTTCAACTAGCCCTCAAACGTACCAACAGTTGATTCAACTTATGACAGGTTGAATCAACTGTTGGTACGTCTGAGGGCAGCATTATCAAAAACGATGTACTAGTAGACAGTCAAAATTTCTCTTCACTCAAATGCCAACAAACAAAACGAGTGAAACCCTAGTACTTCTCTACTCTCTGTCTTACTCTCTTCATTGAATATTTCAATACACGAGCAGCTTTTTGATAGTGTTATTGTATATAACTATACAAATTCCAACCATGTTGAGGTAAAATTACATAAACTATGCAAAAAGTATGAAATAAGCAATATATGACGCGAGAGAGAAATGCGTTTGAGTGAACTCCTAGTACTTTTTGGTTCTCTTTTACCAGGGTTGCCAAGTTGCGCACATATTCTGGTCGTCTAATTGTAAATCGTCTTTGGCATTATGATAAAAATACTCATGGTCAAAAAGGATGTACAGGTAGAGCAGAAAAAAAAAACCCCGCAATTTGGCAACCCTAGTAGAAGAGAACCAAAAAAGTCGACGCGATTCACTCAAACGCATTTCGTTCCCGCGTCATAACTTGATTATTTCATACTATTTACATACTTTATGTAATTTTATTTAAACATGGTTGGAATTTCTATAGTTAGATAGAATAACATCATCATAAAACTGCTCGTGTATTGAAATATTCAACGAATAGAGTAAGAGAGCGAGCAGAGAATCGATGTGTTTGTTGTAGTTGATGGCAACAACAACAACATACATTTTGCTTCTGTTTCTCATTTACGTTGTGTCAAATCCAACACATACGTACACCAAAAATAAATGTAAACATGCACATCCAAAAACAAAATACATGTGAACATGACAGTTCGAAAGTGGTTTGCAATGTAAAGAAAGCAAATCAGCTGTGCTTATGCGTTCACCATATATGAATCCATCTTGGGTCGTCTATTGTATAAAATTAAATAAATTATGTAAAAAGTATGAAATAATCAAGTTATGACACGAGATACAAATACGTTTGAGTGTATCGCGTCGACTTTTTGATTCTCTTCTTTTTGCTCTTCTACGAGGGTTGCCACATTCCGGCGCTTTTTTCTTCTCTACTTGTATATACTTTTTGAGCCTTAAAAGGACTAAAGCGCCCAGGCAACGTTCAAAAAAGTCCATCAATCAGTGCATATGTATTAGTGCGGTGCGTTCGTGTTTTGCGCGGCAACGTTCAAATAAATACGTCAATCATCAATCTGAGTTTTTTTCATTGCGTTCGGTTGTCATGTCGTCATCGGAAGATGATGATTTACTTTTGTTGACTTGTGCAATTTTATTGAAAAAAAAACAATAAAGAAAGAGAAAAAGAAAGAGTGGATGAAATATTGGTATAGACAGCGAAAAAGGTTTACGCATGAAAATCTGTTCTGTACTGTTCTTTATAAAATTCCAGTGAACAAATTCACTTTAGGGCCCATGGCCCTATTTTTTTAAATTTGTTTTACCTGATAATCAAACGCTGACAACAAACAAAAAAAATTTCGGTGCAAGTCCATATTTTCCGAAATATAGGTCTCAAAAGCTTGAGTATATAGTCGCTCATATCTCAGGTATTTATTATCCGATCTGGGTAAAATGAGTATGATTGCAAAGCCCTTTTAAAACTCTATAACTCTGTGTATAAATCTATTTCTTTTTATTAACCCATTGGGGGCTGGCGAAAAAAAAAGAATTTTTAACCTCACTTTTTTGATAAAAATTTATTTTTTTCAGAAAAATTCCCTGCATATATTTTTACTAGAGTCCGATAATAGGCAAGTCTTCAGTCTTTTGTTTGAGGTATAATACTCAACAATAATCCTTCAAAGACCGGAGATATTAAAGTCGAAAAAAGTTATTTAAGTTTTTCCTCTTATTTTTAAGATTTTTATTAAAAAATTCTTTTTAGAAATGTTTTTCTGGAACAACTCTATTTTAGGGGCAATTTATTTTTAAATTAAAAAATCAAAAAATATTCCCGGAAGCCCATATTTTCCGAGTTATGCCCCTTCAAGGTTGAGATATGTAACATGTTCGGCTCGAGAACACTTTCTGTAACCTCGAAATGAAAATAAATTTTTGAAAATCGTTAAATTTATATTCCACCTAGTCTCCTCAGGTAGGGGGGTACAAATTCCCTCTGAACCTTATGTCGATGTGTGGCAAAATCAAAAAAATATTTTTTTAATTTTCCTTAAATATGTCTTAAAAAAAGGTTAAATATGTATACTTAAAAAAAGGTTAAAGTCTGACCTATTGTCGGAGTGTAGCAAAATAATAAGTTCACTAGGGATTTTTTTTGAAAATTGTACATTTTAATGGAAAAAGTGAGGTTAAAACCCCATTTTTTAAATAGCCCCCAATGGATTAATTAAAGGAAATATATTTATAGACAGAGTTATAGAGTTTCAAATGGGCTTTGTAATGATACCCATTTTAAACAGATCGGATAATAAATACCTGCGATATGAGCGACTATATACTCAAGCTTCAAAGGCCTATATCTCAAGAAGTTGGACCCGGCACCGAAAAAAAACTAACGTTTTGAACTCAGCGCAGAAGGTTTTGTCGCTGGTGTAGATCAGAGCATGAGCTCTAAAGTGAATTTAAGCTCCTGTAAGCATTGGTAAAGTCCGCGCACTTGTTCATGTCGGCTGTCACAATTCAAATGAGCATTTGATTGACAAGCATAAAGCCGACCATCAAATGAAACGCCATCAAATTAGAATATCAAAATTTTTTGATTTCCATCCATGGTTGAAAGACAAGGTTGTATCGTTAGAACAGCTGATTTGATTTCTTTCATTTGACGCACTTGGGAAATGTCAAATTTGTTTACATTTGTTGGTTATAAGTTGTTTACAGACGCGGAATTAAACAACAGACGCGAATACGAGTTAGAGTTTCACACCGGGAAAAACCAATTCAACTGCAGCATCAAACAATTTCAATCTTCATTAATTTGCCAAATATTTCTTTCCAATTATATCACAACTGATTCAAAAATACACATTTTGTTTAGATTTTTATCAGCTGAGTTTGACAGAAGCCAAGTGCGATTTTGCACATG
Organism: Phaonia tiefii; assembly: GCA_963931995.1. Classification (NCBI taxonomy): domain Eukaryota; kingdom Metazoa; phylum Arthropoda; class Insecta; order Diptera; family Muscidae; genus Phaonia; species Phaonia tiefii. The sequence continues at coordinate 22,524,241 of OZ008370.1, forward strand.
ATTACACACATATTTACTGCTACTACCGTGATTAGTGTGCCCTGATTTCCATCAATCAGAGCCGACAACACATGTGTGTAGACGACGAAAGCCGATTACACTCAGACGTTCACACACATATGCACTGATTGATGGATTGAAGAAGAGCTGAAGGAACAAAATAAGAACTCCCAACTGCCCTTAAAGACCTAAGCTGGCAATACTGCCTGTTATAAATACATCTAGGCATCAGGGTTATTTCACACCCCATCCCACACAATAAACGAAAAGTGACTGTACAAAGAAGACAACATGATAACATATACGAGAACGAAAACAGTGGTAGAAAATGAAATATACGAACGAACAACGAAAGAGAAAAAGTATAAATTAAACATATAACAACACTGTGTGTGGGGAAATAATAAGTACACACACACTACAGCACTTTTCTATCTGTGTTTGATAAAAAGAGGACGGGTGGCAAGATTTCTATATTGACAGCCGTTTGGCAGATACAGAGTTGCAGTCGAGGCGCGTAGACAAATAACGCAAAGTTCGCTTTAGAGTATTTTGTGTAATATATGTTCCGAACAAAAAATACAGATATTAGTATAAAATAAATGCAAGAGATTAAATAAAAAAAAATACTAAATTAATTGAAAAAAAAAGTTTTAAAAAATGTGTTTTACAAAATTATTTGTAAAAGTGTAAAAGTTAAAGCTGATTAAAAATTAATACTGACTACGACGAAAAAAGAAATTACAGGCAAAAGAGGTCGTTTTGTGGCTGAGACAAATAATAAAAAAATATATAAACGCTTATGGAAGCAAGAAGAAGCTAAGCAACGGAGAGGGGCAGACACACACAAACATACTTAGAGAAGATTAAAAGCAAAAAAAAAACAGTGATTTGTTTCGCTCTCTTTCTAACCCACTGCTGCACACATAGTAGAATGTGCGAGTGGGATAGCTGTCATTTCCTAAATGCAGCCATAACAAAAGCAACAACAACGACGACAGACATAAGAATACCATTTAAAAGGGAAGAGTGCAAATGTCAAGCAAATTGCTACATACAAACAAAAATAACAAGAGCAGCAGCAACTAAAGGAAAATACAAAAATACCAACAAAAGCATTGTGAGATACAACAATAAATTATCATATTGTAAATATAAACAAAATGCAGCAAACATTTTCAAATCACCCGATGAACAATATACAGCAGCAGCAACCACAACAACAACACCACCACCATCATCATCATCAATACCATCAACTTATGACCCATGTGAGTCCGCACGAAGATCAGCATCAAATCCTAACCGAGCATCACCTTCAACAGTACAACCAGCCACAACAACAATACCACGAGCATCATCAGGGTTATATTCACATGCCATCTTCCACCACAATGACGCCGCCGCATTTAGCAACAACATCCTTGAACGAACAAGGACTAGGAGGTGGCCATTACACGCCTCTGCTGGCGCCAGAAGGCTTATCTCAATATTGTAGCAATTCCGAGGTATCCTCCTTATTTAATTGTAGTACAACTTCCACATCCAGTTCCTCCTCGTCAACATCATCATCATCCCACGACAGTAATTCGCCCAGTTTGTCACCTGCCTCCTCAATATCCAATATGTCAGAGAAAGGATCTACTCCCTCAATTGGTGTTAATCTACGGGTGACAGGCCAATGTAGCCAGGGTGGTCGTAAATATATGGAGGATTACTTCTCAGTTGCCTATCAACAATCGGAAAATGGTAAAGATTTAGAGTATGCTTTCATAGGTATCTATGATGGTCATGGTGGTGCCGAGGCAGCCACCTTTGCCAAAGAACATTTAATGATGGAAATCATCAATCAGAGGCTATTTTGGTCTGACTCAGATCATGACGTATTACGAGCTATACGAGAGGGATATATAGCAACACATTATGCTATGTGGAGACAACAGGGTAAGTGCATAGGAATTACTTAAATAGTATTAAGATACAGGATACTGGGTTTGTTTTTAAACTGAAAACTTGGTTTGATTTTCAAATCCTATGTAGGGACACGTTTAGTTGTACCATTTTTCTGTTCAATTTGTATTCTTTAGATATTTTTTCCTATATACTATTAATTGCTACTAGCAACCTTATTATTGTATACGAATATTGTGTCTAAGGTATATGATCTGTACGAAAATCTCCTGCTTTTTGTTGTATTCATAAAAATCTGTTTTAAAAGCTTTCCGCCTCTCTTAGACCTGTTCATAAGGGCAAAAAAGTCGCTTCTTCAGACACTGCCCTTTATGGAAAATGTCTGTATCAACTGTTTTTCTGCATGAGAAATGTCTTTCTCCAATATATTTATATAAAGATTCACCTGCTGACATACAATTGCACTATATTTGTAGAAATGAGTGATAGTGGAAGTCTGTGTTTATCTTTAAAGAAACTATGTAGTGTATTGCAACAGCAAAAGGCTTTCTAAGATCCTGTTACTAAAGTTATTTATTTATGTATATATGGAGTAGTCAAGTATAAACACACTTGTGTCTTGAAGATGTAACCAATATTCAGGTGTTTCAGCATTTGAATAATATTTAAAGAACATAAATATCTAAATAAATAGGTTTTATTCAATTCAATAGTAACTTACAAGTGGTTTTACAAATTCCTTCACTTACAATAAAACTAATCTGTTAGCTCACGAGGAATAATAACACAACCTAAAAGTCTTGTCAATCATAAGGAGTACTGTTTAACCCATGTGAAGGGACCAATTCAAGTTATTCTGTGCGAAAGTATTTATTTGTCGATATTTGTTCTATCCAACGCGAAGTGACCGCCGAAATTTAAGGTGGTCAGAGCAGGGATCAAACCCCGGATCTCATGTACAAGAGGCGCGCATACTAACCGTTGCACCACCGACGGCCTGCCGTCACACAAATTCAAAATAATTGGAAGCATTCCCCATATTTCATCAGCTGTCGTCTACAGTAGTCAGATATTTGCATTTATCGTTCCGATAAACTACTAACCTGCGTTAAACCTCCTGTTATCTGTATCGGACGGATAAATTTTGAGTATACATTGAGAAACTTAAATTCTTTATCGTTACGATAAAAGATAACGGTCATTGAGAATGTGCCCCTAAGTTCGATATTTGTTTTTCCAACGTCTTTAAAGCTCCATATCCAGTTCTTCCGAAATTTTCGTTGTCATAAGAAGTATGTACGTTGATAAAAAATAACGAATATTTCGTGAACCGAAAATTTTGCTTGGTACTCAGCTCTGCGAAAATTGCGTAAGCCAATTCAATTACAGGGCTGGTACGCCAAAGTTATTTCGCAAAAACCATTTGTTTGATAATTGTTTGGGACCGGAATTTTGACATTTCGACACTTTTAACAAACTAATCAAGATTTATTAATTCAGGTTATAGCAGTAGCACAGCTGATTTCATTGTTTTCATTTAGTTCGTGCCTAATATGTCAAAGTTTGTTTACATTCCTGTTATTGTTAAGATTATTAGTTTGTTCACAAAGTCAAAGAATTTGTAATAAACTACATAGATGGATTTGTTTGCGAAAACAATTTGTTACGTATTAAAGGGCTTTACAAAAATCGACTTGAATCGTTATTATAAACACTAAATTTAACACATTTACAATTAAATTGCAATTTTCACATTGTGTTTACATCAGCTGACTTTGATATATTAGGCACTTTAATTTCATCAACAGCTGCTGCTATAACCTGAATAAATAAATCTTGAAACTAATAATAATTTTAAGTAATACCACATGAGTTAAAAATAAAATTGAGTCCAAAAGGAATTAATAATGTAATACTTGCCATGTAAATGAAAGATAGGTGGGTAACACTCCGCAACAAAATTTTCTGGTTAGAGATAAATGATAAAAAAAATGATTATGGTAAAAATGATAAATGTATTCAGTTTTTATGAAATTTTCGTTGACATATGAAGTACGCTTGTAAAAAATAACGCAAATTTCGATCACTTTTCATATGCTTGGTACTCAGCTCTGCGAAAATTTCGTCGGCAAAATCAATTACAGGGTTGTTTTGCCAAAGCTATTTATGCAATAAAAAAAAATAGTTTGATAATTATTTGTCACCGGAATATTGACTGTTCGATAATATTAACCGGAGGGTTTCCTAGCTGCTAATTTGATACAGGATGTCATTTGAAGGAGAATGAGGGATAGGCGAATTAAAAAAACTGACTTTAAATTTGATTTTATTGGCACTTATGACTTTTAAAATAACTTTATATGCAATAACTTAGTTTCGATTTGAAGAACACAAAAATGTTCTTGAATTTTTATTTGTATTACGTCAAAATTTTGGCAGAAAAAAACTCATAAAAAACTATCGAAAACGAATTATAAATGAAATACTTGCAAGTTAAATCAAAGATAGGTGGTAACTCTTGCAACGAGATTTCTAATAAAAATTTTGCTAGAACTAAAAACAAATGAAAATTCCTCCATTTTTCATTTGCTTGGTACTCGGCTATGCGAAGACTTCGTTTGCAAAATCAATTACAGGTTTATTATACCAAAGATGCTTCATACAAACAAAAGTAACACCACATGCTTTATCGTACAAATAAAATTAAGTGCGAAGAGGATATACATACCTACATACCTATTAATGATATATTTGAAAGCTGAATTGAGAGAACTGTATACATGGCTTAAGAGATATCAAACCGCCAAACATATGTTTTGCCGTACAAAAATCAGCTGTTTATGGAAATGAAATGTCGGAAACTTCGAAATCGAGGTATACCAAAAATAGGCCTGTAGTTTTTTTTTCTTATGGGAGCTTAATTTTTTCGTGTCAGTTATTTGGATACATATACTTATCATGATCTATTTACAAAATTTTGAAGAAACATTCCGTATTGAGTTTTTCAAACTGCAACATCCTATTCCAATTTCGGAGCCCAACTACCTATCAGATTTTTTTTAATTAAACCTTTTGTTTTTTTAAATAATAATTCATAACCGTCATTCCTCTCTATGATCAAAATCTTCCCAATTTTTGATGCTAAACTTTAAGCAAATAATTTTTCATAAAAACATTTTAAACGCATAAATCTTATGTATTAGATATAACACCAGTATTTCCATCTACAAGGATATGTAACTCCGCTAAAATTTGTAGCATTCTCCTTACTTCCTTTTCCCATTTAGTTAAGAATTTCCGTTTCTTTAATTTGTTATATTCAATTCCATTGCATTTCAGTGGTCAAAATTACTCATAGCCACCACAGACTTGAAACACACAACACACCCCACTACAATTCCCCAATTAATTAAAATGTCATTTTAATTCACCCAAAACGTCACCCATTTCGCGCGCGCTTCAATACAACTGTCAATAAAATGCTCTACTCTAGTATGGTTGAACTTGCGTGTTTTGTGCGTTTACACAGTTTCCTTTATTCTCCACTGCCATCCCAACTAACCACACCACCTTCTTTTTTTTCTACAGACACTACATCTACATGATTTTACTGTGAATAATCATAGACCACAACCTTTTTCGATTTTTGCATTTAAGACCGTCCAAAAACCTCAATTTAGTCGAGGTGTTGTGTTTTAATCTGCTGCGGCAGCTGCTGTTAAATGTACAACACTCGAAAAATCATCAACATGTTTAGACATGCACTAAAAGTAAATTTTATTATAACTTGCTGCTATTGCTACAACAACCACAACAACAACAGCAGCAGCAAGTTATACTGGTGCTTATATAAAAGGAAACGCAAGCAGGGCAAAATACAACGTCATCGGCAACTAAAGCAACGGAAAATCGAATTTCACCACCGCTCGATTCGAAATTGCTTTGGTTGCCTTGCCTTTGCCTGTTAGGCATCTTGTCTTGGTATTTGTTGTGTATACTCTACAATTTTCTGAAATTGTATATAAATACATACAACGCTGGGGTTTTTGTATGTTTTCAAACAACAATATGCATGCATATGGGCTTGGTTTGTTCATTCAGTATTGTGTTGTGTACCCATTTCTATGGTATTTGTTTTTGTTTTCAAGAGAAATAAAAATATACGAGATCTTGCCTTGCCATACAAAATAGTCACGTAGTGTATACACACAAAGAGTTGCCACTTAAAAATTTAGCAATTTGTGTTGTTGTTTTATTTAAATTTCTTACGAAATGAGAAACTCATGACGATTTCGTTGTATTTTCATGATAACGACAACGCGATGATGATTTGAAATGTGTTTACCTTGAGTTTCTGGTTTTCTCTTGTGTATAGTGTGAGTCAGTGGCAACCCTTAATGAAATTGTGAAACTTGTGTGGCAAGGCGTATTAATCGGGTGGTGCTGGTATAACAGCCTATTGATAATTTTATATTATATCGTTGGAATTCAAATGAATATTTTCTGATTGTATGAACTTTTTTCGTTCTTATAAATAATAAATAGAATTCCATACACCAAAAGTTAACCAGTTTTTATGTAGTGTTCAATAACTAAACCGAAATTCTGGTTAAACGGTTTTTTTGCAGTTAACCGTGTGCCGATTTAAAAAAAAACATAATTTTCGAATAAACAGAAAACCTGTTATGTGACGTCGGTTAACCGGTTTTAAACAAAAAAACATAATTTTTAAATAAAAATGGCTGACTTTTGTTCGAGATCGGAGAACAGGTCATTAAGTTTAAAAATAGGTATCGTATTTTCAAATACAATACTATAGCTTGAATGCACAAGATTAAAAAATTGTTTTTCAAAATGACCATTTCATTTGAAAAACAATTAATTTATAAGATTGTTTTTGGAACATTATTTTCAAATTTAAATATGCCTCATGTGAATATGAAATAAACTTGTCAATTTTATATTAAACACGCAGTGCAAATTTGGAATATAATTTACATTTAAATATCACATATAAATACGTGACGGGTTTTTTTTGGCACTACTCATCTCTGAAAAAATTTCGTAAACAAATCAACCCTGTAGTTATGACAAATTTATTTCTTACGGAAAAAATTGTTTGTGACCGAAATTACAACAATTGTAACACCACAAGAAAAATTGCCTTGTAGAGATAAATCCAACATTTTTCAAGAACTGAACAAGGGGCTTTACTTTTATATAGATTTTTGCAGTACCCGTAACCAAATAAAAAATAAAATATCTGTACCTGTTTGTTGAGGAAACAATATCACCTTGTTAAATGCGTCTGGGTGCTACTGTGTCTTGTTAAGTTGAACATATTTCTCATTTTACCTCGGTTGCTTGCTCGTGTCGAAAGATTGCACTTAAAACTATAATGGAATATTCCCAAAGTGGCAGCCATAACGCACAGTACCATACATCGCAATACTGCCATACTTGTTCGTTTTGTGTACGATTTCATTTGTTTCGTTCCGTATGGGTCGTTCGTGCATTCATTCGTTCATACATTTTGTTTATTATACCAGGGTTGGATAATACAAAATGTTAGAAAATTCTGTGATAGACTTTATGAGGACAAAATGATTGAGAGCAACAAAAATCGAAACAAAACAGGTCCAACGGTTTGGAATAATGGTTTTGCTTTTTTAAATTATCTAGCATCGGTTTATTTAAAATGGTTTCGAGGCATTGGATTGAATTGGTGAACAAATTCACATCTTTTTGGTAAATAAATATTTTTAAAATTTAAAGCGAACAACAGACTTGTCATTCATGAGCATGAGCTTGGTCGATAACTTTTTATGTGCCTGATAAATTTGAAAAAATATTCCCAAAAAATTTTGTAAACATGATAGTGATGCGAACAACTTCGATTGCATTCTTATTTGGTATCAACATGGGCGGTAGACCGACAATAAACATTAACGATAGCTGATGTTCATGCTCATGAATGACAAATGTGTGGTTCCCTTAATAACGGTTTTTGATAACTCGATAAGTATGCAAGCTATTTGCCATGAAATAAATGCCACTATAAACGGCTCAAGGGGCCCTTGGACCTGTTGATAAGTTGCAGCGACTTCAAGTTGCCATCAACTTATCCATGGTGTAAGGTGAAGTTGGTGGTTTATACAAACTAGTTGATATAAAGTCACAATGATTTTGATTTTTTGAAGTTGCTGTCAACTTATCCATTAGTGTAAGGGGAAGTTGCATCAACATTCATACGCATTTCGATGAGAAATTTTCATGGGGCAACATTATCGGCAAATTGTAAATAAATGAACAAAAAAAATAATAATGAACACCGGAAAAATATAAAATAAATAAATATAATAATTTGTAGTGTTATTTACAAATATTTAAAAAAAAATAAAAATATTGTTTTTTTTTTTTAAATTGGTGATATTTTCGCACTCCGCTCACCACCTTTCATTTCGGCATCTGACAAGAAAATGAAGTTGTCTCAACTAGTTTGAGAATGTAAGGGCAACATCGAAGTTGATGTGAAATAATCGAATGCTACAACCACACTTCGAATATGGCTCGACAATAATATTCACCCGCTGCAATGAATCTCAACTAGAGAGAAAATAAAGCAATGCGAACAATTTTAAAATGCAACCGTTATACACCAATACAATTTATGTTAGATACTATAAAATGGTTGAACGTTAAACAACGCCTGGCACTTAATACATTACAATTCATATTTAAAATGAAACAAGGGAAAGCCCCTATGCAACGAAATTAAATACATATGTGGGAGAATCACAGCCATATGGTCTGAAAAATGTCGCAGACTTGAGGATCCAGAGAGCAACAAATACAATAATGCAACGGACTTTATTTTTTAAAGGTCTTAAACTTTAATAATTTGCCAAATAATGTTAAAACAGACACAAAACAGATTTATCCGAGATAATTACCTACAGTTTGTATAGTATGGAGAATGAGCAAAACGGAGAATGATAATAATGATGATGTTATGTCGATGTAAATTGTTATATACAGAAAGTATTTGAAATACCAATAAAGAATTTAACTAACATATCAACTTGAAGTCAAGCCACTTATCCACAGGTCTAAGCGACCCCGATGTTGGACATACCACAGAGTACAACATATCTTCCTAAATGCTACTGAAGGCCAGCCAAGCTAAAAGCATTACTTTTAGCGAACCACAGACTTGTCATTCATGATCATTCATCATTTAGATGAATTTCAAAAAAATATTACCAACAAATGTGAACAAGATAGAGATGCACAACTTCGATTACATTCTTATTTGCTATCAAGAAGGCTGATGGTTAATGCTCATGAATACCCAGTATGTGGCTAGATTTATGTAGATTTCAAACTTAAACTTATATCTTGATAACTAAGGTGTTCGACAAAAGAGGTTTCCAGGCCGAGGCGCCTGTAACGATATCCTATTGAAAACACGAAAAATTGGGAACCCATGGTGCAAACGGGGTCCACCTAGGAGCAGACTGGATTGTAGTTTCATCATTGTTATGTATACAAATTGCAAAATCTATTATACATATTTAATAAGAAACATTTTTGAATTACAAAAGTCGAGCTTAATTCAAATTTAATCTATTGAACAAAAAGTTATATTTATTAAATATATAATTCATTGTCTCTGTAACTTATGTACATATGTAAGTAGTACATATGTTGGATAATTTGTTATTCAATTAAAGTTACGAGATTTGAGACGATTTTTGCATGATAAACCGTCTCCCAAACCTCTCATAACTTGTCATAAATAAGGCCGTTGGAGTTTTGCAAGTGGAGACACTTTCCTATTTCAAGAGCCTCATATAATATGACAAAATAGGTTTTTGTTTTCTTTGGCAACTGAAGAACGTTGTATTTTTACTGGCCGCAAGAGAAATTCAAAACTAGTTTAAACATTCCAACTCTGGCTAGATACCTACATTTTTGTGCTGTGAAATATGAATACTACTTTTTTCCCCATCTCATCGCGACAAACACACAGTGTTGTGTACATAGCGTATCGGGTTGTATATAGTACTTTTCGTTGTTGTTGTATACTGGTTCATTTGTTGTGCTTATGTACCACCACCATTGTTGGTGGGTTTATGACAGATGAGAATTATCGTTGATTTTGTTTTGTGAAATGCTTCTTTCGCTTCGGTCATGTTTGAAACTTTTGACAGGCAAGGCAACAATGGCAGTTCATGTTGTGTGGTGGTGATTTTGGTGCCTGTACACGTATGTAGTGGTAGTTGTAAGTGAACGAAGATGTGTGTTTGGTGGTGGTGTGTTTATGGATGGGATGATGGTGGTGTGGTGGTTTTTATTTTTTTTCAACATTGTTATTGAGTTTACATAAGCCAGTCACTTTTCAGGCTATGGCATATTGTGTGTGTATACAATATGTGGGCTCTTGCTGTCGTTGTTGCTTTATTTATACTATATGAGTCAGCCAGTCATGGTTAAACTGAATTTTCTGTTTGCCGCTGTTCGTTTGCGATGTTTTAATTTTGTGAAGGCAAAGTAAAAATGTAGATATACACAATTTTTTTCTTTCTCAGCAGGAAATTAAGTACTTATATTTCTTTATTGATTATTTTGTTTTTCGTATTTTGTGGGTTGAGTGAATTTTTGCAAATTCCCGCTACAATTTTTATTTTTAAAGTGGCGCTTTACTTTCACTTTTTGATTTTACGAAAATTCCTTGGGGACACACACCTCACGAACGACCAGCCAAATCAGCCCCACTACTTGCGTTCAATTACAACCCTGTCGTGAGTTGTGTTTTATTTTGATTCATCGCGCTGATTTTCATGCCGAGTTTTTGTATTTTCTCGTATCCGCGTACTATGTATTGACACTTGATGGATGGTGAGTGCTACTTATGGCCATTGAAATTCACCTCTATTTTGATTGCATTCATATTCTTAATTTGTTGTGGTTGTTTTCTTCTTTTCTTTTTATTTTCTGCCGAATATTATTTATTGTTACTGTCTTTGCTTTTTGTATCATCCTCTTGCTCTCGCTCACGCCAGAGTTTCTAACTAATGTCACTACTTAATATGTATTCCCTCTAGTAATCATAAAGCAGCAAAACAATATGTTAGGTGTTTTTGTTTTGATTATCTTAATTTGCCGCTATTTATGTATGTAGTCCGTGTTGTCAATGTTTTCATGTTTCGCGCAATTCTGCGAATTTTATTTCTCAAGGAATAAAGTTACTGTGGCTCAATATACACTGTAATTTTAACATATGTACTTGACTAAGTTGACTAGATTAAGCTAATATGTAGTATTTATTAAAACGTCATTCTTTGTGTCACTTTACAAACTAAAGGCTGTTTTAAATATTAGCTTTGTTAATGGCTTCTACATTGTAATTCGGCTATGAAAATCGTTCAATCGTAATATGTATGTATGTATATTTGATGCGGTATCGGTACGCTTGTTTGTAGATATACAGTGGTCGACAAAAGTCAACATACGATCCTCATTCTTCCTGTCATACAAGTACAACTACATTATGGAGAAAAGTAATGATGCAGTTTTCTTTGAAACCTTGTTTTAATAATATAATATCACAAAAAAATTGTACTTGAATACAAGCCTAAAAAAATATTCACGAAAAACGAAAAAAAAGCATTGACAAAAGTCTACATGCGGCCATACCCAATGATTTTGTGCGCTGCTGAATGGTTAGAGAAGTCCCGTTGGCTGAATTTTAATATTGTGCTTTGCATTAGGATCCAATAAATTGTATTTAGATGGAGTTTGGCTAGATTCAAGAAATACTTAATTGTGAAAGTGGCTCGTCGAAAAAAATTTAAAGTTTTGTCCGACACTTAGTCGTGAAATATAGAAAACCTTCGGTTAAATATCAAAACAGTTAAATTTAAGACAATCAAAAACAGACAATATTAAATAAATTTAAAATCAACTGTACTGTTGACAAAAAATCCAGCAGTGGGCGCCCAAAGAATTTAAACACCAGAGATGCCAACTTTACTTTAGGAGAAGTGGACAAAAATCTGACAATCAAATCCCCAAATTGGGCCCAAGGGTTGGTAAACAAAATAAGATACTATAGTGCATTCCCGATTAATTCAATAAACTTTGAATAGTGATAGTTACCCTAGCATATCCAAAAAGGCACAGATTTCTGGAAACGAGTATTGATTACGGATGAGACTAAAAGTAATTAATTTGGGAATGACGGGAGAACCAAAGTTTGTAGCAAATTTACCACAGCAATGAATCCGAAAGACGTAGACCCTACTGTTAAACATGTTACTGGCAGCGTGTAGGTTTGGGGTGCCGCCGGTGTATCAAGATTTGGAAATCTGGTACTTATTAAGAGTAAAATGGATTTTGCCAATATAAATTAGCCTTAGAACTTATGTTTGGATTTTCCCCGAAGATAACAAACCAAAACACACCGTTCATAACGTGGACGATTTTCTGATTTATTATGCCTCACGAAAATTGTACACTCCTCTTTAAATTCGAGACTTAAATATTATTAAGCACGTTTTGGAGCTTATTGAACGTAAAGTGCGTAAAGTCAATCAAATTGGGGCTACTAGTGCTTCAATACTGAATGAGAAGCTTCATAACGAATACTGAGTTGGAACGTTTTGTTGTTTCAATACTCAGATGATTGCAAGCCCGTGGTGTGCCAACCAAATTATAGATTTAATAATCAGTATAATTTTTCATTCTTAAATTAAGTTGCTTATGTTAGTTTCGAAGCCGTATGTAGACTTTTGTCAGCGCATTTTTTACGTTTTTCGTGAATAATTTTTGTGTGAATTTTTTCGTGTTCTGTTAATAAAAATAGATTTTAAACAAATAGTTTGCCTCATAATGTTTTCGGAATCAAGAGGTAGCAGAAATGGGGATCGTATGTAGACTTTTGTCGGCCACTGTATGTACATACATACAGTAGCTCCAAGCGCAACTGTAAACCCAGGGAAATATTTTGTTTTATATAATATATTCATTAATAACTCTGCTACCAAAACAAATCTATTTTATATTATTAGTGTACTTCGGTTAGTGACTTGTGTAAATACACACCTCAGTGGCTTAACGGGCTAGACGCTGCTGAAGCTGATGCTTCACAAACATCGAAACGATCTTCCAGCGAATGTGAGTTCGAATCCCACCGCCGCGGCATTTAAATTTTTTTCACTAACCGGAGAAAACATGATATCTTAAGCCTTAAAGGAAATTACTACCAGGTACTAAATTTAACCGCAGAAGCAACATTTTAAACTTTTTTTTTTTATTAAAATAAAAACATATAGTGGCAACTTTTAACGCAAATCAAAGAGAAAGAAATCTGACTGAGAACTATCGAGATCGATAACTATGGTTTCACGGCTGAGAATGCAAAACTGTGTTGACATTTCTGTTCAGTAAAGCGAACCATAGACTTGTCATTCATGAGCATGAACATCAGCTATCGTTGATGTTTATTGTCGGTTTACCGCCCTTCTTTATACCAAGTAAGAATGCAGTTTGTGGCTCGCTTAAGGTTTGGCAAGCCATCCTGGGTATTATCGCAAGCAGACGAAACATCTGTAGGAGTCTTCGAGACAAAAATACTCCGAAAAATTGATGGCTCTATAGTGCACAACGGCGAGTATCGGCGACGTATGAACCATGAGCTGTATGAGCTATATCCCGACATTGACATAGTTAAGCCGATCAAAATAACACGATTGCGCTGTCTGGGCCATGTCAGTAGAATGGATGAAGACGAACCAGCACGAAGGGGGTTTTCGAACTCGAAGGAAGTCGAAAAATAGGAAGACCAACACTCCGCTGGAAGGATCAGGTTGACGAATCCCTGCGTACACTTGGTATTGCCAACTGGAGAGATAAGGCAAAAGATCGAACTGGTTGGCGAATTATGTTATCTTCGTTTTGTAAGGTCCCTGGCCCCTCGGGGTAGTTCGTGACCGGATAAGTAAGTCATTATGAATCGTTTAACGCTGTAACAACGCTTCCAAATTGTGGACATTTATTTTGAAAATAATAAATTTGTTCGCCAAGTTCATACAGCACTTTGTCATTCGATGCGTGCAGTTATTGATCGTTTGGAGCGAAGACGATCAAGTCATTAACGAATCACCATAAACAAAAAACATGGTGTCCCATAACATCCCATGAAGGGATTGGGGAGAGCTTCTAACAATCAGTGACATGTGCTCTTTCCAGTATTACACTCACTGATTGGGACCTACAGGTTTACACCGGTCCCGAACGGTATTTTGAGAAGCTTTTTCATGGCTAAATACTCGATAGTTTAATGTGGTCAGACAAGGGTTTGATCACAGTATCTTATGTACAAAAGGCGCGCACACTAGCCATTGCACCACCGACGTTCACTTGAAACATTCACCAAAAGAACGGTAGATATCGTTTTTGTGAATTAAAAGATAAGAAAAAACATATAATAATATGCGTTTTTTGGTTCAACTGCTTGCTTAGATAATCGCTTATTTTGCATGGAGAGCTAAGTGATATTAAGTGACACTTAAAATTACCCTTGCCATCTGAAATATACTGTTGGATATCGTTGCTGTGAGTTCAAAGATAAGGAATATGAACATTGCATACCCGGTTGTCATGCAATCCTTCATAAAGCGTACCACAGACTTGCTATCCATGAGCAGGAACATGTACAATAATTTTTTATATGGCTTATAAATTTGGAAAGAAAAATGTAAGCTGAGAGTGATGAGAATTTAGTACGATAATAAATGCCAACGATAATAAATGCCAAAACTATAATATATGTCAACGATAATCGATGATCACGCTCATGGCTGACAGATGTGTCGTCGTCCGCTTAAATCATTTAGTTATCGGATACTATATTTTGAAAAATTAATAAAATTAGTTTGAAAATATTAAAACGAGCTCATTGGAAATAAACTTTCAATATGAAACTCCATATCTCGATGACTGGTTTATGTTTTGTTCGATGTGTTTGGTTTATTTTGCTTTGCTCTACTAAAAATTTAAATTGATATATATTTCCGAGATAGTATTTTAAACATGCTGCAAATCAGTATCTCCGTGTTTTTTTCATCAATGCATTTGTTTTTATTTACAGATAAATGGCCTAAAACAGCCAATGGTTTGCCCAGTACCGCTGGTACCACTGCCACTGTCGCCTTCATAAGACGTGAAAAAATCTATATCGGCCATGTAGGTGACTCGGGCATTGTCCTGGGCTATCAGAATGAAAATGAGAACTTTTGGAGAGCTAAGCAATTGACGGACGACCACAAGCCTGAGTCAGTAGAGGAAAGAACTCGTATTATGAACTCAGGAGGTAAGGTGGTGGTGAAATCTGGAGTTCCTCGAGTCGTATGGAATCGACCCAGAAATGGTGAGTTAAAATAAGCAACAATATAAAAATGCCATAGTTAATAATCCAAATTTAATTTCTTTATTATAGCTAACCACCGTGGTCCAATTAAACAGAAAACGCCCATCGATGAAATACCCTTTTTAGCGGTTGCTCGTAGTTTGGGTGATTTGTGGAGTTATAATTCGGAGCGCAATGAATTTGTCGTCAGCCCCGATCCCGATGTTAAAGTGATACCAATTGATCCCAAAAGCTTTCGTTGTCTTATCTTTGGTACCGATGGTTTATGGAATGTGGTTAATCCGCAGGAGGCTGTAAACACAGTGCGGGAAAAGGAGCTTATCAATGAACATCTACAAGCTCAGCGTGGTGATAGTCCTCATGAGGGTAATCAGTGGACAAATCCAAGTAAATCGTTAGTCGACCAAGCTTTAAAAACTTGGTCCAACAAAAAAATGCGAGCCGATAATACCTCTGTTGTTACTGTGATACTATATCCTCCAGGTCAAGGTGGTCATAACAACAACTTGCATCCAAGCAGCAACATAGCACCGCCGCCAGCCTTTGTGCAGCCAGCAAGTTATGGCTTGGAATATACCCAAGTACAAGCGGAGATACCCGGCTATGATAATCCCACCACGTATAAAGAAATGGCCATGAAATATTTACCTCCTGAGGAGTATCGTAATTTTAATTACTATGCCGAAGACTCAGATCCCGCAGAAGATGCTGACACTGATGAAAGTGACGAAGAGGATGCAGAAGCAACGTTAATGGCGAAAACCACTGCCTCCTTGGTTAGCCCTGTAGATCAAAATGGTTATCCATTACATACAAGTACTTGGAATTGGCAGCAAAACAGTAGCATAAGTCAATCAACGAATCTGCAGGTCACGGACGAAAAGAACAAATGCGATGACGCAGAAGAAGAAGAGGATGACATGGATGAAGACGAGGACGAGGAGGAAGACGAGGACGAAGAAGATAGTGCCGCCACCAACATATGTCAACCTGCCAAAGAACAAGAGGTCTGTGTTATTGACTATCAGAACTATCTACATGTGGGCGCAGAAGAAGCTAATACCGCCACAGATTCCTACATCAACACCTTTACCGAATCCTACAATACCATATTAACCGCCGGACAAGAGGATTGTTTAACAGCCACAGTTGAAACTAAACATGCACCTTCATCAGTAGCAGCAGCCATAACGCCGACAAATTCCAATTCCAGTTCTAATTCGTCAAATTGTCAAAGTGTGTCTCCGCCTAACATGCAAGCGTTGCTTGAGGAACAACAGTTGTATCAACAGCAGTGCATGTCCCAGGAGGATGGCTATTCCCTAACAAAACTGGAAACCAGAAGAGAACAACAGTCCTGCAAATCGCAAGGTTCACAAACGGCGGCAGCAGTAGGCGTAGAAATGTTTAAAATTTTCCATCAACAACAAAATGCTCAGACCTTGGAAACCTACACATCTAGCACGGAACGATACTATCAACAACACACTGAATTTTTGCCTCAACTGGAGCAAAAGCCTTTGGAATTACATTCTCTGCTACAACAGGAGCGAGAAGAGGAACAACAGGTGGCATTTGAAAGGCAGCAAATGCAAAATAAGTTGGGGGTGAACACGGGTCATCACAATCAACATAATATAACCGCCTATGCTTGCTTGCAAGCAGTAAGACATGATCCTGAGCCAACCACATCAATATACGCAACGACTGTTTCTATGTTGGAAAGAGCAACAAATCCCATGGATGAAGATAATGAAGAATTTGTAGAGGAAGTCGATGTAGTAACGGAATTGACGGCTGTGAAAGAGGAAAATTCTGTACAGATCAATGAAATATCGTCCTCCTCTTCGTGTGGTGAAATGGACGTTGAATATGATAAATTTGTGGCTCCCGGCAATCCATTGACAACTCCTAGGGCTAGGGCACCGTTAGAGAAGTTCGGTGCGGCAAAAGAAGTAATTTACGAAGTACACAGTCCACAAAAGCATCGAAATGGCAGAACTGCCCATTGTTTAAATAACAGAGCACTGCACTCAAGACGAACATCATTTAAGCTAAGTAACTCCAATTCATGCCTTCCCTCTACGTCATCCGCCACATCATTAAATACACCTGCAGCCAGATCTTCAAATAAACGCTCAAGATCCTTTATATTTGCTAATGTGCCCAATGAGAATATGGACAGAACAGCCTACAGCTCACAATGCTCTTTGAGGAGAAGCCTAAGTATGACACCCTCTTGCAGTAATAAATTAGCATGCAATGGCCTGCTCAGGACACCGCCTGCTGCCTCTTCCACCCCCATGATATCCAGGCAATTGAGAAGTAATACCAGTAACTGTAATCCAAATACTCCATTAGATTATGGCAAACGCACTCTTAGAACCCGTAATTCTTTAACCAAAGATCTGAAATCAAAGTCCTCATTGGTGCAGGCAGCCTTAAAATATCCACATCACAACTCGGTGACGCGGAAATTCTTACGTACCTCTGCTGCTGCAGCTTTATTAGGAGGAAATCATGCAGTTTTGTTGCAGGAACAACATATGACGTCAAACAACCGTCGATCTCTCAATGCCAACAACAATGGACATAACAGTGTCAATCGCAGTATTAAAGCCACCCGCAACAGCAATACCAACAATTCTTCATCCTTGTCACAACCACAAACTTCCCATCATCTCAATCTAAGATCTCGCCAGAGTTCAGCAGTGCCTATATCAACGTCCCAGATACTAAATCTAAATAGTACGCTTGACAGTTTACATGGCGAAAGTCCGCCGCCACCTTCCTCAACTTCAACACCTGTGATAAAACGTGTCTCTCTGGCCGATCGCCGCAACTTGCGCAGTATGCATACACGTAGTTCCTCCAGAGTTGGCCCATCCGTACAAACGAGTTTCAGTAAAACCACAAGATCACAAAGTACAGGCACGAACTTAGCCGCCCCACCACCGTCACCGAAAATGATTAATGCCGCCGCAGTAGCTGTAGCGGCAGCGACAAGAGCGAGATCCTTGCTTTCGCAAAAACACGCCGCGGAGGTCAATGGCAGACGTTCCGTTGTCACAGCAGTATTTGGAAAAAGGGTGAACTTGAGAAGTAATGGCCTTACAGCACACGACAGTGGTGCAACAGCAGTCAATATGATACCTATTAGTGCTCCTGTAAGCAGCAGTGGTGGCGAAACAACATCTATGCGAACATCAACAACGCATCAGACCTTAAGGGGACGTATTGTAAAGAAATTTAAACGTTAAGGGAGTTTTTAAATGTGGATACAATGTGGTGTAGTGCATAACTAAAGGTTTCGTATAAATAAGGTTTCGCAAAGAGAGCTAGAGAGAGATAAACATAGGTGGGGTCTCATGACTGTGTCAACCTGGCTTTATTAGCAAACTTTCACAGCTGACAATTTATTATTAATTATTAGAAAGAATACTCAAATTCAAAACCTAACAAAATGATAAGGTTTAGAATTTGAATAGAAAAGCTGATAAACTGACTGCTGTGATGGTATAACCAACCTCTGCAGAGAGGGCTGAGTTGATTGCGTGATCAAGCTATTATCAATTTCATGCAAAATAAATTCATTATATAATAGGGATCTCATTTTTGGGGAAAGTTCTTAGTCAAGTGACAATCTTTTCGATCACTTGTAAAATGTTTTAACAGTACAATATCGAAATAACTTTTCCAATACATAAGTGGCTGTTTTATGGGCAGTTATCGGCGAAACGCGTGCTTCTGATGGACAAGTGTATGGTGCGCTTTAAATGAAATTTATTCTTCTCTCAAAGTCATTTAATACAAATTCTTATTCGGCTTTCTCATCATTCAACGTATCTAAATGTTTTTCATTATGAAGTTATTTTTTTCCTTAAAGAAAACCATAAATCATAAAGCCATCTGCTTAGAATTATCAAACTTACACAAGGGACAATTCTATATCGATGGCATTTTGGCAGCATTAAAGCTTTAACTTATTTTTATAAAGGGAACTGCATCTTTGTCTAAAAACGCTATTCCAATAGGCGTCAAAGTTATTTTAGATGCACTCTTGATGGACAAAATATATCTTTGGTTTTATATAAAAAAAAAACATCAAGTATATTATATCTGATTAAAATAACTTGGATCTTTAAAAGTAAACGTTTTTAAATATAAACTGGTTCGACAAGGTTTTGTAACCCCTCTCCACCTATGTAGAAAAAAACATACATTTTGAATACAGTTAGCACTACATTGTATTGAATTTCCATACGCTTAACAAGAATGAAATGGGTCTTGATGAATTTGCAGTACAAAATAATTTTTAAAATCTAAAGAAATTTTTCTTCAAACAACAAAACACGTGTACAAACAAATACACAAAATTTAATAGAAAAAACAATAAGAATTATATATTTATATAACAAGAAATGAACAAAATATTATAATTTAAGTGATTATTTTAACAAAATAGAAAACCAAATGATACAACAATTTTATCATGAAATTATTTAAATTCTTTAAGTCTTTATTATAATAACTATCGATTAAACTTCACCAATGAATGATACATTTTTATAATCTTTTTTTATAAAATTCTACATAAACATGTATATAACTAATTTATAATATGAAATATTTTTGTACATTTAGTTTAATCTTATTTTTTCCTAAAAAACGTCTTTATTTTCATTAAAGAAAGAAATCATCAAAATTGAAATAGATGTTATATAGCTGTTACACAATTCAGTTTTAAGTTACACCGCAACAACCTACATATTTTAAATCAAAATAAATATAATGTTTGTCATAAATTATTGGTTCTTTTTTTCTTAACAATTTTATGTAAATATTTTTTCTTAATTTTTAATTATTATCTAAGAAACCAAGAGAGATCAATCAATCAATTATTTAATATGGTCTTCACCATGTGTTTCCTTAGGCTAGTTAAAGTTATCCATTTAGAAATTAAAGCGAGTAATTACTAAGATGTGATCTATCATACGATATGTAGGAATAGATACAAAGTTTGAGAGTTAAAACTTTGAATTTCATTAAAAATAAATAATTTTATGAAAAGGAAAATATTTTTTCAGAAAATACATGCAAAATCAAATGAAGTGTTTTATTTTAAGTAATAGAGGGACCGCAGATAATGTATTTATATCGCAGTTTATCGCGGCCAGGTTAGCGATAAAATTGTACTCTAATCTTTGCCGTTTACACCACACATTTTGAGGTTAACTTGACATTTCAGGTGGCAACTTTGTGCTTAGACCAATTTACACCAACTCCGTGTCGACATCAGAAGACGGCGCCAGAACAGACAAGTTAAATTGATGGTTCATGGTTTTGCGGTTTTGTAAACATTTGGGTTGTTTTTCAAATAACAGAACCTTTAAAATTGGATCACTGTCACATCGGGCAGTCGATCAAATCATAGAATAATACATACATAGAAACTTTTATTCGCTCTATAAATTAAACGTCATAGGTACGATGGAAAGTAAAAATTGGATGGTGGAAGATATGGGTTCAATAATACCAGATAGTGGCAATAGTATATGTACAACGATCAACAAAGGAACAACAACCGAATTTCATGTTTTTGTTTCAAACTAGTTGTGTTAAATACAATACAAATGTATACCAGCGATAAAAGTCAACAAAAAAGTACAAAATATATTTAAATTTTTCAGTTCTACAACAAAAACGACAGGAAAAGTTAAGTGAACATATTTTGTAACTCCACCTGGTGTAAGATAATTTTAAATTTAATTGCTCTCATTTCCACAAAGCTACGATGAGGAGTGTGAAATGAAACGTCAGATGAGAGAATAAGTTTATCTATGTATGTATTATTCTATGGATCAAATCGGCTCGAATTTTAAACCAATAAAAAACATTTTTGGTGGCGGGGACGCGTCGGAAAATTTTCGATTGGCTTCCGTCTGTCAGACAGTTAATAAATATTTTGTGTATGTGTTTATTATGGTTGCATTTTTTTTATAATTAACCGTGTTGCATCAAAATGTACACCAATTTAACATGAGGTTAAAAATTAAACTTCAGTTTTTACGGATTAAAATTGTATGAGTAATATTCTGGGTTAGCGTGGGTTAACAAAGTTAACCTTCTAAATTCGCACATTTTGGTCGGTGTAAAGCTGCAGTTACACCTACCAAGATTATCGCTTTTTCGGGATTATATATGTCAAACTCCATAAGAAATAAACCTCAATAATGCGGAAAATGCGATAATCTTGTTTGGTGTAACTGATCGGTCAGTTTTGCTTAATTTTTCTGCATCCATCGAACATTCGCTCGATCTCAAAATTTTATGTTTGGCTCGTTCGCGAACGAGCGCAATGAAGTAAAAGTAGAAAAGTCCACTTTGTTCGAATCTTTTTAAAGCCCCGTATTCAGTTGGACAGAAATTTTGTCATATAGGGCCTATTCGGAAATGCAACTACTGTTGCAGATGCTTGTTTGTTGCGTATTTTGTTTGCAATTACGGTCTCAAAACACCTGCAAAGTTGTCAGATGTTGCATTTACAGAGTTGCAGAGCAGTGATGCATTTCCGAAAAGGCCCATATCTCTAAACGGAATATTTTGTTGCAGAGAGTTACCACCTATCTTTGATTTACCTTGCAAATATTTCATTTATAATTCCGCTAAGCATTCCAATATATTTTTAACGCATATGGTGTTACTTTTGGTTAAAATTATCGAAATGTCAAAATTCCGGTACCAAACAATTATCAAACAATTGTTTTCGTACGAAATAACTTTGGCGTGACAACCCTTTAATTTATTTTGCCTACGAAAATTACGCAAACAGCTGAGTACCAAGCAAATGAAAACTGAGCGAAATTTCCGCTTCACGTTATTTTGTATACACGTGAAGTGAATACCGGGTTTTACACATAGAGCTATGGTATTTAATGGGTAGTTTATAAAACGCAGCTCTACTGTTTCGATCACTTCAGCTGTTAAATTCAACCCGCCACAATTCCTCTCATTAGCTGAAAAATTTAAATTTGAAAGAAAAATATCGAACGCGGATGGGCAGATGGAAGTATTTTGCAATTCATTAGTGGTCTTCATGAAAGTTCGAAAGAACCTCGTAAACATCGTAAACTTGCACAGCAAACGCCAAAACAAACAAATTTCCCATACAAAGCGACTTGCTCAAAAGTGGAAAGTTTTCGAGGCAAATTTGCTGCGCAAACGTGGGATGGAGAAACGTGCAAACTTTTGACTTTTCTTTGTCATCGGACTAGGATGGATAAATAAGGTGAAAAGTAGAAAAAGTACACATACGTAATACATGCAATTGCTACTGCTACCACCTTATGTATCCATCTTGGTCAGCTGATATGGTTTTGAGCAGAACTACGCTGAGCAACTTTACCTGGTGCCTCATGCAACGGTGCGAGGGAAACTTGCGCTGAGCAAAAGTTCTCGGCTTTCACGTTTGCATGAATGCCGCTATTGTATTTTGTATTTTGCAAAACACAATTGACCAGTAGATCTGATTTTTTTTTTATAAATAATTAAAAATATAGGAACTCGTAATATTAAAATGAATATTGTGCCGTCGGGCCCATGTGCCCGCTGGATCCAAAAACGGGTCCACCGAAGGCACACAGGTACAAACAAGTGTGGGTACTCATATGAAGGGTATTATTCTCACGAATTCAATTGTGGCTCTTGATTTGTGACATCGGTGGATCAAGATAACCCAATTTTTGGCCTTATTATAGAGGTATTGAGCATCGGAAGAAATGCCGAAGCTGCGAAGCCATTGTTAAACCCTTACCAGAAGAGAAATCCCCTAAGCCCGTCCGAAGACCGGCCACGCAGAAGGTTTTGTAACATAAAAACTGCCAAAGCCAATGTTGAACCAACCGCAAAGGAGAAAATCCCTAAGCCCGGCCGCGCAGAAAGGTTTGTAAAATAAAAACCCCAGCGGGCCTTATGGTTCCGACCCCATATTTGTTTTTAATTTTACGTGTTACATTTTACTCGAATTCCGGTTTTTTGAGCTCTCTCCGGCTAAGTAAATTGTTTGCCAAATTCGGGTGAGGCTAAAATCTTGATAAAAACAAAAACCAAATTACAGGAAAATGTTAGAACGCGATTTTTATTTTTTTCGAACGGAGCTATGGGGCCCACGTGGTTGAAAAATTGGTTCATTTAGGGACAACTAGACTCAGGCGACTGTGGGTAACCAACAAATTTAATAGTATCTTTATTTTTGTGGATCGATATCTGTGGACCCAGATAGTCCAATTTACCATATTGTTACGAATTTCCTTATTCGTCCTTTTGGCGCTGTTTTATTTCCAATAATAAAACATGGTTCGTTTTAAATCACAAAATTTAAAACAGTTTAACTTCCTTTTATTTTACTCAAACAGAACAAAAGTTTACTTCTTTACACCACTTTACAATAAATCTTATGTTTTACTATCAAATCGCGTTGCATACTTTCCTGCGGTTAATCACAAACTAACCCATAGTACCAAAACCTCCTCTATTTATACGACTTATGCTTCTTGGTACCCTGTTTCCAGATTGTTCTACTCTGTAGAAGAATAGTTCTTTTAAAAATAACGTACTGGTAGCCGACGGGTCAACTGGTTTGTGGTAAGAGTATAATTTTAGGCACAGCACTAATTGCACTGTTATTTACATAATGTTGTTTGGTCATTAACCCTCGGAAGTATAAGGGTTTTTTGTCGGTAAACGGTATAACCAAGTCTGTGCAGACCTACATGGGATTTGTATGGAAATGCATAGCCAGGTGTCCTAAAAGTGTGTATAAATGCATTTAAGGCTAGGAAAACCACGAAATGAACAATAAAAACGCATTTTTATACATCTTAGGTAGCTATTTACGCTATTTGATTAATACTATGAAAAAACAAAATTTATGGTCTAGACTTAAAATTTTGCTGATATTCAATATGTACATTTTATATACAAACATTTTCTCCACAATATCCCACTCAAAAACGGTTTTTATCACCTGCCCCCATTCTTTCTATTCAAATTACATGTAGTAAGTCTGCACAGACCTGGTTATATCGTCTGGACCAAAATATTTGTAAACCCGGATCCACAATCGCACTGATTTTTTGCTCATTGTGTTCGGAGATTGTTGCCCCAGGATTACATGGAAGGATTTGTCTCTAACATGAAAAACAAAAAAGTTATACACACTTTTATATGCAAAAAGTCTGCATAGACCTGGTTATACCTCCGAGGGTTAAGAGTAATTAAAAGCTTTTACTTAATCGTAACACTGCCCCCACTTAATCCTATTCGTCCCGAGTAGGCTCAACCCCGCGTTTTCCATACATGGCTAGTCTTTTGAAATGCACGACCTTCATTTTAGCTCTTGGACTATGACTTTTGTGGATTCTATAAACCACGTCATTTATTAGGTTGATAACCCTAAAAGGGCCTTCCTTTGTTTCTTGGACTGTGGTTTGAACAGCAAAACTAACTGACCCTCATGGAATCCTTCGGAATTTACTGCTTGGTCGTACCTGGTTTTCATCTTATTACCGACCATCTTTATCTTGTTGCGCGCAAATTCATGGAGATCGTTAAGATCCTCCGAATTCTGGCAATTACAATCGCTGTTCGGAGGACCAGATGCCGGTTTAATACCGAACTCCAAATTCCAGTCAGCTTCAGCTCAGTTCTAAAAATTACTCTAGCGGGTGTTCGAGAGGTGGAGTAATTTGTGGCTGACCTGTATGCCAAAAGGAACTTTGATATGTATTCATTTCAATCTCTTAGATCTGCACTGACCACTTTTTTCAGGTATTCTTCAAGAGTTCGGTTGAATCTTTCAACCATGCCGTCAGACTGAGGATGCAATGGTGTTGTTCTTGTTTTTCGAATCCCGTATGACTCACACATTTCTTTGAAGATAGTGAATTCAAAATTCCTACCCTGGTCCGAATGGAGTTCCGAGGGGGCACCAAAACATCATATCCAGTTATCCAGTCTTTGCTTTCTGATTTGGAGCAGAGTATACTTCAGACCATTTACTGAAGTAATCCATAACCACTAAGACGTACTGGTTTCCTGAGTTACTGACTGGTAACGGACCAGCCACATCCAAAGCTATACGCTCAAAGGATGCACCAGAGTTGTATTGCTTCATCTGAAGCAATTCGCTATCCAATCGGCTACCGCTTGTTGACAACCCACCCAGTAGAAGCGTTGCTTTAGCTTTTCTATGGTTTTGGTTATACCTAAATGTCCACCACTCGGACCGTTATGTAATTCCGCCATTGTCTCTTTCTCCTTAGAGGAAGGTACCACAATTAGGTTTTTGATTATTTTACCTTCCTCACTTTCCCATAAGCAGTATAGGCAATCATTCAAAAAATTTAGGCTGTTCCACTGGGCCCAATATGCTTTCATCAGGGGGTTTTCTGAGGCGATGTCATTGCGGGTTGGTCTTTTATCTTCTTCTTTTGCAGAAATGATTTTTATCAGTGTAGGGTCGCTTCTTTGTGCCGTTGACCAGTCTTCGTTGGATTCCAGTCGAAGCAAACGGACGTCAATGATATTTTGTTTCACCTCAAGTTTTGGGCAGTGTTTGCATTCCAGCTTGCATGAACGACGTGACAGGGCATCTGCATTACCGTATTTTGCTCCTTGTATATGCTCAATTCTGAAGTCAGCTCTGCAGCCTTTCAATCCAACGAGCAGGTTAGCCTTCGGGGTTCTTAAATTTCAGTAGCCACCTTAGCGGCGCATGATCGGTTCTTAACTGAAAAGGCTGGCCGTATAGATACTTGTGGTAGTGATTGACACACTCTATGACTGCCAGTGCCTCTCGTCTCGTAACACAGTAATTTTTCTCTGGCTTTGAGAGTATTCGGCTGTAGTACCCAATACCTTTTCCTGGCCATTGATTACGTGCGAGAGCACACCACGTATTCCGTTACCACTCGCGTCAGTATCCAACACGAATTTCTCGACAGCAACAGGGTATGCAAGTAAAGGAGCCGTACATAAATATTGCTTCAGTTTTTATGAAATTTACGTGTATAAAAAATATCGATAATGTCATGAACTAAAAATTGTACTCACTTTTCATTTGCTTGGTACTCAGCTATTTCGTAAGCAAAATCAATTGCAGGAATGTTACGCCAAAGTTATTTCGTATGAAAACAATTTTTTGATAGTTGTTTGGGACCGGAATTTTGTGAATTTGATCATTTTAGCAACCAAAAGAGACACCACATGCGTTAAAAACAAAATGGAGTGCGTAGAGGAACTATAAATTAGAGTTGGGAATTTTAGTTCATTCAAGTGAGCGCTCTTTTTAGTTCAGCTCATCAGAATGAACTAGTTCATTCATTTAGTTCTCTAGTTCATTGTAGTATTTCAGCTTAACAGTTCATATGAGCTGTGAACTGAAGAGCTCATTTCAGTTCAACTTGTAGTTTTAGTTCAATCGGAGCGAATAATCGTGAAAATGATATGATTTTTGCAGATTTCTAAAGTGTTTTGGATACTGTGAAATTTGTTTATACTAAATCGCCCTATTTAAGGTCGACTTAACGATATGTTATTCCGTTTCTGAAATATTGGTGTTTCCGTAATCTTTTTATATTTTGGAAAAAAAAGTGGTGATTAGCGCCGTAGTTATTGTGTAGACGCCGGTTACATATCCATATGCAAATTGAGTGAGACAAAAAGAGCATGAACTAGAAAATGACGAAGAGAACTACACAACTGAAACACAAAAAACTGCTGAAACAAGTGAAGTATTGCAACAAAAGAGCGGAACAGTGTGAACTAGTTCGTCTAGTTCACAAGAGTGAATCGTTCAATTGAACTAGTTCGTTCGTGAACTACACAACTCTACTATAAATAAAATATTTGCAAGGTAAATCAGATAGGTGGTGACTCTCCGCAACAAAATTGTGCGCTTAGAGATAGATAAATTACAAAACTTCTTAGGAAAATTTCGCAAGAACTGAATACGGTGCTTAAGATATTCAGTATTTTAGTTTAGATAATAAACAATGTCATAATTAAATTGAAAAGGCATCAGAAATGAGTAGTTTCGTACATATAGGGGTGGTGATATAAGGTTGATGGGAAGGAGGGCGGTGTAATGGGATCACCTTCGTAGGGATGGGCGGTTGGGGGGTTTACATCTTCTCCACTCTCGGTTTTAATAGAAATTTGTAATTTGTGTTTGTATTTTTCTATTTTAAATGGTGCTACCCAGGCACCAGCGTGAAGGCAGACATGCACACCCTTGATGTGTCAGCCGAAATGGTTGGCCGGCAACGGTTCGTACTAGTGCTGAAAGGACTCATAGCTATGTGACGTCCAAACGAAAGGACTTCGGTCTTATAATTCATGTAATATACCACTAGATTGTGCAATGAGCCCAAGTAGTTTGTATTAAGATTCCGTAGAATATAGTGTATAGTTAGTGTAACCGTTCTGGTATTTACAACTAACTATGAGTGCAATGGAAGTCATATAAGTTATAATAGGGCTCTATTAAGGAAAAAGTGAACAGACGCGGCGCGGTTGTCTCCAAGTTGTGATTTTATTAGGTCAAAGATCTGACATCAAGTCCGTTTAAGTATTGCACGAATAATAGAAAAACAAAGTATCAAAAACGCATGTGATGACGGATATCTTGTGGCGCAAGTTACTTAAAATTTCCCTGTATTATTAATAGACCAAGTGTATATTTTCTGGTCCCTATCTGCAACAGGGCTAGAATTAACAGAAATTTAAGTGAAAGTGAGAAGCTTCCGAGAAAACAACAGTAAACCATTCTCCTGGAAACCCTATCCAGGTTGAAAACGAAACCCTGTACTCTCAATCGATAAAATTCAGCTACTTCCAGGTAATCTAATTTTATAACCATTCCGGCGTACACAAAAGTGAATCAACAATTTTTGAAAGAGAGTCGTAAAGAAAAGACTAATTAGTATTAAGGAACGACAAAAATAATTCAAAATTTTAGTGCATATGTCGCTTTGGTCATTCTGTTAGGGTTAATTCTTTGTTTTTTTGTGTTTTTTATTTTTATCGAATGTGATATTACATTTCGTTGTTAAAATTATCGAAATGGGAAAAATTCAGCTCCCAAACAAGTATCAAACTATTGGTTTCGTACAAAATAACTTTGGCGTAATAACCCTCTAAAGGGCGTGACTCACTATCCTAGATAGTGGTGCGATTTATTCAAAAAATAATCTGACAGAATCTTATCACACTTGAAAAAAATCGCATCACACTTGAAAAAATCCGATCCAAGTGTGTTGTGGATGCCAGACCATCACACAAAAATGATGCAAGACCATATGTTTTCAACATCACGTTGGTTCTTTGGATTGCTTTTGATGATATTTTGATTTCGTTTGTATTTACAACATACTCACTTTAATATTTTTCGACATATTCATTTATTTATTCTTTTGCACAACTATTATTTATTCTTTTGACAACTACCTCACGAAAACTGAAAGAATTTTAACAGAATAATAGCGTGTCTATATTTGTATCAGCTGGCGTTATTGTTATTCTAACAGCTGTCTCCCAAAACACAACCCTGATCGCAGAGAAAATATTAATGTTTTGCAACTTTTCAAAACATGAGCAAATCTAACAGACCTGTCAAAAATATTTACGTTTCTCTTTCATACTTATTCGCATACAATCCAGACTATCCTATTTTTTCAGCACACATACGATTTTTGACAGATCCAAAGACTAAATCTGATAGTGAGTCATAGCCTTAATTGATGTTGCCTACGAAGTTTTTGCAAAGAGCCGACTACCAAGCAAATGAAAAGTAGGCGGAATTTTTGGTGCAAGAAATTTTTAGTATTTTTTATATCCGTACTTCTTATAGCAACGGAAATACCGGGCTAGTACAAAGTAAACAAGAGAAAAAGCGATAGATGTCTGGAGCAATTTATAGCGCGTTTACATGCACTCTTTTATCATGATAATAAGGCTGTTTTTTATTCCATTAACATAAAGCAACTATTGTATAGAGAAGTAAATTTACTCATGGAGTGGAATGCCAACAAAGAAAACGAGTGAAGCGTGACGTTTCTCTGTTCGCTCTCTTACTCTCTTCGTGGAATATTTTAATATACGATCAGTTTTCTTATGATGTTATTCTATCTAACTATAGAAATTCCAACCATATTTAAATAAAATTACATAAATTATGTAAAAAGTATGAAATAATCAAGTTATGACGCGGGAAAGAAATGCCTTTGAGTGAATCGCGTCGAATTTTTTGGCTCTCTTCTACTAGGGTTGCCAAATTGCGGGGTTTTTTCTTCTCTACCTGTACATCCTTCAAAGACGATCTAGAATTAGACGACCAGAAGATGTGCGCAATTTGGCAACCCTGCCAAAAGAGAACCAAAAAGTGATAGAAATTCACTCAAAGACATTTATCTCACGCGTCATATCGACACGTTCCCGGCAGAATGTATTAAGCGACATATTTAGCGACAATGACTTTTTTCCATATTCCACATTTCGATATACAGAGAATGTCCCTTGCATAACCACGTCATGAGTTATTAAGCAAATGAAATGGTAATAACCGGAAAAATAATAGAAATCAGCTACTTGACAGAAAGTTTTTTTTCGTTTCCTGAACAATTTCCATTTTGTCGCTTAATACATTCTGCCGGGAACGTGTCGATATCTTGATTATTTCATACTTATTGCATAGTTTATGTAATTTTACTTCAACATGGTTGGAATTTCTATAGTTATATACAATAACACTATCAAAAAGCTGCTCGTGTATTGAAATATTCAATGATGAGAGTAAGAGACAGAACAGAGAATGACTAGGGTTTCACTCGTTGTGTTTGTTGGCATTTGAGTGAAGAGAAATTTTGACTGTCTACTTGTACATCGTTTTTGCATCCTTTTTGCTATTGCCACTTACGACTTTCCAAATAAAACGATCCAAACTTAATACTACGAAATGTGGCAACATTTGCTGTAATGGGTGAAAAAAATGTGATACAACATGGTAGCAGCAGATGTTGTTGTAGTTGTAAGCATTTTCGTTCATTCGTTGTAGTTGTCAAACTCTACACAAATATATACCAACAATACAAAAAATTATAAAAATAAAATACATACGATTTTGACAAAGGCAACGAAAAATAAATAAATAAATGGTTTCCCGTTACATCCCATGAAGGGATTAGGGAGAGCTTCTCACAAACCAGTGAGCTGTGCACGTTCTAGTTTTACACCCACTGTGGCCGTCGGTTGTGCAATGGTAGTGTGCGCTGCTCTTCTTCATTTGTTCGATCCCTGCTCTGACCACCTTAAATTTCCTTCGACGGCGGTCACCTCGCTTAGTGACGGCGACACTATCGAGTATTTAGCCATGAAAAACTTCTCGAAATACCGTTCGGAGCCGGTGTAAAACTGAAACGAAAAATGACATGGAAAAAATTTAATCAACTGTTTCAACGACTATACCTACCATGATCAATATGTATAACATTTACCGCGCGTTGTTGTGAACAATTTAAATCCAATTTTGTTTTCAATCGGGAATAACAAACTTTCTTTTAAATTTAGAGATACAAAAGTATACGTAGTCTTCCATTAAATAAAATAATTTTAATGAACTTACCATGTGTAGGCCATTTTGAAAATTTCTGTTTATGAGTCTCTCCTTGATAACATTTTCATTCCCAAGAAATGACAACAAAATTTATCTAAAACTGCAGTTACACCTACCAAGATTATCGCTTTTTCGGGATTATAAATGTCAAACTCCATAAGAAAAAAACTTAGATAATCCCGAAAATGCGATAATCTTGGTCGGTGTAAATGTCGTATAATGTGGCATTTAACCAAACAAGATTTACGCATTCTCGGGATTATCGACTTTTTTTATGGAGTTTGACATTTATAATACCGAAAAATCGATAATTTTGGTTGGTGAACTGCAGTTTAAGATAACTTTTTGTTGCCATTTCTTGAAATTGAATATGTGTCAACATTGTGTTGCTCAAGTCGGAATTTAAGTGGGAAATTGAAATGCGACTTAATATCCCTTAGCTGTCCCGTACAAATTAAGGGTAAAAAAAAACACTTAATGTAATGAATATTTCCTGGGTTAAGTTTCGACATTTTTGTATTTCATGAGGTCATGATGGAATTACACCAGGTGATAGCAGGAGGATTTGTATGTATTAGTATCACAATTCTGCCAAAGTCAGTAATTTTTTCCATTTCTCCATTTCTAAAAATTATTTTTTTTTATTCAACGAAATTGTTGTGTGGAATTTATTTAGAATTTCTTCAAATTTTGTAAATATGTATAAGTATAAAGAAAAGAAAAGAGTAATATCAGTTGTTCTTATAGCACTACCTATTATATCAATCATGTTGGTATTTGGCATAGAATAATACATACATAGATAAACTTATTCTCTCATCTGACGTTTCATTTCACACTCTTTGTCGTAGTTTTGTGGAAATGAGTGCAATTAAATTTAAAATTAACTTACACCAGGTGGAGTTACAAAATATGTTCACTTAACTTTTTCTTGTCGTTTTGGTGTAGAAGTGAAAACTTTAAGGGTAGTATTCTAAAAGTCGCGTAAGTGAACGTAAACGCAAAAGACAACGCGAACGCCAAAGTCAAAAAATTTTAGTTTATATATCACTTCGCGCTTGCGTTTGCTTACGAAAGCTGTCACTGACATATGCGGTTTATAGAGTTGCCAAACTAAAATAAACAATTATAGATCAGAAAAAGTTATCTTGAGTGAAATGCTCAGAATGAAAAAGATTACAAAATTTAGCTCCATTTCAGTAGATCAACAGATTTTAAGATTGCTATTATTTATAATACTGCAAATACCAACAATATTCACATAAAATGTGTAAAAAACCTGTTATTTTGGGGTTCAATTTCCAATAAATTCCCCCATCTATATTAAGTTAGTTGTCTTTTCAAAAACACGTGCCATTTGGCGGTATTGATTGTAATGTATTGGTTCTTTTTTTTTATTATTGTCAACATTAACTGATGTCTATAATTTTTAAATATAATTATAATAGTTTTGCAACGCATTATTTATTTAAACGTTCCATTTCTAATTTTATTATTGTAAATAAGAATTTCAGTGCGTAAACGGTATAATTTTGAACTATTTAGTTTGAGCTCTATCCGTCGAATGCATTTCAGTCAAAATTGGCAACTATTAAACATAAACAACTACTAAACATAAAATACTTCCATCTGCCTATCCTCGATCGACATTTTTCTTTAAATTTGTAATTTCTTCAACTAACGCGAAGAACTGTGGCGTGTTCAATTTGACAGCTGAAGTGATCAAAAACGTTGCGATGCGTCGTTTTATAAACTATCCATTAAATAACGTAACTCAACGCAGGTAGTCCCCGAACAGCTGTAACGTTTTATAAACTACCAAAACGACAAAAGTAACGCGAAGTGACTGATTCACGACTTATAGAATACCACCCTAAATGTATTTTGCACTTTTTGTTGACTTTTATCGTTTGTATACATTTGTATTGTATTTAACACAACTAGTTTGCCACAAAAACACGAAATTCGGTTGTTGTACCTTTGTTGATCGTTGTATACTATTACCACTATCTGGTATTATTGAACCCATGTTTTCCACAATCCAATGTTTACTTTCCACCGTACCTATGACGTTTAATTTATTGAGAGAATAAAAGTTTCTATGTATGTATTATTTTATGGTACGTGGTGTCATTAATGTACAGGTTCAGTGAAGTGCATTTCCTTTACTTTATCAGTTACATTTCCTGTCCACACAGTATCATACTGAAAGTGCGTATACAACTCTGAGGTTGAAATTATTTGTGACATGATAAGAACATTATCGAGGTAAATTTACTCGATCTTGGGTGCAAAAAAAATTATGAGAAATCACATGATAATTGTGTGATTTGTCGATTATTGAGTCGATCTTAAAGACCGACTGCATGTAAATTCCATATTTTATCAGGGTTGCCGTTGGTTTTTGCATCGAAACCGAAGAACAAAACATATCAACTGAGAGTATTTTTTATTGAAAGTTGTGGCAAAATAGGGATAACAAGTGATCAAAATTAAAATGTAATGAAGTATTAGAGTGAAATTATTGATGTAGATTCCAATTTGTGTAATTTAAAACTTTTTTCTCATTCTCCATGAAACAACAACTATTCTAGCGACTTTCAAAAGTTCCCGGCCCAAGAAAATCAGCACTTGCAAACTCTTGTAATATTCCTCTATTATAGAGTAGCGTTGTGCAATTTAGTTATTTCAAGGGAGTGCTCTTTTTAGTTCAGCTCAGCAAAATGAACTAGAATGAACTATTTCAGATCAACAGTTCATATGAGCTACAGCTACCGGAGATATCAAATAAATAAATAAATAGTTTCCCATTACATCCCATAAAGGGACTGGGGAGAACTTCTCACAATCACTGAGCTGTGCGCTTTCCAGTTTTCACTCACTGATTGGGACCTACAGTTTTACACCGATTCCGAACGGTATTTTGAGAAGCTTTTTCATGGCTAGATACTCGATAGTGTCGCCGTCACTATGCGAGGTGACCGCCGCCGAAAGAAGATTTGAAGGTGGTCAGAGCCGGGTTCGAACCCAGGATCTCATGTACAAGAGCCGCGCACACTAACCATTGCACCACCGGAGATATCAAAGGCCTATCAACAAAAGCTCACACTCCTGCTAGAGCAGAATACTCCCCCTCCCGAGGACCCAGAAGCGCAGTGGAAGCACATCTCCCATTCTTTGGAAACCGCGGCAAGGCCTGAACTTGGATATCAAAAACCGCGAACGGATACGCCATGGTACGATGAAGAATGTCGCATTGCAACTGATGAAAAAGACGCTGAACGTTTGGCAACGAAAACTGAGTTACAACCCAATGAGCGGTACAAGAGACTGAGAAAGAAGGAAACCCAACTATATAGGCGAAAAAATGGCAGTGGGAGCAGAGAGAGTAAAAAGACCGAAATGTGCAGGATGAATAATGAATCCCGAATATTTTTCCAGACGAGAATGGGAATCTGGTGACAGATAAATAGTAATGGTCCTCGAAAGAGCCTCGTAAACGCGTAAACCTCGCAAACTTACGCGGCAAACGTCAAAACTAAGAAATTTCCCATACAAAGCGACTTGCACAAAAGTGGAATGGAGAAACGTGTAAACTTTTGACATTTCGTTGTCATCTGACTAGGATGGATAAATAAGGTGATAGCACTAGAACAGTAGAAAAGGTGCACATATATAATACATGCAATTGCTACTGCTACCACCTTAAGTATCCATCTTGGTCAGCTGATATGGTTTTGAGCACAAATACGCTGAGCAACTTTACTTGGTGCCTCATGCAACGGTGTGAGGGAAACTTGCGCTGAGCAAAAGTTCTCGGCTTTCACGTTTGCATGAATGCCGCTAGTGTGTGCATAAAGTGTGGAGAGACCATTTTTCATCACTACTCCACTCAGATTCTTCCATTGAAGATCAGGAGATAATGATTGTGGAAGACAGTGTAGATTGTACCCCTCCCCCAGTCAAGGCGAGATTAGAACGGCAATCACCCGGCTTCCGAATTATAAAGCCGCTGGTGTGGATGGGCTATCCGCTGAGGGTTTTAAGGCGGGTGGCGAAGGACTGATATCCAACATGCATCAAGGATTTGTTTATTTGTTAAATATGTGTAAGGAATCTGACCTCATCGGGTTGTAAAATAGCCAACAAAAAAGAAGTGATATTTTCCAGCTGGTAGATGTTCTTGAAAATTATAAGTCTGACATTACCGTCATGCAGGAAATGCGATGAACAGAACATGACTGCACAAGTAGGGAAAACCGAGCCTTTTACTGCAGCTTGATGTTCTATTAGGACCCATATATGAACGTTGACCTGGCCATGACATTAAGATTGTTGTAAATGTTTTTCGTGTCAAGATTGAAAAATACGACGTCGTAAAATAGAACGACCAAGGCCATAGATTAATATTTATAGTAGATCTAATAGTTCTCCCACCAAATTTATGGCATTTGGCCTGGTGTGATATTTACGTTTGATGTTGAAAAGAATTGCTTTACTAATACCAGATAGAGGCAATGGTTCAAAACAACGAACAAAATAACAACAACGGCATTTCGTTTTGTGTGTTAAAATTATTGTATTAAATACAACACAAATGTATGCTAACAATAACAATCAATGAAAAAGTTTAAAACACATTTAAATTTCACAGTTTTTCACCAAAATTACATGGAAAATTAAATCAAGAAGTTATTGTAATTCCACCTGGTGTATGTCACTTTTCGTCAAACATCTCTCTGTCACACCGACCGCATCGCGAAGAGTGGGAAAGGAAACGTCAGATGAGCCAAATATTTTATCTACTAAGATTTACTCTATGACCAAGACTATGCTGCAAGGATCAAATGGTTGAATCTGGAGAGAAACAAATAAATATCGACCCTGTTGGAGAAGGCGCGTTGATGAGTATAGTTACAAACTTCGAAACCTTCGTCCGCCAACGTGAACGCGAGCTCCAACTGTTTATATTATTTCTAACTTCAGAAAAACCGTGATCTGTTTAGCTCAAAGGGCATCGAAAATATTGAAAAGAAATACAATTTTAGATCGAATCATACGTAAGTATGCATATAATGGTAATATGTTATCTCTGGTATGTAAGGCCCCTAACCCAAAAGGGTTGCTACTGAACAAATAAAAAATTTCCGATATAAATTAAGGAAATGATATTGAAGGTATAAGTAGAATTTTAGTTAAAATATTTTGTATCTATCGCGGCTGATATCAAGGGTATGGTCACTACATTGTCAAAAGGATACAAATAATAAATTAAATTATATTTGGTTTTTTTTGCCAAATAATGTGCGCCTTAAAACAATTTCGAATCGGACCACGTTTTTTGTTTACTTTTTACTTTTCACTATACACTTTTGATTTTATTTTCCTATTCTATTTGATTTTATTACTTACTGTTTCCGTTAACATTTGTAGAGAACTTTCCAAGCTTTAACCATCAATTAATTTATTTGATCATATCATCAGCTGTTTGTACTATATTTTGCTGTTGTGATTGCAAGATAGCATAACCAATTATAGTCTTGCTACAATGCTAGGGATTGTAAAACTAATCGTGAATAACCTATGTAAATTTTTTCAGTTATTATATTTGTTTGCCAAAAATCAACTTGTTATGTTTTAAATTTATTATCAATAGGATGGAAGACATGTTCACAAATGCGAGCTAAACCATTATCGTTATAATGTTTGGTTTATTTGTTCGCTACCTCCAAGGGGTTCTTGTTTATTTTTAGTTAAAGTGATTTGCCTTTAGGATATTTAATATTCTTTTAAAAATAAATGTAAATGCGAAAACAAACAAAGAACTGTTACCAAACTTTATACATATAAACAATCAAATTTGGAAACAACAACGGCCGGAATGTGCGTGCATAAAAATGTGTTGGACTCATATTTCCAAGAAGTAAGAGAAACGGCGGGGATTTCCACCATGTGGTTTTCCATGCAAACTAAAAAAAATTCTGTCGAATCTAAACTCTTTTTTTACTCAAATCCATCATATACATATGTACATACAAGTGTTCAGATTTATACGTATGTACATTTGTTATAAGTTGAGGGGAGAAATGGTTTTGGTTTGCGGTTTATGAATATTTTATTAAAACCGGTTAACGGTTGGAATGGAACAGATTAAACTGCATGACGCTAATGGACCAAATCACGCAGGGGCTGTTACCATCATAGGTATGTTGTTGTTGTTTTTTAATTGCTTTCTCTTGAAAACAATGCGAGCAACACCCAACGTGGGCTGGTCTTGTCTATTTCATGTGTCGGACTTGGGAATCCATTCATGGCGCATGACAATTATTTGCTTATGACGTCACGATTCTCAACTCTCAGTGTGAAAGTAACTTTGTAGGTTTGTGTGTTGCTTCTGGAAACTTATGGCTAAAAGCACACCGGATCAGTCAAAACGTTATTGATTCATGAGTCAAGAAAATTTATTGGAAATGTATTTTGTTTTGCCTCCTTTAGAGACTGTGTGTTGGCTCATAAGAAACAATTTATTGTTGTTTCATGAATCAAAATCAAACGTTTACAGTGATCCGGTGTGTGTTTCGGACTAAGGGTCAATCTATTGATTGCTGAGTTTCTGTTTTAATTTCTAGTCTCAAGTAAGGCGCCGTCTTTTAAGGTGGTTTTGGACAAACTCACGATTCACGACTCAAGTAGCTGCTGTTGTTACCAGCACCAGGTGTTTGTTTGCAATGTAATATTGAAAATTAAACAATAATTAAACAACAACTACAAAACATGTCAGAATTAAATGCAAATTTATATAATTTATTATATGCCTGTTAATAAGAAAACAATAACTTTTACTTTTTTCATTTCATAACATAGAAATTGATTGAACTGTACGAATTGTTCCACAGTTTACTTTGTCATGGACTTCCTTCCGGTCAAGTGACAAACAAAAGTTTCCATATTCACACTTTGCACATGACAAACATCTCCTACACAAAGCAAACATTGCATTTTGAAATCTAGATATTAACAAAAACATATGATTTTTCTACTAAACAGCAGCTGTTATGGGGAAATGTAAATTTAGATTTCGTGTCAAGAATAAACCAGAAATAACATTGCACACTTTGAAAATACGATAAACAGGCAATGGAGATAAAAACTCCATGAAACAGAACATACACTAAAATATCTTATTGGTAAATTATTTCGCACTGAATAGTATAAGAGGCTTACAGAAATTTACATTTTAACCTCAGTACCATAGAGTAATACATACAACATAATAAGCATTTTTTTTATTTCCTGTTAAATTAATTTTTAGACTACATTGTATGGGGAGTCGCGTATAATGCTTAATATCTCTTAAGGGGCCCTTAACTATTATTTGCCAATATTGAGTTTGGAATTGAAAATGGGCGTTTTGACCACGCCCCTTCTGGTGCCTCCCATACAAAATCATATTTCTTTCAAACCCTTGTTCTGGTGGATGTGATTAGCTTCAACTCTCACACCGGTTAATAATCTGTAAATGCCTTCTTAACTGGAAGAAATGGGCGAGATTGTCACGCCCATTCAATCCGATAAATCGCGTGAAACACTTCCGACTAGAGACATTAAGTATTAACAAACACGCACATGCACGCACGACTATATTTTGGCAAAGGCACGACCCGCTCGAGCACGAACTTAGTAATTGCAAACAAGAACGCGAACGCACGAAAAAGCACGGTCCAACACGCTGAAAACATTAGGTAAAAGGGTAACAGGTACAAAACCCTTTTGCATTTTTCGCAGCATACATAACCCACTATTGTCTCACCGCACTCGTTTCTCTGCTCTCTCTCTTACTCTCTTCGTTGAATATTTCTATACACGAGCAGTATTTTGATGATGTTATCTAACTATCTATCTAACTTATCTAACTATAGAAATTCCAACCATGTTTAAATATATATGAAATAATCCAGTTATGACGCGAGAGAGAAATACGTTTCAATGAATCCCGTCGACATTTTGGTTCTCTGTTACGAGGTTTGCCAAATTGCGCATTTTTTTCTTTCTCTGTCTGTATTCATCCCCTTTGGCTGCAGCTTACAGAGGTGTATTCCATTGGTAACATTGCCAATCACGGAAGTAATGATAATGTTTTGAATATATACGTCCATGCTTTTTCGTGTCACAGTACTTGCACGACTTGCACGCACTATACACGCACCATATTTTTTGACACATCGTGCACACGCGTGGCACAGCAAAAAACACGACCTGTGCCCACCTCTACTTCCGACAGTAATGAAATTAGGTGTAGGGCTTCACGTTATCAAAGGCCAATCACCGATTAAAATTTAACAGAACTCCTATGCAATGGATGACTTAGTGTGAGGGTATGATTAAGTCTGTTCACCTGATTGAAACTTATGTACAGGTTGTATGCCAGTTCTTTCTGTCAGAATTTGGACCAGGGGGTTTCGATGACACAGCTGGCCGACCTCCTAGCTGAAAATTTGATAGACGAATATAGGTATAGATACATTTATTCTCTCAATAACGTCATAGGTACGATGGAAAGTAAACATTGGATTGTGGAAAACATGGGTTCAATAATACCAGATAGTGCCAATAGTATACAACGATCAACAAAGGTACAACAACCGAATTTCGTGTTTTGTGGCAAACTAGTTGTGTTAAATACAATACAAATGTATACCAACGATAAAAATCAACAAAAAAGTGCAAAATACATTTAAATTTTTCAGTTCTACACCAAAACTACAGGAAAAAGTTAAGTGAACATATTTTGTAACTCCACCTGGTGTAAGGTAATTTTAAATTTAATTGCTCTCATTTCCACAAACCTACAATGAAGAGTGTGAAATGAAATGTCAGATGAGCTTGTCTGGTAATTTTCCACAATCAAATTCAGCACAAATGTATTCCAGGAATAAAAGTTACAAAAAAGTATAAAAAATTTATGTTTGAGAAACAATAAATACCTAAGAA
Organism: Phaonia tiefii; assembly: GCA_963931995.1. Lineage (NCBI taxonomy): Eukaryota > Metazoa > Arthropoda > Insecta > Diptera > Muscidae > Phaonia > Phaonia tiefii. Next base: position 22,564,245 of record OZ008370.1, read on the forward strand.
ATTCAATAATTAAATAAGTCGGGTATTTTAGTGGTACCACCACATCGATGCACCGTGATTGAAATGGTTGTAAACAAATGTACTATTCGTTCGTAGTGTGAGATAAAACAGCGTTGCATAAAGCAAATCAAGCATTTTTTCCTGATTCCTAGACAAATAAGAAAAAATTCCGGTTTTGTTGTATGTCAAATGTATGGGAAATCAAGCAAATTTTCTTGATTTTTGCTTGAAATCAACAAAAGTGGCAAAATCAGGAAAATCGATGCCAGTGCGAATGCTGTATTAAATACAGTAGAACTTCGTTAATCCGCTTCAATTAAAACCAACTCAATCCGGACTACGCAGAAATCCGGATTACCAAAGGCATTAAAATTATTGAGAAAAAAACACTTATAATTCAATTTATTCATTTATTATGATAAAAAAAACTATAATAATCACTTCAATATAAACGTTAAAAGTATATAGTAATGGTATATTAACTTAAAATTTATTTAAAAAATTCGGATACCATTGTTTGCCGAATACACTTTTGTTTAGCTTCCATTGCACGCTGCCGAAGCGTTCTAAGAATAGTCAAACTGTCTAATTCAACTTTATTTATATTCGGTGAATCCCCGAGCTACATAGTGATGCGCTGTAAAATGTGTCATTGTTCAATATTGTTGCAAGTTTGTATTTAATAATGCATGGTATGTATAATGATCTTCGTGGTAATAGCATTAGACGTTGTTGCTGGTTTAGGCAACAATAAGAGGCAGTTGTGCAGGCGTGGAATGTCAAACTCTCTTAGAAAATGAAAACAAAGAATATGTAGCAACAAAATGTATGCAAATTGACAATTCTCGCCTGCTGTGAAATGAAAAAAAAAAACAAATCAGCTGTTCTACAGCTACTACCACGTAGATCATTATACCATGGAATAATGTGTACGTAAAAGGCGATATAATGTGAATAAAAGAATGTGAATAAATGAAATAATGTGTTTTAGTGAAAATAGCATGAATGTGTTGTATTTTATTGAATTATCGAACACTGCATTACACAACACGGGATCCGGATTAGCGAAACCGTGGTTGGTCCGGATTACAAGGTATATAATAGATATTTTTAATTTTTCAACTCTGTCCGGATTACAGAAGGATTCCGGATTAGACCATATCCGGATTATCGAAGTTGTACTGTATAATGTTTGCGGTATTCGTCAACAAATAGATAAATATGAAAGTTGTGAACATACCCCTGTCAAATATTTACATACAGTCACTCACATTTAAAGTCGGGCAGTACCATGAAAATATTTTCAGTCCAAATATTTCTTTGTTTATAAAAGAAAATATATTTTATTTTTTACCCCTTTTGTTACAAAAACTCTAGGCTTTAAAAACAACTACAGTGAAATATTCTAAGTACCGTTATAAAATGCTCATGAAGTCTAAACTAAGACTTCTTATCTTTTTTGCCTCACATTGAAAGTCGGCAAGCAATGTTTTGAGCGAGAAGTCAGTAAATATACCGTTAATTTTTCGTTTTCTGTAATTGTTTTTAAAATTATTGGTCATTGTTATCTTCTCAAGTGCTCAGTGAAGTCAATTAAAATATTCTGTAAAAATGCCACGTAATATTAAACAGTCCACCTTGGAAGAACGCAAAATAGTTTGATCAGCATTTAGAAGGAAAATCTGAACGCGAAATTTCGAAACTAGTGAAGAAAAGCAAATCAACGGTTCATGACATCATAGCTAGATATAAAAAAGATGGGTTGATTGCCAACAAACAACGCCTACCCCGATTAAAGAAACTCTCCTCTAGGGATGCGAGTATGATTTTAAGAAAAGTTAAGAATGATCCCTTTATTTCTGCACCAAATCTAACAGCGATGGTCAAAGAAGCTTCTGGGACAGAGGTTAACCCAGAAACCGTAGGAAGATTTCTTCGAAAAAATAACTTTCATGGCCGAGTTGCACGGAAGTAGCACCTCATTAGCAAGAACCAAAATAACCGACTTGTTTTTGCCCATCAATATATGGCCAAGGACTTTGACTTCTGGAGCACTGTAAGTGGGGACAAAAAATAATGCTTTATGATTTTAACAATCTATTATTAGGTACTGTTTACTGATGAAAGTAAATTTAATCTATTTGGATGCGATGGAAGGGGTAAAATATGTCGCAAACCAAGCAAAGAACTAGAATCAAAAAATTTGAGAAAAACGGTCAAACATGGTGGTGGGTCCGTGATGGTTTGGGGGTGTATGGCGGCTTCAGGAGTTGGCAACTTACACTTTATCGAAGGAATAATGAACAAGAATGTGTATTTGACGATTTTGAAGACAAATCTGAAACTTGGCATTGAATCAAACTTCAAATTTTATCAAGATAACGGATATAATTGTCCGAAGGTGATCAAAACTACTGCACAAAGACCCGACGTCAATGTCATTGAACATTTATGGGAGGAATTAGGACGCAGGATGCAGGACAGGCTCTGTTCATCAAAAGATCAGCTGAAAAATGCTCTGTTTGAAGAATGGAACAATATTAATGCAGATGTTTGCAAAAAACTTGTTCAATCAATGCCAAGCCGCCTACAAGCTGTAGAGAACCAAAACGGCGGAGCAACAAAATATTAACTTTTTTTTTCTTAATATTTTTTATTATGCCCGACTTTCAATGTGAGGCAAAAATGTGTAGAAGGCTTAGTTTAGACTTCATGTGCTTTTTATAAAAGTACTTAGAATATTTCATTGTAGTTGTTTTTAAAGCCAAGAGTTTTTGTAACAAAAGGGATAAAAAATAAAATATATTTTTTTTTATAAACACAGAAATATTTGGACCGAAAATATTTTCATGGTACTGGCCGACTTTAAATGTGAGTGACTGTACATATATGTGCAATGTATCATGTTGAGTTGGAGCTCTGAAAACTAAAATTTTTATTTTATATATTAGTTTATATTACGTCCGCATTCATTTTAGTTGGGACAAAGCATATTTCTGACTTCGCCCGTGCTCCAAATGCAGCCCATATCATAAGATATTTCGCTTGTAGCACGTTTGCCGAGGATGTCGTAAATGCTTCAATATTTATGGTCCTTCAGGTCCGTTCAAATTAAACTTTTTCTCACCACTAAATACATCGGTTTCAAATTCGTCCTTCCAAAACTTGTACTTTGCTGCTAAAGCAATACGCGCATTTTTATGGCGCTGGGTTATGCGTGGTTTGGTCATTTTGTTTGGTACCGAAGACCTATGTATATCGTCCTTTAGCAGTTGCGCCTGAATGCGCCGCTTAGTCCTCTGGCCTACAGTTGGGATGCGTCCACAGCGCTTAATACAACCATAGTTTTCGGGGTCTTTGAGGAAATTCGAAACTGTATTGCGATGCCGATTTACCGCAGCTGCAATCTCGCCAATTCCTTTACCTGCAAGTCTCATTCCAACAATTTTTACGCGCTCCTCATCAGTAAGTTCACTTCCACGTGGCATGTTCAACTAGAAACAAAACTATGAATAAACCGTTTTAGAGTATATTCATAAATATCACTTTACTCACGTACAGAAAGTTATTTTATACTAACCACCAGAGAAAAATAGAATTGTTCACTTTAAAGTATCAGGAACGCGACTTCACATATAATTACTTACTTTCTGTTGACTTGCAAACTTACAGCGATAATCATAGATAACGGGACTACAAATAAAGTCCCAAAGAGAAAAAAAGTATATGATAAAGAGAGAGGGATATTATCGAACAAATTGTATATGGTCGACATTAAATTACAGTTAGTTTTCGGAAGGAAAGAAAAAAAAACATTATTTTGCACATGCATATGTATAAATATTTGACAGAGGTACAATATACCTATGAAGCAAGATTTATTAATTCAGCTTATAGCAGTAGCACAGCTGATTTCATTGTTTTCATTTTGTTCGTGCATAATATGTCAAATTTTGTTTACATTTCTGTTATTGTTAAGATTATTAGTTTGTTCACAAAGTTTCAAAGAATTTGTAATAAAGTAGATGGATTTGTTTGCGAAAATAATTTGGTACTTATTAAAGGGCTTTACAAAAATCGACTTTAATCTTTATTATAAACACTAAATTTAACACATTTGCAATTAAATTGCAATTTGACATTGTGTTTACATCAGCTGACTTTCACATATTAGGCACTTTAATTTCTTCAACAGCTGCTGCTATAACCTGAATTAATAAATCTTGCTATGAAGTATTTGAAAAAAACCAAGGAAATAAAAGTTTGTATTCCCGTTTTCCAAAAGCAACCCCGATCACATAGTTTTTATATCCAACATATCCAAAGATGTCGCTAATAGTCTAACATGGCCTTAAATTAGATGTGCGATTGAGACTTTTTGTTTGAAGTAACTTGCAGCTCAGTTAGTGGAAAACGTGACGCTATACGAATACTTAATATGACAATAATATAAAATAAAATTTGTGACTTCGAAAAAGCTAAATATCGTCTACATATATTTTTTTAATATATTTTTAAGTCAACTGGTTTATCATAAACTGATTAGCAAACATTTGTTCCGTCTGTCTAAATAAGCTCTAGCTACAGGATTAGTAAGCAGATTAGTTGTCTTTCTAAAGTGCATAACATTATACGTCATTTACTTTAAGTAGGGGGTTTCGGGGACAACCAAATGCTCGTTTAAATTCGCATACGAACTTCACTCAAACGTAGACTCACACATCAAGCATCAGACAAAAACAATTAGCAGACATAACCACACATCTCTATGCATTTTATATTCTTATTTTTTAGAGCTCTGCGATGTTTAACGGTGTTTAAGAATATAGCAATTTGTTGGAAATTAACCAATCAGATTAGCACCATTATTATCTTGTTTTCAGTGGATGTTTATTCCCCTCATCTCTTTAGGGGATTTTTGTTTGCGATGATACATATTACGTATCAAAAAATACCGCATTCTAGAGAATTTTTATGTGACGTTAACGCATCTGCGCTTGCAGGTTGTCATTAGGTCTGTTTGAGAACTTTTCCAGTAAAAAATATCAAGTAACTTTTACTGGGAGAGTAAGGCTGATTTTACTCTCTAAGTAAAAAATATCGCAAAAAGTAAACGAACGACATCCAGTAAAAAGTATCAAGTAATCAACATTTGTTTGTAAACAGCTGATTCATGTTTTCTTTTTTGCTTTTCGTTTCATTGTTTTCCCTATGTTCAGAGTAATTTGTTGACTTGTTAACACTGCACTTTGTTGGGAATCTAGTTTATTAACAAATTCTATTAAAATGTTCCAACAAATGTATTTTCTTACTTACCTCTGCCATTGTTAAATTTCTTCTTTGTTTTCAAAGTTTTGTTTATTTAAATAAAACAGCTGTTTAAAAACATATGTTCGTACTTGATAATTCTTACTGGCAAAAATTTCTCCAGTAAAAACTTGCAAGTTCTCTATCATTCAACTGTCAAAAATATTCACTCTCTGGCTCTCTCGTTGTTGATTTTATCGAGTAAACGAACACTATCAAGTAAGAAATGTGATAAATTGTACAAATTATCACGTTCTCAAACAGACCTATTATTATTCATTCATTAGCACGCGTTTTTTTTTAAATTATGCATTTTAACTGAAATTTTATTATTTATAGTAATGTTTTATTAGGAAGTAATTTTGTTTCAATGATTAAATGACTTTAAATGACTCAGAAAAGTTGAAGAAGATTTACGTTCTTCCACACATTTGACAAAATTTCCCTAACGACCCATATGATCCAATTATATGGCTCCGTTTATGAACTTAAATATGTATGTATGTATTTTATATTTCGTGTCGAAATAATTGCCTTTATGTGAACGTTTTCCTGTAAATATATGTATTTATTTACAATATTGTGTTGCCACTTAAAACGTTCAAAATGATTTACAACTCCGCATAATCAGGTACAGAAATTAGTTCCTTTCAGCCCCATTGCGGTGGAAATCTAGTGCCGTACAAAATCAGCTGTTTATGAAAATGAAATCTCGAAAACTGAGAAATCTCGGAATACCTAACGATGGCTTTTCAAACTGGCGAGATTTTGTTATTCATTATGTTTGTATTGGCATGTAGATTTTTGGTTTGTTTACATTTTTTATGGGAGTTTATTGACACTTCTAAGGCATATACTCTTTGGATAAAAGAATCTCGCAGCAAGAAACAAACAAAGAGTATATTACTTACAGCAAAGGTGCCCTACCTCTATCTTTCCCTGGGCCACATTGAAAGAAGACATGGTGTTTTGGGCCACAAGTATATTACCAGCTGTTGGGCCAACGAATAGCAACGTTTAATCGTAGATGTAAATTTCCTTTTTGGTTTCAATTCAATTCAATAAAAATTAGCAAAATTTTCAAATACAAATATATTTCCCAATTTGTAAAGCCGTTTGCGATGTTTTGCTTTTTTCCTCAAATTACTACGAAACGTCAACGATATGTCCAATGGCTGAACTAGTAGAGGTTGACGCAGTAGGTGTCAACTCGATATCACGGTGTCTTTTTATTACGTCTATTTGGTATTGTTCCAGGTTTTCTGATGGTATTGGTGTTGCTTTTCCTGCTTCGTAACTCTGGTGTTTGAGCTATTATTTATACTGCCAACTCAACATTATATCCCATATGACGTATTTGCTGTTAATCAATGTATCTCGAATGCTGGTTCCTGTTTTCTTCCCGCTTGTCTTAGTGTTTTTGTTCCTGGATTTCGAATTCTTCTCCTTCATCTTGTTCCCGGTTCCTGCTGCCTGATATTTGCTGTTTCCTGTTTCCTTATTTTCTGATTGTGAGAAGCTCTCCCCCATAGAATAATACATACCATAGAAACTGTTTTTCGCTCAATAAATTAAACGTTATAGGTACGATGGAAAGTAAACATTGGATGGTGGAAAATATGGGTTCAATAATACCAGATAGTGCCAATAGTATACAGCGATCAACAAAGGAACAACAACCGAATTTCGTGTTTTTGTGGCAAACTAGTTGTGTTAAATACAATACAAATGTATACCAACGACAAAAGTCAACAAAACAATGCAAAATACATTTAAATTTTTCAGTTCTACACCAAAACGACATGAAAAATTTAAGTGAGCATATTTTGTAACTCCACCTGGTGTAATTTTAAATTTAATTGCTCTCATTTCCACAAACCTACGATGAAGAGTGTGAAATGAAACGTCAGATGAGAGAATAAGTTTATCTATGTATGTATTATTCTATGCTCTCCCCAATCAATTCATGGGATGTTATGGGACACCATGTTGTTATATTGTTGTTTCCTTATTTTAAGTTTTTATTATATTAATTTTGTTCTGTTTTTAATTTTGCTATGCTGCCTGATATTTGCTGTTTCTTGTTTCCTTAATTTAAGTTTTTAAATTTTTTCCTGTTCAATATTTAAATTTTTATTTATTTTTTTTATTTTTTTCTTCTTTGTATGTACTTGTATTTATATGATATTTTTATTTGTTAATTTGGGTTGAAGATTGCAGCGGAGTAAATAAAAAACAAACAAACAAATAGATTTTAAATTAATTCAAATGAATTAGAAAAATTAATTTGCAATTCATATTAATGAAATGCCAAACGAGAGTAATCCTTGCTGTCTTTGATACAAAGAAATGAGTTGGATAACAAATCGAGAGTAATGCATACTCTAAATTTACATTTATTTTTTCAAAATAAATTCAATTTTTTGAATTAGTTCGCACGGATAATTCATGCTCTGAATTAGCTAAATTTTGAATTAATTCTTTTCACCAAAAAAAAAAAAAATAATTGAATGAAATTTGAATCAATTTAAATGAATATGGCAAACATTAATTGCAATTCATTTCCAATTCAAATGAAGTTACAAAATGAATTGCAAATCATTTCCAATTCAAATGAATTTGTCAAAATTAATGGCAATTCATTTCCAATTCATATTTGGCAAAATTAATAGCAAATCATTTCTAACTCATGTGATTTTAATTAATATTGAATTAATTCAAATGAACTAGAAAAATGAATTTGCAATTCATTTCAAAAACTCAAATGTAACCATCACGTAACTCATAAATTTACTGTTGTTTTTTCAATTGCTAATTATTGTCCACGTCCTGATGAAAATTAAGGTAGTTGATATCATGGAATTAATAAAAAATAATAATAAAAATAAAACTGGACTGACGCTGACTGGAAGAAGGTAAAGTATTAAATTTTACGCGTTTTAAATAATAAAAATAAAATTACGCCTAGTGTTTAAGGTTATATGGACTGATGAGACAAAAATCTATCGATTTGAGTCCGACGACCGTGCTTGGCGACCCTAATACGACTACCCCAAATGCTGTACCATAAACCATGAAACAAGGTGGTGGATCGATAATAGTATGGGGATGTATTACGAAGAATTGAGTAAGTCTTCTGGTTAAAATTGAAGGTGTTATGAAAAAGGCACAATATCTTTCAATTCGGCAAAATCATTTACCAGCTGCTGTAAAAGAGTGATTTTTCAGCATGACAACGACCCAAAACATTCGGTCAAATCGTTAAAACCTGTTTAAAGAGTCAACAATTTACAACTATGAAATGGCCAGCGTGGTCACCGGACTTAAACGCCTTCGAAAACTTTTGGAGTTACATAGAATCTCGGCTCGCCAAGTACCCAGATGCACCAAAAGGCATAAACGAATTGTGGGATAGAGTAAAAGAAACTTTGGGGTGCGATTCCAGCAATAATGACGGCAACAGTTTGCAACAACATGCCTCGCTGTATACAAGCTCTTAAAAAAAATCAATGAATGTTCGAACTTACGGGCCTTTTTGTTACACGGTAGCTGTTCGATTTCTATGAACACATTAGTAAATGTTACATTGGAAAATAAGAAAAGAATAGTTTTTGTGCTGGAGGCTCTTCTGCTAGTGCACTGTATTTTTTCTTACATCTGCTTTAACATTAGATGTAACATTAGATGAAATAATTGGTTTTGTTTTGTCATAAACAGAGCGACGATGAAAAGGTTTGACTACTATAGAGAACTTATTGCACTCTTTTTCCGCTCTCATGTAGGGAGTCTGAGTAAAAGTGCATAAACGAGTCTTATTCTATTTATAGAATATTTCAATATAAATGCACCACTTCGACAATGTTATTACATAAAATAATACAAAAAGCATAAATGTTTCAAAACGCATCAATGATTCACATCAAAATTATGAATGGACCAAGTTATGACAAAAAGAGAGTAATACGTTTTGAATCATTCGCCAGATATCGCCAGTGCTTTTGAGTCATACAATTCGTTCCATGAGTTCTCTATACTATTCAACACTCTTTGGCGACGACGACCTGCTTGTTTGTTCGCTGCCGCTACATCAACACCATCATACTTATTTTCAGACAGAGACTATTGTTGTACAACAACCACGTATGTGATGCTAACGCTGTGTGTTGTTTGCATGTGTTCATTTTGATAGATTGCCCTACCCGTGCCTATAGATGTTAACACATCAAAAAGCTAAGGCTACCGGAAAAAAAATATTGAATAAAATTTCTATACAATAAATTAATTTAGTTATTTTTTAGTTGTTTTTAATCAAATGTTTAAAATATACAAATTTATTTCCAAACTGTGTCAACCCTGTTACAATTTTGATCAACACTGTATATTGGAAAGTGACAATGAAAATCGATTCGATTTTCCCCGGGTCTTTTAATGACACTAATGAAGCTATTACTTCAGTTTCATTAATAAACCCTTTAATATGAGTACCTGTTAAGCTGCCAACTGACAAATCACAGAACAGTGTAGCTGACCGAGCAACGCAAACAGAAAGATAATTTATTTTCTGTTCTTGTTATTTATCACTTGGGAGCTTTAGTACGAAAGCACACACAATACACATATCATTACTCAGAAAAATTACTTTTTTATTGTTATTTTCGGGCCTCATTAATACATGCCATGGTTCATATGTGGCCCGCGGGCCGCGGGTGGGACACCCTTAACTTGAGAATCAATAACTTTCATCAACAATGTAAACAAAAATGCCACTAGGTGGAGAAACAGATTTTTGCTGACGAGCTGATAGATGTGCCAATGCCAATGGTTCTGTGATATTAGTGAAATCAATTAAATGAAAGTAGCAAATAGTTGATATTAAACGGGTTTTAGATTCACAAAAAAATTAGATATTTTCCGAATTTAATTTTACATGTTTGGAAATTCCTGTGGTTTCTCATACATAATAATATTTTAGAAATTCTGATATTTCTTTAAAATTCTTTCCAAAATCAGTATTCAAATGACACTATTTTACTAAATAGAAAAATGTGATGAAAACATGTTAATACATAATTAATTTAATTTTCAAAAATGGTATTTGAAAATTCTACAGAACTCCACAAAATTTGAAGAAAAGATGACAGATGACGAAATATGATGAAAGATGACGACATTGCCTAAGAAAATATTCAATATTCAGAAAAAATTAAATTCATGGTAAGAGAATAATGGTGCACAGATACACAGATCTTTGTGTCTTAGACCCCTTTCACACTCGGCAAGTTACTTGCGCAAGTCTCTTGCCCAAGTCTTGGTTTGTTGATGACAGATGTAAGGTCGGGATAGGGGAATTAATTTTGAGTACAGACTTGCTTGTACTCGGAAAGTTGAAAAACTGACTTGCGCAAGTAACTTGCCGAGTGTGAAAGGGGTCTTACTGTAGTTATAATATTTATATTTCTTCCTTAATTTCTCCTTATTTTATATAAATAATAATGTATGTATTTGGATTGGTGTTATACAAGGTTATTTAAGCTAATTGGTTTGTGGTTTTATCAGCAGTGTTATAGAACTCACAAAATATTCCACAGTTTTTACATGTGATTAGTCATCGGGATTTTGTTTCCTCATCAGTTGTTTTTCCATGTTAAAATTTAAAAAAAGAACCGTTTCCCATTACATCCCATGAAGGAATTTGCGAGAGCTTCTCACAATCAGTGAGCTGTGCGCTTTCTACTTTTTTATACTCACTGATTATTACCTACAGTTTTACACCGGTTCCGAACGGTATTTTGAGAATATTTTTCATGGCTAAGTACTCGATAGTGCCACCATCACTAAGCGAGGTGGGCTAAGCAGAGCAGGGAACGAACCCACGTTATCATGCACTATTGTATGAACATTGACTGTGCAATATCGTAAAATAGTTTCCCACTAGTACATATTTTACTTTTAGCAGTGCTTGCATACTGTCGCTACAAATACCGGAGATATCAATGTCCTATCGACAGAAACTCTCTCTCCTGCTAGAGCAGAATACCGGAGACCCAGATGCGCAGTGGAAGCACATCTCCCATTCTTTGAAAATCGCTGCGATGACTGAACTTGGCTGTCAAAAACCGCGGAGGGATAGGCCATGGTACGACGAAGAATGTCGCATTGCAACTGATGAAAAAGACGCTGCACGTATGGCAGCGAAACGGTCAGACGCGTGCTGCGAGTGAGCGGTACAAGAAGCTGAGAGGGGGGGAAAGCCAACTATTTAGGCGGGGAAAATGGCAGTGGGAGCAGAGAGAGAGAGAGAGAGTGAAAGAACCGAAATGTGCAGGATGAATAGTGAATCCCGAAAGTTTTCCCAGAGGGTGAGAAGATCGACCAACGGGCCTAATAATGGGCTGCCCTCCTGCAAGGATGAGAATGGGAATCTGGTGACTGAGAAGCAGTGTGTGCTCAAAATGTGGAGAGACCACAGATCAGGGGGTAATGATAGTGGAGGATAGTATAGATTGTACCCCCCCCCCCAACCAAGACGAGATTAGAACGGCGATCTCCCGCCTGAAGAATAATAAAGCCGCTGGTGCGGATGGCCTACCCGCTGAACTTTTTAACGCAGGTAGCGGAGGACTGATAGCCCACATGCATCAACTGATATGCGGTATATAGCTGGGGGAATCTATGCCCGACGATTGGAGTCTCAGTGTATTATGTCCTCTATTCAAAAAGGGTGATCCGTGTGTCTGTTCCGACTATCGCGGTGTCAGTCTTTTATCCATCGCGTATAAGGTCTTGTCGAGCGTATTATGTGAGAGACTAAGGCCAATTATTGACAACCTGATTGGACCTTATCAGTGTGGTTTTAGACCGGGCAAGTCCACAACTGACCAAATATTCACGCTACGCCAAATTCTGGAAAGGACCCACGAAAGGCAAATCGATACATACCACCTTTTTGTCGATTACAAAGCTGCTTTCGATAGCCCCATACGGGGAAAACTGTGCGAAGCTATGTCTGAACTTGGTATTCCGGCAAAAATGATTCGCCTCTGTAGAATGACGCTGACCAACACCAAATCAGCAGTGAAAGTGGGGAAAGACCTCACTGAACCACTCTGTACCAAGCGAGGACTTAGACAAGGCGACACACTTTCGTGCAATCTCTTCAATATCTTAATGGAGATAATAATGGGAAAGGCTGCTGTGAATACGAACAAGACCATTAACACGAAAAGCCATATGTTGCTGGCGTATGCTGACGACATAGACACCATTGGGCGAAATTTGCGAGAGGTTACTGCGGTATTTTCAAGAATCGAAAACGAATCAGCCAAGGTGGGTCTTGCTGTTAATGAGACAAAATTGTTGGTGTCAACGACTAGGGAAACCTCTCGACTTGGTCCGCACGTAAACGTTCACAACCGATTTAATTTTGAAGTGGTAGATGAATTTGTCTACCTTGGATCCGCCGTGGGCAGGGACAACAACGTCAGCCAGGAGATAGATAGGAGAATTGTGCTTGCAAATAGATGTTATTTTGGGCTCAGCAAACAGTTTAGGAACAAAACCCCCTCTCGACGGACAAAAGTCCAGCTATATCAGACTCTCATTTTACCTGTCTTGACACATGGCTCCGAAACTTGGGTCATATCGCAAGCCGATGAAGAACACTTGGAGTTTTCGAGAGAAAAATTCTCCGTGGAATATATGGTCCTGTTAGGGAAAACGGCGAGTAGCGGCGTCGCTTGAACGCAGAGCTATATAATCTCTATTCTGACGTGGACATAGCTAGACGAATCAAGGTGGGCCAATTGCGTTCGCTAGGCCATGTTATCAGAATGGATGAAGATGAGCTAGCGCGAAAGATTTTTGATAACGTACCCGATGGAAGCAGGAAAAGAGGACGACCAAGACTACGCTGGAAAGACCAGGCAGAAGAATCCCTCCGTATCCTTGGTGTTACCAACTGGCGAGAAAATGCGAAGGATAGAGCCAGTTAGAAGAATATGTTGAAATTTGTTTGTTTAATTAATTTGTGTAAGATGTCTGACCTCATGAGGTTGTAAAATAGTCAATAAAAGTAAGTAAGCATACTGTCGCATCAGCCACCTAAAATATAGTTGGCAACACGGGCTACATTTAATGTTTGCTTTCAATCCTAGTTTTTTTTGTACTAAAATTGATTTCACTTCGGATTTTTCAGCCCAACTCCGGCTCTTCTGGGCTGCGGATTGTCACGGTTTGTAAAATTTTATTTTAATTAATTCTGTAGTGCTGTACTGTCAATAGTTGCCCATATAATGCAATGCAATTTCAAAATCAGCAAATTTGGAATTCTGTATTCTAATTATATGACAATTATAATCTGTTGTTTAATTTGAATTTCCTGTCCAAATGCAAATTCAAAAAACTTTCAATACCATTGGCAATTGTACTTATTTTCAACGCATTTCCTTCAGATCTGAAAATGTTGGTTTTCAAATATTTTATACAGTACAGGTTTATGAATTTTTGGTGGGTTGAAGTCTCGAAGTCTCGAAGCCTTCGAAATCTCGTTATACCTGAACTCCCCTTTAGATTTGAATCTTCGATTTCGAGTCAGTATAAATTGGCTATTCAATAAAGTAGTGTGGATCCCTTGGAACCATTAGGACCGAGTAATATCTGACATTTTTTCCAACTTTACAAATGATTGTATTCCACCAAACTTTTGGTCAATTTGCAATAGAATTGTATACAATTATTTGTATAGGAGGTAACAGAAAGGGCGTGGTGAAAAGGTTTGTGTACCATATATAAATAATAATAAAGAGCTGAATGTGAATAAATAATAATCTATTGTCATTTTTTGTTTTATTGGCTCTCTTTGCGTTCAAAGTTGGAGTCAGCGCTATTTCTGTGGCGTTCAATGACGATATTCGCCACAGTTAGAGGGCTCTCGATTACATTTCGTCCAGACGCGTTTCCACTAGAACTTTTCCTAGTTAATTCATCAACGGCTACGTTTCCGACTATATTCGTATGACCCGGAATCCACACTATGGAAAGTCTTGTCGTGGCGCCGATCTCGTCTAGCAGACTCCTGTCTTCATGAATTTCTCTTTTTGAGGATAGAGCCCTTATCGCTGCTTGGCTGTTCGAGAAGAAGGCTGTTCGATATCACCACTACTCCCGCTTGGAAGGAACTGCAAAAAATAGGGAGACCAGCTGCCACTCCACAATTATCTTAGATCAAACCGTAAAAATTTCTACGTCAACATCCTGTAACGGTGAGTGGTTCTATCACTCGTCTGTATACGGTATGATTGCGCTGAAGTTTTTGCGGAAGTTTAACTCTGCACTAGCATAGTCCGTTCTGTCAGGTATGACCCCACTAGGCAAATTGCATAGAATCCTACTATGCCCATAGCTTCGTCGGGTCTAACATTTCAACTCTCTAGGCAGCGGAGCACTTTTGGCCTCTACACTCTTAGCAAATTGTTCAAGTAAATTCATGGAAGTAAATTCATCAGCGTATTGAGAGCAGCAGAGGGCATGGTTTGTGAGAAGCTCTCCCTAATCCCTTCATGGGATGTTACGGGAAACCATTTATTTATTTTAGAGGGCATGCCCAGGTGGCAAGCTGTTCTCTGCACTGTTGAGTTTAGTTTAGGTTAGGTATTAGTGGCAGTCGATGAACGACCACTAAGCCTTATTAGTTCATTGTTGTACCACGAGATAGTGAGGTTAGGCGTTAGCCCCACCAGAAACCATTTAGTTTGCTCTAAGAAACTCAAGACCTTGTCTACGTCTATCTGACATAATTCCCACAGGCCCCTAAATAAGTAGGGAGGATCTCATAATAGACGTCCTCCTGCTGGACACATACAAAGAAGATATTCAGTATATATTTCCTCTTCCTCACCGCTACAGCTTATACAGAAGTCATTTGCCATGACCTTTCAGACAGTGTCCCGTCAAAACTGAAACAATCGTTGATACCTTGGGTCTAGTTAAAGACAGAAGCTTCATGTATTTCCTGCTATCCCCTACACGCTGAAACATCTGTCCTTTTTTATTGTTTGGATGCAAATAAAACTTTTGTTTGGAACTTGTCGCATACACACGATCGTAAAAAGCTCAGTCACAATTGTAAGAAATTGAAACGAAACGGAATGTAGAATACCAAAATTGCAATAACGGAGAAAATTACGCTTGGATTGCAATGCAGAATAGGGCCCAATGTTATTGTAAGTGTACAACTATATTTTTGCATCATTCTCTCGGGCTGTGATTCATAAATATACCGGAATGGGTGTTTAGTTAAATGAACTGAGTGTTTCTCATGTTGGCTAATCTGTTGAGTTGCAGGTTCATGCATTCAGTCATCAATCGTTGGTTTGGGACCTTTGGGAAGAATCACATTAATGCTTCAACGTAAGACTATGGATGTTGGGGGTGAAGTACGCATATGGTTCCACGTAAAATTGTGCATACTTGCAAGTAAATATGTAAAAGTTTGCATTTAAATATATAAGTGAGTTTAGGAATTGCAAATATATGAATATTTGGAGCGTGTTCCAAACATATACATAGTTCCTGCAGAATATGTTTTGGGAAAATATGTTACAGAGGCCGGGGTTTCAGCGTGTACGGGGCAGGCTTGTCTTGAGCGTACATAATAGTGCACTTCGTCCATCTATCTTGCATCAGTATTCAGGAAAGTTCTTGCTCTTGTATATGCTTACACGTCGCTAGATACATGCTAATAATTCCTGTGTGACCTGTAAGGTATTCCCTAGTGTGACCAGCTCTTCCGCTCTGCTGTTCCCCGGAATGTCCCTGTACCCTGGCACTCACATGAAGTGAATATCGAACTGCTGGGCGGGTCATCTCGTTAAGAGATCTGCTGCGGACGTGGGCAGATCTTGAACATAGGAATACTAATTCCAGGGACTTGATGACAGCCGGACTGTCAGAAAAAACTTAACTATTATCCCTGACTGCTGGACTATTATCCTTCTCCAAAACCGGCCACCATACCGATATTCCATTGATCAGAATGGGCCTAAACACCCACGTGGACATCCATAATACCATCCTCCGGTTTAGGACCCAAGTGTAGAAGGCACCTTGCGCCTTCTTAACTCTATGTTCAATGTTAAGTTTCCAGTTGAATGTCGGATCCAGGATTACACCCACATACTTCACCCTATCCTACAACTCTAGTTGTTTGCCATTGAGTAAGGGTAGCCGATATTGTGGAATAGTTCGCCTATTTGTGAATAGTAGCAGATCAGTTCTATCTGGCTTAACACCTAAGTAGACCACCGCCTGTGGCCCAAACAAAAGTAACACCACTTTAAAAATAAAATGGAATGCGAAGACCAAATATTCATGAAATATTTGTACGGTAAATCAGAGATAGGTGTATCTCTCCGCCACAAAAATTTCCGTGACAAAAATTAACTAACAACATTTCTTATGAAAATTTCGTAAGAACTGAATGCAGGACTTTAGGTAGAACTCTTACATAATATTTGTATGCGAGTTCTACAGAAGCGTTACAATCTATCATCAGATGCGTTACAGTCAAGACAAAAAGATGAGATGCCATTTTGGATTTGCGCTCGTTGTTCCGCAATACACTCAGTTACAGAATACAAGAAATTATACTTGTACTCTCACGGCATTATTCATAAAAAGTTGTCATAGGTTTGTTAAAGCTTTAAGAAGGTAAAGCCCAAAAATTGTATTCATAATCGAAAAATTCCTCTGTTAAGAGTTCTCTAACGTCGCCATTTTTGTTGAACGTTTAACCCTTCTTTAAGGCTATTTTATCCGCATTAATACGCAAAAGAAATAATTTTTTACATTTCACGCGTGTCGCACTTAAATATTTATGCGTTATAAACAATTGGAATTATTTTGTGCATATGTGCAGCGTTTATAGTGTTCCATTATCCTGCTAAGCAACCAAATAGTTTCGTTCCAATTTTTATCATTTTTAACCAAAATTAACTTTTGTTTACATAGTGATGTATATAAAATCAAAACATTGAAACTACAACCTATTATCCGGCTTTTTTTTCAACTCCCCAAAGCTGAAATCCAATTCAATATGATTTTTTGACACTTCTTCCAAATTTATGAATATAGCAAATATTAATTGATATTTTTATTGACTAGTTCTTTCCATTAATGTTTAAAGTTTTGCAAAAATGCATTGACGCATTTAAATAAAAAAATTTAATTCGGTCTATCGGTTATTCTTGATCTTGTTTTTACATCACAAGCACTGTGAGAATACATAAAACAGGGTTGTCAGTCAAATATCTGTTCCCTAGTTAAAATACTCATTATGAATACGGTACTAGTAAAACCTTCGCCAAATCTTAAAGCTTTTAATAACTGATGAATGCTTTAGAGCTAATTTAATGATTTTTTATGCATAAGGCCGTCAGTGTTTAAGTTGAAATTTTTAAACTTTGCATCAACGTTACTATGCTCATAAAAACACACGCAAAGAAACCCTATATTGAATGACTACGCTTTCCGTCCTTGTTTAGGTAGAACACTGAGAATAGCGATTATTTTTGTCACAATGTCACATCAGCTGTCATTTGAAAAACAAAGCGCTGAAAAATTATTTCTGAAGTCTAAACAAATTTGATTCAATATCAACTGATTATAAATTTAAACAACAACTTAGTATACAGGGTGATTCAGGAAGTTCTGAACAAATTTCTCCAGCTTATTCCTTGGCTCATTTCATGAAGAAAAGTCCACTAGGACCATGTCCGAAAATGCAAGGGTGCGAAATGGCAGCGGGTTCAAAATTTTCGGATTGGCGGTCGGAGGGTAGTAGGGTAAAATTGCTAACTTCTGAGCCAGTGGTCGGATTTTTTTGTTTTTGGGCTTGTTGAAAAGGTCTGTAAGAGGCCTTTCTGTTGCTGCAGCAGAGATGAGCGTAAACTTTTACTTTTTGTCGTTATTCACTTTTAAAAAACCGGACAAAAATCACTTGTACTTGAATACCTGTAAATACTACTTACTTCTTTAGGCACTGATGAATGGACGCTTACTTGATTCAGCCTCCTGATACAAGAGTTCAGAAATTTTTATTATTGTGCGTTCAGTAAGCATCATTTATGGCTTTGTTCACGCACGTGTCCGTTTTAAATTTCAATAACATAAAATAAAAAGCGTGTTAATTTACAAAAACAAATAAATGTGTGCTGTTATTTCGCTTCCAAAAACAAAACCAAACATTTTTGCATTTCAGTAAAATCGTCATAACATTGGAACGGTAAGACCTCTGGGCTTCGTTTAGGTCATTTTGGAAAAAAACATAAGTTATCTGGCTGAGCAAATTGAGGTTATGTGAATTTTTTTTTTCATTTTTTCCGAAAGCTCGGTATCTCGGCGATTTGGGTTTCTTCTACTTTTTTTTATTGATTCTGAAAGGCCTCTTAAAGACCTTTCCAACAAAAAAAATCCGACCTCTGGCTCAGAAGTTAGCAACTTTACCCTACTACCCTCCGACCGCCACTCCGAAAATTTTGAACCCGCTGCCATTTCGCACTTTTGCATTTTCGGACATGGTCCTATTGGACTTTTCTTCATGAAATGAGTCAAGCAATACGCTGGAGAAATTTGTCCAGAACTTCCTGAATCACCCTGTATAATAGATTCTAAGACTTAGTAGATTTGTTTTTGGAATTTATTGCAAAATGTATAATTTCTAAGCGATTATTGTTGTTTTTTAACCAGATACATACAAAAATTTAATACAACTGTTATGAAATGCACACAAATCGCAAGAGAAAACAAATACTACATCACTTTAAATGGCAGACTGACACTGAAATATTACTCTCAGTCACAAACAAAACAGTCATCAGATTCTCTTCAAAATTTTAGGTGATATTATGTCAAGGAGAATCGCATATCTACGATATTGTTGAAATACCATTGTTTCTATTTTCCTTTCTTTAGATTATCAACCCACTTGACATTCGATAAAAAGATAAATATTAGTTATACTCAAGATCGCGCATTTCTTTTGAACACTTCCTTTCCGACCAAACTTAAGGTTAAATAAACTATAATATAACTATTCCCCTCGTATATTTAATTAAGCAATGAAAATATTTAAAAATAATAAAAACTATTTGATGATAGTTATTTTAATTAACTTTGAAACCAATGTTAACTAATGATAATCGCAAAATTCCGGTCATTGTACCAGCTTAAGCTACTACTATTATTGACTTAAAGAAGGTTGTTGGCAAGTATGAATGTGTCAAAATGTGATTTATGACAGTATCATCTTGATATGTGTCAGAATATGTTGTACAGCATTGCTTTACCCCTTTTATCGTATACATTTTTATTAAATAGTTAACAATTTTTTAAACTTCTCATTGGTTTTTGTGGATTATTATAACTTTTAATTTGAATTTAATTAAAATAATTGTTAGGATAAACGAAATAAACAATTTCCACCACATTATTATTAATCCAAAAAGAACTTTAATAAAAACTTAGTGTGAACATAAATGACAAAGTAAATTATTTTTAAATATAAAAAAGAACACAAAGAATGATATAAATCCTTTCTCTTTTGACAGGTACAGACACTAAAACACAGGTTCATATTATTGAATGTATGTGTATACACATAGTGCATTCTTTTTAAAATTTGAACTTAAAAATACATTTCCGTCAAACATTTAATCACTGATACCCTCTGTGGACAACAGACACTCGAAGAAAAACATATGTAATTTTTAGGTTACTAACTGCCGCATTATGTTGGTGAGTTTCGTTTCTCATTGGCTTGGTTCAATAACCAGTGATGCAAATTTAGCTCTTTTGGGGCTAGATTTAGCTCTTTTAAACCTTGCAAAACGCGAAAAAAAATGTCAGTAGCGCTTCTTTAGAAAAAACGCGTAATGTGTACGCGTTTTGAGTTTGTATTTAGCCCGTTTTGTACACAACACCGATTTTGCTAAAGAATGTTAATTTTTTTTGTACTTTGGGCATTCAAGTTGTATTTTTGTTGCTAATGGTTTTGAACAACTGTTAATTTATATTGATGCATTACTATGAATGACGGGCGAAATATTTTCAAAAATATATTCATCTTCATTGACCACACATGCTAAGTTTGTTTCTATTTTTGTATTGGTTATCGTCAAAAAATATCTCAAGGTATGGGAAGCAGAATCCACTTTTATTCATGTAGATGCAAGAGAAAAACAAAAATGTCAGACAATGCTGGTCCCGTCAAATTGCTTTTCCAAAGGGGAAAGTTACAATTTAATAAAAAGAAGTTGCGTGTGAGATACCAATGAATATGCCCTCCTTCAAATGACAGCCGGGGCTTCGGTGGTTGGCGCGAAACCGAGATTTAAATTTTCGATAACTGGCTGATAGATCAAGCAGAATTCTGGCTTATTGCCATATATCTGCGACTTATGGAACCCCCACAAGAAAAGTCTCACTTGCTTTCACGATGCCTCTGCGTGAGATAACCCTAACCCTATTTCACGATGCCTCTGCGTGAGATAACCCCAAAATCGGTCGCGCAGAATGTCCATTGTATCATCAGCTGTGTATCAAGTAGCGACATCCTGTTGGAACCAGATGTCGGCGTCGGTAGCGCTCTCATTTGACGGTGATAGTAATGCCATCATCGTCTTCGAAGAAACACTGAGCGTTGATGCCTACGGACCACAATTCAGACCAAACAATGGCATTCAATTTGTAATGACTGGTATATTCCTATATTCGGCAATGCTTGTTTGTGTACCGGTTGATTCGAAACTGGGTGTCGTCGCCACAAGGGAAGACCCATTTTGATAATAAAGTTTTAATATTTGCAGGTATTATAACTGTAACTTGCCATGTTGATTTGTCTCTATTGTCTGAAAAATAAATAACAGGAACTAACAATAGAAAAAACAATGTAACCGCCATGGACTGCCAAACTCTACCGGTCCCTATTGGAAACCACTTATTTATTAAGCGCGTTTTAGCACTTTTGGGATTTTTCTAGTTGTTTTCGTTATTTGGCGCGTTTTAGCACTTTTTTGGTAGTTCGACGGCGCGTTTCGTTCCTGCAGAGTTGGCATCACTGTCAATAACCTAGAAACCTCTACCACAAAGAGAGTGAGTGGTATTGCTTATCTGTTTTCCATATGACATTTTGATTTCCATAACGTTTAATTTGCACATAAACGTCAATAAACTGTATGACCTAGAAATATGACCTAGAACTCTGTTGATTCACAATGAGCATTTCTTTCAGGCACTTCATTTTGAATACACTGCCAGCAAAACTAAATATAATAAAATCAAATATAGTACGTTGACATCATGAATCAGGTATGTCTATGGTATTATTATAATTATTAATTATATGTATGTAACCTTATATCAGGACTAGACCATTCATAGGGGGGATTCGAAAGAGTTAGAATAACCACATTATGTAACCCATAATCACATTATTATTATTAGAAGTGAATAATAGTCCAATACGAACATTAATCCCAAAGGTTCTTTACTATAGTGAGGCATATAATAGCGGCTGAACGTTCTTGATAAGGCCACGTTTTATAAGCAGAGGTGATATGAAAATTTTCGGTGGGCTCACAAGTCCTGCATAGGAAATTAGAATTTAATTTGCAACGATATATGGTTTACAAACTGTTCGCACAGGACGTTGAGTCTCTCGATGAGGATGGAATATGGTTTCATCATATGTTGCTGTTTTTATGACTGTGGATTATCTCCGCAACTTTTCATCATTATGTGGCAAAAGATTTGCCAAGTTGTATTAATTATGAGCCAGGAAAATAAAACATCTCTTCTGTACGACACATAGAACTTGGCCCTATCACGAACTTCGTCAAAGTCATCAAGTTGTTTGCCAAATTGTTATACGAAAAAATTAAAGAACCACCCGCCATACTAATAGATTTCACATGTTTCTTTTTAATATTTTCTATTATTTCAAAATACATTTCCTGAAAACTTGTGCGATACGAGCGACGAATAAGAAGAGGGGCTATTCTACGATTTGGCGAAAATCGAATGCGTGAAACTAGGGATGTTCGATTAAATGAGTAATCAGGCAGCCTGGTTAATCAACTTCTTGATTATTCGAATAATTGATTAATTATACATTTTGATTAATCATTTTTACGGTTAATCGATTACTCTGCATTTTGATTAATCAGTATTCATGATTAATTGCATGGCAAAATAAGTAAGGTAGAAGCAGTAGGAATTGAAGGCATTTTGTATGTATTTCAGGAGCCGACCTTGCCAAATTCAACTGATTGAAATTGCCAAGCTGTATTTATGTCAGGTGATGTCAGGAGGAATTGTTGTAATTTTAGGCAACAACCAAAATGACAAGAACAATTTTAATGTGCTGTTTTAACGCTACCACCTGTAGTAGATACATTTTTGAATTGGTATAAACAACATTTGACAAGGTCGGACCACAGCGACAAGAAAAAATTGAAATCAGCTGTTCTAACGCTTCCACCTGTAATAGATACATCTTGATTAATTGTTTAATCACAAAATAGCTTAATCAAAAATTTGAATAATTCACGTTTTTAGGTTTTCGCAGTTTGAATTTTTTCAACAGCCTTCTGTACTCGAAATGTTTAAAGCATAGGGTAATGACATATAGAGTAGCCAAGTCTCTCAGTAAATTGATGACATTTGGTGTGTTGCAGATGGGCGGTTGGATGTTGGAATGTGTTGCTTCAATAATATCAGATGAAGGCAATGGCTCAAACTAACCAATAATAAATCAGAAACGGCATTTTGTTTTGTGCGTTAACATTTTTTGTGTAAATAAACCTGAAATATATACTAACAATAAAGTATAACAAACAATTTCAAAATACGTTTAAATTCCACAGTCTTTCATCAAAAACGACATGGAAATTTTGAGTCAACAATTTTTTTTAATTCCACCTGGTGTAAGTCAATTTACGTCAAATAAATCTCAATTGCACCTACCGCACCGCGAACCGTATGCAAGGAAATGTCAGATGAGAAGAATTGCAGCTCTATATGACATTATTCTGTGATTTAAATGTTTCGTTTGGTTTGTATAGTATACTAGCTGGACCCGGCCAACCTCTTTTGCCTTCAAAGTTTTTGTAATGCCAAAGGGTGAACAATATTTGTTGTTCCATTACGTTGCAAACTATAGTTATGGCTGTTATATCGGTTTCTTTCAAAGGGGCGTGGCATCGCCCTCGTCCACCCTAGCATATATACCAAATCTCATCTTCATATCTCTGATAGTTCATGAGATATAGCCATTTTAAATTTCAAGTAGTATGGACGGTGCCACGCCCCTTTATCCAATCACAACCAAGTATAGCCAAGGAGTATCAGCAGGTCGTCAATACCACATTGTGAAATTTGCATAACAATCACTTTTCGTCAAACATCTCTCTATCACACCGGCCGCATCACGAAGAGTGTGAAAGGTAACGTCAGATGAGCCAAATATTCTCTCTAGTCTGAGATTACTCTATGGAGAGATGTTTGACGAAAAGTGACATACACCAGGTGGAATTACAATAACTTCTTGCTTTAATTTTTCATGTCGTTTTGGTGAAAAACTGTGAAATTTAAATGTGTTTTACTCTTTTTTATTGACTGTTATTGTTAGCATACATTTGTGTTGTATTTAATACAATAATTTTAACACACAAAACGAAATGCCGTTGTTGTTAGTTTGAACCATTGCCTCTATCTGGTATTAGTAAAGCAATTCTTTTCAACATCAAACGTAAATATCACACCAGGCCAAATGTCATAAATTTGGTGGGAGAACTATTGGATCTACTATAAGTATTAGTCTATGTTTTATATATATAGATATTTGTTTGGTGAACACAATTATTCAAATGAGATTAATCAATATTCAAATTAATTAATTAATTATAGTTTTAATAAATCAGAATTTCTGATAATTCGATTAACTGATTCATTACGATATCGAGTAATCAAAATGTTGACTAATCGATTAATCGCAGAACCCTGCATGAAACAGATCCCTACACTCGTATTTTCTGTAAATGATCTCTTCTATAGGAAACAATTATCTTTTTGGTAGATTTAAGCCGAAACAGCTGTTGTTAAACATCTGTTTAAAATCTTTAGTTTGACTTTGACTAAACCCTATCGAAGCCCAAATTAAGTACGAGGCAGACTTGTCGGCAAAAAGACTACACGCTATAGAACAGTGGATCCGAGAGTATTGTATAATGGTAACACGACGAGCTTCTCATCATGATTAAAAGCTACAAAATTAAAATATTAACCGGAATATTGGTGATTTCGGAAATAGTACAATATAAAGGCCTTCGGTGGTGCAATGGTAGTGTGCTCGGCGCTTGTGCATGAGAAGGTGGGTTCGATCCCATCTTAAATTTATTTCGACGGCGGTCACCTCGCTTAGTGACGGCGACACTATCGAGTATTTAGCCATGAGAAAGCTTCTCAGAATACCGTTCGGGAGCCGGTGTAAAACAGTAGGTCCCAATCAGTGAGTGTAAAACTAGAACGCGCACAGCTCACTGGTTTGTGAGAAGCTCTTCATTCTTTATATATATTTAAATGGAAAATGTTGTTTTGGTTAATGTGTGAGAAATTCATACTATAAGCTTACAAAGTCAGGTAGGTTCTTTTGACAATTATAATTTGTAGTTTAATTTGAATTACCTCTATAAATGCAAATTCAAACTACCATTGGCAATTTTGAAAGCATTTCTGGCAGTTTTGGTTTTCAAATAGTTTATACAGTACAGGTTATCAAAGCCATAAACCTATACATATAAAATTCTTTCAAAACAGAATTACCAGCAATCGAACAAATTCAAATTTCATTACAATTGGCAGCCGTTTCCACAACCTGCATTTGCATTGCCTGAGCAAATGCAAATTAAAAACTTTGCCGTTGCAAAAAAAAACCTATGTACGGTTATAATATTCGCCGATATTTCGTAAGCTTGTATTTTTTAAGATTTCGTGTGAAATGTTGATCTTAGTACGGGCCAAGATCTGAAACTGGCTTTTTGGGGAATTGGAGCTGTAAATAACTAAAGCCATAAATAATTACACTATCTGAGTTCTCATCTGAGTCCACTGTCAAAAAACTCAGGTTACAACTCGTCTGAGTGCAACAGAAACCATCTGACCTAATTAGATTCGCTATTGCACTTCATATTTATTTAAATCAGCTGTTGATTGTTATGCTTTGTCATGTAAACCATAGAGCAATATATCAAGAGTGTGCAACAGCTGTTTTTCTTGGACTGGCAATAGTTGAAAGCATAGATAAAGGAAATAAGTAGATATCGCACAGGCGTTGTCAAGTACTACCACTAGGTGCTGTGTTGTCGTTTTGTAACTCTCATTGAAGTTTCTCATAACCATAGATAAAGGAAATAAGTAGATATCGCACAGGCGTTGTCAAGCACTACAACTAGGTGCTGTGTGGTCGTTCTGTAACTCTTAACTCTCAAAGTTTCTCATAACATTCACTGACGTTTATTCAACACTGTGGGAAATTTGATACATACAAAAAAAGTATCATTTTCCGGGCTGTGATACTCGAACAACTAACTTAATTTTTTGTATGTCGTTGTGTCCCCCACTTTCAAGTTCAAATTTTGTTATTTTAATTATGTGTATTTTTGTTTACTGTTAATGTTGGTGTTCGTTTGTGTTGAATTTAAGAGCAACGGACCACAAAACAAAAGCAAAATCCCTCTTGATGTTGCCTACCACACCTATTGTTATAACCTGTTCTAAATACATCTCGTAAGGTATATTTTGTTTGGGATCAAACGTTGTAATTATTGCATTCAGCTCCATCTAGAAAATATCCCATTGAACAAGAAATTTCCCGCGGCATGTGCGATATCTAGTTAATTCCTTTATCTATGGTTGAAAGTTACTGGAATATTTGGAGTTCTCATAGAGTTCAGCTTTCAGAAGGCAAACCAAGCATGAAACATAATTTAAAAGAAATTATCATTAGTCAAAACTACTTTAAAATGCATTGTCTTCAACCAAACACCCATAAATATCATTTAAATGTATTTAAATCCAGTCACTTATCGTTTATTCTTTCATTACACTATATTCTCTACTAGTACTCCAAGAGCCAAGTCCAACAGCTGCCTACATCAGGAGTTTCGATAAAACAGCTGTTAAGGGGTTTCGGTAAAACAGCTGTTCGACTTGGTAGGTGGAGTACTAGTTGAGAATAGAGTGTAATGAAAGAGTAATGGTATTGTTTCAGAATTCCACAAATAAAGACTCACACCTCAATAACGTCTCCAAATTATTTAGCTGTACGAGTATTACGAAAATCGACGTTCTATGAAAATTGTTTTTCGAGAACTTCAAGCAACATATGGTGGCACATTTCTGGCTAAATGGATACGTAAATAACAACATTTCCGCATTTGGGCTGGTGAGCAACCCGAAGCTATTCTCGTACTTCCGTTACATTCCACAAATATTCACTTTTTGGTGTGGTTTATGGGCTGGTGCATATTTCTTTAATCGGTCCATATTTCTTTAAAAATGAGGCCGAACAGAACATAACCGTAAATAGCGAGCGCTGTCTCACCCAGATAACGGATTTGTTGATACCTGCAATTGAAGCACGTGATGTCGGCGACATTTGGTTTCAGCAAGACGGTGCTATGGTACATACAACTCGCGAAGCAATGGCTTTATTGAGAAACTTTTTAGGAGACCAGCTAATATCGCGTTCCGCACCCGCCAACAGGCCGCCTAGATCGTGTGATATCACTCCTCTGGATGTTTTCTTTGGGGTTATGTATGTGAAGTCAAAAGTCTTCGTCGATAGGACAGCTACGATTCCAGACTTGAAAGCCAACATTACCCGTATAGATACCGGAGTGATCGAAAATTTGACTTTCGGAATGGAAACGGCCAACACTTAAATCAAATTTTCTTGAAAAAATAAGTGTCACACATATTTCTTTCGGGCCATAATAAAGATTCCGACATCCGATCCTTTTTCAAATGTTGTATTTAAAATTAAAAAAAAGGTCTAAATGAATCACCCTTTAAGTTCACATTAAAACCGAGTTTACCAGAGAAAAGCCGGCAGACTTTGCTCTGGGATAAATCTCGAATAAAAGAGAGTTCGTTTGCAATTCGAGGCCTAAGAAATATCACGTTACCGGCAGTTATTTTTGCAAATACAAAACAAAGTTAAACACTTCTTAGTCATCGATGTATTATCATTTTTATTCGAGCGTATAATAACTACTTTGTGCTTATTTCTTTAACGTTTACAAATAAACAAAAATCCCCCACAAAAAACAAAACATGTAGCATGTAATTTACCAGGTTCGAATCGAACCTGTTGCTCCGATCACTGCACACTATTGAAACCTGTATGTGTATGACGTGATACCACATTGATGTTCTATTCTGAGTATGGAGCGATCAGAAAACAAGAATCTTAACCATATTTTTGTTGGAATCCAATTGATTTTAATGCGATTGTTGTTGTATCTTAATAATTTTGCTCCAGTCAACAGGCGCGCGCAACCCTTTGGCTGTCTCGTGTATTGTGTGGTGTATTGTGTGTTGTATTGTGTGTTGTATTATGTTCTATATGAATTTCAATTTGGTTTGTTCGGTTGTTGATTTGTTCTTTTAAAACCGATCGACGGTTGACGACGAGCAATCAGTTCTTCGCCTTAGGAGTACGGAGAAGCTTGGCTTCCTAAGCGGAAAAATTTTGAAATAAAGTTAATTGAAGGAATAAAAAAAATAAAAGATAATTAACAAGAAACAGATAGCTAAAGTGTGATATTGTGGAACAAATAGAATTAAAACTGAATTAATTAAAAAACAAAAAAGAAACTGCAAACAAAGTTCTTTATAAGTGTTGCGATTAATTGAAGAATCGCGAAAATTATAGGGAAAAAAGTTTAATTAAATTTTTGTTTTAATGAAAAATAAAATAAATTGTGAAACGAATTTAAAATAAGATACGAAAAGTCATAGAATTATTTAAGAAATAATTTTTGTGTACTTTTTAAAAACAAACGTTTAATAATAGTAATACAAAAATAAGAATATTTTTTAAATTATACTAAGGTGAGTTTAAAAAATATTTCAAATATTAATAACATATTTTTGTATACCGTTAATGTAAAAATATGTTCAGAGATATGAATATTCTTTTGGATTTTCAATGTATGTGTATGCACTTTAAAGGATAATAAAAGAAAAGGTTGGCAACTTTATTGTGAGAATTTCGATGGCTTACGCGGCGTCGTTCAGGTATACCGCGATTTCGAGATTTTAATCCAACAAACATATGTTTTGCCGTCCAAAAATCAGCTGTTTATGGAAACGAAATCGACGTATACGTCAATATGGCTTATTGATGCTTCACACAAAATCTAGATTTTGAAATAAAAGCATAAATGAGGGATTGCGGAAAGAGGATTTACCTTATAACCCACGTTAATTTAAAAATAATTTTTAAGTTTTTTTGTAGTGTTTCAACGAAAACTCGAGGTGTACGAAGATGCCATTTAAAACGTGTACAACAATGTGAATATGTCAAACCTAGATTCCCTCCGTCTTTAATTATAAGTACATTCACCTTGCTGACGAAATATTTCGAGAAATCAGCTTACTTTTCTGTTGGGAATCAGATGGTTGACTGAAAGGAATCTATAAAAAAAACAGCAGACAGTTGTCCGAGGCCTTCGGCCACGGGCTGTCCCTGCAGGCTGTGTCAGAGACACGGCCATTAAGTTTAACGTAGAATACGCCATCCGATAAGACAGAAAACATATATAACAATAAATGATAAATAACATAAGCAAATTAATTTATTTATTTGATAGTTACTTTTGATAATATACATAAGCTTATGGTAGGAAAAATAGGAGAAATATGTTTTTTTATTTTAATTTACTAAACGTCAACTGCCAGCTGCTGTCAAACATTTGCTTATTTTGCTTATTTGGCAACACTTTCATTTAACATAAAAATTTATGAATTAATTTTTCCATATATTTTTTATAATTATGTATCCATGTTATATTCAAATTCACATTTAACATTTTGTTTCACTTAAATACAAAAGTAACTATACGAAATTTCAATATTTCATCAATCAAAACAACAGCCGTAGGTTTGTGTCCACACTGAAACAGCAGCATAATTTGTGTTCACGCTACAAACTCAAACACTCAACCAAACACCACACATATGTTTGAGTGTATGTGTTTAAACAATTTTTATTTGAGAAATTTAAATATTAGGAAGATATCAACCAATATGAAATGTGTATCAAACGAAAGATAACATCTTCGTTTACCTACAAAAAAATTTAAAAAAAAAGTTATCTCGCCGTTTCCTCATAATCAATGAAATAAAGATTACAACAATAACAATCTGACATGACTCCCTATACCGTAAGGTAAGACGTATTCTACGCCAAAAGGAGATTTCGATTAAGTGGCGTTCAGGTATATCAAGATTTCGTCATTTCAACCCACAGTACGTGTATTTTGCCGTACAATAATCAGCTGTTTATGCAAATGAACTCGCGAAACTACGAAATCGTGGTATACCAGAACATAACATTACATTGCAAGCAAGGCATGCGCTAAATTTCAGCTACAAGTTAATATTAGATTTATTTAGATTGTTGTTAAATATTAACTGTTAAAAATCAAGTCTAGATGTCTGTCCACAATAAAAGATGTTGTACTACCAATTTTTTTTAAAACGTCATTAAAATCTGCAAATCTGCAGTTTTTATAACAAATTCTGCGTTATTTTAAGTTCATATTTGATTAAAATTAGTCACTCTCTTAATACAACATAAAGTTAACAGTTCTTAAATCAAATCTTTTAACAGTTAAGAAATTGTTAAATAATAAATTAATCAAAGCATTTGTGTACGTGAATTAGTGTGAATACGTATCCCAAATCTGAATGTATGCTGTCTCGAAATCTATATATTAAAACTAAGATTTCTTCTATAGCAGCTGTTATTTACTAAAATGAAAACCATATGTTTTGTTAAAATCAAGCTTTCAAAAAGTAGATTTCGCGTGCAGCATTATTAAGATTCGTCGGTGGTGCAATGGTTAGTGTGCGCGGCTCTTGTACATGAGATCCTGGGTTCGAACCCGGCTCTGACCTCCTTCAAATTTTCTTTCGGCGGCGGTCACCTCGCATAGTGACGGCGACACTATCGAGTATCTAGCCATGAAAAAGCTTCTCAAATTACCGTTCCGAATCGGTGTAAAATTGTAGGTCCCAATCAGTGAGTGAAAACTGGAAAGCGCACAGCTCAGTGATTGTGAGAAGTTCTCCCCAGTCCCTTCATGGGATGTAATGGGAAACCATTTATTTATTTTATTATTAAGATTTAAGTGATTTTATTATAATCTAGATAATTTTCTATACAAATTGATCTGCCGAAGTAATATATGTATATGATTTACAACCTATTCTGTTGATAAAATTTTGGAATCAAATTAATATTTTTAGTGATGAAATGGTTTTGGATATTATCAGCTACAATCAATACTACATATTTTTTATTCTATACTTATTGGCATTGGCACACACAACAACATGGATTTATTCAAATGGTCTATCCATTAAAGGGATTTTAACTTTAACATTTGCAGTATTCTGCAAAATCCTTACGACATGTCAATAATTGTGAACGTCCTATGTTCATTAGACCTCAAAATAGCCTAAAAAGAAACTAATAAACTTTGTTTAACATTTCCACTGAACAGCTGATATTTCGTACAAGAATCAGCATGCTAAGTGGAAACGAAGTCTAATCAAAAGTTTTACTGTTATCTTGTTAATTAGTAATTTTAAGTAACAACTATTTGACAAAAGTTTGCTTTCGAATTAATCTTTTAATTCAATTTTTAATATATTTGTGGTTAAACAAAAATTTGACTTGAAAACTTTTTAATTAGGTAATATTTGACAAAAATTGGTTGATAATACTATTATATTAATCCTCTATCAAATGTTAAGCAATGACTCCACTTTTGTGCAAGTCGCTTTGTAAGGGAAATTTCTTTGTTTTGACGTTTGCCGCGTAAGTTTTCGAGGTTTACGCGTTTACGAGGCTCTTTCGAGTTTGCATGAGGACCACTATTGTTCTCGCAAAAATTTCATTGTTTCACAGGATGGCTGAACTAGTAGAGTTGACGCATTAGAACAGCTGATTTTGCTTTCTTATGACGCAACTGTCAAATTCAGTGTATTTGGATACTGCACATTTTTGTTTACATTATTTATTCGTATGGATTTGTGTTGAATTTGACAGACACTTACAACAAATCATACTGCGATAACCTGTACGTGTTCGGCCATGGTTCGGCAAATGTTGTCGAAATGACGGACTTCAATTTCAGGTAGAAAAAAGTTCGTTCTCATGACCCGATTATGAACGTCATTCGTTCCAGCCGGCCTCATGTTTGAAAAAAAATATGGGCCGATGTGGTCGTCTTTCGGAACATGGTAATGGCAGCTCATGAACCTCTCTGGTTTGCTCTTGTTATTAAGCCAGAAATAGGCCAAATCGCTGAACAACACTTTGTTCGAAAACAGTGATTTTCTTCAAGTTTACAGCTCAATAATTTGTAGACGCTGTGCAGACCTAAGAATTCAACGATGAAATATCAAACTATACCTGACAAAAATACCATGACAGTTTGATCTGTTATAAAAGCCCTACAGCAAAAAAATCTAACAGGTTTTGTTGTAATTTGCATATAACAGATTTCTGCTGAAAATCTTTCCTTTAAGTTTTTTTCTAAATAGAACATTTTAATATTTAACAAATTGTGTCCGCAATTAATTCTTTGAAACTTTGTAAACAAATAAATTAAACAACAGCGAAAAATGTAAACAAACTTTGACATCGCCTGTGCTACGGCTACCACTTTCTGAATACACTTTTGGGGAACAATAATAGGATGCATTTAAAATTTGAAAAAGTTAATGATATTTTCATTATAAAGCACTATGATTGAAATGTAATTGACATTTGCAAAAGGAAAATCGTCTAAAACGTAGCTTATAAAACGCCCTTTCTCATTGTATTAATGTAAATTTCAGTAAATTTTTACGATTCACAATGTTTATATTCAACAAATCATTAATTAGGAAATTGGAATTTTTTGAAATAAATAAAAACCAACATATAAACGTATATAAATATAAAATAAGATTTCTTTCAAATAGTAGTACATATAATCCGTTAATTAAAATCTAAAAAAATGTACTCATAGTATTGTTTACTTCTTTGAATATCAACCGATAAATATGAATCTTAAATTGCTAAAAAAAAAAACTAAACAATTGTTTCATGGGTGATGTTAAACGTGAATAAACCTTTAAGAAAGTTTTTAATTCTAATCATACTAAAAATCTCACGTTAAACGCCACTTGAACACCTGTTGTGCACTATAAAAATCAGCTGTTTTTATTTTACATTTCGTAATGTAAAATTATAGCAAAACCATATTGATATACAGCTTGATTATAGCAATATCAAGACTACAATATATTTCTTTATGTATAAGTATTTCATATTTATAATCGGAAAATCCGACTTGTCTGTCACAGTGTAAACGGAGTATGATTTGAAAATTGAGATAACAAGAAAGCTGTTTTTTTTATTAAATAAATTTTATAGTTTAGCAACAATTAGAAGTAAATAATAATGGATCTTGTTTTTAGCCATATGACACTGCCACCTGTTGATTTGGAATGTCACTAACAAAATTCCATCTAAGCTTAGTGAATTAGAAATGTATGTAATTTTCTATAACTTCTATGAACAGTTAAAATTGCTGGAACTTTTATTAATTACAATCCATAAGTTGTACATATTTCATATCAATTCCAATAAATTACAACAAATATATTAATCATATTCAGTAATAATGACTCACATACCTGCTTAAGACAAAACGATTCTTTATATTCATTTCATTATCTTTTTCAAAATAGTTTTTCTTTTCATATTTACCAACTAATAACTTGAAATGCTAATGAATGAGCAACAACATTATATACCTATGAATATTTATATTTCAATAGGAATCTGAAATAGTGTGGACCATATGTCAATATCTACATGAACATACAACAGTCAGTAGCGAGGCAGGGATAAGAAACATTTTAGTACAATAACCATAAATAGATTGGGTTTACATTTTAGAAATTACATTCATATCTTTGTATTACAGCTTTAAATTTTCAAAGTACATATACATTTTTATTGTAAATCTGTATAGATTTCAAAGTATTGTTGAGAATATTAAAAATAAAAGAATACTCAGGCTATGTAGAATAGTTGGCAACGCATTGTGTTTACATTGTAATCGAAATCTAGATATTTCGTTCAGACAGACAGCTGTCTTTCAATACAAGAATATTCGGTTAATTCACTTGAAACTTTAAAATACGAGATTTGTGATATAATGTAAACGGAGTATAAAATCGTAAATCCCATTTAAATGACAGAGTTGCACATCCCTCTTTATTGTAACCGCCACTACGCTTCTGAAGTAATTCACTTTGTAAATCATGTTTAATGTGGGTTAATTTTGTAATACCAATGTATACATAGTAATTCCCTAATAATTAAAATACTTGTTAAACTCTTGAAGAAACCAATTGCAATATCCGACAGGTGTTATATATATGTGACAGGTTTAATGTAATAATAGAAAATAATCTTTTTTTTAGAAAGCTTTTTTTCTCCAAGCATTCAAAAACAATATAATTTGTGTTGCTTACTTTTTAAGGATGTTAATGAGATGGCTCAATATACTGCAGTTAAAGCTTTATTTAATAATTTCCAAATTTAAACGATCTAAACATTACACCAACTAACCACAGACCAACTTGTCAAAGGATACATTGCGAGAGATAAAGTTGAAAACCAAATTGCTAGTAACGGGTTTTTCAACAGAGACGCTACAAAAGTAAATCGATAGGGACAGCAAACGATACCATATTTTTTCCCGCTCTTTTGACATATCTCTTCAGTAAGGTTTGCCATTTCATCATGGAAAGATATACGAGCCAACAACGAGTCGAAATTATTAAAATTTACTACCGAAATTTGGAGTCAGTGGCCTCAACTTTAAGAGCGCTACGTCCAATTTATGGTCGTCATAATCGTCCTACCAGATCAACAATTGAGAGTCTAGTGGACAAATTTGAATCCACAGGCACAGTACAAAATGTTCCCGTGCCAGTGAGACAAAGAAGTGCCCGTAGTGTCGAGAATATTGCTGCCGCTGAGGCTTCAGTTCAAGAAAACCCAAATGTGTCTCTCACACGCCGTTCTCAAGTGTTGGGCATCTCTGTGAAGTCGTTGTGGCGAATTTTGAGAAAAGATCTTGGCCTACATCCTTACAAGATCAAATTGACGCAAGAACTGAAGCCGCTTGACCACCATAAGCGTCGTATGTTCGTGAATTGGGCTGAGCAACAACTTGAAAATGATTCGGATTTTCATCGGAAAATCATCTTCAGCGATGAGGCTCATTTCTGGCTGACTGGCTTCGTCAATAAGCAAAATATGCGTTATTGGTCAGACAGCAATTCACACGTAATCCATGAGTCATCATTGCATCCCGAAAAAATTACGGTTTGGTGCGGTTTATGGGCCGGCGGCGTCATTGGGCCGTACTTCTTCCGGGATGATCAAGACCGGCACATTACTGTGAATGCGAATCGCTACCGTTCAATGATAACCGAATATTTTTGGCCGCAATTGGATAATATGGACTTGGAGGACATGTGGTTCCAACAGGACGGCGCCACAAGCCACACAGCGAATGCCACAATCAATTTATTGAAAACCAATTTTGGTGAACGTGTTATCTCACGAAATGGCCCAGTCGATTGGCCGCCTCGGTCGTGCGATTTGACGACGGTAGATTATTTCCTGTGGGGCTACGTCAAGTCTATGGTCTATGCCAACAAGCCAGCGACGATTGATGAACTTCGTACGAACATCGAACGTGAAATTGCAGCAGTATCGGCCGATTTATGCTTGAAACCCGTCGAAAATTGGGTTCAGCGTCTGGACTTCTGCAAGCGTGCCCGTGGTGGCCATGCAAAAGAAATCGAGTACCATACATAATGGCATCGAACGTACTTTCACAGGAATAAAGAATTTCATTGGTATCTAAAACCGGTTTTGTTTTATTTAAAAAAACTTTTGTAGTGCTCTTATTGAAAACCCCGTTATAACCGTCACCTACTCATATCTTTCAATCATACATTTTTATTTTTGTTATGATTGCTATTGACTTAGTTTGGTAGTTATTCGTTTTTGTTTGACAAATTGACATGAGAAATCACTTAAGCAATTTCGTAAATACCAAACATGGGTAAAATTATATCAGTCAACTTCTCAAACATTAAAACCAAAATATGTACTCGTAATTTCTTAAGATCTTCTTCATTATCGACATCACGGCAACCATACATGTACTACATATGACTAATTTTAATACTACCTAAATATAATTGTTGTATTTCTCCGTATTGTGTGTACTATAGCCAATACAAATCGACAATTCTCGGTTTTAACCGATAATTATTCTCATAAACTTATAAACAATCTATGGTATCATTTGATTGAATGCCATTGAAAATAAATCAAGATTAAATGATTCTTGTAATAATACTAACAATTAAATGATCCTAGAGTGACACGTCTGTGGACCGCTTAAATGAATACCACGTAGACCATGATACAAATACAAGGTAGTAGCGTCAGCCCAAATGATTTCCTTTGTTTACATTTCAACGTACCTAGTAAATGTCAAAGTTGTTTGTGTGAGTGCGTTCTCCTTTGATTTCATCATAGATTAATACTTATAGTAGATCTAATAGTTCTCCCACCAAATTTATGACATTTAGCCTGGTGTGATATTTACGTTTGATGTTGAAAAGAATTGCTTTACTAATACCAGATAGAGGCAATGGTTCAAAACATCGAACAAAATAACAACAACGGCATTTCGTTTTGTGTGTTAAAATTATTGTGTTAAATACAACACAAATGAATGCTAACAATAATGTATGCAGTCAATAAAAAAGTTTGAAACACAATTAAATTTCACAGTTTTTCACCAAAATTACATGAAAAATTAAAGCAAGAAGTTATTGTAATTCCACCTGGTGTATGTCACTTTTCGTCAAACATCTCCCTATCACACCGACCGCATCACGAAGAGTGTAAAAGGAAACGTCAGATGAGCCAAGTATTTTCTCTACTAAGATTTTCTCTACTAAGATTTACTCTATGGATTTCATCTATCTATGTTCACAATTGCACATGTATCTGTATATTTGTATCAGCTGATTTTGACTATAACTGGGTATGGAAATTACAACAATGCTAATGCAACTACCTTGTATTTGTATCATGACGTAGACTTTGTCAATTGTTATTGATGTTTTTTCTACATTGCACGTTGTCAGGACATGTTTGTAATTTCGACTAAAACACTTTTTCATAGAAATAATAATAATTTAAACGAAATTTGTCTGTACTTTCCGTTTTGTTGATTATTAGATTAGTAGAATAATTTTGAAATGTTTGTGTTTTGTTTGTTAACATCAGCCTGTCAACTAAACCACAACAAATCAGTGGATATGGGTTGATTTGAAACACCAAAGCTGGTTTTTGCACTGATAAAGACATATCGCACAGAAACTACAAAAGAGTCATAACTGATTTCAAATGTTTTGCTTAAGCTCCGTATTCAGTTCTTTTGAAATTTTCCTAAGAAATTTGGTCAATTATTTTTAAAGGGAAAATGTTGTTACGGAGAGTTACAACCTTGCAAATATTTCATTAATAATTTATTTGTAACTCATGTGGTATTACTTTAGTTTGTTAAAACGTCAAAATACTGGTTCCAAACAATTATAATCAATTTATTATCAAACAATTTCGTACGAAATACCCTGTAATTTATTTTGCGTACGAAATTTCCGCCAAGAACTGAGTACCAAGCAAGAGAAAGGTGAACGAAATTTTCTGTTCACGAAATTCTCGGTCGTACGAAATAACTGTGGTGTAACAACCCTGTAATTTATTTTGCGTACGAAATTTCCGTCAAGAACTGAGTACCAAGCAAGAAAAATGTGAACGAAATTTTCTGTACACGAAATTATCGGTATTTGTTATACACGTACTTCTTATGGCAACGAAAATTTCATAAAAACTGAATACAGCACTTTAAACAGAATAGCCAATGACTTTTTCTATCTCTTGTCAAAATATGTTGTAACTTTCTCTTTCCACTCGTAAAAGAAACAATAAATTAAAATACTGTATGAATATTTTTAAAAATTGTTATACATTTGTTAACTACCAATTTTTTGCCTCCAACAAAAAATTAGAATATTTTGAGTTATGACTCTTCTGTAGATAGGGTGCAATATTATTAAGCGAAGTTCACATTAGATGTGCTATCTTTACAAGTTAGCGATTATCGTTTGCTTTCTAGAGTCCCGTATTCAGTTCTTGCAAAATTTTCGTAAGAAATTTTGTCATTTATCTCTAAACGGAAAATGTTGTTGAGGAGAATTACCACATATCTCTGATTTACCTTTCAAATATTTCAATAATTCATCGTTGCACTTCATTGCTAAAATAATCGAAATGTTAAACTTCCGGTCCCAAACGATTGCTTTCGTGCGAAATAACTTTGGCGTAACAACCCTGTGCTTGATTTTGCCTACGAAATTTTCGCAAAGAGCTGATTACCAAGCAAATGAAAAGTGAGCGAAATTTTCGGTTCATGAAATTTTCGTTATTTTTTGTACACGTACTTTTTATCGCAACGAAAATTTCATAAAAACTGAATACCGGGCTTAGTAATGAAAACGCCAAACTGGCCATAATTTGAAGCTATACGCAAATATATTCGTCTTGCTCTAACGTATGATAAGTATACATTCTTGCAAATGTTTATTTTCTTATTTTTATATTTTAATTTACAATAACGATATTTAACGTCGATTTGCTGAACTATACCTAATGGCAACTTTACGCCTGTTTGAGACAGAAATATATAATCGTCTTGCTTTCATTCTGGCAAAAGTTAAGTTTCTTCTTCTTATGTCTTAATTCACAATAATGATAACTAACAGCGGAAACTTTGTGCCTGCTTCAGACAGAAATGTAAGCGGTAATTTCACCTGTCGCTTAATATCGTTTAGCTCTCCATACCAAATAAATGATAATCTAAGCAACCGATGTAACCAAAATACGCTAAATATCTAATTTATCTGACAGACATGTTGCGGAATATAATCGATATTTAATTTGTTTGCAATAACATTGTATGTTTGATCTTCTATTACAGTTATTTTTTTATCGGTAGTGGCAAATGATCAAGACGTTTTGAAAACCAAACTATTTATCTGCTACCTTTTGTTTTCATTTGATACGATATTTCTACAACTTGCGTCAGATGTAGCTGTAATAATAAACAATTTTGCCTTATAACTAGGTTTCTTACTTTTTCACACCACTTGCTGTTTCATAAATCTGATAAAGTTGTATGTGTGAACAAATCTGATAGTCTAAACTTCCCACAACAATTAATTACTCCACGATTTAAAAAAAGAAAAACAGAAAGAAAACTACTTGTCACTGTCAATAAAAAAAACATCGCTCAGACATTTGATAGTTATTGAATAAAATCATAGAGTAATGTTATATAGAGCTGCCATTCTTCTCATCTGATATTTCCTTTCACACTATTCGTGGTGCGGTCGGTGCAATAGAGAGTTATTTGACGTAAATTGACTTACACTAGGTAGAATTACAAAAATTGTTGACTTAAAATGTTCATGTTGTTCTGATGAAAAACTGTAAAAATTTAAACGTATTTTGGAATGTTTTGTTATATTTTATTGTTTGTATATATTTGAGGTAAATTTACACAAAAATGTTAACAAACAAAATTAAATTTCGTTGCTGATTTATTGTTGGCTGGTTGGAGCCATTGCCTGTACCTAGTATTATTAAAGCAATACTTTCCAACAGCCCATCTGCAACACACCAAATGCCATCAATATACTGAGAGAGTTAGCTACTCTATACGTCATTACTCTATGAATAAAATTTGTTGAATTGTATAAGAGTTAATAATATATATTAAAAAAAAAACTATATATTCCACTACGTTTGTGTTCAGAACGATCAAAATCAGATAGTCACGATGACAAATTAAAAAAAATTAATATTAAATATTGCAATGTTAATTAAGCAAGTGAGAATACGACTAGCTACTTGATATGGTAATACACAATTTCCAATGCATACTAAATGTCATGATAAGTTTGCTAGATGTTTAAAGTTCAGATGAAAACAATATTAAAGGGCTAATGATGAGATTGGACGAGCAGGAGCGTTAGGAATTTTAAATTCTAAATATTTTGGGGGGAAATATATCGATCTACTTTTGTAACCTGGCGTTTACACGGAACAGTTTTGCTACGACAGTAGCAATACATTCATACATTTTTACTACCACATTTACACTTCTCTCACTTGCCTCGTCCATAGAGTAAATCTTAGTAGTGAAACTATTTGGCTCATCTGACGTTTCCTTTCACACTCTTCGGAATGCGGTCGGTGTGATACAGAGATGTTTGACGAAAAGTGACATACACCAGGTGGGATTACAATAACTTCTTGCTTTAATTTTTCATGTCGTTTTTGTGAAAAACTGTGAAATTTAAATGTGTTTTAAACTTTTTTATTGACTATTATTGTCAGAATACATTTGTGTTGTATTTAACACAATAATTTTAACACACAAAATTAAAAGCCGTTGTTGTTATTTTGTTCGCTGTTTTGAACCATTGCCTCTATCTGGTATTAGTAAAGCAATTCTTTTCAACATCAAACGTAAATATCACACCAGGCCAAATGTCATAAATTTGGTGGGAGAACTATTGTTACTAATTATAACACGGTTCTCGCAAGGAACGAAACTTTAATAAGAGGTGAATACTAATGTAACGTTATACAAAATGTATCCCGGTATGCAGTTTAAACTAAATATTCGGTTCCCATACATTTGCATGTAAATTGTTTTGGCAACTGCAACTTTCATTTGCTTTTCGTGTGTGTGAGTAGTAGTCGCAGTTTCAGACGTACATATGTATCGGGTGTTTGTTTTAACCATAGAGTAATCTCACACTAGACAGAATATTTCGCTCACCTGACGTTTCCTTTCACACTCTTCTTGATGCGGTCGGTGTGATAGAGAGATGTTTGACGAAAAGTGACATACATCAGGTGGAATTACAATAACTTTTTGCTTTAATTTTTCATGTCATTTTGGTGAAAAACTGTGAAATTTAAATGTGTTTTAAACTTTTTTATTGATTGTTATTGTTAGCATACATTTGTGTTGTATTTAACACAATAATTTTAGCACACAAAACGAAATGCCGTTGTTGTTAGTTTGTTCGTTGTTTTGAACCATTGCCTCTATCTGGTATTAGTAAAGCAATTCTTTTCAACATCAAACGTAAATATCACACCAGGCCAAATGTCATAAATTTGGTGGGAGAACTATTGGATCTACTATAAGAATTAGTCTATGGTTTTAGCTTCATGAGAACTTAAAATGATAGTACAAGACAGAAATATATATAATATAGTACATAATTTGATGACATTTAATTTTTAAATATGATTTCCGGCATACGTCCGCCGTGGCTACCAGTTACATGGTCCATTCGATAAGTCAAACTTTTTACTACTTTTTCCAATAAATCTGGCCGTATGGCGTCAATGCTGGCTTTAATATTGGCTTCCAATGCCTCAAGAGTTGCTGGTTTGTCGGCATAATCCAATGCCTTAACCTAGCCCCATAAATCGCGCGAACGAGTGAACAGGACCACTTCTGGAAATAAAGTTGTCACCAAATTGACTTTACAATAAATCGATTGTTAAGCGCGCTGTATGGCAATTTGTGCCGTCTTATTGGAACCAAATGTCGTTGATGTTTAGCTGATTAATTTTTGGGAAAAAAAATTCAGTCAGCTTGGCTCGATAGCGCTCGCCATTCACCGTATCGGCAGCTCATTTCGAAAGAAGTAAGGACCGATGATGCCGCCAGCGTGTAAGCACCAAACAGTAAATTTTAATGGATGTAATGGTGATTCGTTAACGGCTTGAGGATTGTGTTCGCTCCAAATATGGAAATTTTGCTTACTGACGTAGCCACGTAACCAGAAATGAGCTTCATTACTAGGGTAACCATTCAATTAATCACTATTCGGTTAATCGATTAATCGTGCTATAAAATTAACCGAACATTTTAATAATTAAAGTTTTCGATTAATGATTAACTCGAACAAATCATATCGATTAATAAAATATAAGTACGTGTTTATGGCAAGCAGTCCGTCTTGAAACACTCCTACAATGTGGCAACGCATATTACAACGATTTGCGAACAAATTTCATAACTTTACACACATTTCGAACAAATTTAATCGTTTGTTGAGAGAAAGCGTCGCACAGTGCTTTGGCTCATAGACATACATAAAAAAAATTGTCTCAAAATTGGTTCATTAAATTGGATGTAATAGTCTGATGAACCCCTGGTCACTTTGTATGGGGGAATCAAAATGCCTGGTCCGATTCTGCTCAAACTATATACTATAAGGATAATAGTCAGAAAATTACGTTTTGCAAAATTGTTGTAAAAATTAATCAGTCCAATAGGGTGTTATACTGTGATATACAGCCAGAGTCACGATCTCGAAAGAAAACCTAAGCAACGAAAGCCGGTCACTCACTTCCGTTCTTATCCCAGGCTTTAAATGTTATTGTGTGATTGTGTGTTTGCAAAATCGGAAGCCACTAACTATTTTCGCTGTCATCTATGCGAACGAAAATGTCAAAACCAGTCACTTGTCTTTTGGTTGTCGCATAGCTGGAAATCAAATAAAAGGTTGAAACAAAAACAATTTAAATAGAATTCAATGGAAGCATCACAAATTGGACAGAAAATAATGTCATTATAATAAATTTGTTATTAAAATATATTTCCTATTCAGCACAAAAACGCCAACTTTGCGGCACCTGAAGATACTGGTTCTTCGTACTCTTCTCTCTCGCTCCGAAATTAAATGGCGAACGTCAACTTTATGTTATTGCTTTGAACAACAACCACACAAACACACGTAAAACCATGCGAACGACAAGTCGAAAGATAGTGACTCGCATTTTGAAACGAATGTGAGTGACTGACTTCGTTCGCTTGTAGTTTGTAGGAGAGGGTATAAGTGGGGTTCGATTTTGTACTGAATTGTATATGTTTTCGTTTGCTTGTTAGTGACTCCCAAATCAGCTGTTTGTCGCATAGAAAGAAAGCGAACGTTAACGTTCGACATCGTGACTTTGGCTGATAGTTTCAGAGCGACCCTACCCTTTGTATGGGAGGGAGGTATGGGAAAGCGTGGCACTTTTGGGTCCAAACTTTGAGATTTTTTTAATTTTGGCTTGGTACCAAAAGTCACTAATTTTATAATGAATGAAGTTGCTTTTGTTACGGTTTGTTTTGGTTTAATAAATGTGCCTTGGACAATGTTTGAACAATGTTTTCTTTTTTTTTCTTTTATTTTATTCAATTAATCGAATAATTCGATTGCGTTTTGTTCGGTTAATTGTCAGATTGAAATTTACGATTACCGATTAACCGATTAATCAAAAAACCCGATTAAATGGATTCCCTATTCATCACTAAACACAATTCTTTGATAAAAATGCTCTAAGAACTTCGCGAACAGATTTATTCTTTTGAAAGTAAATTTCCACAATTTTGAAGCGTTCTTGCAGCGTTAAACGATTCATGATGACTTGGCAAACTTTACTGAACAGAAATGTCAACACAGTTTGGAATTTTCAGCTGTGAAACCATATATACCATAC
This sequence comes from Phaonia tiefii, assembly GCA_963931995.1. Taxonomy (NCBI): domain Eukaryota; kingdom Metazoa; phylum Arthropoda; class Insecta; order Diptera; family Muscidae; genus Phaonia; species Phaonia tiefii. The sequence goes on from OZ008370.1 coordinate 22,607,623, forward strand.
CATATAGTTCTCATGCAGCTAAAAAATCACCCTTTATATCTATCTCGTTTATGAAATGTATTATAAGCATACTTCTTCCTAAGAGTAGAGGTTTATTGTCCGTCATCATAAATTTTTAGGTTAATAGTTCGCATCCAAATTTTTACGTATTTTTGAAACTAAAAATGGGTAATTTGGCAATAAATATATATAAATTAAGTTTAAATAAAATTTTTTTAATATCATTACATTACATTGATTTCGTTGTAATAGATATAAAGTTCAGAGTAGTAAACGAATACTTCCCACGATTTCAGTAGCGACCTTCAGGAGAAATTTAAATTGTATTTGCTGTACGTAAAGTGTACAACCAATTTGTCATCTGGCTATATTAAGGGGTTGGCAACACACGTAATATGGTGAATTTTCCACCATATGTAGTATCCAGTGTAATTAAACTTGTCTGAATAACCAGAAGACTTAGCCATTAACAATATAACATTAGATTACTCGTAATACAACAAGTTTGTAATATGTATACATATTGTTTTTATATCATTGTGTTGTAGCCAGAACAACTGTTGCTGCCAATTGGCGCAAGCGTATGTTCAATTTCATTTGCGTTTCTTCGTGTTAACCGCGCCGAAGGTTAACAACACTTGACCATAATGTACGATTATTTGTTTGCATTTTTTATTAATACGAGAACTGATTTTAGTTTGTGTATTGGAAATTTACAAAAAAAAACGCCTAGCTGCCTCACAGCACGGACGTGTATATAAAAAGTAGTCGGGTTATAAAGTACAGAAATAAGTGGTTGTCTTCGTACTAAATAATTTTTTTAATTTCGTTAGGATTTTAAGATTTTGCACAGAAAAGTGGATTTTATACTCTATAATTGAAATAATTCCATTAAACGTATTTCATAAAATAAGTAATATATATGCATATCCACAACGTAATTTGTTTTGTTCCATAACTGACTATCATTGCAGTTTGCTACTCGTTACTGTTTAATTTGAATAAATATTCAAGATTTTAAAACAAGAGATAAATCCGGTTTTTGTGATTGTCTTGTATTACCACCTCCCTCTGTTGGTCGGTCGGTGGGTCAGTCGGTTCTAATGTTACTTACTTTTTAAACTATCCAGATGTTCTGAATTGCTTGTCATGCTTGCTTACTATATAAAACAATTTATGTAAATTTATGGTTATTTGTGTGTTATACAACATTTTGAAAGAAACATTGTTGTTTGCTGTTTTTGTCAATTTGACAACAGGTGGCAGAAAGAAATGCTCGGTAAAATAATAATTACCTCATTTCGATATTTGGAATGCTGTCTTACAATATTCGAATGGAAGACAGTTTAGCAATGCATTGTATTTTTAATTTTTATAATAGTAATTTTTTTTTTTTTTATAATATGCATTATTTATAAGTTACTACCGTCATATTCAATGTTAATTACAGCTTTTAGCCCAAAGGTTGTCAACTTAGCGGAAGATGTAATTTACACGACTGCTGGATAGGGTTAGTGTTAAAGTAATGGCCAGTTTTTAAGTGGGTAGTTAACTATCGGATTACTTAATCTTAATTCTAAGTTAATTGGAGGTTAACTTTGCATTTTGTTTTTCAGTGGTGAGTTAATGTAAGTCGCCATATTGTCAACTAATATGGCAACCCTTGTATTCTTATTAGAAAAAACGTGTGTTTTGGGATAAATACCAAAACAACAAAGGGGAACAAACAAAATGGAATTATGTTAAATAAGAAATAGATGCATAAAATCGAAGTCATTTTAACAAAAATGTGTAAAACACTATATAGGCGCAACAATTTAACGATCTAGACTCAACGTATGTGTACAAATACGCAAATCTGAAACATATATTTTATACAATCGTCATTTCTCACTTTGACAGTCAGTAATTTGATTGTCAAAATAATATGGTTCTGACTATAAGTTAACCAACCAACATTGGGTGGTTAAATCATAGTTAAATAATGACTAAAAAACACAATTCGATGTTTAACCACAATTTAACTAAGAAACGAAGATCACCACTGACTGAAAAACTGGCCATTAGAGGCCTTTATTTATTCTCAATTATAGGTTAATTCATTATAGTAATAAAAACGGTAATTAAATGGTTATGAAAGACCAGTGTATACAACTCTGTGGTACAGTATTTGGGATTGCAACCGAAATCTTTCTTTACGAGATTTCAATTAAATAAACACCTGATTGGCAAAGAAGCAAAAGATCAAAGCACGAAGTTGATTTTAAGCTACGTTCAGGTGTAACGCGATTTCGCAATTTCATTTCCATAAATACCCTTCAGAAAAAAATAGTAGTACAGGACTACTGTTCGAGTACTCGCCAAGCGATAGCGACTACTCTCTCTTCATTTCCCCGTTAATGCTTTCAAGTGCTGATTTTAACATTGGACTGTGATACGAAAACCAGCACTCGCTTTTCTATCGCTTTCGGAGTAGTCCACGAGTGCATACTTTGGGAGTACATTTCCCCCAATTGCCTTTGAAGCAATCCACGAGTAGGTAGTTCGTTGGTAAATTGGTATTGAGAAAAATGAAAGAATGCAGATTTTTATTTGAATATGTATAAACACATACGTTTTTTTTCAATATTTATTGAAAGAGGTATTAAAATATAAAATAAAATAAATGGAAACATGCATTTCATTAGACTGTCACTTTCGCACATGACGCTGCTTTCACAAACTTCTTCTTCTATGTTCTTCTTCTTCTATGTTTTCACTTCTTGGCATTTCTTCACGACACTTATCAAATACTCTTTTTTTATAATAATCTTTTTCTTTTGCTACTTTCCGTTGGAAGGTGCGTTTATTCATGTTTATAGTTTTTCTTTACGTACTTTTTATTTGTTTTAATCAAGGAATTTCCGACACAATTTTTTTTTCACAACTAAACGTCAATTTCACAATGAACCCATTGTTGACAGCTATTAACAGCGTTGCCAACTTATGTATATTTTGGTAGTGTTGCCGGCTTAAAAAACGAGTACAGTATTTGCGAGTAGTCTACCAGTACTTGCCGCCCGTCTATAAATCGTATCCATTGCCACTACTGACTTTTACTGCAGTACAGCACCACTCGCCAGGCGTCAATACCTCCACGTTCTTCTGCAGGGTAGCAGATTTTTTTACGCAAAATACTTGTTCGGTGAATTGAAATGTCGAAAACGTCAAAATTGGTATATACATTGGGATGGGTCGATTTAGCAATTGATATTGTGCCATGAGGAAAAAAAGTTCCACAATTTTTTACTTTTTCTCATCTTTTATTTTTAAGGTTTTTTAATTGGTAACACGGTGCGACTGTCCAAAATACCTGGGAAGTGACAAGAATCTGTTTCTAAAATTTCCCAAATACCCCCAAAGTTAGTTGATTATCAACAAACAAATTTTGCAAAAATATGTGCACATATGTATGGTATAAACTTTTAGTACTTTTGTGTACAAAAAGTACATGTACAAAAGTACATTTGTGTGCACTTTTGTATACACTCTTCGTACTTTTGTACTGTCGCGTTTCGCGACGTGTTACCTTCACCCTATTTCCATCACAGAATAGGTTGCCCTTCCGGATTGCAACTCCATTCAAAAACGTCAACAATAGGCGTGTGTTTGTACGAGTAATCCCTGCTAAACTAATTTGCCGACCACTTTGTTTGCGGAGCTAAGCGATTTTAAGCGGTTGTCGAAAAATTACTTTGGCGGGATATAAAAAAGATAAGGGATAATAAGAAATTTCAACCTTCAAGCCCTGTATTCAGTTCTTGTGAAATGCTCGAAAGTAATGTTGTAATTTATCTCTGAATGGAAAAATATGTTGCTGTAATTTACCACATATCTCAGATTTGCTTCGAGTGAATATTTCATTTTTTCGATTTTTACCGACACTAACTTCTATTTGGTTGGTTGTACCGGTATACTTTCTTCAACAAAGTTGTTTCAAACGGTTTGGGCTTCAACATTGGGGAACAAAGCTTACCTCTAAAAGCTTACCTCGCCAAATAAGAGAAACCTTTCGCCATACGAGGTTGAATTTTATGTTTCGGGATTAGAGAACAAAAACAAATATTAATCATCGAAAATCATTTTATTGTTTTCAAAATGAAGATTTATACACTTTTGCATGCGTTTGAACCAATTGTCGAAACACTTTTGTCACTCTGATTGAGGTATCTCCAAAACATGCAGCAACCGGTTCTTCAGGTGTCGAAAAAAGTTTGTTTTTTACGTACGGGAATAAAAAGAAGTCATTCGGTACCAAGTCAGGACTATACGGCGGATGACCCATCAAATCGATGTTTTGGGTGCTCAAAAATTCAGTCGTTTCAGCCGATGTGTGAGAGTTCGCATTGTCGTGGTGAAGAGTTATCCGTCTTCGGCGATTGGTTTTCCTGATATCTTGGAAGACAACTGGCAAACAAATGGTTGTGTACCACTCAGAATTCACTGTTCTGCGTTGTTCTAGTGGTACGGTTGCGACATGTCCGGTTTTTCCGAAGAAACAGGCGACCATTTGCTTGGAAGTGCTTCGGGCGCGAACAACTTTTGTTGGATTTGGCTCGTCATGAAACACCCATAGAGTTGACTGCTGTTTATTTTCGGGCTCATACGCGTAAATCCAGGATTCATCATGTGTCACGATGTCATAGAGGTGTTTCGAGGCATCGAGATCGTATTTTTGGAGCATTTCTTTCGACCAATCGACACGAGCCTTTTTTGAGCGATTGACAAATTGTGTGGGATCCAACGCGAACAAACTTTTTTGACAGTCAAATGTTTATGCAATATTGCATTTATGCTGGTCCCACTAATCCCTAAGGTTGTCTCAATCTCACGATAGGTCACATGACGATCTTGCAAAATCAGTTCGCGCACAGCATAAATGGTTTTCGGAACAACAGCTGATTTTGGACGACCTTCACGGAATTCGTCTTGGAGTGAACTACGACCACGATTGAATTCACCATACCATCGATAAACACTGGTCATTGATGGAGCTTCATCGCCAAAAATTGAATTAAGTTCATCCATGCACTGTTGCTGAGTTAATCCACGTCGAAAGTTGTAAAAAATAATCGCACGATAATGTTCACGATTTAATTCTATTTTTGGGCCGAGATGAATCTTTAAGTTACTGTAAACAACACAAATAGCGCTTGTATGTCAAAACGTTCTGAGTACGCAAAACCTCAAAAATGTCCAACTTTACGAAAGAGCTGTCAGTTGCCAGATTGCAATACAAGGGTTGCCAAGTCCCGAAACATAAAATTTAACCTCGTATAACTATATTTATTTATTTCTTCATCTTCATTTACAATTATCAAAATCAACTTAATTAGCCATTTCATATTTTTATTATCAATATTATTAAATTATCAATATTAATTTTTTTTACATTGAAAAATTTTTTTGGATAAAAAAATTTTCTTTGAAGAAAGAAATAAAAATCTATAAAAAAGTATAATGGTTACAAAAAGTACTTTCGCCCACTTCTTCATGGGTTATGCAGAAAACAAAACAACGTACAAAAAAAGTAATGCGTACTATTGAAAACGGTCCGTCAAGCCTACATTCATATACTTTGAATGAAACCTTAATTGTAGCTCAAAAATCTAACGATGCAATTCGATTCCTCGCACCTGTATTAGGGTAAAACCGTCCTCTCCCGCTTTGTCTTAGTTTTCAACTTCCACAGGAGTAATATATGATTAGGATTAATTTAACCGATAGTTAATCACCTACTTACAAATTTGTCATTAGTCATCGAAATAACGAAAGTTTTGGTTTGAAATTTGCTTCACCACCTGCTTCAATAAGTAGAGCTTTTGCCGTGACATTTATTTAGACGATACCGATATTCCGATAACAGAGCCAGTTATATATGTTTGTATTTTTTTTCCTATTACTCGGGTTTTATGAAAATCACAGAACAATTAAGTATGTGTAATTTGTTTAAGATATTTTCTTCAGAAATTGCTCTTACTAAGTAGCTACATACATTTAGCGCATGTGCGTGATTCATATCGCAAACCTGTAATTAACGTGCATGTACAATGGATGTTTGTCGGTTGAAAACGAGGTCCGGAGATTTTCAGAATTCGTCATTTGTTTAATGAAAATTTGTTATTTTTGTAAAAAAAAAAAACATTTTGCAAATTTGTATCATTATCAGTTTTCATTGTATCGGTTTTCCGATAACTTTTGTCACACATATCTGCCAGGTACAACTATGTTATTTTCGATAAAATAATGTAATTTGCGCCTTCATTTTACTGAAAGATACATATACACATTTGTATTTCAAACAGCATCTAACGGACTTTGTGCAGGTGAATACCCTAAAACCAATATATTGTACTCTCACATAATATTTGAAAATTAATATCAATCACAATAAATACATATAATTATGCACATTTTTCAACTTCTTAATAATTGTTGCACACAAAATGTTATTAAACTTTGAAAGCGTTAACGCGTTTGCGTATTATTTTAGTTCAAAATACCTAGAATTAATTGACACTTAATCGTTTCTGTTACATTTCAATTATGCAAATTAATATCTACATATCGTATGTGTGTTTATTTATTTATTTTTGTTAAATAGTTTAGCAATTTGTGTCTGTCAAATTAAAGCAAATTAACTTATGCTGTCAGATTCTTGGCATTGTTTAATCTACAACTCGTACTACAATGCAATTTTGTTGAATATTTTTTTTTTCATTCACTTGTTCATTAACATGTCAGGGTAATGAACAATGCATAATTCTATTCATCATACCAGCACAAGAGTTGTAGGGGGGCATAAGCCGGCATAGGAGTTCATCAATCGATATCATGTTGCATGAGTAGTTCTTCGATGTGAACAAGATGTAAACAAGATATTTATTTTATTTTATTTAACATTGAATATTGTTTAATGTGGATTTGAATTTTATTTTAAGATAATTTATACTATGATTTTTCTTTTCTTTTTTATTTGTATATAATTAATTATAAATTAACACTTATTTTAATTATGTTGTTGTTAAACTACAATGGAACACGAACAATGTGGTATTTATTTCAAAGGAAAACTGAAGATTTCTCCATACGATAAAGTTCCATTTGTTTGATAACTGATAAATAATTAAAGAAATTAGTCTTATCATTCAAAAAAAGAAATAAAACAGCAGCGTTAAATTATTGAATAAGACTGCATCGGTGATAAAGCGTCTCCTTACACCCCGTCTATAGCAAGAAGGTGGGCTTTGAATTTTTCGATGTTTACAATAAGGCTGTTTTTTTATTCCATTAACCTGGCGTTTACACGGGACAGTTTTGCTCCGCCAGTAGAAATACATTCACACATTTTTACTACCCCACTTACACTTCTCTCACTTGCCCCGCCACTGTCTCTGATTTTTCAATGACAGTAACTTCGGCAAGAGATTTGACATAAGCGGTCAGATCATGGCTGAACTAGTAAAGGTTGGCGCAATAGAACAACTGATTTTGCTTTCTTATGACTCTATCTGTTAAATTCAGTGTATTTTGTTGTACTTTTTTGTTTACTGTGTTTTTATTCATATGGATCTGTGTTGAAGTTGACGGTTAGAGTCATGAAACAAAAACTAAATGCCTGTTGTTGGTTCACACAATTACAACAAATCCTACTGCGTCAACCTCTACTAGTTCAGCCATCGGCCATATCGGTGACGTTTCGTAGTAATTTGAGAAAAAAGCAAAACATCGCAAACGACCTTACACATTGGGAAATATATTTGTATTTGAAAATTTTGCTAATTTTTATTGAAATATTGTTTGAAAATACAAACATATAAACATGAATACATGTCTAATTTTGCAGAGTACATCAGTTCCATTGTAATTTGGAGAAGTTAGACAAAACACAATGGCAAAAGAGCGAAGAAACAAAAAATCAGAGCACGAAATTTAACGAAACGACACTGTCGGCGGTTGCTTAAAACTGTACTGTCTTTATAACTGGCTGTACGCGTACGTCACACAAACAATTTTTCTGTTTTTGACAGTTAAAACATATTCTCAACGGTCTTGTCGCAAACAGTCACGTGTAAACGCACCGTAAGCTATCGCTACTTGCGACTTTCCAAATAAAACGATCCACACTTAATACTACGAAATGTGGCAAAATTTGCTGTAATGGGTGCCAACAAATACATGGTAGCAGCACATGTTGTTGTAATTGTAAGCAACAACAACATACATTTTATTTTCGTTCATTCGTTTCAGTTGTCAAACTCTACACAAATATGTATATACCAACAATACAAGAATACAAACAAGTATAAAATCAAAATACACATGATTTTGACAAGTGAAACGAAAAATTACATGGAAAACATTACATCACCTGTTTAAACGACTATACCTGATAGATAATTCCACCATGTTCAATATGTATAAAAGCTCATTCACACTGACACCGAAAACATGTTTAATGGTGTTTTCGGTCCAAAACTCGGTAAAAAATAAAGGTTTTGCCATACAAAATGAAAACGCGTTCACAGCGTATTTTTGTCAAAAACACGCTCAAAAACTCTCAAATTAGCAATACAACCATGTGGTAATCAGTTCCTGGAGATTTTTTTTTACTAGTGAAAGAAGAAGAACTGACAACTATTTGTTTGCATTGAAAGACGGACAGTGGAAATATTTAATTTCTCAACATTTTAATGAAACACAAAATATAATAGCAGACAATATGAAACAATTAAATTGTTTTTACGAAAAAATAAATATAAGCACACGACAAACTGGACATTATTGCGAACGAAAAAGGTTTTTATGTTTAAGTTAGAATTTTCGTGTGTAGTTTCCATTTTGGAAATTTGTTGTTGTTTCCATTTTGGTAATTTGTTGCGAGTTTTAAGATGAAAACGCTTAAAAATTTGGCAGTCTGAGTGAACTATAACATTTACCGCACGTTGTTGTGAACAATTTGTTTACAATTTTGTTTTCAATCGCAAATAAAAATTTATTCTTCAAATTTGGAGATATAAAGGTACAAGTAGTCTTCCATTAAATAAAATAAGTTTAATTAACTTAAAATGTATAAGCCATTTTACAAATTTCTGCTTCTTCTCTCCTTGATAACATTTTCATTCACAAGAAATGATAACAAAATCTATCTAAGATAACTTTATGTTGCCATTTCTTGAAATTTAACATGTGGCAAAGTCGGAATTTAAGCGGGAAATTGAAATGCCACTTAATATCGCTTAGCTGTCCCGCACAAATAATTAAGCTTTAAAAAAACACACTTAATATCAAATTTGTATGAAATTTGACATTTAAAACCTCGATAATAACTGCCTTCTTTCGTCTATTAATAGCCTGACGAAATGTCACGCTGTTGGCATTTGGGTGTCTCATCCCGACTTGAACGAATAACAAATTATTTTATTTTATACATTTGGCGCCTCACCTCATTTTTCGACATCATCCCTTGCTTGTGTTCACTTGTATATACAAACTAGCTGACCCGGCAGATGTTTTCCTGCATAATATTTCAAGCGATTTGTATGGGAGTTACCACGCCCCTTTGTCCAATTGGACCGAATAGTAAATCTAAACCAACCAGGGCGCCACCTAAACGCATTAAAAAAAATTTTTATTCAAATCGGTCCAGAAGTTTAGGAGGAGTTCAGTCACAAACACACGTGCAGTAGAATTATATATATAAAGAAGATTAACCAAAGTCTTACAGCAAGTACCTAGTTTGTTTATTATGTAATGTCAAAAATACCAAGCGAAGTGACTGCGACTTGTGAAATTAGGCTGTTAGTCTTATTTTAACTAATACATGTTTATATAATATGTATATAATTTTGTATTTAAAACCAAAATATTCCACAATTTTTACCCATTGTTACCCGTTCGAATCTAGAATAACAAAATGAGTCTAAGTATACAAATTAAATCGTTTTGTTTGATGTTTATAGTATTATTTTAAATAAATACATGTATTTGTATTTAATTTTTTTTTATCCAAAACCAAAAAATTCCACTTTTTTGCCTATGGTGTCTCACTTTTTGGTTACAACCAGTTATTTATTAAGTTCAGATGCATCAGCTGACTACAAACAGAAAAACATTTTTTTTATTTTAAATTTTTTCCTCCTTAGTGTTAACGTTTCAATCAATACCCCTCAATCCTAAACAAATTAACAGCTTCAATTAATAAAATTCAATAAATTTTATGTAACCTAAATTAAATAACCGGAAGGAAATACATACAATTTCTTGTATTGCGTACCAGTCAACAACATTTGCTCTAAAATACATTTATAATAAAATACCTGGTAAATATTTGCATTATTTAACACTTCTTGTTAACTATTCACATATACATACAATTTATTTGACATCTCAATTAATCGTAAACTAGATTTAATTCTAAATCACTCAACACAATTATTCAATGTCAAGGCAGCACATGGAGTTGCCAACTTCATGCAAGCGCAAAAAAAAGTGTGTGACACTGACAACGACCGATCGTTGACAGCATCACGAACGATTATGCGTGTTATGTTCAAACACTACTGCAATTAACGCACTAACAAAATTATGGTTGAATGAATGAAATTGTTTAGTGTTCGTGAGATTTGGCCAAAAACTTGGCGGAACACTGCTGGATTGTGATTGTTTGTTTGTGATCTAGTCTATACGAAAACTTCATGTTCAGGGGATTTACCAGCCAGACAAGTCGACAACCAAGTTGGTCTTATTTTTTTTTAAAGACATTTTATTCAGAAACTGGTATCATTGTAGTAACTACATTTAGCGCTTGAGGTGCAGAAGTTGTTGTTTAAAAAGGAAGAGTCTGGAGATTTTTTGAAGTCGTTATTGTTTTGTTTCATTGGTTTTGTGGGACAGCTATAAGAGAAGGTAGTAAACTTTTTTATAGTATACCATTTAATGAAACTTGCCTACCTTGGAACAAAGAACGAGAATAACAGTTTAACAATCCGGTTTTGTTTGGGAAACACGTTAAATGTGTTGATATACAGAGTTTAAGAACTATATAAGTATCGATGATGTTAGGCTTCAACCTAAAGGCGCACTTGTCACACATGCGGAATTTTGTGGATATATGAATTTCATACAAATATTCCTAAATAAACACAATTCATTCAACGAAAAAGTTGAAAATTTTAAAAATTACATTGGCTTGGAAAACAAAGGAGAGGAGTAGATATACTTGAGTGCGAGTATGGCATAGAGCATACTAGCGGCATTCATGCAAACGTGAAAGCCGAGAACTTTTGCTCAGCGCAAGTTTCCCTCGCACCGTTGCATGAGGCACCAGGTAAAGTTGCTCAGCGTAGTTGTGCTCAAAACCATATCAGCTGACCAAGATGGATACATAAGGTGGTAGCAGTAGCAATTGCATGTATTATGTATGTGTACTTTTTCTACTGTTCGAGTGCTATCACCTTATTTATCCATCCTAGGCAGATGACAACGAAATGTCAAAAGTTTACACGTTTCTCCATCCCACGTTTGCGCAGCAAATTTGCCTCGAAAACTTTCCACTTTTGAGCAAGTCGCTTTGTATGGGAAATTTGTTTGTTTTGACGTTTGCTGTGCAAGTTTACGATGTTTTCGAGTTTACGACGTTCTTTCGAGCTTTCATGAAGACCACTACTATAGATTAATTTATACATAGATTTGTTAACTCGCTCATCGGTTTAATGATTTAAGGGAAGCGAACTTGTTTTTGAACGTCAAGAGAATTCCGTCGCTGAGATTTGATAAACACAGCTGAAATTGTTACTGTGAATGTTTAAAATATATAAATATGTGACTTGCTCCACGAAAAGGGACCTCTGCGCCGAAAAGAAGTTATTGAGAAAAACGCGTTTAAAAAAAGCGCTTCGTTCATTTTTTCATTTATTTAATTAATTATGTTCATCTTTACAGGTGATTTGTAAAAAAACTAAAAGACATAGAAACTTGCGGTTTGCGGCATTTGAAAGAGAGTTTTTTTCCTATAAGAATCACTCAAAAAGTAAAAAAAATGTTTCGGCGCAGAGGTCCCTTTTCGTGGAGCAGGTCACATATATGAATATCGTGAATGCACACAACTAAAAGTGGAGGATTTTGTTCGATGTTGTAATTAAACAGCGGACAGAATTTCGTTACCTCATTAAAGAAGCGCAAAGGGAAACGTCAGTTGAGACGGGTAACAAATCTATATAAATTAATCTATGGCATAGAGAAATAATTTCTCTCATCTAACGTTTCGTTTCACACTCTTCGTCGTAGGTTTGTGCAAATGAGAGATGTTCGACCAAAATTGACTTACACTAGGTGGAGTTACAAGAACTGTTGACTTATTGTTTCATGTCGTTTTATTATAGAACTGTCAAATTTAAATGTATTTTGCATTTTTTCTGTTGATATTTATTGTTGGTACACATTTGTGTTGTATTTAACACAACTATTTTGCCACATAAACACGAAATGCTGTTGGTATTGTCTTGTTGGTTGTTTCGTACTAATGTCTCTATCTGCTTTTATTGAACCCATGCATACCACCATCCAACATTTGCATGCAACCATAGCTTTGAGATTAAAATTTTTGAGAGAATAAACTTCGCTATTGTGTTTACAATATGGTGTTTTGGTTGAGGCGTAATAGGGAGTTTTCCAAACGCCCAATATGCACAGAGTATTAAGGCAAATACCAAAGTGTCAAACTTCATACAAGATGCATAATCATAATTAAAAATATGGTTTGAAGGGATTGGGGGAGAGCTTCTCAGAACCAGTGCTCTAGTTTTACACTCCTAACCAATGGATATCAAGCTAGTAGCTGTGATAACTGGATACTGTGTAATAGACAGAGACACGTCTAGACTTGAAATGTTAGCATATCATTACTGCAGAAGCTGTGGGTTGAAGAGAAGAATGAGGGCGTCGAACATCTTATATGTTACTGCCTAGCCTTTTGTATGATTACGATAAAATATCTAGGATCTTACTTCATGTTGGATCTTCCAAACATTTGGAAATTTAAGCTGAAGGATCTTAGGACCTTCCAGCAGAGTACTAATTGGTTCGTTAGGGACTAATGTGCGTCTCTTCAAGTACCTCCTGAAATATCGGGATGAGGTATCATATGTCTTAAACGCACCATAAGTATACCAGGTCAATTTACAGGTTCAATGATGTGCAAGTAATATGACGTCCGGTGGTATCACAATGGTTATCATTGAGCTGTGTCCATAGTGACAGCCACTTCTACATAACCTAACTTTGTCCGACTTTCTGATGCAAATCGTCAACTTCACCTTAAGTGGAGTTCAAATTATCAGATGGATTTGGCAAACATATCTGAAGGAGTTATCGATAAAATATCGATTTTTCGTCCCCACAGAAAGATTTATCTGACTGTCTTCATTTGAAGCAAGACGCCGCATTGTTAACATCAACGGTTAGCGCTTGCTACAATTATTTTATTGCCCCCAGAAAGCGAAAGGGATGAGGAGACATTGCTGAGAACATTTGTAAGGGACGCGGACACACATACATATTGATTTGTATTTATTTAATTTCACATTAAATTAGTTTATTCTCTCCCACATTTTATCTCTCGCTCTCTGTTTTATCGATAACCTCAAAGTAATTGTTTGGTTTTCAAACCGTTTTGAAGACCATCAGATTTATCTGACGACAGCTGTCAGGGGGATTCTATGCCACAGCTGATCGAAAAGGCACTAGGCCGATGATGGAGAATGAGAGAGCAAAGAAGACAGGAACTAATTTTAAATTGTGTTGATTGATACTAATGACAGCTAAATTATGTTTTGTGTTGTTTGAATTGAACGAAAATACGCATTCCCTTAGTTTTTTGTCCGTTTTATGTGCAACGAATTGGTAAAATACAGCAGCAAATAAAACTCTATGAAATGGCCTACTAACTCGTCGTCATGAAGAGGCATCGAAGAGAGTAATGGAAACTCTTTAGTATTACTCTATGCAGCTGTTCACATTGACAATATTTCTTCAGATTCAACAAATCGTCAAATCCGTCTGATAATGTGAACTCCACTTTACACTGGCAGATAAGTTTGAACAGACTTTTTGTCGGTCATGCGATCATACGAGAGGTATGTCTATAAGTCGCATAGTTTTCGGCGGTTCAAATATTACAAACTAATATGTTTGACACGGAAAAGCTGTATTTCGTGAAGCTGGTGCTAATCAGCGTTACTTATGAAACCTAAGTGGATGCATTGCATACATTTATATTTGCGACACTTCGATAACTAAGCGGAGGCTATCGTTTTTCGCCTTTTATTGAGGTGCTCTGCTAAACAGGTTATCAGGATTCGCCGAAATCGATTTAGTAATCAACTGTTTTCTGCTTTACCAAGCAATTCCCCCATTTCACAAACCACTATCAATGGACCGATCAATTCCCCCATTTTACAAACCACTATTTGTGGCCGTCGGTGGTGCAATGGTAGTGTGCGCGGCTCTTGTGCATGAGGACGTGGGTTCGATCCCTACTCTGACCACCTTAAATTTCTTTCGGCGACGGTCACCTCGCTTAGTGTAGGCAACACTATCGAGTATTTAGCCATGCAAAATCTTCTCAAAATACCGTTCGGAATCTGTGTAAAACTGTAGGTCCCAATCAGTTAGTGTAAAACTAGAACGCGCACAGTTCACAGGTTGTGAGAAGCTCTCCCTAATCCCTTCATGGGATGTAACGGGAAACCATTTATTTATTTATCAATGGAAACAGGGTATTAAACTCGTAACTGTATTCAATTTTTCTTTACTTAAGCCCCGTATTCACTTCTTGTAAAATTTTCGTAAACAATTTGGTCATTTATCTCCAAACGGGATTTTTTTTGTTGATGGTTACCACCTACCTCTGATTTAGCTTGCAAATATTTTATAAATATTTCCTCTTCGCATTTCATTTTAGTAGTGATGCACGTGGTGTTTCTTTTGTTTGCTAAAATAATCGAAAAATTCCGGTCCCAAACAATTATCAAGTAACTGCTTTCGTATGAAATAAATTTAGCATAACAACCCTGTAATTAATATTGCTTATGAATTTTTCGCAGTGTTGTGTACAGAGCATATGAAAAGTGAGCGAAATTTTTGGTTCACAATATTGTCGTTGTTTTTTATACCTAAAGACACGTATTCGTAAGAAATTTTGTCTTTTATCTCTAAACGAAAAACTTTGTTGCGGAGAGTTACCATCTATCTTTGATTTACCTTGAAAATATTTTATTTATAATACCCCTACGCACTCCATTTTATTGGTAATGTCAAAATGTCAAAATTCCGGTCTCAAGCAATTATCAATCAACTGTTTTCGTACGAAATAACTTTGGCGTAACAACCCTGTACTTGATTTTTCCTACGAAATGTTCGCAAAGAGCTGAGTACCAAGCAAATGAAAAGTCAGCGAAATTTCCGGTTCATGCAATTTTCGTTATTGTTTATCGAAACGAAAATTTCATACCAACTGAATACCGGGCTTAACACGTACTTCTTATGGGAACGAAAACTTCATATAAACTGAATGCAGGGCTTTAAGTAGAACCAAGATTTATTAATTCAGGTTATAGCAGTAGCACAGCTGATTTCATTTTGTTCGTGCCTAATATGTCAAAGATTGTTTACATTTCGGTGTTTGTTTACATTATTAGTTTGTTCACAACGTTTGAAAGAATTTATATTAAAGTAGATGGATTTATTCGCGACAACAATTTGTTAAATATTAAAGTGTTTTACAAAAATCGGCTTCAATCTTCATCATAAGCACTAAATTTAACATAATTTAAATTAAATTGCGATGTTCACCTTGTGTTTACATTAGCTGACTGACATATTAGGCACTTTAATTTCATCAACAGCCGCTGCTATAACCTGAATGAATAAATCTTGGGTAGAACCCTAAGGGAGTTAAAAAAGGTTTCTATAAAAGTGAATTTACATACATCCAAAGTTATCATGAACGTTAACAATGTCATATGCTTCGTTGTTCCTACCTATACTACGTTTATACGAGAGCTTATAGCGTCATGTCAAACAAAGACGTGATACTTGCATGTACTTTATTAACATATCGTGATATGATATCACAATGCGCTCGTATAAACGTAGTAATAGTTAGCATACATAATTCAAATAAAACATAGACACATCCAATTTATTACACTTCATGTGGGAGATTTAAACATAAATGCGTTAACTTTTATTGCAATATAATTCCTAAATGTTTCCTCAATTTCATGTTGTTTCCATATGGTGTGAAGTAGATTTCAAACAAAATTTAAATAAATAATCAAAACGGATATTAATAAAACTTAAATAGTTAAATTTTTAAAAATATATAAAATTTTACCTCTCAAAAAAAAATGAACAGTCATCAATCAAAATTTCAATAATTTCTGGCAAATTATTGGCATTCCATGAAAGGAAGAAGAAGAGGAAACACATCAATAGTGTCGGTCTTTCCCAGCACACAAAAGGCATTGTTGGCTTTTGACCAGTTCAAAACAGAAAGAAAAACGCTCACATGAATAAGAGTTCTAATCAATCATCTATCTTACTGAGAGATTTTATTGGCAAAATCAGGTTTTTTTTAATAAAAGCTGAAGAATTCAAGGTTAAGAATTCAACTGGGATTTATACACAACAATACATATACAAGTGTTAAAACTAACACAAAGCACCGACAAAATTCTACCAAAAAATCCATAATAAAACAACCATAACAAAATCTTTTAAAGCTTATAAAATATAAAGTAATTTATAAAAAAAAAATTTTCTATTGTACAAAAGATTTAATGCCATACGGATGTAGATTACACATATGCTTAGACAATTTCTATGATATTTGATGATGTAGTTTTGCTTTAAACACACAGTTTTAATATGTATGATATTTTGTGTAGCTATATTGTCATTTAAACTGACATTCAATGAGATCTCCATAATTTTTTGTATTATTTTCAAAAGCGTTACATAATACCATTTTTGTTTAATTAAAGTAAAGCTTTATTTTGAAATCAAATTTCCGGTTTATAGAGGTGTTATTGTAAAATTTTGTGTGACACCTTTCACTTTCTTTGATCTGCTTCTAGAAAATATTTAGCTAAGTCGGTGTAGACTTTAAATAATTGCTTTGTTTTAAAATTGTTTATGATATGAATGTTTTACTTTCTATTTCTAGTCACGTTTATTTGCGTTTATCTCGAGTGATTGTCTTAGAAATAAATCATTAAAGCAATTAGATCTTTGCATTAAGATCATTTACACATACAAATATTTGTTCTAATATAAATTACATGTATAACATATAGATTA
This sequence comes from Phaonia tiefii, assembly GCA_963931995.1. NCBI lineage: Eukaryota > Metazoa > Arthropoda > Insecta > Diptera > Muscidae > Phaonia > Phaonia tiefii. Next base: position 22,625,023 of record OZ008370.1, read on the forward strand.
CTATATATGGTTATGAATAGTGTCACATTAGATAGCAACTTGCGATGTTGTAGATTTTAAAGCTGTCTAATATCTTAAAGAACGCTGAATTTCTCAGAAATAGTTGTAATATGTTGGGATTTTAATTAATTTTTCTTTGTGTATCATAAATTCATAAAAGTTTCTAAAATATGTTTACATTCTAGCAACTATCCTTTCCCTACTTAAGGTGGATTTACACGACATGTATTTTACATACCGAATGTCACTTTTTTGACCCGTCTGTTTTTCGTATGCCTGTCAAAATTATTAAAAAAAACATAGCCTTTAATTTGTTGTGTTTAAACGTTCACGTGTAAACCATATGGCATAACCTCTGCTTGTCATTAACAGCTGATGTTGTCATGTCACAAAACAGAATTTTATAAATTTTGTGAAATGGATTCAAGAATAACAAGTATAATTACAGCCTGCAGCGTTATTATTTAATTTTACCACTCCTTGAAATTGTTCTCCTTCCACAAACGCTTTGTTGTTTATCAAAAAACAGCTGATGCGATACGGTTCTACATACATTTTCAAAAATTGCCATATGTATTGCATGACGCATTGTTCATATGGCATGCTTCAGAGCGTTCACACGACATGCATACATTTTTCATCCGCAAAAGTGACCTGCGATATGTAAAATACATGCCGTGTAAAATATGCTTCAGTGTTTAGGGTATTTCCCGCACCCTGAAGAGACACTAACCCGCACAATGCAATGCTTTTTAATTATAAATTAAATATTTGCAAATTAAATCAAAGATAGCTGGTAACTCTCTGCAACAAAATTTTCCGTTTAGAGATAAATGACAAAATTTCATACGAAAATTTCGTAAGAACTGAATACGGGGCTTTAGTGCACTTGTGTAAAGTGCTTTTGCAATCTTGCAATATCAGACGTTTAAAAAAAATCGCACAGAGAGTAAAATAAAGGTTTGGAGTTTAAGCAGTGCAATAACGCAATTACAATATTGTGAATTTTGTCGTTGGATTGCGAATCAAAAGCTCCGTAATTTTGTAATTGTAATTTTGCCTTAGGCCTCATCTAATCTGCACACATGTGTCAGTTGCGGAAACAACGTCCAAGTATCCCAGCGGTGGAAATCATGATCCAGAAGGCATTCTATAGAAAACGGCAGACCTTCCCTACACATTACCTCCTCCTTTCTTTTTAACATTGCGTGAGATTGGGAGGCAAGGCCTTTCATCCCGCTCTACTAGAAGGCCTTATGAAGGCCTGCAAAAAGAGTAGTTTTATAATGACTTAAGTAAAAATAAAAAAATATATATTCAAATTAGTTTCATATTTCACATTTATACTTTAACCAATTGTAGTAATTCTTATAAATTAATTTGTTTAAATTGTGCAGCCACAGCAATCGAACACTCGACCTTACAGTCGGACGCTTTATCTACTGGGCTATCGGATGTTATGATTTTGCAACGGCGAATTGCGAACATGTGGAAGACAGGTTTTTATGAACAACAGTGCCTTCTGGCATTCTTTTAAAGGGCCTGTGGAAGGCTTATAAAATCATGCATTTCGCAGGCTTTATTAAAGTAGGCATTACCAAAGAAGGATTCTGCATGCCTTATTCGTGGAAAGCCTCGCAAATTCCGCCGCTAGGATATTAGTAGTCTCTCTTCGGCAATGACAAGTTAGAAATGTTCAGCTTTTCCCACTGCGCGATATCTGGTAGCTTTGTATGAAACGCATACGTACAACTAAAACATTCAGCGCGGTGACAAGTGCAAATTTTGGTCCAGTCTTTAATTTGAAGTATTCTTCATTCAAAAATTTATTTCAGCTGTTCTTTCATATGAAATATATAAATGCGAGTTATAGTCTGCAATGTTAACACAGTATAAGAAATCAAGTTTTTTCATTTAAGCCCCGTATTCAAATCTTGAAAAGTTTTCGTAAGAAATTTTGTCATTTGTCTGTGAACGGAAAATTTTGTTACAGAGAGTTACCACATATCTCTCATTTACCTTGCAAATTCTTCGGTAATAATTAACCTTTGCACTCCATTTTATTTTTAACACGTGTGTTATTTCTTTTTGTTTACTAAAATAATCGAAATATCAAAATTCCGACCCCAAACAATTATCGCACAATTGTTTTCCTACCAAAGAAGTTTAACATAACAACTCTGTACTTGATTTTGGCTACGAAATTTTCACAGAGCCGAGTACCAAGCAAATGAAAAGTAAGAGGAATTTTCGGTTCATGAAATTTTCGTTATTTTTTTATACACGTACTTCTTATGGCAACGAAAATTTCATAAAAACTGAATACCGGGCTTTAAATGTCTCATGCAGCATAAATAAGCCCTAATACGTACGTACATTGCTCATGATGTAGACGAAACATAGATTTTGAAATACAGTTTTTACCAAACAGGTGAGTTTTGTGCGGAACAGGAGGTGTCTGCGATTTCACTAGGGGAGAACGATGAAAACACGGCATCATGGAAATTTGAGAGCTGGCCATAGATATTTTTTTGTTCAATCAGTGCCGCTTGTCATACGGCATATAAATAATCAAAACGAAGTTATAAAACGATAAATGGATGAGAATGATACCTAAATTGTTTGTGAATCTACAAACCACCTAATAACAAATATGTGTTTATAGCTTTTAATTGATTTCACTAATACTCGTATCACACAACAATTGGCATTGACTGACCGACATCTATAAACTTGTCAGCAAAAATGTGTTCTCCACCTAGTGAGATGTGAATTTTTGGTTTTGTTTAAATTTTGTATGAGTGTTGTAAATTGTTATGGGGAAAATATAAATCATATAAAGGGTGCCACAAAATAAGCGCAATATTGAATTGTAATTGCATTGTCCGCGGGATATATGGCAAGTGGCACCGTCCTGTTAAAACCATATGCTGCCCAGTTGATTTAGGACCAACAAAACTAGATTATCAGATTATCATGTTCCCAGCCCTAAATCTACAGTAAAATGCGGTATTGAGTTTTTATGAAATTTTCGTTGCCATAAAAAGTACGTGTATAAAAAATAACGAAAATTTAAAGAACCGGAAATTTCGCTCACTTTTCATTTGATTGGTACTCAGCTCTTTGAGAAAATACGTAAGCAAAATCAGTTACAGGGTTGTTAGGCCAAATTATTTCCTACGAAAACAATTGTTTGATAATTATTTGGGACCGCAATTCTGACATTTCGATAGTTTTAACAACCAAAAGTAACACCGCTTGCATTAAAAATAAAATAGATTGCATAGAAGTATTATAATTTAAATATTTGCAATGTAAATCAGAGATAGGTGGCAACTCTTTGCAACAAAATTTTCCGTTTAGAGCAGTGATGCCCACACACATATTCTAACATATTGCGCTTGTATATGAAGCAGAACAAAACGGAGTTCAATTTGATGTATTTTAAAAAATTACGCTCCTCTTAACAAATTCTGTCCAGCAACTGATTCCATTTGCATTGAACAAATGTAAACAAAGCAATCGAAACCACACGAAAAAACTTATACTATATGTGTGTCGACAGCGCTGGAACAGCATTTTGCTATCCGGCACATGTGCCGAAGAATTCAAAATGTGGGCATCACTGGTTTAGAGGTAAATGATAAAATTTCTTAAGATTTCTTATTTTCTGGGTTCCAAATGCAACAATTTTAACAATTAACGAAGCCATCAAGATGAATATCAGGCTCATCTTATTTATTTTTAAAATATTTTTCAACAATGAAAACGCGTTGCTCTTTAATTTAGACTTCCAGTGTTATTAACCCAGAACTGCCAGAACAATAACGACACTTTACACCATGGCAAGAAATTCAAATCCTGCGTGAATTTTTGAACACCTTTTAAAGACATACACATGATACAACAACTATGAGGTAGCCACATTCGAAAATCACCAAATTACGTTGTCAATCTCAGGTGATTTAAGGTTCAATTAGACGTGACGTACCATATCGTCATAGCCGTAACTATGACCATATTTATTGTTATCGATTAGTGGTGCCATAACCATAAACAGCTGTTATTTACGTTGACATTATTTATTTCAAAAGTGCATAAATAAAATAAAAAATATAATGAAAGTTGAGAATTTATTCCTTAATATAATATTAAATGCTAAAGTAAGGAAATTTAAGCGCAGAAGGCGATGGCGTGTCCGGTATATTAACATGGATTGGTTCCAACAAGGTACTACTCGAAAGTGTTCCTGGACATGAAAGATATGGACTACTCTATTGATTTTCCGTCATCCATTGTCTATAAAAGTACGCAAATAATTATAAACTAAAAATATAAAAACAATCAGCTGTTTGTTATGGTTATGGCAGAAAACAAAAATTCAATTGATATCTACAGTTGCGGTTGTGGCGTTATGGCATGTCACCAATAATCTAATACATTGTATGGTTATGATACGTTTAATAAAAACAAAAATGTGGCTAGTGCCCAACCACAGGTCGTTGTTTAGCATTCCGCGTTGTGATACCATAACTAGAATTGAAAATATGAATATAAACTAACACGTTTATGAATATAAACTAACACGTACTATCTTCTGGCAATTAGGAAACTTTTATTTTTTTATCAACAAGGAAAATGTCCACCAAAGATACAAATAAAAATTTGACAGTTTAAATACTGACGCGAAATAGACAATTCTTATGAAACAAACGACTAAAATTTGATTAATTTGTTTCAACTTCCAAACCCGATCTCTCGAAAACTACAAGATATAATAAAATTTCTTTGTTTTTCTATCTAATTTTGATATTTTGTATCATTTTCTTCCCAGTTTTTTACACAAAATTCAACTTTCACTTCGAATAACGCCTTCACACATTTTCTGGCGCCTAAGAACTGTTGTCTGATCATCGTGTGACAATCTATTGTCAATTCCTATGTATGGTACTTTCGCACTTGCTTATCAATATTCGACACGATTCGAACGTTTACAGTTAACATCAATTAAAAATTAATAATTAATCACCCTGCTTTGTAACATGAGCAAAATAATTAAAATGTTTCGTTTTCAATTAGTTCATCGATCCGCGCATGTGTTTAAAAATCTTCAAGCAATTAGGAATTGTATTGTACTTTGTATTTATAATTTCGAAAAAAATAAATATGCATTGCAATATTAAGTAGTATTGTAGAATATCTATAATAGATTTTTAATTGTATACGATATGAGTCAAAGATAAATGTTAACTTGAGAAACATAAACAAATGATGGAATTGCAATTCAAAGCAACATTTGACAAATGGCATCTGCTGGTCTTCTATCATTTTAACTTTGGGTTAAACAAAGCTTAACTTTGTTCCTGCTTTAAACAATTAAGACCACGATGGTGTCGGGTAATATTTCCAGTCCTGGAAATGTTTCGCGATGGGAAAAGTTTCGCGTTGCCAACAGAAAAATGTATTTACCAGAGTGAAATTTGTTCTTCTGATTTTACCCGACATGAACCAAGAGTAAAAATTAATTTACCGCAGAGTTAACGTGAAAATTGAGGAAAAGAGATAGCAGCCATGTGCTTATATTATATTCATGGAAATCATTTACATTTGTTAAGATTTAATTTAATTCATTTGGTTTAAAAAAGGACTTGCAAGTGGAAGACGACTGAAAAAAACAGCTGTTAATTTTTCCCTTTCGTAGTGTAAACTGAGAAATAAAAAGTTGCTCACGATCTTATCTTAACTTCAGAATTTTATGTACACATTATTTAAATTTATCTTTACCTTTTATATTTTTAGCTCCTAATTACACTAAGTCAAAATGCAACCTATACTATCCAGTCTGAGCAAGTACTACAGTGCCTATGTACTAGGTATCCTGACAATAGGCTATATTCTAGGAGAATTAGGTCACTACCTAATTGGTGTCACCTCCAAGCAAACAGCAATTGAATTGGATTATGGAGATATAGCGTGTCAACAGAATAATACCATGCTTAAAAGGATTGATTTGCCCCAGCAGTGTGCAGTCGTTACGAATGAAACAAGGTAAGACAAATTTTCTATTTCTACAACGGACTACCTACTTTTTAAATCAGAAAATCCTGTTGATTGATATCCTAAAAACTGGTCCTTATGAGTCTAAACAGAACAAAACATGCTAACGCTGACGAGGTTTTGGTTACATAGATTTTTTATGGCACTGAAAACTCGTTACGAAACCCTACTGCGGCTGATGACTCGGCACTAGAATAGAATCTATTCTAATTTCTCGGCGGTGCTCTCACAATCTCTCTCAATTAAGAGAATGGAGTTGCCCTATGTTCATGAAATTCTTACGAGCAATACATGCAAACATACCACATTACATGTAGCATAGAGTAAAGACAAAAGACACGTGAGTGAAAATTTCTCTAAGCAAAGTGATAGCATTAGGCTTGGTGAGATATGAACGTTGGATGTTGAGTAGTATTGCTTTAATAATAGCAGATAGAGGGAATTGTTCAAAATAATCAACAAGAAAACTACAACGTTATTTCGTGTTTGTGTTAAATACCACACAAATGTATACTAACAATAACAGTCAACAACAAAGTGCAAAACACATTTAAATAGCACAGTTTTACAACAGAACGACATGAACAAATCAAGTCAGGAATTCTTGTAACTCTACCTGGTGTAAGTACATTTTCGACGACCATCTCTATCACACCCCTGCAAACCACGTCTACCAAAAAGTATGCGAAAGCACCAACACATTAAAACAATTTTTCTTCGCTACTAACACATGCTAACCGCATTTCTGGCACAATATTTGCAAGATCTACCAGAAACTCTACCAGTAACAGAGAAAGCGCTATGGAATCTAGTATGCGTGAAAACAAGATGAACAATCACATGTACACAATTTTAATTGGGTAGAATTGTCACGAGCATGTGTATTTTTCAAATAAGACTTCCTGGTAGAATACCAGATATATACCACGGTAGATTTCTGGTAGTTGGTTTGCAGGGACTGACGTCACCACGAAGAGTGTGAAATGAAACGACAGACGGGAGAAATGTTCTCTCTATTTATATCTTTACTCCATACGTATAAATGAAGCAGTTGATCGCCTATGAAGTGGAAAATGGTAGGAAACAGAGTAGATATGAGAGAGAGCGATAAGAAACCATGCAGGAAACTACGTTTAGTGTTTGATTGATACTAATAACAGCGAAATTATGTTTCATGTTGGTGGCATAGAACGAAAATACGCACTCTCTTTTAGTGCTGTCCTTTTTATGTCAGCAATAGACTACCGACAGATTTTGACACTCGTCAAAATTTTCGGACATAACATTTTGAACTAGTGTTTACACATGTCAAAATATTTTGTCAGAAAACCTTGTCAGTATTTTGTCAGTATTTTCTGACAGCATTTTTTGAAGTTTCATCAGAATATTTTGAAAGCCGTTTACACTACTGACATATTCTGTTTGTGTTTACTGACCAAATTCTGACAATTGTTCTCAGCTGTTTTTCATTTGCTTTATCCACACATGATAGCAACTTATTGTGTTTATAAAAATAAAAATAAAGTTAAAAGTTATTATTAAAGATAATGGATCGCGACATGGCTGCTATAATAGCTGCAACATTGCTTATTGAAGAGGAAGAGGAGGAAATTCCAGCGGACAAAGAAATGTAGAAAGTAGAGAGGTTGTTGGGTGCGCCCACTTTTTCTTGAGAAAGATGGTTTCTTCTCTTGTTTTCGAGCAAAATTAGTGGCCAATGATGCAGAATTATTTCTAAATTTTGTGAGAATGACTGAGGATGACTTATTGAATCGTGTCACACCATTAATTGAAAAGAAAAACACATGCGTCGTACCGGCCTCGGCTCCTCGGTAAATAAAATATTATTACAGTGGCATTCAGATGACCGAACATATCGACGATAGAACTGTATCTGAGCACCAATGATCTGTAAGTAAAAATGTAAATGATGTTACTTGACATGACATTTACTGACATATTTTGACAACATGTTGTCAAAATACTGATAGTCGTCAGAATTCTGTCAGAAAATTTTGATGACTGTTTACACGACGTCAGTATTTTTGTCAAAAATTTGGACAAGAACGTGTCAGAAAATTTTGTGTCAGTAAATTCTGACATTTACACGTTACTGACACATTTTGAAGACAAATACTGACAATCTGTCAGTAGTGTAAACGAGCCTTAACAGATATCAGCAACTCGAACTTGATGAAATTACCTACTACCTCGTTATCATCGAGAGAACGTAAAGAGAGGGATGGCGACTCTTATCATTGTTCTATACATGTACATAGTTTCAAGAGAAAACTAAAGAAATGCAGTCAAAATGATTTACTGTGAACACAAAATAAAAAAAATACTTGGATACAGTTAAAAAGGTTGTTAAATCTTATATAAATTTAACACTAGTTTTGCAAACTCAAACAAATTTCAGAAAAGGGCTGCAATTTTATACGACATTTATGAAACAAACTAATTGATGACGCCAGACGCTCTGCTCTGTCTCTGCCATTTCGTTTAGACGTTTTCGTCATCATCGGTAGCGCGTCTGGTTTTGTTTGGACTCTATAACAGCAAGACTCTGAAATCAAATCCTTATAACAGACTGATTCATACCAAATTAATTTTTCTACTCAATGATTCATAGCTAATTTTTTCTTGTTTTCATCTACTCTACAGTTGCCTCGCATTGGATTTAAATGGTACCACATATTGTGAATGGAACTATAATGGTTTGGGCATTGAATACCAGATATTGGCTGGACCCACGTTTATTTTGGTCTTTACCATTGCTGGCGTTTTTATGGGGTTTGCTGCCGATAAATATAATCGTGTTAAAATGTTGACCGTATGCACAGTGATCTTTGCCATCGCTATTATCCTACAAGGCACTGTAAAGGAATATTGGCAATTGGTTTTGCTGAGAATGATAATGGCAGCTGGGTAAGTAATAAAATAAAAAGAGTTTCCTTTCCCTGGTTCCATTAAATGTATTTCTCCCACTTGAAGCCAATGCCATTTCAAAAGAACTGCCTTTTCTGAAAAAGAAGTGAAAATGTCAAAAAAAAGTTAGAGCCGCTTAAAATACCTTAATATCGCTTAGCTCCCCATACAAAGTGGTCGAAAAATTAGTTTAGCAGGAATAAAAACACAGGCTCAATATTGTATTGCACATATGTATATAACTATATAGGGCTTATTCGGAAGTGCATAACTGATCTGCATCTAATGCGCATGTGGCAGCACTGATGCCGGTCAGCTGATGCTTGTTTGTTTTAATATATTTACGGCCTTATTTATTAAAATTTCGGAAAGGTTTGAGAGTTATGAGAGGTTTGAGAGTTATGATAGGTTTGGTTCATGACTGCATTTCCGAACATTGACGCCTGCAATGTTGCCAGATGTGACATTTACGAACGTGCTGCACATTATATGCTGAGCAGTGATACATTTCCGAAAAGACCCATACTGATTTTGAATAATGCAACTAAATTCGTTTGATTTTATCGAACAGTCTAACAACCTCACGTTCATCGGTTACAAACAATTTTCGATGCATTTCTCTTATTCGGATTTTCTTTCCAAATCTTCCTGAATTTAAAAACCCTACATTTTCGAGATATTCCTAAGCTTTTTCCCGACCCGATCTTTAATGATCATCTGTTGTTTCCTATTTCCATTCGTATTTGTTTAAATTCCAACCATAATTGCCTTAAATTCTAAACCATAACTTTCTGTTTCTTTTCCTTTTAGCGAATCTGGTTGTAATCCTCTGGCGACTGGTATCATGTCTGACATCTTTCCAGAGAATAAGAGAGCTCTAGTTATGGCCATTTTCAATTGGGGCATTTATGGTGGTTACGGCATTGCTTTCCCCGTCGGTCGTTACATCACTCAAGCGAACTTCTTCAATATGGGATGGCGTGTATGTTACTTAGGCGCTGGAGTCTTGGCGGTCGTCATTGCCATCTTAACTGGTACCACTCTCAAGGAACCCGAACGTAAATCTATTGCTGATGACCAAATGCAGGCGAAGGACGGCAAAAAAGCCAACCTCTGGACGGTATTGAAGAATCCAGCCATGATTATGTTGATGATCGCTGCATCTATTAGACATTGCGGTGGCATGACCTTTGCTTACAATGCCGATTTGTATTACAACACATATTTCCCTGAAACCGATTTGGGTTGGTGGCTATTCGCTGTGACCATTGGCATTGGCAGTGTTGGTGTGGTTGTAGGCGGTGTAGTGTCCGATAAGATTGTTGCCAAAATGGGCATACGTTCAAGAGCTTTCGTTTTGGCCTTAAGTCAGTTGATCGCCACCTTGCCCGCTTTTGGCTCCGTCTACTTTGAACCACTGTGGGCCATGATCACATTGGGTGGTTCGTATTTCTTTGCTGAAATGTGGTTTGGCATCGTCTTTGCTATTGTTGTGGAAATCGTACCATTGAATGTGCGTTCCTCGACCATTGGTGTCTTCTTGTTTGTGATGAACAACATTGGTGGCAATCTGCCCATTTTCGTGGATCCAGTTGCTAAAGCTATTGGCTATAGAGGAGCTATTATGATTTTCTACGCCGGCATGTATGGCATAAGTAAGTATACGCTTAAAACTAAATTATGATGGCAGTAAACATAAAAATAACCATATGACTTCCTCTCTCCAAAGGTTCTATTCTCTTCCTCATCACCTGTTTCATGTTGGAAGGCAAACCCAAACCCAGTCCTGTTGAGAAAGCTGAGAATGGTGGCATTGAGGCTAATACACGTCACATTCAGGGACATGACAACTCGGTGTTCTCCGCTGACGAACATCCCTCGTACATTGGCGGCAAACCATCCGTGTTAACGAATCATCTTCAGGGTCCAGCCTCATATAAACCTCAAATCCAAGAGAGCAGTAGACTATAGGGTTTACCTTTGTATATTAGTATTTTGTTTTAAATTGATCCCAAATTGTTATAGATTTTAAGCTCCCTGCCCCAACATTTTATAGTGAAACCATGCACACACATTAATACTCATGCATTGTAGTAGTCTGTAGACAAGATTATCGAATTTTCTACCCTCGTTTCCAAACTAAGAACATGTGTACCTTCATCAAACAAGTATTACTTGTCATTAAAATCATTATTCATAAGCGATTTTTTTTTAAAAATGTATCTAAATGTACTTAGGCTTTCTTTTCTAATCGAATGCTCGCAAGAAAAATGCAATTTGTTTAGATTTTTGTTAAAAAAAAAATAAAAATAAATATTATTTTATAATAATTAGTAGATAAATATAACAATGACGAATTGATTTAATTTTTTTCAAATGATGTAAGGATATTGATGTGAAAGGTAAGTTAAATGGTACGGTTCATCTTCCAACCTCTTACATCTACCTTCAAGTGACATGACAGCTAACGCAATCGCTTTATTTTGATTCGTTAATAAAGTCGATATCGGGACATAAGCCGTAAAGCTTGTGGTACATATAACTACATAACTACTCGCCGTTTTCGACAAGTGGAAGAATTACGGTATTGGATCACTTTCTGATGGCCAGTTTTTCAGTCAGTGGTCATCTTCGTTTCGGAGTTAACTTGTGGTCTAACATCGAATTGCGTTTTTCAGTCATTGTTTAACAATACTTTAACCACCCAATGTTGGTGGGTTAACCTGTAGTCAGAACCATATGATTTTGACAATCTCATTAGTCATTTTCAAAATGAAAATATTTGTGGACATATTTTGAGTCAAGGTCATACAATTTTTGCGCCTACATAGTTCTTTGCACATTTTTGTTAAAATGACTTCGATTTTATACATTTATTTCTTATTTTATATATTTCCCTTTTGTTATTCTTTGTTGTTTTGGCGATTAGCCCAAAAGACACTATTTTCCCAATAACAATCAAAGACGATCAAGAAATAGACGACCAGAAGATGTGCGCAATTGGGTAACCCTCATAAAATAGAACCAAAAAGTGGTAACAATTCATTCAAACGCATTTCTCTCTCGCGTCATATCTTGATTATTTTATACTTTTTGCATAGTTTATGTAATTTTACTTCAACTTGGTTGGAATTTGTATAGTTATATACAATAACACTATCAAACACCTGCTCGTGTATTGAAATATGCAGTGGAGAGAGTAAGAGAGGGAGAGCAGAGAATGATTAACGCATCACTCGGTTTGTTTGTTGGCATTCGAGTGAAGAGAAATTTTGACTGTCTACTTTAGTACGGCTTACGTTAACATTAAGTCTGTTTTTTTATTCCCTGCTAAACTAATTTTTCGACGACTTTGTATGGGGAACTAAGCGATATTAAGCGATTTTAAGCGGCACTCCATACAAATTCGTCGAAAAATTAGTTTAGCAGGGAATAAAAAAAACAAGCTTATTAACTGCATAGTTAACTTCTAATTAACATTCGTTTAGGATTAATTATTTCGGTAGTTAACTACCCACTTAAAAACTTTCGAGTTCGAATTTTAATTCCCAAAATTTTTTGTTTCTCAAAATTCTTGTAAATCCATCTTTTCGCAAACACAATTCATTGTTTAATTGGCGTTACTGTTTTGGGTCGGCTGCCATTGTTGCTGAATCGAAAACGGAGTAGATTGATTCTGGATGCCGATGTTAGAAACTGAATGATCAGGAGGGTATATGGTGTATTCTAGACAACAAGGCTAGGTCTTTCTTCATCGTAGTACTTGGGCTGAAATTTTGGCGATGGGGGAAGTTGATTGGAAACCGTCTGTTAGATCCCTAAATAGGTAAGATCATATTGTTGTCTAATCGCATAAACGGCCGGTCAGAAGCATTTGAAATGCTAGATGCACTCGTTGTCATGTTTTATAGTAATTATGGGCTGATATTCCAAGTCTATGCGAGTATCTGCATATCAAATATTGTCCACTGATCACAGCTTCCTTCTAGCTTAAATACATCCCGTCTAAGAGTGGATATCAAGTTTTGTGAACGATTCATACCTGCTTGGCTGCGGTTTGTGCCTCGCTTTTAAGCATGACCTTGCACGTTACCACCCGTTAATTAAACCTTCCGTATCTCCCGACTTAACCGTTTCAGACTTCTTCCTGTGGGGTTATTTGAAGTCCAAAGTTGTTGTCAACAACCCACGGACTCTTAGAAGGCTTGAAAGACAATATTCGATATGAAAAGCAGGAATCACTACGAAAAGTGATGGAAAGTAGGGAAAAATTAGCACATTGTGTCATTTGTTCTAGCAGCGACCATTTACTTATCCGGTCTCGGACAACCCCGGGGGGGTCAGGGACCTTACAAAACAAATATAACATATTTCGCCAACCAGTTCGATCTTTTGCTTTATTTCTCCAGTTGGCAATACCAAGTGTACGCAGGGATTCGTCAACCTGATCCCTCCAGCGGAGTCTTTGTCTTCCTATTTTTCGTCTTCATCCATTCTACTGACATGGCCTAGCCAGCGCAATCGCGTTATCTTGATCCGCTTAACTATGCCAATGTCAGGATAAAGCTCATACAGCTCATGATTCAATCGTCGCCGATACTCGCCGTTGTGCGCTATAGGGCCATAAATTTTTCGGAGTATTTTTCTCTCGAAGACTCCTACAGATGTTTCGTCTGCTTGCGATAGGACCCAGGATTCTGCGCCATAAAGCAAGACAGGTTGAATGAGAGTCTGGTACAGCTGGACTTTTGTTACTCGAGAGAGGGCTTTATCTCTAAAGTGCTTGCTTAGCCCAAAATAACATCCATTCGCAAGCACAATTCTCCACTTGATCTCAAGGCTGACTTTGTTGTTTTTGTTCACGGCAGATCCGAGGTATATAAATTCGTCCACTATCTCGAATTTATAACGCTTATCAACGTTCACGCTTTGATCTAATCGCGTGGATGCCCTGTTCGTTGAAACCATTAAGTTTGTCTTGTCCTCATTTACCGTCAGACCCACTTTTGCTGACTCCTCCTCAGTTCTCGAAAACACCGCAGTAACTTCTCTAACTGTGCGTCCAATGATATCTACATCATCAGCATACGCGAGCAGCATGCGACTTTTGCTGCTGATGCTTTTATTCATGTTGACAGCAGCTTTTCTGAAAATAATCTGAAGCCTCGCTTAGTTTCGAAAGATTCGGTAAGATCCTTACCAACTTTCACTGCGGAGTTGGTGTTCGTCAAGGTCATCCTGCAAAGGCGTATGAGTTTTGCAGGAATACCAAGCTCAGACATTGCTTCATAGAGTTTCTCCCGTATCGGACTATCGAACGCCGCTTTATAATCGATAAATAGATGATAGGTGTCGATTTGTTTTTCGTGTGTCTTCTCCAGGATATGGCGTAGCGTGAAAATCTGGTCAGTTGTCGATTTTCCAGGCCTAAAGCCACACTGGTATGGTCCAATCATGTCAGCGATAATTGGTTTTAGTCTTTCGCACATTATACTTGATAGAACCTTATATGCTATGGATAAAAGGCTTATTCCACGGTAGTTAGCACAGGGTCACCTTTCTTAAATATGGGACGTAGTACACTGAAACTCCAATCGCCGGGCATGCATTCATCTAACCAAATTTTGCTAATGAGCTGATGCATGCACCTTATCAGCTCATCGCCGCCAGCCTTAAACAGCTCCGCCGGTAATCCATCGGCTCCTGCGGCTTTGTTGTTCTTAAGCCGGGCAATAGCTGTTCTGACCTCGTCTTGGTTAGGAGGGGGGCAATCGACGTCGTCGTCCATATTGTAATCGATTGTCCCATCGTCATTGGATATCTCAGGTACTAGTAGGGCGGAGAAATGCTCTCTCCATATTCCCAACATGCTCTGCACATCTGCGACGAGATTTCCGTCCTTGTCTTTACAGAAGGGGGGGCCCTGAACTATGTCCATTAGTTCCGTTTTTAACTTTTTGGTAGAATTTTCGGGCTTCGTTCTTCCTTCTGTATGTCTCAATTTTCTCACTCTCGCGCTTTCTCCACTGCCTTTTCTTACGCCTAAAGAGACGGTTTACCTCCTTTCTTTTCTCCCTATACCGCTCAGTTGCAGCTCGCGTTGCAATTGACTGAAGTATTACCATGCGTGCAGCGTTCTTTTCGTCATTTGCAATGCGACACTCTTCATCGTACCACGGTTTATTGCGAAGCGGTTTTTCGAAACCAAGTACGGTTGTTGCGGCAGTTTTTATAGAGTCGGAAATGGGTTTCCACTGCGCATCAGGATCGTCATCGGGAAGGGGTGGGTTCTGTGCCAAAAGTTGCTAGAGCTTCCTTGAGTAGGCTGTGGCTACCTCTGGTAATTGCGACCATTTACGGATACTATATTCCACAAGTGTTCAAAACAAATTTTCACGGTTCAAAATAAACGAAAAATCATTTCACAGCAACTAACTTCAGGTGGTTTAGATGACACAGCTGTTCGACCTCCTAGCTGCAAATTAGATACAGAACAGAATGTGAAAGAGAGTGAGCGATATGCGAATTGGTAAAACTGATTTTAAATTTGATTTTATCGGCACTTATGACTTTTAAAATAACGTTATATGCAATGAATTAGTTTTGATTTGAAGAATACAACAATTTTCATTAATTTTTACTTTATTCCATGGCTTGTATTCCATGGCAAAATAAGTAAGGTAGAAGCAGTAGGAATTGAAGGCATTTTGTCAAATTGAGTCGATCGAAATTGTCAAGATGTATTTATTTCAGGTTATATATCTTCAATGTGGCCGTCGATGGTGCAATGGTTAGTGTGCGCGGCTGTTGTACATGAGATCCTGGGTTCGAACCCTGCTCTGACCACCTTCAAGTTTCTTTCGGCGGCGGTCACCTCGCATAGTGACGGCGACACTATCGAGTATATAGCCATGAAAAAGCTTCTCAAAATACCGTTCGGAATCGGTGTAAAACTGTAGGTCCCAATCAGTGAGTGAAAACTGGAAAGCGCACAGCTCAGTGATTGTGAGAAGTTCTCCCCGGTCCCTTCATGGGACGTAATGGGAAACCATTTTTTTTTTTTTTTTTTTTTATATCTTCAATATCAGGAGGAAGGACAAGACAAGAACAAATTTCGTCTGCTATTTTAATGCTACCACCTGTACTAGATACATCTTGAAATTGGTATAAACAACATTTGACAAGATCGGAAATCAGCTGTTCTAACGCTTCCACCTGTAATAGATACATCTTCTTATATTCCATCCACATTCTGGCATAAAAATCTGTATCAAAACTGTCGTTAGTACAGTGACTTTCAACGGGAATTTGGTGGAACTGAAACCCTCATGGCTTCTCTTTACTATTCCTCTATGACTAATTTGTGTCGGTTTTTTTATTATTACCGAAAAGCATTAGGAAGGTATACATGACCCACCCTGTAGAAAGGGGCATTCCCACAACCTTCATATCCCGCCAGTTCATCAGCTCTACCGGTCTCTGGCATGTTTCTGTGCCACGGCATCCATATGAAGTGGATATCAAACTACTGGGTCGTAGGCAGTTGTTAATTTCAGGAATATATTAAAAAAATCATCCCTGATAAATATATTGCATAGCAGCCTATCGCCCCGAACAAGACTTACAAATTATTGAATTTTATTATCGAATTTCGTGATCTTTCGGAAATGTTTTTATATTTCAGCGACGAAGCTTATTTCTAGAAAAATTCTTGAATTTGGTCTGATGAGCAAGCAAAGGCAATAAAAAAACCTCTCGCTTTCACTGCTTTGTGCAGTCTATGGGTCGGTGGCCCATATTTTTTTAAGGATGACTATGGCCGAAACTTATCGGTAATGACACCCGCTATCGTTCGATTAATTCGAACTCTTTTTGCCCAAAATGCACCAGCTGAATCAGGTCGACGTGTAGTTTCAATAAGATGACGCTGTATGCTACACAGCAAGTGACACAATGGACCTATAGAGAGATAAAATCGGTGCACAATTTATCTCATGTTTAGGACCAGAGAGTTGGTAACCTAGATCGTGCGATTTGATTTAGCGGTTACGAGCGATTTTTGTGGGATTACATGAAGTCAGTGGCCTATAGTATAGACTCTATACCATAAACAAACTTTGGAAAACAACAGCCGCTATGATCTAAAAAGTTAAAATTTGACATCTCGCATAGATCACTTACAAATTAGACATGGACAACAGGTTCATGAAAAAATATTTAAATGGCAAGCATTAATTTATCGACTCAAATAAAAATTTCCTACACTTTTGTCATTTTCCTGTTAGCATTTCGAAAACCAAACACCCAGGGGGTTTCGATGAATCAGTAGTTCGACTTGGTACTTGGAGTACTTGTACAGAATAGATTGTAATGAAAGCGATAAGTGTTTCCATATTTTTATATATATATTTAACTGATATTTATGGAAGTTTGATTGATGATAACGTACTTTAAATTACGTTTGATTAATGATAATGTCTTTTAAATTAGGTTTGATCTTGTTATACCATGTAAAAACCGAACTCTATGAGAACTCCAACTATTTCAGTCACTTTCAAAAGTTTTCGGACAAAGAAAAACAAGCCAAAACTCAAATAAAAATTTTTACAGTTTTGTAATTTTTCTGTTAGTTTTTCGAACATTAAAAACAAAACACCCTTTAGCTAATACAAGATCCGTACGACGTTATTAGCGTTATACAATTTGATAAGGTTCGTGGCTTGGCTAGAGCGGTGTATGGTTTGAAGATTGACTACAGAAACAAAACAGTTACTGTGAATGGCTGGCATTTAAATTTTCATTAGGGTATCCGCGTTATCGCGACCTGTTTTCACAACCTGTTATTTCTGCATAAACTTTATATGGATACCTACAATTCAGTTTTTTTGTGTACTGGGTTTAAACATTATTTGATATGTTGCATCGGCTGCTTGTTTTGCCTATTTCACTATTTATCATTTTAAATTCATTCACTATTTATCAGTTTAAATTATGATTTATGTTAAATTTTGGCAAACATTTACTTGGTCTGCCAACGCTCTTTAATGCGAAATGAAAGAAAAATATAAGAACATCTAAATTATACCCTCACCCATAGAGATGGGGGTATATATCATTTAATACGTTAATAAACAGCATACAGTTGTCCGAGGCCTTCGGCCACGGACTGTCCCTGCAGGCTGTGTCAGAGACACGGCCATTAAGTTTAACGTAGAATACGCCATCCGATAAGACAGAAAACATATGTAACAATAAATGATATATAACATAAGCAATAACATCCATGTTAAATTCAAATTCACGTTTAACATTTTGTTTCACTTAAATACATAAGTAAATACATATACGAAATTTCAATATTTCATCAATCAAAACAACAGCCGAAGGTTTGTGTCCACACTGAAACAGCAGCATAGTTTGTGTTCACGCTACAAACTCAAACACTCAACCCATAGAGTAATCTCAGACTATCTGACGTTTCCTTTCACACTCTTCGTGATGCGGTCGGTGTGATAGAGAGATGTTTGACGAAAAATGATATACACCAGATGGAATTACAATAACTTCTAGCTTTAATTTTTCATGTCATTTTGGTGAAAAACTCTGAAATTTAAATGTGTTTTAAACTTTTTTATTGACTGTTATTGTTAGCATACATTTGTGTTGTATTAAACACAATAATTTTAACACACAAAACGAAATGCCGTTGTTGTTATTTTGTTCGTTGTTTTGAACCATTGCCTCTATCTGGTATTAGTAAAGCAATTCTTTTCAACATCAAACGTAAATATCACACCAGGCCAAATGTCATAAATTTGGTGGGAGAACTAGTAGATCTACTATAAGTATTAATCTATGACTCAACCAAACACCACACATATGTTTGAGTGTATGTGTTTAAACAATTTTCATTTGAAAAATTTAAATATTAGGAAGATGTCAACCAATATGAAATGTATATCAAACGAAAGATAACATCTTCATTTACCTACAAAAAAATTTTTAAAAAAAGTTATCTCGCCGTTTCCTCATAATCAATGAAATAAAGATTACAACAATAACAATCTGACATGACTCCCTATACCGTAAGGTAAGACGTATTCTACGCTAAAAATGTAACACATAGAAGGAGCCATTTTAGACCCTTAGCATCTTTGGACGAAATTCGTTTTAGGACTTTCTAAGATGTTTGAGCCATGTCCGTCTGTCTGTCTGCCTGGCTGGTCAACACGATAACTGCCGTACATCTTTACAGACCACAATGAAATTTTGTCAGTGACTATTATTTGCCAATATTGAGTTTGGGATTGAAAATGGGCGTTTTGACCACCCCCTTCGGGTACCCCCCATACAAATCGACACATTTAGCACCAAATCATATTTCTTTCAAACCTTTCTTCTGGTTGATGTGATTAGCTTCAACTCTCACAGCGGTTAATAATCTGTAAATGCCTACTTAAATGGAGGAAATGGGCGAGACTGTCGCGCCCATTCTGGTACCCCCCATACAAAACAGGGTGTTCGTCTGGGTTGTCAATCCGATAAATCGCGTGAAACACTTGCGACCTTAATAAAATTAGGTATAAGGCTTCACGTTATCCAAAGCCAATCACCTATTAAAACAGTGGTGATTTTGCCTCGCCCATTGTCGTACCTCCCATAGAAAAGTTGTTTGGCCGTCTGGTTGTTTGGCACGAGAAGTCCCGCAAAATCGAACCAATCTTTGTGAAAGTCAATACTAGTCAATATTTAGTTCAAAATAACTCTCCTATAGAAAATGAGCTGTTTTGCCACGCCCATTCTGGTACCTCCCATATAAAAGTTGGGTGGTTGACCGGTTGATAGATACAATATCTCTCGTAAACTACAACCGATCTTAATAAAATTCGGTACTAGACAATATATTGCTAAAAGCTACTGTGTAATTAATATCTGACTATTGTGCCACGCCCAGTTTCGTACCTCCCATACAAAAGTTGGGCGTATTTGCAGTTTGCCGACTCGATATCTCCAATCATAACCGATCTTAATAAAATTTGGTACTGCTCAAACTTTTGGTAACAACTTGCCATGCCCATTTTTGTACCTCGTATATAAATATTCGGAGGGAAACTAACTAATTTGGGTATTCAATAATATTCAGCGCAATGTCAATCTTCTATTGAATATGGTCACTTTTGAGTATGGGCGTTTTTAACAATACTCCCATGCAATGTATGACTTAGGCTGAGGGTATGATTAAGTCGGTTCACCCGACTGAAACTTATGTACTGGTTTCCTCCTCTCTTACTTCTCTACACCTCTGGCCTAAGGAACGTAAAATTCACGAATTTTCTTGCTGGGATAAATTCATCGTGTAATAGTGGTCTAATATAGATTTTGTGATTTGAAAAACAAATTGTTTTAAATGCTGTTATTCTAATTCAAATTATAAAATCATTTTGATATTTTAAAATAGTTTTTTGAAACCATTTAAACCCCTCTTTAAGCTATAAAATCATTTGCGAAAATATACATATACAGCGTAACTGACACTATCCCGGTCATAGACGAATACATACATAGATACATTTATTCTCTAATCTGACGTTTCATTTCACACTCTTCGTCGTAGGTTTGTGGAAATGAGAGAAATTAAATTTAAAATTAACTTACACCAGGTGGAGTTACAAAATATGTTCACTTAACTTTTTCATGTCGTTTTGGTGTAGAACTGAAAAATTTTAATGTATTTTTCACTTTTTTTTTGTTGACTTTCATCGTTGGTATACATTTGTATTGTATTTAACACAAATAGTTTGCCACAAAAACACGAATTTCGGTTGTTGTTCCTTTGTTGCACGTTGTTTACTATTGCCTCTATCTGGTATTATTGAACGCATGTTTTCCACCATCCAATGTTTACTTTCCACCGTACCTATGACGTTTAATTTATTGAGAGAATAAATGTATCTATGTATGTTTTCGTCTATGATCCCGGTCATCAAAAGTTATACCACAGAAAAATATAACTGTGATGTAGATTAAAACTCACCTCACAGCACTGCAACAATGCGAGTATGCAAGACGAAAAGAAGAACATGGTGGAAAAAAGCTGTCTGGTCTTGTGTTGTTATTATGGACCTTGTGTGTTGATACTTAGGGATCTTCGACCAATACTAATTCGCATATGTAAATTGCATTATTGAGTTTGTATATATACGATACGTATCAATTCCGGCACAGAAGGTAGGCATCTGATGATGAACTTGTCACGGAGTTCGAAACTAGTCATGCCAGTGTGTGTGTTTAACTGAATTGTCTCATATTCCAACAAAAACCAACCATTTTTCAATTACAAAAATGTTCCAAACCTTGTAAGTTTGTAGTATGAATATCTCTTACAAAAACCGGTAAATATCCAGCTTTCGGATTGTTCAACAATTAAGTTCTTTAAAAAACAATTAGAGAAGTTACTGCGGTTTTTCGAGAATTGAGAAGGAGTCAGCAAAAGTGGGTCTGGTTTCAACGAACAGGGTCGCCACGCGATTAGACCAAAGCGTGAACGTTGATAACCGTTATAACTTCGAGGTAGTAGACGAATTTATATACCTCGGATCTGTCGTGAACAAAAACAACAACGTCAGCCTTGAGATCAAGCGGAGAATTGTGCTTTCGAATAGATGTTATTTTGGGCTAAGCAAGCAATTTAGAGATAAAGCCCTCTCTCGAGTAACAAAAGTCCAGCTGTACCAGACTCTCATTCAACCTGTCTTGCCTTATGGCGCAGAATCCTGGGTCCTATCGCAAGCAGACGAAACATCTGTAGGAGTCTTCGAGAGAAAAATACTCCGAAAAATGTATGGCCCTATAGTGCACAACGGCGAGTATCGGCGACGCATGAATCATGAGCTGTATGAGCTTTATCCTGACTTTGACATAGTTAAGCGGATCAAGATAACGCGATTGCGCTGGCTAGGCCATGTCAGTATAATGGATGAAGACGAACCAGCACGAAGGGTTTTCGAAACCGAACTCGAAGGAAGACTCCGCTGGAGGGATCAGGTTGACGAATCCCTGCGTACACTTGGCATTGCCAACTGGAGAAATAAAGCAAAAGATCGAACTGGTTGGCGAAATATGTTATCTTCGTTTTGTAAGGTCCCTGACCCCCCGGGGTTGTCCGAGACCGGATAAGTAAGTATAAAACGGGTACAGGGTTGATTGCGATACCCCGGTTAGCCGGTATTTCAGTATCGGTTTTGGTTTGGGGTCCGAGGAGGACTTTGGGAAACTTTTGATTAAAGCGAATCACAGACTTGTCGTTCATGAGCATGAACATCAACTATCGTTGATGTTTATTATCGGTTTACCGCCCTTCTCGTTACCATGTAAGAATGTAATCGTAGTTGTTCCCATCACTACCATGTTCATAAAATTTTTTGGTAAAATTTTTTGAAATTTAACAGTCAAATAAAAAACGCATCGCCCAAGCTCATGCTCATGAATGGCAAGTCTGCGGTTCGCTTAACTTTCACAGATTGGCGAACTTTTCGATAACTCTCCTAGTTATCGGGTTATCAGAAAATGAAATTTAAAAAAAAAAACTATAAAGTCTTTCTAACTTTCAAAACTTCTGCATCAGTGCGTGTAAGTAGGAAAGCAATGTGTAAGTAGCGACAACAATCACTCTGCACACAATCAATAAATGTCTTCGGATAGTGACTTGTGTAAATACACACCGCAGTGGCTTAACGGGCTAGACGCTGCTGAAGATGATGCTTCACAAACATCGAAACGATCGTCCAGCGAATGTGAGTTCGAATCCCACCCGCGGCATTTACATTTTTTCCACTAACCGGAGAAAACATGATCTATTACAGCTTTAAAGGAAATTACAACTTCGAATGGCTTAAGTTTGCTATTTTTTTAATAGAAAAGTAAACATAATCGAAAATGAAGAAATAAATTTGTTCGAATACTTGCAGTCGTTTATCGAAAGTTAAAATTTTTAGAAGTTCAATAAAAAAATTGGGGTGTCACTTCCACAGAGCAATTGCAAAATTGAAAATAAAATTTTTTGATTTTATCAGAAGATGAAATTTGAAAAGAATTGACGGGATGGAGTTTCCCACCTAGAGAAAATTAGAATAGAGTATTTTATTCTATCATCAGACGTTTCATTTCACACTCTTCGTCGTAGGTTTGTGCAAATGAGAGATATTCGACGAAAATTAACTTACTTTTCAACAATTGGCTTTAGTCTTTCACATAATACGCTCGACAAAACCTTATACGCGATGGATAAAAGACTGATACCGCGATATTTGGAACATACAAACGGATCACATTTTTTTAATATAGAACCTAATACACTGAGAACCCAATTGTCAGGCACAGTTTCCCCCAACCACATACCGCATATAAGTTGATAGATGTGGGCTAGCAGTCCATCGCAGCGGCGAAATCGATCAGCCTAGTTCCATTCTCGGAAGTGGTATCATATACTATAGACTTCAATTACCGACGGTTGATCGAAAGACACTTTCCCAATTTGGCATTAAAATCGCCTAGAATAATCTTAATGTCCTGGTCAGGGCAGCGTTCGTATACTTCTTCCAGACGCGCATAAAATGATTCGTTGACCTCATCGTCTTTATCGTCTGTCGGTGCGTGCACACAAATTAACGAGATGTTGAAATATTGTCCTGTCCATCGCATTTCCAGGATAACTGTGATGTCAGCTTTATATTTTTCGAGGATATCCGACAGTTGGAAAGTGGCACCCGCCCTGGATAGTGTTCTTACGTTCCAGGTACATATTCTTAAATTGTGGTCCTTATAACGTTTGCGAGGGTTATCAACAGTTAAGGGGTTTGTTCGTTTAATTTTCTTGTGAATTTTCAATGTCGGTGGTGCAATGGTAGTGCAAGAGATCCTGGGTTCGATCCCTGCTCAGACAACCTTAACATTTCTTTCGGCGGCGGTCACCTCCGATTCGGATCCGACTCCTCGGAGATGATTTCGAGAACGGATCCGTTCTTAGTTCGTGATTGGATCAACGAGCGGGAGAAATTCCTCTTTCGTTCTCGAAATGAGAATTGTGTCCGATCTCGAAACGAGATCGGATCCGAGAGCGAAATGAATTCAGACCCAATATCGAAATGGATTCGGACCCGATAGCGAAATGAATTCGGACCCGATATCGAAATGAATTCGAACCCGATAGCGAAATGAATTCGGACCCGATAGCGAAATGAATTCGGATCCGATAGCGAAATGAATTCGGCCCCGATAGCGAAATGTGGTCGGATTTTAAATCATTACGATGGGTTCCCAAATCATTTCGATATTGATTCCGCTCTCATTTCAGAACTCTTTTTTTCACTATATTTATTTTTTTGGTAACGCGGTCTTTCGCATATTGGAAGTATTTCTTATTTCCATCGTTTCTAACGGATCATTTGGGTATTTCCGCTGAAATGTCGCTGAAATATAGAATTAAAAAGCTATATTAAAATCAAATGTAAACATTTAGGGCATAGTTTTAGCTTACCTTTGATAGCTGCTGCCACTATTAAGTCTTTAGCTGCCTTTTTCACTTTGGACCCAAACCAAGTGAAGTGTTGCGCCACTTCATCATCAAGGACACTGCGAATCGGATCCGAGAAAGCGAAATCTGATGTTCCGGACTCAAACCGGATCAGAGAAAACGGAATCCGAAATTCCGGACTCAAACCGGATCCAAATCGGATCAGCGTAAGCGGAATCCGACGCATCGGACTCAAATCGGATCCGAGTCCGACTTTGTGCTTATTGGGGTACTATAAAAAATGGTGGTGGACATGTAGTGGTGTGGGGCTGTATGTCCAGTGGTGGAATGGGAAATCTAGTTTTTATTGATTCTACTATGGAGAAAAAAAAATATTCAAAGATCCTCCAAGATAATGTAGTCCAAAGCATAGATAAAGTAAACTAATAGATGAAGTGTTGGGAAAATTTTAGTGTAATGGGTAATAACAAAAATATCACTTCGAAACAAGAATACAACACGTTATTTAGAATATCTGATGGCCACCGAATTGCAAAGCCATGTCACCACCGTCTATGTCCTAATAAATTGGTTCTTCCTCCGGTTCAGCTACCATTCCTTGTTGAGAGTTCTCAGACACTCTTAACGGTTTTGGCATCTGAGAACACAGAAGTTGGTACAGTTTTTGGGCGGGGAAGTTTTTAGATGAAAAAGGCGTTCCGGCATGTTCATCTTTAGGTGGTCTTACGGGGTTTCTCCTATTGATGTCCCAACACCGGCCTCATAGCTTTGAAATAGTTGTTTATATAAGAAACAAATGCTATTATATCACATTTTTCCTTGTTTAAATTACTTTCCCAAAAATTTCCCACAATTTTGAATAAACGTCAATGAGAATTATGGTAAACTTGAATGAAAGTGACAGTAGTACAAGGCAGCACCTAGTGAACAAAGTTAACAATGGTCGCGCTATATCTATCATCTCCTTTATCTATGGTCCAAAGTGCAGATAAACGTGGGCATTGGAGATAGTTTTTGGTTTTACTAAGATAATCCGGCATGTGATGAAAATCGATCGAGTCAAAATCGAATACGATTTGACTATTGGATGAATTTTATTGACATAATTCCTTATATTGGTGAACCAATATTTAGTTATTTAGTCGCATAAAAAGAGGAATAAATTAATTGATATCCATTATGTGTAAAAATAAACTTCATTATTATGTCAAATCGTATTCGATTTAAATCGATCGATTTCCATCACATACCGGAATGACCGGAAACATAAATCGGATCTTGTGCAACCCTGGCTTATATGGAAGTGTTCCCACATTGTCCAAACGCCAGCACAGTCTTCAGACATTTATCTCATAGAGAATCTGTTGTCTAAACTTGAGTTGGAGATCCGCCAACACACTATTTCTAGCGCTGCTGCCGTGATATCAGTTTTGCCAAAAAAGAGGATCAATGAGTGTTCGAACACACGTGCGATATGTTCACACCAGAGCTCGCCAAATATTCTCAACCAAATTTTTCTGCCCGGTCTGCTCACTCAAAAGACCGAAAAAAATGAGATGTAATCGCTCAGTGTCTGAACAGCAACCCTCTTTTTCTTTTCGTTCGTGTTGTCCGTCTCGGTTTTCGGGTTGAGCGTTGCACACGAATTGGTCTCTTACGAACTCGATACGAACAGAATTGTTCGTCGCTCAGCTACTGAGAGTCTGTAACTTCTCATTTAGATTATGCTTGTTATCACGCTAGGCTGCAATTATCACGCTATTCTCTTTTAAAAAGCATACGTAAATTACATTATGCGTTTTGATTTGCAACCACCCTGACAGTTTTTGATGTTTACTCGACTAATCTCTCATTCCTACATTCGTACAAATTTGTAAAAGTGGTCTATTCTAATCAAATTTATCAAAAAAGGCAATTCTCTGTCTTGAATTCATTTTCTTACATTCGAAAACGTTGTAAAAGTGGTGTATTCTCAGTTAATTTATTAAAAATTTAATATCGATTACACCTTTTCACTTCGACATGAGAATTAATATGAAATAAAATGGCAGAAATACGAAAGTGAAGAGAGAGAAACGTCAAAACTCCCCACAAATTATCGTATCGTGCGTGAAAGTCTACCACGCCAGCAGTACCACACCTCTCACCCACAAAGCGCATTAGGCACGGGTCGAACACGCGCGTGAAAGCCATTGCGTAATGATGCTCTAAGTGAGCAAAGCAAGCAAAAGGTCCGCAAAAAAGGTCTTTATTTTTATTGTTGCGATTGCCTTATGTTGTTGCCTTAGATATTTCGTCACAGGCGAAGCCAAAAACTAAAAATTTAGGTAAATCAAACTATTTGTCAACAAAATGTACTTTTAAAATAAAAGACAAATATGTGTACAGGCCAAACAAAATTAATCTTCATGTATTTTATTCAATGCTTCTAAATGAAATAATAAAAACATAAAAATAATCTCCATGACATACATATGTATGTATGTATTTTTGCTTATAACTAAAAAATTTGAAATTAAGTTTAATAATTAATAATGACCTATCCCCACGCGCAATATATACATAGTCAGAAATCGTTTGCCGAGTTTTTACGAAGTAAAGGGTCTCGAGTGAACACATGAGCCGAGCGAGCGAACAAAAACGGTCGTCGGTTGAGCGAAGGGCAAGCCAAAGAATAACGAAATTTTAGGTTTTTTCGCGACAGTTTCGCACATAGACTAATAGCCTGTTCAGCGAACTTTTTGTTTACGCAAACGTGCGATTGCTACCCACCCAGACGATCAAGTTTATATTTGAGGTATTGTTCCATTTTCGTCCGGGATTGAAAGCTCATTTTACTAGCTGCCCTTATGTCAAAGTACATTGTTGCCAATGTGTAATTCTTGTTGATTTTAAAAGCATTGAAATAATTGTTTTTGATTTGTCATAAACAGAGCGACGGCAAAGGTATTGAATAAAATAGAGAACTTATTGCACTCTTTTTCCGCTCTCATGTAGAGCGTCCGAGCAAAAGAGCATAAACGATTCTTATCTCTTTATTGAATATTTCAATATAAATGGACCATTTCGACAATGTTATTACATAATACAATACAAGAAGCATAAATGTTTCAAAAGGCATCAATATTTCACATCAAAATTACAATGACCAAGTTAAGACAAAAAGAGAGTAATACGTTTTGAATCATTCGCCAGATGTCGCTAGTGCTTTTAAGTTATACAATTCGTTACATGAGTTCTCTATACTATTCAATTCTCTTTGGCGACAACGATCTGCTTGTTTGTTCGCTGCCCCTACATCAATACCATCATACTTATTTTCATGCCGAGACTATTGTTGTACAACAAACACGTATGTGATGCTAGCGCTGTGTGTTCACTTTGGTAGATTGCCCTACCCGTGCCCATAGACTAATACATACATAGATACAATCATTCTCTCAATAAATTAAACGTCATAGGTACGGTGGAAAGTAAACATTAGATGGTGGAAAACATGGATTCAATAATACCACATAGAGGCAATAGTAAACAACGTCCAACAAAGGAACAACAACCGAATTTCGTGTTTTTTTGGCAAACTAGTTGTGTTAAATACAATAAAAATGTATACCAACGATGAAAGTCAACAAAAAAAAAGTGAAAAATACATTTAAATTTTTCAGTTCTACACCAAAACGACATGAAAAAGTTAAGTGAACATATTTTGTAACTCCACCTGGTGTAAGTTAATTTTAAATTTAATTTCTCTCATTTCCACAAACCTACGACGAAGAGTGTGAAATGAAGCGTTAGATGAGAGAATAAATGTATCTATGATGTATTCGTCTATGCCCGTGCCTATAGATGTTAACACATCAAAAAAAATATCACCTGATTACACAAAAAAATTGATTTCATCGATAAAATCCCGGCTAAAAGCAGTACTTGAACAGAAAGGTTACCAAACTAAGTACTAATTTTTATCAAAAAATCAAAATAGTATGCAAAACGATGCTTAATATTTTGAATACACGAAATATGCTGTGACCAATTAATTGAATTAATATTTTTATTTACTAAATAAATCTGTATCTGAATTTTTTTATGTTACGTTTTTTACTTGAATAATTAAAAAAAGGTCTTGAACTTTAAACTGTGTATTGTTTTTTTTATTAATTTTTATCATTTAAATGAATATTTTTTGTGTTATTTCATTAAAATAGTTTACACCACGATATTAGATGAGAGCCCCTGTACCTAAGGCCATGTAAACTGGTGAGAGCTATAGAAACCCCCTTATGAGTCTAAACATAATCAAACACGCTACAGACGACGATGTTTTTTATACATAGATTTCTTATGCAGCCTACACACGCCACAACCGGTTGTACAACATTTTGATGGTTGTGCAAGGGTTGTAACGTGTGTAGGCCAGTTGTACAACCGTTGTATAAATATCAAAATATTTAGATTTTTTGGTGATGTTGGCTCAACGGTTGTAGCATGTGCATGCATGTCATATAACCTCGTTGTTTTTTCTTAACTTTAATTTTGTTGTTGTGTTGTCAATTTGAAATCGCTGGTATAAGTGCAAAATGAAAACAAATTCAAATGGAATACTACGAGGAAATGCGAGGCTTTATTGAAGTTTATAAAAACATCCAAAATTTCATTTACAACAAGTAAAGCGACAACGTCCGCGTTCATCTACACACGAAAAATATTTTCTAAATGAGATTGGTTCAAAGGTTGTAGCGTGTGTAGCAAAAGGCCCCAGCACTCTTACAACCGGTGGTACAACGGTTGTAACAAGTATAGCCGCCATTATGGCAGGCAAAAATCGTCCCGAAAAACCGCTGCGGCTGACGACTCGTCGCTAGAATAGAATCTATTCCATTTTATTGGCGGCGCTCTCACAAAATGTCTCAATTGAGAGAATGAAGTTGCCACATGTTCATGAAAACATAAGAGAAACCAACATACAAAAACGATGTACTAAAGTAGACATAAAAACGATGTACAGGTAGACAGTCAAAATTTCTCTTCACTCAAATGCCAACAAACAAAACGAGTGAAACCCTAGTACTTCTCTACTCTCTCTCTTACTCTCTTCATTGAATATTTCAATACACGAGCAGCTTTTTGATAGTTTTATTGTATATAACTATACAAATTCCAACCATGTTGAAATAAAATTACATAAACTATGCCAAAAGTATGAAATAAGCAAGATATGTCCCTGGTCATACAGGGAAATATTTGGAAGGGAAACATCTGGAATTCTCTTTTGTATTTTCCTTCGCGGTCATACAGGGAAACATTGTTGTCGGAAACATTGACATTTGTCTAATTGCAGTGTTTTCAATTTAGTATTTATTTTATTTTTCAATTTAGTATATTTAATTTACCTTTTTTACCGCTTATTATTATTATTTTTACCACTTATTATGAAATATAAAGCAGAGAAGCAAAGCTCGCCGAAAAGAAATAAAGCAAATGTCAAAAACCAAAGCAAATATGACAATAAGAATGAAAGCACAAAGCGTGTATCCGAGAACAGTCAACAAATTTCATATTCTCTTCCCCACCCGCCCTTTTCTATCAAACAAAATGTTTCCCTTCCAAATGTTTCCCTGTGTGACCGGTGACTCTGACGCGAGAGAGAAATGCGTTTGAGTGAACTCCTAGCACTTTTTGGTTCTCTTTTACCAGGGTTGCCAAGTTGCGCACATCTTCTGGTCGTCTACTTTGGTAGACATTCAAAATTTCTCTTCACTCAAATGCCAACAAACACTTCGAGTGAAACCCTAGTCATTCTCTGTTCTCTCTCTTACTCTCTTCATTGAATATTTCAATACACGAACAGCTTTTTGATAGTGTTATTGTATATAACTATACAAATTCCAACCATGTTGAAGTAAAATTTCGTAAACTATTTAAATAGTATGAAATAAGTATAAATGACTTTGGGTGAATTTCTACCACTTTTTGGTTCTCTTTTACCAGGGTTGCCAAATTTCGCACATATTCTGGTCGTCTAATTCTAGATCGTCTTTGCAACACATATACAACATATATACGATGGTACATGTGAATGCAAAAGAAAATTTAAAAAAGGGTTACAAATAATTTATTGTTAAACACAATACAATAAAAGTGAATACATTTTTAAAAGCAGTAAAAACAATTTAATTCCTATACAACTATAATATTATTTTTCCAAACTTTCAAACAAATTCCAGGAAAGAGCCGAAAATATATACGACGCATAGAAAAAAAAATCAACCGAAGTCGCCAGACGCTCTCTCTCATTTCGTTTAGACTGTAGAAATTTTTTCCGTCGTCGCCTGAAGTTATGTCTGAAGCGTGTCTTGTTCTGTCTGGACTCTATGCCTGTGATTTCCTTTTTATTTCTCTCGCATGATGTGTTTTACTCACTTACTTTTTACTTTTACTCACTACTGAAAAACAAACTCCATAGAACATCTCTAATTACCTTTCAATTCGGATTAAGTAATCAAGTAGTTTACCCACTTAAAAACTCGACATAATTGGCCTGAGTACAATGTAATTAAATGTTTAAATATTACGTGTAAGTTTGAGGTTATTGTTAGTTTATATACATTTATATTTATTTCATTATTTTTTGATATATGTATGTATAATGATAAAATACAACAGTATACGACTTACCCCGCAGTATGTTGGAATACGAATGATTTTTAAAACAACGTCCATATGTTTACTTACCCCACACAATGTTTTTCATTGACTTTATTTTAACCATTTGTCTAGATAACGATAATTTATACTTACCGCAACAACATACGAAACCAACATTCGCTTTATAACCTTCAATCACACTGTGGTAGGCATACATACGTATGTATGTATGTATATACAAATAATATATAACGTACACCACCAACAACCAATGCAAAAGAAAACCCCCAAATGAACTACAAAACGCTTGCTAAACAACTGAAACATACGCCTGACTTGTACCGCTATTTAAGCATTTTTTGGTGAGCGAAAAAGCAAAACAAACACAAATCCAATAACAACTCAACCAACGACAGCTACTGATATTCACAGCGAATTCTATAAGGGCCGCTGCTGCTGCGGTCGACGTGTATTGGTGTGTGAGGTGGTAACTGCGTCGTCGTTTCGCCTTGAGTGGGAACTGTTGTTGAGTGTGAAGCTATCGTCGTCGTTCATGTTCGGCTCGCAGCAGATGTACGAGACCACTGTACAAACGATGGTCGTCTTGTCACGATATCAATGTTTAGCAATTACTATGATTCAGTTGAGATTTGAAGCTCTAACACTGACGAACGATTGTAGTACTACGTACGTATTTATGGTGTTTTGCTCTGTTTCTGTTTTTTTTTCTTTCTTGTTATATTGTTTTTGGAATACCAAGCACACTAGTATTCAATAAAGTTCATTTAAATGAGGACGGATAGAGGCTGATGAAAATTAATACCTACATACACAAAAAAATGTCAATCTAAGCAAAAGTAATACAGCAGTTTTGTACAAATGAAATAAAATCAATTACAAATGAAAAATAAGTGGTAGACCCAACAAAGAGAAACCTTTTCAAAATTAAATTCATAAATATAGAGACGAGAAAGAACACTTCCTTTTACATACCAGCTATAAGTCTGTGCGAATTGTTGAAGTTTATGGTTTTTAATTATAAATTTTTCTTACATAAAAGTGTTTTACATTTTGCGAAAAGGTAAGTTATGTTTGGAATTTAATGCAAAGGGAGATATTTTCTGTCAACTATGTACATATTACGTCAGTGATGTGTATGCACGTCTGTGCATGGACTTTTAAGTGTAGTTGTTTTCTCTGTCTGTCCATTAGTCAGCATTTCTATATGTACGTATGTTTATGTGTGTATGGGACAGTGTGCTACGAATGGTTGTGTTTGTTTTGTTGCTGCTGTAGAGTTCGATTTTGTGTTCACATGCTTAGCAACACTGGTAGACTGAAATGTTTTTTTTCACTATTGCCTTTTCGTTTCTTAAGTAGGTAGTACATTCGACAATTAATTTCTGTTATACATACACACCTTTCTTCGTCGTCCGTGACAAATGATGGCATAAGATTCAGTTTGTGGAAAATTTTACAAAAGTCCTTTATAAATTCACCATTCTAAGACGTAATGCACAATTATTAATACCAATCAACAACAAAATTAAGGGGTAAGTACAACATAAAGCAGAAAAGGGACAACGAAAAATATTTTGTCGGGTGAAAATTTTAATGCCAAGGGATGCCATGAATACCTGATAAAACAAATACATTCACAAAAACTGAAACTAGTTTGGGAAAAAATAATGCAAACTTATCCGAGCTACAATATATATTAAGAATTCGGCAGTTTTTAAAGCATTTGTGGATATTTTTACGCAGTTAATGGGAAATAAAAGTAATTATTTACAAGACAATGTGAAAAAAGTGATAAAAAAAACTATCGTAAACGTTCCATACCAGATCAAAGGAGTTTAAGGAATGCCAACAAGCTTAATATGCCACGTACTATATTTTGGTGTACAGTTGCCACATAACGTTTTGCTTGGCAAAGTTCTAGAACACTACGGAATGATGAAAAAGTGGAAGAAAGAGAAAGCGGAAGGCATAAAGAAAAAGTGAATTCTTACAGAGTATTTTTCAGTTCTCTTTTAAAGTTGCTACGTAATTCATCGAGCTATTACACGTTGAAATTTCACAATATGGAATTATTGAATTATCAAACCATGAAATATCAAAATCAAGGCAAAAAAAGAAAATACACAAAGAGAAATTAAAAAAAAATACCCCGAAACATAATGCCAAGGCTTTTCATGAAATTTTTTCCTGTCTTCTTTGCACCTCTTGCCTAACGAAAGTAAAATTCACGAATTTTCTTGAGGGGATAAATTCATCTCGTGTAATAGTGGTCTATGAATGATCACAGGCCGGGAGGTCAAAATACAACAAATTACCTGCCGTAATATCTCAATAAATTTAATTTTTCTAAAAATCCAGAACACAAATCTTAGCGATTATAATGCGTACATAAATTAATAAGGGATGATATATGTACATAGATCCGTGGCAGAACAACACTAATTATACATGAGAACATTCAACGTTATCGATTTTACAAAAATGTGTATGCGTTATCTACACCACAAAGTACACCAAATCAAGGGATGTTGAAGGAACGTCAACATTAACACAACAATCAACTGTGTGTTGCGGTAGAGTTGCCACATAGTGTTTTAATACACGACATACTCAAAAACGATGTACAAATATACTAGATCATAGACGAATTTAGTATAGACACATTAATTCCCTCAATAAATTAAACATCGTAGTTATGGTTGCAAGTAAACATTTGATGGTGGAAAGAAAGCATGGTTCAATAATACCAGATAGAGGCAATAGTGCACAACGTCCAACAAAGCAACAACAACCGAATTTCGTGTTTTTGTGGCAAAATAGTTGTGTTAAATACAATACAAATGTATACCAAAGATAAAAGTCAACAAAAAAGTGCAAAATATATTTAAATTTCATAGTTCTACACGAAAACGAAATGAAAAAGTTTAGTAAACAGTTCTTGTACCTGCTGTAAGTTATTTTTTTTTTGTCGAATTTCTCTCATTTCCACAAACCTACGACGAAGAGTAAAATGAAACGTCAGATGAGAGAATTAATCTGGGTATACTAAATTCGTTTATATACTCGATAAGAATAAAGACAAAGTAAAAAGATTTGCGAAAAAGAAATCTCACACAGAAAGCTGAAAAAGGGAAGTTAAAGATAAATATCAAACACATAGTCATATCACAAACAAAATCATTGAGTGAATGACAGAATTATTGAAAATTGTAAAGCAAATAAAACAATGAGAATAATAATCTGTATAATGGATGATAAAGACAATATATTGTACTTTTCTAATTAACACTATGTGACAGCCGAGGAAAATATTTCATGGAGAGTTGCCATATTCCGTTCAAATGATTGACAATAAAAATCTCGAGCCATGATAAAAAATACTCATGGTAGACGCAGGAGGTGTTGTTGTAACTGATGGCAAATTGATGGCAACAACCACATACATTTTGATTTTGCTTTTCATACGTATACCAACAACAAATGTAAACAAACACATCCAAAGACAAAATATATGTGAACTTGACAGTTCGAAAGTGGTTTGCAATGTAAACAAAGCACATCAGCTGTGCTTATGCGTTCACCATCTATGAATCCATCTTGTCTCGAGCTAAATATTTGGTCGAGTGTTGCCATATTCCGTTTAAATAATTGAAAATGGAAATATCGAGTTATAAAATGGATGCACAGTAACAAATTGGAAATCCAAACTGACATACTGAACTAAAGGAAATCCCTCAAAACCTATAATAGGGTTGCAATAGAAAACAAGAACATGTCAATTAAATGCAGAAAAGTTTGAAAAATAACCTGCGGTAGAAAAAGACGATCAAAAGAAACATTTACTATTGAAAGAAAGAACAAAGAAACATAAATGCCCACAGTTCTGCCGCAATGCGTTGAAATTTATTGTACACGTGTATGTATGCAAATCTCTGAAAATACCAAAGAGGATGAAGCAAGGTGGAGAAGAAAATTTACTCACGGAGTGGAATGTCAACAAAGAAAACGAGTGAAGCGCCTCGTTTCTCTGCTCTTTTCGTTGAACATCTCTACACACGAACATATTTTTGATGTAGTATCTTACTAAATAAATGCCAACCATGTTTAAATAAAATTACATAAAGTATGTAAAAGGGATGAAATAATCAAGATATGACGTGAGGGAGAAATGGGTTGCCATTATCGAGGGTTGCCATATTGTACACTCTGTTTTCTTTTCTATGAAAATACCATAAAGCAACTATTGTATAAAGAAGAAAATGTACTCATGGAGTGGAATGTCAACAAAGAAAACGAGTGAAGCGTGTCGTTTCTCTGCTCGCTCTCTTACTTTCTTCGTTAAATATTTCAATACACGGGCAGTTTTCTGATGATGTTATTCTATCCAATTATAGAAATTCCAACCATATTTATCGCGTTTGAGTGAATCGCGTCGACTTGTTTGGTTCTCTTCTACTAGGGGTGCCAAATTTCGGGGTTTTTTCTTATTAACCATTGTACCAAATGGGCTACAGAATTGAGCTCAAAAGCAACGAAAAAATCATTCAAGGTATAGACCACATTAATCAAAATAAAAATCATTGGCAGCGCATATTTTCCAAGTTATGCCCCCAAAATATAGCAAGAGAATAAAGTGAAAAACAAATTGTAGTGGATTAGTTATCGATACACTGGAAACCTTTCATCTTTACAGGTTAATAACTTGCATTTAAATAAAAAAAAATACGTCTACGTTTTTCGCTTTTGGGGTGTACCAAAATTATATATAAATAATTGTCCTTTTGGTAGGTTTTTTTTAAATAATTTTCTTTCTTGAATACTTTTTTTGTTCTAACATATCTGTGGTGTAAAATAATATGTGTAAATAAATAGGACAGTGATACTATTTGCAATAAGTAATGTTAAAAATTTTAACATATGAGACTGACTCTGAATGGGTTAATGTATTATGTATGTACATACTTCAATAGGCTTTCCTTTGACAAGTTTGTCATTAACCTATGCTGAATTATATCACCAAAATTTTGAGCCTTTAATTCTACGTAGGTCAAAGATTCTTTTGAGTGGGCTGCCGACAAAAAGAATGAGTGAAACGTTAGATTTGTCTGCTCTCTCTCTCTCTCTCTCACCATATTCATTCAATTTTCCAATACAATAGAAATATATTGATAACCTTTGCAACAAGTATGAAATAATCAAGTTATGACGTGGAGAGAAATGCGTTTGAGTGAATCCTGTCGACTATTTGGTTATCTTTTGCGAGCGATATTCAACGAAGAAAGTAAGAGAGAGAGAGAGAGAGCAGAGAAATAATAAACATTGACAATATATTGTACAAAATAAGATTAAGTGCACAACTGTACACTTACTCTGTTTCCCCATCACGCTTTCAAATCAATAACAAAACAAATAAAGAAGACTTTTGTAAATTGTTGTATTAAATTGTAGTGTTAATTAAAGTATGTGATTAAATTGTTGACTATTTATGAGCATGGATTATTTATTTTATAAATATCTGATAAGATGAATGTCTTATGTGGAAAAACGATTTTAATTTACATATATAGTGTTTGTCACTAAAAAAACTGTTAAATTTATTAAGACGTCGCTCACAGTCTGTTGTAGTTTATTGTACAAATTCTACGGATTGGGAATACCGCTATTCATTGATTTTTCATAGCTGTTTACGAACTTATCTGCTTCGGCTCATTAACCCAGTCTTCAAAATCGTGTCACATGATCGTGTCTTCAACGACTTCTTTAAGACATTTTGGAATATGTATGTATGTCACTCACGACATGTTTCGCTGAAATAATCTGCGACGACTTATTAATGAAAATTGTTGTGCATGACCATAAAGAAGGTAAAATACTTCCCTTGTGGTGTATAATAACCCTTCCATCCCAAGCTGATCGACAAAGGCCTGTGTGTGTCCTTTTAAAACTCTAATGACAACAATTAATTTGATGCTGTCGTGATTCGATCTCGATTGACAACAAATTCAATTAAAATTTC
Organism: Phaonia tiefii; assembly: GCA_963931995.1. Classification (NCBI taxonomy): domain Eukaryota; kingdom Metazoa; phylum Arthropoda; class Insecta; order Diptera; family Muscidae; genus Phaonia; species Phaonia tiefii. The sequence continues at coordinate 22,662,222 of OZ008370.1, forward strand.
TAGTCGTGATAAAATTACTCGTGGTAGACGCAGGAGGTGTTGTTGTAATTTGATGGCAAAAAACGCATCAGTTTGTTTCTCCTTTCCACTTTCCACTGAGCACATATCTATACCAACAATACAATTTAACAAATAATTACAAATCAAAATGCATGTGAATTTCGCCATCTTTGAATACATCTTGTTTCTAGTTTTGTTGCTACGCAAAAGTAACGGGACATGATAGTAACGACGAAATATAAAGAGGAGAGAAATTGTTAGTTTACTTCATCCATTACAGCGGTGAGGAAGTTTTCATATGCGTTTGTGTTTTTGTATATTTATAATAAAAAAAATTCTTTCGGTTGTTTGAAGCTCAACGACAATAGGGGCGACTTTGTCACTCATATAGTCTTGCATGATTTTGCCGTTACTTGTATGGAAATGCACACTTGTATTCCCATGTCGTAATCGAGTTACTATGATTGTTTAAGCTGTCTTGTCTTCAGTGTTGCTGTTCTTCATTACAGTGCAATAAATATGTGACCCCTTAAAATGCATTCAGATGGGGCTGCTATGGAAAACATAACATATATAGGAAACTCGCATACGAAAGCAGAAAAAAATTGAAAATTAGATGCAGTGGACACATAGTTTGCAGAAAAACAATAATAAGCTTGGTTTTTTCCCGCTGCTAAACTAATTTTTCGCTGAATTTGTATGGAGTGCCGCTTAAATCGCTTAATATCGCTTAGTTCCCCATACAAAGTCGTCGAAAAATTAGTTTAGCAGGGAATAAAAAAACAGGCTTAATACAGGAAGCTTCCAACGCTAAAAATAAAACAAACTTCATTAAAATTCCTTTACATGTGCTTTGTCACAAACAGATTTCGCATATGTTCCGATGAATTGTATTGATCGTGAAAAAAATGTAATAGGGAACTCTGTCTAGTTATTCTTTTATAAAGCCGTCCAGTTGACAAAATCATCGCATCATCGTAGCCGATTTCTGTTAGGCAGTTTAGTTTTTGTCACTCACGACTTTTGTCGTTTAAACTGTCGATGTTTAATGACCTTTTAATTAATGTAGATGACCTTGTAATGTCAATTTTCATTAACGACCAGCCAAGGCTGATCTAGTAGAGGTTAACGCAGTAGGGATAACGAACAGGGATTTTGTTTTTGTTCTATGACTCTAGGTTAACGCAGTAGGGATAACGAACAGGGATTTTTTTTTGTTCTATGCTCTAAATGTCGAATTCAACACAAATACATATGACCAAACAAAGTAAACAAAAAAGTACAATAACAAAATACACTGAATTTGACAGATAGAGCCATAAGAAAGCAAAATCAGGCGTTCTAATGCGTTAACCTCTACTAGATCAGCCTTGCGACCAGCTGAATGTCTAAATATATTCTTCGTTGTTGACAAAATGGGCGTCAGTGAATTCTTTGGTCGTCAATTTCACTTCTTTGATTACAAAACAACGTCATATAGTGTCAACTGCCGCACTCAATTAATGACAATGTGAGCGATAATCTCTTTAGGCCCTCACAAACAATCAATTTGACGTGTATGTTTCAATTCCACCAAATTCTCGTCGAAAGTCACTGGGCTAACGACAGTTTTTTTCTGCCAGAATTTGGACGAAATACAAATAATGAAAGAAATTATTGTGGTTTTCAAATCAAAACTAATTTACAGCATAGAAAGTTATTTTAAAGACACAAGTGCCAATAAAATCAAATTTAAAGTCGGTTTATCGCTTATGCGTCGCTGATGTAATGGCTAGTGTGCGCGGCTCTTATACATGAGAACGTGGGTTCGATCACTGCTCATACCACCTTACATTTCTTTCTACGACGGTCACCTCGCTTAGTGATGGCGACACTATAGAGTACTTAGCCATGAAAATGCTTCTCAAAATACGGTTCGGAATCGGTGTAAAACAGTAGGTCCCAATCAGAGAGTGTGAAACTAGAAAGCGCACATCTCACTGATTGTGAGAAGCTCTCCCCAATCCCTTCGTGGGATGTTAAGGGACAATATTTTTTTTTATCGCTTATTCTATGTACTTCAAATGCTATTCTGTATCAAATTTGCAGCTGTTTCATTAAAACCGACTGTACATTAGCATCAAACGGAATGGAAGAAACAAGAGAAATAACGGGAGGAAATATGAAGAAAATCTAACGGGACACAATATTTACAAGAAAGAGAATTCAAATTATCAGTTAAACTTGACATCGCTTGGTGAGGATTGTTTTCAATTACATTGTTGATAATCCCAAACTAAACTTACATTTAAATTTATTATACTTTACGTATACATACGTCGTTGACGATATTGCCGAAAATGTCGTCCAATTGGTGGTCAACGATAGGATTTTCATGATGTCGCCACATTGTCGAAGTGTGCGTACAGAATATGTAACGGCGCTTTATAACTGTATAGCAAGATATTGATTGAAGTTAATCCGTAGAAACTGGCACATAATCCAGAATGACGACTGCATCTTGTAGTTTAAAAGTTATTTTGAAGGAGGTCAGTGCTAAAATTTCAAATGAAAGCGACACGAAAGGAAATTAGTGTTGCCAAGCGAAAAATTATTGTTCATCTGTGGAAGGAAGGAAAAACTCGGAAATAGTTGATAGACGCCATTCTTCAATCCAAAGGGTGGTTAACAATTATAAAGAGTGAAGTTTAAGTGCAAAGCACGTCCTCCGAAACTGCCTTAGCGCGAAAAATGACTTGTGGTACAAACCAAGGCTGATCTACTTCAGGTTATAGCAAGCGCACAGCTGATTCATATTCTGAACAGCTGATGCCAAGGCAAATTGAGCTCGAGTTGTCAAACTTATTCGTTTTGTTTACATTCTTATTGGCAAAGTGAAGTTAATTTATAAACTTGTGTTTTTTGAAAGTTTCCCCTTAAAAGTGAAAAGGTAATTTTCCAGACCATCTTCGTGGTAAAGACTTCATCGTTACTCAAAGGCATATTTAATTCGTTCGTCTGGTGATTGGGCGAACTGGTGATTGGGCTGGCGTTTGTACCACAAGCTGTTGCAACTGATCTACAGTTCCCGATTAGTGATGCTATAACCATGATCCGCAGATGATAGGAACATCTGTAGTTATTATATATCGTCACTTGCATATCCGGATGCCTATTACGATCTTTTGTTTAATTAAAATAAAAATTTCGTCACAACAGAAACAGCACAAACAAATGAAAAATATGTATGTATATACGAAAACGCATTCAATAAAAAATAAAATAAATGGTTTCCCATTACATGCCATGAAGGGACCGGGGAGAACTTCTCACAATCACTGAGCTGTGCGCTTTCCAGTTTTCACTCACTGATTGGATCCTACAGTTTAACACCGATTCCGAACGGTAATTTGAGAAGCTTTTTCATGGCTAAATACTCGATAGTGTCGCCGTCACTATGCGAGGTGACCGCCGCCGAAAGAAATTTGAAGGTGGTCAGAGCCGGGTTCGAACCCAGGATCTCATGTACAAGAGCCGCGCACACTAACCATTGCACCACCGACGGCATTCAATACAAATGTCATATTTTGACATTACCACAAAAGGCGAATTCACGGCGAATTGCTATTTTTGACAGAACCAGCGCAAAAAGTAAGGCGAATTCTAGTGCTTCCACCAGGTAATAAATTCGACTTGGTACAAACTGTATATCAAATATCGCTGAAAACTTGCGCCAACAGTTCAGTAAGTGAGTTTCCAAGCACACCGTGCGCAGAATTTTGAAAACGACCAACTATCGCGGCCATGAAGCAGATAATAAGTTTCTAGTATCATTAGTCAAAACAAAATTGAATTGCGTTTGCAAAAGAGCATATAAGTAAATAAGCCTCCAGGGTTCTGGCGGGTCTTATTTTCTGACGAAAGCAAATATTGCATATTTCATTAAAGGACGTCAGTTAGTTTGGACAAAACACTGTACGCTCGATCCAACAAATGTGAAACTTATAGTGAAGCATGGTGCAGGTGGTGTGATGGTTTGTGGTTGCATGCCTAGTGACGGGCTGAGTAATTTGCAATTTATTCCATCAATCATGGATCATAGAGTGTATCTAGATATCCTTAAAGAAAATCTACAGAGCAGTGCCAATAAATTGGGAATAAAAAATGGTTTCCCATTACATTCCATGAAGGAATTGGGGAGAGCTTCTCACAACCAGTGAGCAGTGCGCTTTCTAGTTTTACACCCACTGATTGGGACCTACAGTTTTTACACCGATTCCGAACGGTATTTTGTGAAACCGTTTAATGGCTAAATACTCGATAGTGTCGCCGTCACTATGAAAGGTGACCGCCGCCGAAAGAAATTTAAGGTGGTCTCATGTACAACCATTGCACCACCGACGGCAACCAAATTGGGAATACAAGATGATTATTACTTCCAACAGGACAACGGCCCAAAGCACACACCGTTTAATACAAAAGTTTGGCTGTTGTATAATGCCCAAAAACAATTGAAAACTTCTCAGCAATCCCCGGACTTGAACCCTATTGAGCATTTGTGGCATTTATTGGAACGCAGGATTCGAAACCACGTCAACACTTCGAAGGAAATGTTAAAACTGGTACTGCTCGATGAATGGAACCACATTACCGCGGATTACACTATCAAACTGGTAGCATCGATGCCAAAACCCCTCAATGAAGTATTGAAACGTAAGGGATATCCTACACCATACTGATGATTTGTGTAGCTTATTATTTTTACAAAGTAATTTGATGCCAACGTTTACATACTATCCTTGTACACAGACTTATGCGGCCGCGTGTACTTTCGTAGCTTTCGATAAATGTTTAAATTATTTTATTTTAAAAGTGTATGTATATTAAATTAAATTAATGGGCAGTTTCGCAGTTGAAAATTCTCCACTTAAATGTACTTTAAATGCCCGATTCTTGTCATTTAATATGAAAATTGTCGCTGAGTTTTTAAATTAAGCTTTTAAATAACTTGTGTGAAACTCGCCCTTAATGTAGATACATACATACATATGTAGGGTGATGTTCAAAATAATAGCCATTTTTTATTTATTTAATAATTTTGAAATACAATTAAGCTATTGAAAATGTTAGTACATATTTTAAATATAAATTAAAAATGGTTGTTTTAAATTTAAATATTTCACTCCATTGCAATTTTATTCAACAAAAATTTCAAAATAATCTCTTATCCTGTTCAAATTAATAGACTTATTTCAAAAATCCTACAAAAAAACAATTGTTTTTAAACAAGTCATTTATTTCCTTAATAAGTATGAACATATAATATACTAATATCCTGAATGTCCACCATTAATATCTAAAACTGCACGGATCCTTCGGTATATTGACTCCATTAAATGTTGACATTTTTCAAGGGGAATTCTCTCCCAACTATTTTTTGCTGCTTCCCAAAGTTGGTTTTTGTTTGTGAAAATCTTCCCACTTAAACTTCTTTTCAGTTCCATCCACATAGTCTCAATCGGGTTAAGATCGGGAGACTGTGAAGGCCATTCCAAGACGGAAACTTCATGTTAACTCAACCAAGATTTGACTAATTTTGAAGAGTGCTTCGGATCATTATCCTGTTGGAAGCGCCAATCAGGTGGCATGCGAATCTTTGCATAGGGGAGCATGACATCTTTCAAAATATCACAATAAATTTCTTTATTCATGGTTTCTGTGATTAGGTGTAAAGGTCTAACACCATGCCACGAAAAAGCACCCCAGTTCATAACACTGCCGCCTCCGTGCTTCACGTTTTTTTTTTTGTGTAACGATCATTAAGATCTTTACCTTTTGGTCCTCGGACGTTGCGCTGACAATCAGACCCAAATAAATTAATTTTTGTCTCATCGCTCCATAATATGTCCTTGAAATCATCACTGCTTTTGTTGTTGAATTTGGTAGCAAATTTAATGCAACGTTTTTTGTTTTTGTTACTTAGCAGTGGAACCTTTCGGGCTACTTCAGCTGGCAAATTATTTTCTAACAATCTGCGGCGTAAATAGTAAATAGTTGGCCGTCGGTGGTGCAATGGTTAGTGTGCGCGGCTCTTGTACATGAGATCCTGGGTGGCGGCGGTCACCTCGCATAGTGACGGCGACACTATCGAGTATCTAGCCATGAAAAAGCTTCTCAAATTACCGTTCGGAATCGGTGTAAAACTGTAGGTCCCAATCAGTGAGTGAAAACTGGAAAGCGCACAGCTCAGTGATTGTGAGAAGTTTCTCCCCAGTCCCTTCATGGGATGTAATGGGAAACCATTTTTACCAAATAGTCTGTGATGACTTAAATGGGTTCTTTTTTTTGCCAATAACACAATACGGGAATCTGTGGTTGAGCTGCTTTGTCGCGGCCTACTCCGAGTTTCAGTAAATGGTTTCCATTTTAATGCATTTCTAACAAATTTTTCAGATCTTCCAAGTATACTAGCAATGAAACCCAGAGTTTTGCCCCACTTCGTAGTTATTTAGCAACTCGACGTTCCTCAGCAGTGCAATGTACATTTCGGCCCATCTTTAACAATAACAAACATTAAATGTGTTTTGAAAGAATTGTATTTTATTACATCCTATTAGTAATTTAGAACATAGTACAAAAACACGGAATGAATTTCGTAATTTAAAAAAGGGCTATTATTTTGAACAAGTGACAATTGCACTTTATTTTGATTTTTAGCTTAACGTACAAATGATTTCGAATAAATTCCAAAATACAACGAGAATTATTTGTGAAGACAATAACAAAACTAACGGTACACAAGAGAGAACAGTAGGTTCCCTTTACATGAGTTAAGAGTGATCACAAAACTTTATCTTTGTAACGGGCTATTATATTGAACAGCAGTGTATATGTATGTGACCTAGTCTACGGAAAGGTACGTATGGTCGGAAAAATGGCTTTTTGCTTTTTGAACTAATTTTATAGAAAATTTAATGCTCTTTTCCATGAAACAAACCGCAGACTCCTAACTTCTTTTATTTTGCTTCAAATTACACTTGAACTTTGAAAAAAATTTTGCCGGTCAAAAATTATCTTTGTATGGGAATTTTACTCGAATAAACTACGAAAATATTTCTTGTATAAACAAAACTGTACATAGGGGAAGTTTGGTGAGAGCTACAGAGCCAAGGACAACAAGAAAAAGCAAGAGCTGAAAGCGGAAACACGAACATCACGCGCGCACGCCTCGTAATCTTTAACAGCTGCTTTCTCGAAAAGTTGCTTTCTGACCATATGTACATTTCCGTAGACCAGGTCACATATTCTATTTTATTTTGTTACGTATAATCACTAATCACTTATAGTCATAGACTAATACTTATAGTAGACCTAATAGTTCTCTCACCAAATTTATGACATTTGGCCTGGTGTGATATTTACGTTCGATGTTGAAAAGAATTGCTTTACTAGTACCAGATAGAGGCAATGGTTCAAAACAACGAACAAAATAACAACAACGGCATTTCGTTTTGTGTGTTAAATTATTGTGTTGAATACAACACAAATGTCTGCTAATAATAACAGTCAATAACAAAGTGTAAAACTTATTTAAATTTCACAATTTTGAACCAAAACGATATGAAAAATTAAAGCAAGAAGTTATTATAATTCCACCTGGTGTATGTCACTTTTCGTCAAACATCTCTCTATCACACCGACCGCATCAAGAAGAGTGTGAAAGGAAACGTCAGATAAGCCAAATATTCTCTCTAGTATGAGATTCATAGAGTAAACTTATAGTAGAGCCGCCATTTGTCTCACCTGACGTTTCCTTTCACACTCTTCGTGATGCGGTCGGTGTGATAGAGAGATGTTTGACGAAAAGTGATATACACCAGGTGGAATTACAATAACTTCTTGCTTTAATTTTTCATGCCATTTTGGTGAAAATCTGTGAAATTTAAATGTGTTTTAAACTTTTTTATTGACTGTTATTGTTAGCATACATTTGTGTTGCATTTAACACAATAATTTTAACACACAAAACGAAATGCCTTTGTTGTTATTTTGTTCGTTGTTTTGAACCATTGCCTCTATCTGGTATTAGTAAAGCAATTATTTTCAACATCAAACGTAAATATCACACCAGGCCAAATGTCATAAATTTGGTGGGAGAACTAGCAGATCTACTATAAGTATTAATCTATGATGAGATTACTCTATGCTTATAGTATTTTCACACTAGTGTACATTTTGGGGGAACGCATGGAACATGTTGAAAAAATGAAACATGCGTTCCCACTTGCAACATCTTCTCTCTGTCAATAAACGGAACTAAAATGGTTTAGGAAATATTGAGCCTGTTTTTTTATTCCCTGCTAAACTAATTCTTCGACGACTTTGTATGGGGAGCCGCTTAAAATCGCTTAATATCGCTTAGATCCCCATACAAAGTGGTCGGAAAATTAGTTTAGCAGGGAATAAAAAAAGAGTCTCTTTGTCTATATATTGTATTGTCAATTGGGGCCAGTAGTGAGAAGCATGGAGAATAACATTCGTCAAACGTTTCATAACATTTCATAAATATTACAATTGTTTTTTCCCAAATTTAATTCGTCAAGATGTATTTATATTACGTGGGGTGTTGTTGCTACAACAACATTAGCTGTTTTATATTTGTTTGGTGTCATACCACTGCAAAATTCAAATCAAATTTGGTAACAATTTGCAATATAAGTACAAAAAAGTATAAAAAAGAAATAGTCAGTTGAGGCAACGATTTGAAAACATTTAAATCAGCTGTTCTAGCGCTACCACCTGATATAAATACATTTTTTGTTTTGCTGTTTGAATTTCTATCAGTTTTTCCAGAAATTAAATTTTTTTTCGAGTGATGGACCATAGACTAATACATACCTAGATAAACTTATTCTCTCATCTGACGTTTCATTTCACACTCCCATCGTAGGTTTGTGGAAATGAGAGCAATTAAATTTAAAATTATCTTACACCAGGTGGAGTTACAAAATATGTTCACTTAACTTTTTCCTGTCGTTTTGGTGTAGAACTGAACAATTTAAATATATTTTGCACTTTTTTATTGACTTTTATCGTTGGTATACATTTGTATTGTATTTAACACAACTAGTTTGCCACAAAAACACGAAATTCGGTTGTTGTTCCTATGTTGATCGCTGTATACTATTGCCACTATCTGGTATTATTGAACCCATATTTCTACCATCCAATGTTTACTTTCCATCGTACCTATGACGTTTAATTTATTGAGCGAATAAAACCTTCTATGGTATGTGTTATTCTATGTGATGGACTCATAGTTGTCGAATGATGTGGGGTGAAACGTAATAAGATAGGAACATTTTTCAAAGATGTTGAGCTAACAAAGTGTCAACTTTGTATGGGAAAATGTTAACTTCTTTGGCAAATTGATTGAAGATGTAAGATGTGGCTTAGTGTGAAAATGCTACAACACACAATTCCCATTAGTTAGGTTGAAACAGCTGATTTTTTTGCCACCTTAACGGCTCATGCGAAGCGTAAATTTTACAGAAATTGACAAAATTTTAAGCTTCACCGGCTTTGACAGCATAGAGTATGGTTATAGAGTGCGAAAGACTCATCAAAACTGCAAACAAATAGAAATTTACTAGAAAGTGAGACGCGACCAATATTGAGAAGTGTTTGTTTGGAAATTTTCCATACACGCGATACCTAAAGCTGTAAATAAAAAATAATAAAAAAAAGATTATTTTAAAGATATATACGCGATGTTTTATTGTTCTGAGAGACTTTCACACTACAATCATTGTCATTCTGCTTATGAAATATTCCGCTTACGTAGTAGCTTAGAAACTTGAGACGAAACTGCGAGGAAGGAATGCGATGAAAGTACGAAACTTTTTGTATCTGTTTCAGCCTTTAATACTTGACAATTAACAATTATGTAGCGATGTGTTCATACATATATTACTAACAACGCAGTGAACAACTGGAGATAAACACATTCTGCACTGTCGATGTTTTGACAGGGTTGCTATCTATACACAAGCATTACACACAAAAGAGTAAAATATCGAAAACTTTGACAAGCAGGCAAACATACACAAAATAAAGATATGTATACATATATACTTGCATATGTACTTTAGCAAATATTTGTTTTTTGATCGTTCAAAATAAATGAGAGAAGTGTAAATACAACTACTTTCTGATAATACTGGATCATAGCATAATACATACATAGAAACTTTTATTCGCTCAATAAATTAAACGTCATAGGTACGATGGAAAGTAAACATTGGATGGTGGGAAATATGGGTTCAATAATACCAGATAGTGGCAATAGTATTCAACGATCAACAAAGGAACAACAACCGAATTTCGTGTTTTTGTGGCAAACTAGTTGTGTTAAATACAATACAAATGTATACCAACGATAAAAGTCAACAAAAAACTGCAAAATATACTTAAATTTTGCAGTTCTACACCAAAACGACAGGAAAAAGTTAAGTGAACATATTTTGTACCTCCACCTGGTGTAAGGTAATTTTACATTTAATTGCTCTCATTTCCACAAACCTACGATGAAGAGTGTGAAATGAAACGACAGATGAGAGAATAAGTGAATCTATGTATGTAGTTATTATTCTATGTACTGCACTGCAGTCGACGTAGCTAACGAATTTTTAGTTATTTCCCTAACTACCAATAATTACCATTAACTACCTGCCAGACTACCAGCAATGCTTTACACTGACGAATTTAACATGGGGATGTCATTGACGGTAGTCAGTGGTTACCCTCTGCACTACCATGTACCATGTAGATTGACGAAATATCTAACTACATTGTACTAAGTACTTGACTAGTACAATCTGCTTGATGAATTCGCCGGACCATAATGTTATGAATAAATCTTTTTCTTTATCTTCACCACATTATTTTTCTACATTGTCAAACTTTTGCACAATTTGTTCCTTTTCTTTCTATATTAAGCGTTTCATTTGTATTTTGCTTGCTTTTACCGTTCTAAATATTAAAAAATAACCAAAAAAATAACCAAGGAACCAACAAATCATAATGGGATAACGGTTCAGTGCATTGATTTTTTCATTGTTTTGGTACTTTAAAAATCAATATGCGAACTCTAGCATTACCTGTAGCCACTCAAGTAGCTAGTCAGGCTTTTCGCTAACGAAATAACTGACTACATAGAGCAACTAGCTACTTTTGAAACTGCAGGGTGGATATTCAAAGTTATGTGGATTAGTGTGTGTATTATCATCGTCTACAAAGATGTGTCTTTAAAAAAGAGTAACATTTTGTGGGTTTGTTAGACCGATCCAGTATTTATTTATTATTTTTGTTACGTTACCATTACATGATAAAATGTTGAAAATATATACACATCCATACATACAATGCCTACAATTTGATACTATTCTGAACAAATATAATCAACTAACTTACAGTGTGCAACAGTGGTTCTAGGGGTGGTTTAAAATGCCTTCACCAAATGTTAGCTCTATATCGTCACCTAAAATCCAAAAAGACGTAGGATGTTATTCTATAAGCCGTGTATCAGTCACTTTTGCCGTTTTGATCATTTATAAAACGTTACACCTGTTCCGTGACTACCTACGCAACGCAACTTGTCCGATCACTTCAGCTGTCAAATTCAGCCCTTCATAATTCCTCGCGTTAGTTGAAGTAATTACATACAAGTTGCAAATGGATGGGCAGATGGAAACATTTTGCATTTCAGTGCTTATACTTAACTAGGAATAAAAAGCAAACAACAGGTCTACAATTTGATGTGTTAATGGCAGAGAAGGACACAAATCTTGTTCGGACGAAGCTCAAAACTTGATTAAAAACATCCGAAAATCTGCAGAACCGGTTCCTCGATTCTGTGCATCACATTAACTACATATGTAGTCAACTACCTCAGTCTGGAGACTTTTATGTTTTTAAAATTTAATTACCATCTTTCGGCGGCATAATATAACATCAGTTCCATATGACCCATAGCCGAATTTGGTAAGGACGAATTAATTCTCTCATCTGACGTTTCATTACACACTCTTCGTCGTAGGTTTGTGGAAATGACAGATTTTCGACAAAAATCAACTTACAGCAGGTGGAGGTACAAGAACTGCTTATTTAACTTTTTTTATTTCGTTTTCGTATAGAACTGTGAAATTTAAATGTATTTTTCACTTTTTTGTTGACTTTTATTTTTGGTATACATTTGTTCTCTCTCTTACTCTCTTCATTGAATATTTCAAGGCACGAGCAGCGTTTCGATAGTGTTATTGTATATAACTATACAAATTCCAACCATGTTGAAGTAAAATTACATAACCTGGCGTTTACACGGGACAGTTTTGTTCCGACAGTAGCAATACATTCACACATTTTTACTACCACACTTACACTTCTCTCACTTGCCTCGCCACTGTCTCTGATTTTTCAACGACAGTAACTTCGGCAAGAGATTTGACATAAGCGGCCAGATCATGGCTGAACTAGTAAAGGTTGGCGCGATAGAACAACTGATTTTGCTTTCTTATGACTCCATCTGTTAAATTCAGTGTATTTTGTTTTACTTTTTTCTTTACTGCGCTTGTTCATATGGATTTGTGTTGAATTTGACGGTTAGTCATGACACAAAAACTAAATGCCTGTTGTTGGGACACACAATTACAACAAATCCTACTGCGTCAACCTCTACTAGTTCAGCCATCGGCCATATCGGCGATGTTTCGTAGTAATTTGTGAAAAAAGCAAAACATCGCAAACGACTTTACAAATTGGGAAATATATTTGTATTTGAAAATGTTGCTAATATTTATTGAAATATTATGTGACAATACAAACATATAAACATGAATACATGTCTAATTTTGCCGAGTACATCAGTTCCATTGTAATTTGGAGAAGTAAGACAAAACACAATGGCAAAAGAGCGAAGAAACAACAAATCAGAGAAATTTAACGAAACGACACGTGGGCGATTGCTTAAATCTGTACTGTCTCTATAACTGGCTGGACGCATACGTTACACAAACAATTTTTGTCTTTGTGACAACTAATACATATTCTTAAGTATCTTGTCTCAAACTGCCCCGTGTAAACGCACCGTAAACTATGCAAAGAGTATGAAATAATGAAGGTATGACGCGTGAGAGAAATGCATTTGAGTGAATTTCTAGCACTTTTTGGTTCTCTTTTACCATGGTTGCCAAATTGCGCACATCTTCTGGTCGTCTAATTCTAGATCGTCTTTGCAAATCATCTTATCATCTTTGCAAATCATCTTATAACAGCATTAGATTCAAGAATTTATGGATTACCAAAAGTCATAGAGGATTTTCCATTGCGGCCAATGTGTTCCTCGGTGAACGCGACGCCTAGTAATCTGTGTAAATATGTGACTTCAACGGCATTTGCACCAAACAAGATTAACGCATTTTCGGGATTATCGACATTTTTGCTTATGGAGTTTGACATTTATAATCCCGAAAAAGCCTTCATCTTGGTTGGTGTTACTGCAGTTTAAGAGTCTGGAAAATCTCACACTGGGGTCGAAATATAAAGTGAAGAACTTTAAACAGTTCAGAGGGAAGATCAAGGGGACGGTGATAGATGAAGACGACACTATATTCTCTCTTGATGTGGTCGCTATATTTCCTAGCATATCGGTTTATATTGCAATACGGATTATTGGGGGCAAATGGACTACTTTGGTTGGTTGGTTGAAAAGGCTGCAAGACAGCACGCTGTCTAGCACACTTAGGCTAAAGAAGCCCATTGTGATACCTGCAGTTTCCTCCATAGCAACTATTGACTAGTCGTCTAGCCAATTTTCCCTTTCAATGAATTTGTCTATAAGACCTACAGGAATATACTGTAGGGCTACGGTGCTAACTAAATGTTTTTCGAATATCCTTCTTCTCAGTCCTGCCAGAGCAGGGCAATCCAAGAGAAGGTGTTTCGTTGTTTCCTCGTCCTCTTCCATGCAGCATCTACAGAGAGTGGAGTTTCTATGTCTCAATCTTAAGCCGTGTTTTCCTACAAGACAATGTCCCGTAAGTGTTCCTATCATTGTGGATAACCTGCCTCTCGGCAAGTAGTTGCCTAGTCCTCTTCCTGTCCACCTGTGGCCAGAGGACCTGGCTTCTTTGCAAGTTAAAGTAAATCTCCACCAGTCCTTGAACATATTATCGGTCCACTGCCTGATCTTCAAACGGCAGGTAGAGATTGGCATACTAACACCTTCTTTTGCCGGAAGAACCTGTGCCGTAGTACCCTGTCTAGCTAACGCATCCGCTACGCAATTGCCTGGAATGTCGCTGTGTCCCGGTACCCAGATGAGCCTGATGTCAAAATACTCTACCATCACCCTAAGCGATGAGTGGCATTCTTTCACAGTCAGGGACGTAGCAAACATGGCTTCCAGGGATTTTATGGCACCCTGGCTGCATGTGTAGATACATATTCTCCGGAGGGTTGTGACACTACTTTTCAGTAGTTCAGCAACCTGCAGTATATCCGCAATGGACTACTTTAGAATGTAACTGTTTACGAATATGACGAAGGTCATTTTCTTGGGAATAATTAGTTTTCGCCTACAAGACAATCGATATTTTGAATATAAGGTCAGGATATACCAGCAGAGGAAAGGTTTGCCTATGGGATCACAAGCGTCTCCGATAATAGCCGAAATTATGATGGAAGAAGTATTGGATAGATATCTTAACAACTGTGATATTAGGCCTTAGTTACTGACGAAATATGTGGACGACCTTATTTGGGATAGTTAGGAAAAGTGGAATATGGGATACAGTGACAACATTCAATAGCTTCGACGGAAATATACAATTCATATGTGAAATGAAAGGGGAAAGTGGATTAGCATACCTTGAAACGCAGACTGTAAGAGTAGATACCAAATTACTGATGAAATCGTATCAAGGGCCAACAGCTTCCACTCCAACTATCCCAAGGGGATTATATTTAAAACGGCGTTCTTGCCAAATAGTATCGTACCAAATTATAGAAATCTCAACATTTCGCTTGCAAACAAAATACCTATTTCATAGCAACCCTATAATTGATTTTACTTACAAAATTCTCGCAAAAGACCCGTACTAAGATCAACATTTCACACGTTGGAAAAATTTAAAATGGAGCAATTTGTTCAAGGCTGCTCAAGAAGATTGTGATATAAGAGCAGCTGGTTTGTTTTTTCTCATTTCGTGGTGCCAACATGGTGCGTACTATCTGTCAAATGTTGTTTACCTTTTTTCGATTCAATTTGGGTTGCTCTATCTCAAGAAGGATTCATAGATGGTGAACGCATAAGCACAGCTGATTTACTTCGATTACATTGCAAACTACTTCCGAACTGTCAAGTTCATATGTATTTTATTTTTTGTATGTGTTTGTTTACATTTATTGTTGGTATACGTATGTTCTGGATTTGACACAACGTAAGTGAGAAGCAAAAACAAAATGTATGTTGTAGTTGGTATCAATTTTCCAGCAGCTACAACAACACCTCCTGCGGCTACCATGAGTAGTTTTATCATGCTCTATCTCTTAAGTTTTCGTTCTTATTATGCACTTGCGTCTGTCTTTTGTGTTACGTAATTACGCATGTATGAATTGCCAGATCGATATTTTTCATTTAATTACAATTTCCTTAAAAAATACTACTTTATTGTATAGCCTTGAATACAACCCTGCCGATCTATTGATACCGATTGTCAGTGGAAAGCAAAGCAAAACAAACAAGACAAGGTAAACAAAAAGGCTGTTTTTTTTATTCCATTAAGCTATCGCCACTTACGACTTTGCAAATAAAACGATCCTCACTTAATATTACGAAATGTGGCAACATTTGCTGTAATGGGTGAACAAAATGAGATATGGCAACACGCTTCTAACCAATGCCAACAAATACATGGTAGCAACAGATGTTGTTGTAATTATAAACAGCAACAACAGACATTTTATTTCTACACAAATATATACCAACAATACAAGGATATAAAAAGTATAAAAACGATATACATACATATGATGTTGGCAAGTAAAACGAAAAACGACATGGAAAAAGTTTCTGCACCTGTTTAAACGATTACCACGCGTTGTCGTGAACAATGTAGTTCCAATTTTATTTGCAATCGTAAATAAAAATCTATCATTTTTATTCTGTTGTTCGACCTTTTCTTTATCAAGAAATAATCAATATTCTTCGAGCTTGAGGTCAGATTTGCTGTTGTATTTATTTTCCTCGATATTTCGCTACTCCTTTGTGTAGCATCATCAGGAGATATAAACAATAAAACCTATATTTTTCTCCATCGTTCTTCCTCCATTTAATTGTTGTTGTGACATTAATGCAGAAGAATTTCGCATTTTAGTTCAGACTGAATCGTTTCGTGGAAATTCATTTATGGAGATGTGTTTATCCTGGTGACATTGAAAGATTTATAACAATTGCGTGTAGAACTGAAATGACCTTGAAATTTAATAAAGCTTTTGCTAATTGACCGTCAATAATTGCCAAACAGGTAACCACAAATCGGGATGTGCAGCCTCAATGTGTAATAAGCAAAGGTTGCAAACGAAAAAATTTCCAGTTCAGCCTACCTCTACCTAACTGGATTAGTATAAAATGATATTCGTAGACACTGATATCCTTCATCCTTAAATTGCAACAATCGCTCTGTATGTAAGGTCTATTTCGAATGGTGATTAACATTTACTGTTTTCTGAAACATTCATCGGGATGTACTTGTACACCTACAAATATCGACATATTTCGTCTCATTTGCAACTTATTTATGTAACTGAACTCGGAAAACAATGTAGTATTTTGCTACCTGTCGTTACTTCATTGCTGTCATATAAGTCGTTGTTAAGAACCGTTTATTACGGTAATAGTGTCAGCATGCTGGAAAAATGGGGTTTCCAAAAATCTTGGGATTTAAAAAAAAAACATCTGCTCTAATTTTATTTACCAAATTACAGCTGTTATGATAGAAGTCGTAGTTTTAGAATCTGTATTTCGAAGCAGCATTAAGAAGGATTAAAAAAGTATATAATGACTTTCCATTGGCAAACAACAAATCTGGAATTATGTTCGTTTGAATGAGGTGGTTTATTTTCGAACTGAGACTGATACCGAATTATTTTCGATTGCTAGTTTGCAGTAGCTTCGATATATCATTACGAGTTGTTCAACATGCATGCATATTATAATCAGCCTTTCAGGGTTCTACATAAACAAGGACGGAAAGCGTAAACCCACTCACAACAAGTTTTGTTTGGGAGTGTTCTTACGAGAGCTCCCGAAATAGCGCTGACGCAAACTTTAAATGGCTCAACTTTGACAGAACGCAAAGACAGCAAGTAAAGTAAAAAGAAGACTGCACAAAAAAGTAGTTTCGGTTAGGTTAGGTCGGTGGTTCAATAGTATCGTGCGCGGCTATTGTAGATGAGATAGTGGGTTCGATCTCTGCTCAGATCACCTAACATGTCTTTCGACGGCAGTCACCTCGCTTAGTGACGGCGACACTATCGAGTATTTAGCCAATCAGTGAGTGTAAAACTAGAACACGCACAGCTCACTGGTTGTGAGAAGCTCTTCCCAATCCCTTCATGGGATGTAATAGAACACCATTTTTTTTTAGGTTAGGTTAGAGTGGCAGCCTGTATGTCAGCCTCACTTAGACCATGTAGTCCATGGTGATACCAAAGAGATAGAAGGAAATATATATGGGATTTCCCTAGCCCCTACCTTTGAACCAGTTCGATTGCTTTAAAGAACTCAAAAGCATGTGGTTGCTAGCATCAGACAGATTTGCTAACTTGCCAAGAAATTGTGAGCATACAGCCTGCAGCTTCTGCAAAAGTCATTTCTCAAGACTTGCAGTTTGTCTGCGTGCCGTCCAATGAGACAGGGACCCGCCACGGACAAGTGAGACGTCTGGTCTCGATAACGGCAGTCGGACGTTAGTCCGTGTCAAGTTTAGGCGGGGTCATATCAGCTTGGAATGTACAGATTTCCCTACTTGTGACCACCTACCGTTAGTTGCCATAAAGGGTTCAATAAGAGCTTGGAAGTTTCTAGAGACATGCCCACATTGTCCTGGAGCATGTATGGTAGTCCCCAGTCTAGCAAGTTCATCTGATTTGCAGTTACCTGGTGGCCTGGTGCTCAAATCAGGTGAATATTAAACTGTTCAGGAGATCTGCGATGGTCGAGGGAAGTTCTCGAATTCAGGAAGACAGTTTCCAGGGACTTTATGCCAGCTTGACTACCAGGAAATATTGATTCCGACTTTAATCAGATCATTACTTTTCAGTCGTTCCGTTACTTCTTTAATATCTAAGATTTATGCCTGGTAGACACTATAGTGATCAGGCAATACTTTTGCATTGGATAGTCCTAGGTCCTTAGAAAAGACTCCCAAGTCTACTTTATCATGGTGTTGAACCATCTATATAAAAATTCACGAATCTCTTATGTCCAGGGATACGACCACTGCATTTTGATCTACCAGGTGTAAGAGTGTGTTACTTATCAAAGAGTAGTTCGGTCAAAATGTAATCAACAACGCGTGGAAGGTCAGGCATTGTGCTAAGAACGACGCTGTGTCCGACGCCATTTTCTGGCCAAAGTGGCAGTTCTCTAAGTCTAATAGCAGTAGCTGTGGCATGCTGCCTACTAACAATGTTTAGTGGTATTAAATGTAGTATGACATTTAGAACGTCAGACGGTTTCGTCTGTACAGCCGTCCACCAGACGATAAAGCCATACAGCATTATTGGTCTAACTATTGACATATACAACCTATGAACTATACGCGGGTTCAGACCCCAACGTTTTTCTATTACTATCACAGCCTATTTTGCTGTTTCCAGAGTGTTGAGTTTGAAGTTTAACTTCCTGTCGAGTAAAATACCTAACTATTTTGCAACTTGAGAAAAGCCAATTTTAATACCCCTAAGGAGACAGGTGTTGAAAAGAACCAGTTCTGTCTTTGTTGGGTTCACTCCAAGACCATTATCCGAAACCCATCTTGCGGCAGTATGAAGGGTCTGTTGCACAATCTCGCTAGGAGTACTTGGAAACTTCAATCTAACCTTTATTGCCACCTCATCTGCGTACGCAATAGCCTTCACAAGCGTGAATCGTTCAATTGAACTAGTTCGTTCGTGAACTACACAACTGTAGCAACCAGTGTTTTTTAAAAAAATTGATATGGTTGACACATTCACCGTAAATAAGTTTTGATATACATATGTATCTTAGTTATTTATTTTCGGACCATTTTATGTATTTCTGAATTTGACGACTACTCGAAAGCGGAACCAGCGGAATCGATCGGAAATACCACAGTCTCACACCGGAAAGGGATCCCTGGAACAATGGAGTTCCTGGTATAGAGGAATATGTGAAGTTCTATACGGATGAAAATGAATGATCAGGTAGGGTACGGTGTTTACTCTGGGGAATTAACTTTCTCGTACACTACCTGATAATTATAGCGAATATGAGACGGAAATTTTTGTTATTAAGGATGTGACCACTTCGCTGAGGGATAATGGTCTAGCAGTTATTGGGGTAAATATCTTCTATTACAGTCAGGCGGTAATTAAGTACCCGGGATCAGCATTCCTGAACTCAACATCTGCCCATGACTGCCGCAGATCTCTTAACGAGATGGCCAGCACTACGATATTCACCAGGCACAGGAATATCCCGAAACTGCAAAGCAGATAAACTGGTTAGACCATGACTCTAGCGACTTGTAAGCATATCCTGCAAGAACGATTATGCCGCAGAAGTGGACGACGGTACTTATTGTGTACACGCAAGAGAAACTGGCCGAAAGTGTATAGCACGCGATCCATGGAACTTGTGTCTCTAGCCAGGCCCAATAAATCAATGCTCGATTCTGTGTTGACGGGACACTGCTTGGTAGACATTCGGCGGGACTAGAGGTCAGGGCCAACGACTTCTGTATAAGCGGTAACGTTGATGAAGAGCAAGTATCCTCAGAAAATCGTCTGTACGTGTCCAGCACTAGCCGCAGGAAGGTATTTTTTATAGGATTCTAACTACTTAGAGACCTGGAAGAATTATCTCAGACAGGTGTAGACAATATGTTAATCTTTTTGGAGCAAACTAAATGGTTTTCCGGTAGGGCCTGTGCTTATTCTCGTTAGTCCGTGGTATTATAATGGACCAATAAGTCTTAACTGAGTTATTCATCGACTACCACCAATTCCTTAAGCTTTGTCTCCACCGCCTACTCAATTCCAAATTTATTCCAACCCGTCCACACCAGCAAATTTTAATTTTGTTTGACACATTGTTGTTAGGCGCATATACGAATTTAGTGTGGACACATTAATTCTGACGTTTCATTTCACACTCTTTGTCGTAGGTTTGTGGAAATGAGAGAAATTCTCTGGCTGGTATTATTGAACCCATGCTTTCCACCATCCAATGTTCACTTGCAACCTTACCTATGACTTTTCATTTATTAAGAGAATTAATGTGTCTGTACTAAATTCGTCTATGGTTGGGCGTAGTACGAAGCTGAACCTGAATTTCACGTTGCCATATAAAAACGAACCTGAACCAGATTCGGATTGTAGTACGGATCTGAAAAGAAATGCAACCAGAATTTTGGCATTTGGAACATTTTTTCCGCTACTACAAAAAAAGTTAATGTTCTGATAATTATTAGGTCAAGGAACTTGTGGCATTCGTTAAGAAAGTCATAATCTCTCGTATAAACGTAGTAATCGCGAAAGATTGCTACGCATCTTTTTGATTTGGTGCTAATACCTCATCTATTTTATTTTCAAAGATATAATCACCTACTTGTTTAAAATTTAATTTCCAATCAGTTAATACTCATAAATCTGTGAATTGTTATTAGTATTTGACGAACTGTTTAATTGCTTTTATGTGGTGGGCAATAAGTAAATGCGCACCCATGCATGACAAAATTGTATCTCATCGCAAAATGTCGAGGAAAAAACAAGGTATATAAAAAATGTAATTATTTAACCGGTAGATTAAAAAATTTATCATTTCCATAGAGAGAACAATTATAAGTTATCATTTCTCTATGTACAAATTTGCTGTGTAAATTAGACTGTCAACTTAAAATTATGGTTTTCAATCTCCCAGGTGTTTTTCATCCGGTTGCGATATGACCCAAGTTTCGGAGCCATATGTCAAGACAGGTAAAATGAGAGTCTGGTATAGCTGGACTTTTGTCCGTCGAGAGAGGGTTTTGTTCCTAAACTGCTTGCTGAGCCCAAAATAACATATTTGCAAGCACAATTCTCCTATCTATCTCCAGGCTGACGTTGTTGTCCCTGTCCACGGCGGATCCAAGGTAGACAAATTCATTTACCACTTCAAAATTTAATAGGTTGTCAACGTTCACGTGCGGA
This sequence comes from Phaonia tiefii, assembly GCA_963931995.1. Taxonomy (NCBI): domain Eukaryota; kingdom Metazoa; phylum Arthropoda; class Insecta; order Diptera; family Muscidae; genus Phaonia; species Phaonia tiefii. The sequence continues at coordinate 22,683,693 of OZ008370.1, forward strand.
CCAAGTCGAGAGGTTTCCCTAGTCGTTGACACCATCAATTTTGTCTTGCCCTCATTAACAGCAAGACCCACCTTCGCTGATTCCTTTTCGATTCTTGAAAATACTGCAGTATTTCACCCTCGCAAATTTCGCCCAATGATGTCTATGTCGTCAGTATACGCCAGCAACATATGGCCTTTCGTGTTAATGGTGTTGTTCGTATTTACTGCAGCCTTTCTCATTATTATCTCCATTAATATGTTGAAGAGATTGCACGCAAGTGTGTCGCCTTGTCTAAGTCCTCATTGGTACAGAATGGTTCAGTGAGGTCTGTCCCCACTTTCACTGCTGATTTGGTGTTGGTCAGCGTCATTCTACAAAGGCGGATCAGTTTTGCTGGAATACCAAGTTCAGACATAGCTTCGTACAGTTTTCCCCGTATAGGGCTATCGAAAGCAGCTTTGTAATCGAAAAAAGGTAGTATGTATCGATTTGTTTTTCATGGGTCTTTTCCAGGATTTGGCGTAGCGTGAATATTTGGTCAGTTGTGGACTTGCCTGGTCTAAAACCACACTGATAAGGTCCAATCAGGTTTTCAATCGCCCTTATTCCCGTTGTCGTCGACGTCAATACAATATCGACACCATTTTTATTGGCGACTTGAAGGCATTGGACAAAAAAAATTTTGCGTAATGTTTTAAGAGGGTTGTTTTTGGGTCATAAACATCAAAACCTTTGTCGTTGTCGATGTGACAATACATTTATAACGTTCTAAACTTGGCAAAAATCTGATGACGACGTCGACGACGACAACGGAAATAAGGCCGAATAACTGGCTTTAGTCTTTCACATAATACGCTCGACAAGACCTTCTACGCGATGGATAAAAGACTGATACCGCGATAGTTGGAACAGACACACGGATCACCCTTTTTGAATACAGGACATAATACACTGAGACTCCAATCGTCGGGCATAGATTCCCCCAGCCATATACCACATATAAGATGATGCATGTGGGCTATCAGTCCTTCGCCACCTGCGTTAAAAAGTTCAGCGGGTAGGCCATCCGCACCAGCGGTTTTATTATTCTTAAGGCGGGATATCGCCATTCTAATCCCGTCTTGGTTGGGGAGGGCACAATCTACGCTATCTTCCACTATCATTACCTCCTGATCTTCGTAGAAGAATCTGAGTGGAGTAGTGCTGAAAAGTGGTCTCTCCACATTTTGAGCACACACTGCTTCTCAGTCTCCAGATTCCCATTCTCGTCCTTGTAGGAGGGCAGCCAATTATTAGGCCCGTTATTCAATCTTCTTACCCTCTGGAAAAACTTTCGGGATTCACATTCATCCTGCACATTTCGGATTTTCACTCTCTTTCTGCTCCTACTGCCATTTTTTCCCCCTAAATAGTTGGTTTTCCCCCCTTCTTAGCTTCTTGTACCGCTCACTCACAGCACGCATTGTAACTGACTATTTCGTTGCCATACGTACAGCGTCTTTTTCATCAGTTGCAATGCGACATTCTTCGTCGTACCATGGCTTATCCTTCTGCGGTTTTTGATAGCCAAGTTCAGTCCTTTCAGCGGTTTCCAAACAATGGGAGATGTGCTTCCACTGCGCATCTGAGTCTTCGGGAGGGGGGTATTCTGCTCTTTTCTATTGCTCCACGGTTAGTCTGGGGTTAGACACGGCAATTTTACTTGCGCAATTCTTGAGTTTAACCAGAGGGTTTCTCTGGCACAGCTGATCGAAATGTACAGATTATAAACCATGCAGCAAACTAAGTTTAAAAGTGTTTGATTGATACTAACAACAGCTAAATTATGTTTTATGTTGTTTGCTTCGAACGAAAATAGGCATTCCCTTTTATTTCTGCCCGTATTGGTCCAACCAAAGGATAAATTACAAAACCATCTCGAACTCGAAAAATAGCCTTCTACCTCGTCGTCATCTAGAGAACATAGCAGCTCTTTTCTATTGCTCTGTGGTTAGTCTGGGGTCAGACACGACGATTTTACTTCCGCAATTCTTGAATTTATAGGAGATAGAGGGAAAGAGAATGGAAAGGGGTACAGACTTGCCCGTACTCTTATTTCGTTTTGTTTTCCCATTCTCAATTTTTTAAGCCAAGTTTCGTTGTTCGTAAAATTATGGGTAATAAAAAAAAGTTAATGTGTTTTGTTTAATGTTATTTTTTATTTTGTTTTCACTTCCGTTTTATTCAGAAATATATTTTTTTATAATTGAAATAAAATGGAATGTCAAAAAGCAAGAACTTGGAAGCTAAAGCAAAAAAAAAGTTGCTTACGCAAACTTTCCCTGAAACAAGTTCAAAAGAGAATTGGCAAAAACTTGAGCAAGTAAAATTGACCTGTGAAGAGAGTAAGAGAGAGAGCAGAGAAACGAGGGGCTTTACTTTTTTTATTTGTTAGCATTCCACTCCATGAGTATATTTTCTTCTGTACTTAAAATTCCATACTCTTTTTATTGTGGCGTGGTAAAGGCTACTGCACACCATAGATAAAGTAAACTAATAGACGAAGCACAAGTGTTGGGAAAATTTTAGTGTAATGGGCAATTTCTAGATGTCGTTCGAAGCAATAAATGGGGTTTTTTTGATCCCCAAAAAAATCAAAGAATATGACATTAAAATTCTAAAATTTCATATGAAATGAAAAAATAATTTTCAATAAAAATATCACTTTGAAACAAGAATACAACATTTATCTTAAAGTAGAATATCTCATGGCAATCGAATTGCAAAGCCATAACACTACCGACTACGTCCTAATAAATTGGTTCTTCCTCCGGTTCAGCTACCATTCCCTGCTGATATTCCTTGCTAAGAGTCATCTGCGACCACAGAAGTTGATACAGTTTTTGCGCGGGAAAGTTTCTAGATTAAAAAGGTGTTCCGTCATGTTCATCTTTGGGCGGTGTTACGTGTTTTCTCCTATTGATATCCCAACACCGGCCTCATGGCTTTGAAATAGTTTTTTATATAAGAATCAAATGCTATTATATAAAATCAATTAAATTTTGTCACATTTCCCTTGTTTAAATTACTTTAAGAAAAATTTCCCACAATTTTGAATAAACGTCAATGAGAATTATGGGAAACTTCAGTGAAAGTGACACTAGTACAGGACAGCACCTAGTGAACAAAGTTGACAATGGGCGCGCTATATCTATTATTTCCTTTATATATGCTGCACACCGGCGTATGTACATATTTATGTCGTAAAAATACTGCAACTGAAGTACACGCAAAAACGATATATAGAAAAATTTTTTTACAAAATCAATTGCTTTATCTATGTATGTACATATGTATATTTATATTTTCAAATTGTTTTCAAGTCTTGACCACTAACTTATTATAGATAAGTTATCTCGCTCATCTGAAGATGGGCTTTGTTATTTTTCCGAGAGGAATCGTACTTGTGTCAGCTGTTTAATTAAAAGAAAATGTGCGAATATCGAACGAAATTATCCATTTTTATTTATGATATTTCAGTACGAAAAATAGTGCTGTTTGCAAACCCATAGTGATAAAAAATTATAATAAAATTAAAGAAATAGTAAAAATTGTTGGGAAATTGTGCTAAACGGAAATTGTGTTGTTGATGTTGAAAAGAATTGCTTTACTAATACCAGAGAGAGGCAATGGTTCAAAACAATGAACAAAATAACAACAACGGCATTTCGTTTTGTGTGTTAAAATTGTTGTGTTAAATACAACACAAATGTCTGCTAACAATAACAGTTAATAAAAAGTTTAAACACATTTAAATTTCACACTTTTTCACCAAAACGATATGAAAAATTAAAGCAAGAAGTTATTGTAATTCCACCTGGTGTATGTCACTTTTCGTCAAACATATCTCTATCACACCGACCGCATCACGAAGAGTGTGAAAGGAAACGTCAGATGAGCCAAATATTTTCTCCTCTAAGATTTACTCTATGGTATACACGCATCAAGCGGTTTGACCAATTATGTGATTGTATTAGTAAAATACGCTTGACATTGCATATACACACGTCAAACCATAGATTAATACTTATAGTATATCTACTAGTTCTCCCACCAAATTTATGACATTTGGCCTGGTGTGATATTTACGTCTGATGTTGAAAAGAATTGCTTTACTAATACCAGATAGAGGCAATGGTTCGAAACAACGAACAAAATAACAACAACGGCATTTCGGTTTGTGTGTTAAAATTATTGTGTTAAATACAACACAAATGTATGCTAACAATAACAGTCAATAAAAAAGTTTAAAACACATTTAAATTTCACAGTTTTTCACAAAAATGGCATGAAAATTTAATGCAAGAAGTTATTGTAATTCCACCTGGTGTATATCACTTTTCGTCAAACATCTCTCTATCACACCGACCGCATCACGAAGAGTGTGAAAGGAAACGTCAGATGAGCCAAATATTTTCTCCACTAAGATTTACTCTATGGTATACACGCATCATGCGGTTTGACCAATTATGTGAATGTATTAGTAAAATACGTTTGACATTGCATATAAACACGTCAAACCATGGTAAAATTATCTATCGGGTAAACGCGTCAGCCCAGCCGATTTGTGGTTTTTTCATCTTTTCCGTCGGTAAGCTGTCAAATTCGATTTTGTTTCTCTTTATTTGTTAATAAAATTCAAAGAATTTCAACGAAAATGCAATTTAATAGCATAGACTTTGTATCAAGTAAGATAATCTTATAGAATTTTTCACATTTTGTGTACATAGTGGTTTTCATTATTCAGCTAATTTTGACAGCTTAACGACGGAATTGCTAATGCAACTACCTAATAGATAATTCTACCATGCGTCAAACGTTGTACTTCAAACATTAATTTTTATGGGAAGTGAAAGCACGTACGGGTTCTTGTCGGCTGCTGGTTGTTTTCGTCTACGTATTTTGAAATAGTTGATGGAAAATTGATGGCAACAACAACATACATTTTGTTTTTGCTTCCCACGTACTTTGTGTCAATTCCCACACATACGTATACCAACAATAAATGTAAACAAACACATACAAAATCAAACCAGATGTGAACTTGACACTTCGGAAGTGGTTTGCAATGTAAACAAAGCTAATCAGCTGTTCTTATGCGTTCACCACCTATGAATCCATCTTGGAACTGGCCTTAGCACTGTTCCACAACGCCGGTAGAGAACGATAAACTTCGATCAATTTGAAAATAAAGTTTTTTTTCTTCCATTTTACGCCCTTCACTTGAGATGTTTACTTGTTGCTTTCCACACAAAAATGGGTCATGTTTGATCAAACGGTCAAGTTGTGATATGCAGACATCAAATTTGACGACCCGCTTGAACGAAAATCAAAAATTTTTGATTTTGCTGCAAACGTCACACAGTCATATACGTGTGTAGTTTTTCACACACACTCTCAATGTTGTTCAAACCGCTTGATGCATAATACCCTGCATTAGAGTCATGAAACAGAAACAAAATGTCTCTTGTTGGTGCCCACAGTTACAACAAATCCTACTGCATCAACCTCTACTAGTTCAGCCATGCAAGAATCGTAGCAGGCCGAATTTAACGAACAGTAAAATAACCGAATTACCGGCCTCCCATCCGACAAACACAGCTGTTGAGAAGTAACGACAACTGCAAAATAAAACTCAACAGATATGCCGGCAGAGACGTTTATATAAAAAAAGCATAGCAACTGCGTACACACAAGCTCGCATATACGTACATATACAGGCGCTCTGCTCGCTGCCGCTGCGTTCATTCCACTCAAAGCTGTGACGTCGTTGTGTTTTATTAATTTGCTTTAGTTGCAATTTCGCGTTTGTTCGGGTCGTGGTGCCTTTAAGAATATCTTTAAGTAATAACCCTATTTTACAACATTTTTCTTATATTTATGTGAAATTATTTAATAAAATATAAAGTTGTGTTATATTTAATGATAAAGGTGGAATAAAATGTTTATTTCTACTTAAACAAAGAGGTAATTGACAACGTGAAGTGATGAAAAAAGTGTATAACAGAAAAACCATGTGGAAGTGGTGACATTAGTTGCCCATTAGTTCAGTTGTTCTTGCAGCGATACGAAAAAAGACGGATTTGTTTCTTCCTCAGCATGATAATACACATTTTTATGTTCTAACCCAGTGTTGTGTAGTGTAGTGGGTTTCCATAGAGATTTGGAGGCAATATCGAGGCTGGGAGGAAGTCGCCTTCAGGTATTGTTACCTTAATCAAACAAGATATGTATGTATGTATGTATGTATATACGTATGATTATATTGCATGTGAAGTGTGTATCTTGCGGCAGCCGTCGTTTTGTTGATCACTACATTTGCTTTACATTACCTTCCTTCTATGTTGTAATATTATGGAGTGTTTATAATGTATCGCATTTGCTTTGCTTACACTTCTTGGATGGCTTTTAAAAACGGTGTTAAATTAATAAAGCAATTATCGGTCAAGTTTATATAGTTTATTTAATATTAATCAGTTACTTTAAATGTAAACATGTATTTTCCAACTTGTGTGAAAGCTTCTCTGTGTGGACCAGGGACGAGTGGGTTGGATTTTTTTTATGCGTAACAATTGGGGTATTCACGGTCTATAGTAAATTGTTATAAAACGCCATTGCCTTGTCTGTATTTACATTGGTAAATATAATTTCAAAAATTCTTGAGTTTGGCAATTCGTTTTGTTATTTTCATTCGCAATTTTTAAAGTGAATTGCTCAAACAGAATCGCCGTGTGTGAAGGCAAATGACAAGTTCAAAAGAGAATCATAAAGAATTGCGGCAACTATAATTGTCAATAGCGGCATTCATGCAAACGTGAAAGCCGAGAACTTTTGCTCAGCGCAAGTTTCCCTCGCACCGTTGCATGAGGCACCAGGTAAAGTTGCTCAGCGTAGTTGTGCTCAAAACCATATCAGCTGACCAAGATGGATACATAAGGTGGTAGCAGTAGCAATTGCATGTATTATGTATGTGTACTTTTTCTACTGTTCTAGTGCTATCACCTTATTTATCCATCCTAGTCAGATGACAACGAAATGTCAAAAGTTTACACGTTTCTCGATCCCACGTTTGCGCAGCAAATTTGCCTCGAAAACTTTCCACTTTTGAGCAAGTCGCTTTGTATGGGAAATTTGTTTGTTTTGACGTTTGCTGTGCAAGTTTACGATGTTTTCGAGTTTACGAGGTTCTTTCGAGCTTTCATGAAGACCACTAACGCTGCAGCCACACTTTCAAGTTTTTGTTTCAAGTTTTGTACACATACTGCTTGTCAAAATTCATGTAAATTGATAGCTGTGACGTAGGCTGCACGCAACTTGAAAGCAATATTCATTTTTCATAAACCTTCATGTCTTCTGTATAGCTCTATGAATCGCAACATATCATTGTATTTATTACCTCTACTCACAAACATTTTTCATTATTTATAATATTTGTAAAAGTAGAAGTCAAAAAATTATGACGGCAGAATATTTGTAAGGAGGAAAACCAGAAACTGTTCATGACATATGTAATCAGCTGTTTTCTTGAAAGAAAATTGAAACACTCCACTTGAAAGAGAAATTGAAAGCAAGTTCCCATAGAGTAAATATGGGTAGAGAAAATCTTTCACTCACCAAATTTCTGACATTTGTCCTCGTGTGATGTATACGTTTGATGTTGAAAAGAATTGCTTTACTAATACCAGATAGAGGCAATGGTTCAAAACAACGAACAAAATAACAACAACGGCATTTCGTTTTGTGTGTTAAAATTAATGTGTTAAATACAACACAAATGTATGCTAACAATAACAGTCAATAACAAAGTTTAAAACACATTTAAATTTCACAGTTTTTCACAAAAATGGCATGAAAAATTAAAGCAAGAAGTTATTGTAATTCCACCTGGTGTATATCACTTTTCGTCAAACATCTCTCTATCATACCGACCGCATCACGAAGAGTGTGAAATGAAACGTCAGATGAGAGAATAAGTTTATCTAGGTATGTATTAGTCTATGCAAGTTCCTTTCAATTTTTAAAAGTGTGAGTGTATTAGTAAAAAAGTGTGAATGTATTGAAACTTGAAAGGCAAAAATTGACCGTGTAACCCCCGTGTAATGTAAATTAGTGCGCACAGAGTAAATATCGTATAGAGTAGGGTAGTATTATCTATCAGGTAAAGTTGTATGAACAGATGATTATATTTCATGAGACTTCGATTTAATTGTCAAGTCAGATGTATTTGTTGTTGTACACTTCGCATTCTTGTGTTGGCATACATTTGTGAAGAGTTTGCAACTGAAGAGAATGAAACAAACAGCTTAAATTGTTACTGTGAATGTGCAAAATATGTAAACATAAACATACACTTAAATATGGAGAATTTGTAATTAAACAACTGACAGAAATAGAGTTCCAATCATGGTACAAACAAATAGAACCACTCTCCCAGCTGATTTGAACTTCTTTTTGGAGTGAGTTTTATCTTATGTCAAAGTATGTTTACTTTTGTGGAGCAAGACCAGTTGGGCCCAAAATTCCGATTTTTTCTTTCTTTTGGGGTCGTAAAAAACGTTATTTTAAGCTAAAATGTTTAAAAAAAAGTTTGTCGGAAAGCGATATTTTCGGAGTTATGGGCCTCCAACCTTCGGATATATGGGGGTATTACGTTTAGAAAATTGCCTTTAGTGGTTGGCTTGGGCGCTGTTTTGTATAATACAGGTCAAAATGGTTTAAACATAGAATAGGTCGGCAACTCGACTTCGGTTCCAATCTATCACCATTGGATAGAACATTTCATTCTAAGTAAAGAAAAAATAAATAAATAAAAAAATCAGCGGCAACGCCTATTTTTGGAGTTATGGGCCCCCAAAGATGGACATGTAGGATGGTATTGTGCCGTGTTATAGGACCGATTTCACAACTTTTTTATGTAAAAGGAGTCGAAATAAATAAAAAAAATAATTTTTTTAGATATCGAATAATTTATTTTTAAACATATCGTTTCTTTCAATTTCAACATTTCACAGAAACAGAATTTATGTCTTAGTAGAAATCAAAAAATAAGTCGAAAAAATTAAATAAATTTTTTCGATAACTATCTTAATTATCGAGATCGCAACAAAAAAATAAAAATTGCTCCTTTTACACAAAGAAGTGGTCAAATCGGTCCCACAACATAATACCATCCCTTATGTTCGAACTTTGGGGTCCCGTAACTTCCAAAATAGGGGTTCCCCCGATTATTTTATTTTACTTAAAATAACGTTCCCTCCCTAAAAATTGGACGTGCCGATCTATACTAAGCCTGTTCCTATTTTTATAAAACAACCAAAATTAAAGAAAGAGTAAAGAATGTGAGAAAATGGGACCTACGTTGCTCGTACCATGTGGTATACCTTTTTGAAAATCGTTAAATTTATATACCACCTAGTCGCCCGGCCAGTCCGGCAGGGGAGTTCAAATTCAATCTGTACCTTAAGTCGATGTGTGGCAAAATCAGAAAAATCGCTCGATTAAAAAAAAAAATACTGCGCTTTCACTCTTAATTTCTCGGGATTTTGAAGTGTCATATTTTAACTGCAGGACCCACCTTTCTGACAACATTGTCAAATTAACACCTTCACATTAGCAATATTCTGAGTTAATAGCCTTTTTTTCAGAAAAAGTAGGGTTATAAAAGTCGAATATCATGAATTTGCTCGCAATGGGTTAATGTATCGGGGATATAAATACGCATTTGTAAAGACATGTTTACAAGCTTTCCAACGACACCCACATTTTTCGGGTCCGTCCGAAAATGTGGAAGATATTGAAGGTTATATGTTTAAACTTTGGGAGTCCGTAATCAGATAAATATGGGCCGCCGACAAAAAAAAATTGCAAACTCTTCTTTGGATAAAAATTTGTATCCATTGTAGTAATAGACATAAGCCGCTAAAACTCTCAAAATATCAAATACAACACGCACTTTGTAAATGACACTTTTTCCAATTCTGTACACATTTTTATTATTTTTCAATCAATTGAGTTGACACAATATAGTCACCATGATAAAAATACTCGTGGTAGACGCAGGCATAGAGTAACTCATACTAGAGAGAATATTTGGTTCATCTGTGTTTCCTTTCACACTCATCTTGATGAGACATACGCCAGGTGGAATTACAATAACTTCTTGCTTTAAATTTTCATGTCGTTTTGGTGAAAAACTGTGAAATTTAAATGTGTTTTACTGTTTTATTGACTGTTTTACATTTGTGTTGTATTTAACATACAAACCCCGAAAAATCGAGTTAAATATGGGACCTACGAAAACGAAAAAAATTTAAAGATCGGACCCATGGGGCCCTATACATCTACGAACAAACAAGTGTGGGTACTCAAATTAAAGGTATTCTCCTCGCGAGTTTGGTCGTATATATGTATATTTCGGCTGTGAGGCGTCTGTCGACCGAGATAACCCATTTTAATATATCTTTGACGTTTGGGAATAAGGTCTTAAGTCAGAAACTGTAGTTTTTCGTAATGTTAAATTGAAAATTATTTATATATGAATTTTTCTGACTTATTGCCTAAAGATCAAATGATTACGATTGGATGCAGTTGTGCTAGATTTAAGTTATTAATACCAAACGAAAGAGAAAAAAAATTGAGTTAAACCCAATCAAAAACTCAAAATTAATTTTTTTGACTTAAGACCTTATTCCCAAACGTCAAAGATATTATACCGAGTCTGGTGAAATTAAAACTATAAAAACTCCAAATAAGAAATAAAAAATAATGTAAGTTTGATCGAAACATTTCCCCGATTACAGGTCACAAAGGGAAAAGTTTGGCTATATTTTAAAAAAAGTTAATGTCAAAATCAGCTGATAAAAATTTACACATGTACAATCATAGAATAATACATACCATAGAAGCTTTTATTCGCTCAATAAATTAAACGTCATAGTTACGATGGAAGGTAAACATTGGATGGTGGAAAATATGGGTTCAATAATACCAGATAGTGGCAATAGTATATGTACAACGATCAACAAAGGAACAACAACCGAATTTCGTGTTTTTGTGGCAAACTAGTTGTGTTAAATACAATACAAATGTATACCGACGATAAAAGTCAACAAAAAAGTGCAAAATATATTTAAATTTTTCAGTTCTACACCAAAACGACATGAAAAAGTTAAGTGAACACATTTTGTAACTCCACCTGGTGTAAGGTAATTTTAAATTTAATTGCTCTCATTTCTACAAACCTACGATGAAGAGTGTGAAATGAAACGTCAGATGAGAGAATAAGTTTATCTACGTATGTATTATTCTATGTGTACAATATTGAATATAGATAGATGAAATCAAAAGAAAAATAACTCACGAAACGCTAGATGAGAAAGATGGCAGCTCTATTATGACATTACTATTATTACTTCTATGACATACTTTTGTGAAATACGTTTGTGAAGTAATTTTTTGATCTTAATTATTTTATTTATTAAGTTTAATAGCCAAGACTTTATGCCTCAGTTGAATAACAAATCTAAAAAATAAATGGTATACAAAAGGGAATACAATTATTATTTTGTTTATAACTAAAAACTAAAAATACATAGATTTTTGAATTGATAAAAAAAATATAAAAGTACTATACTTATAATTTTTTATCTATTTAAAGCTAATCATTATAGTACTAAGGTCCAGTCTGAAATTGTTGACACTAATATTCTAATCATGGCAAAATAAGTAAGGTAGAAGCCATGGTGCAATAATATGTTCATGGTAATAGCAGCGCGCGTTGTTGTTGTTGTAGGCAGCAACAACAGGCATTTTGTTATTGTTCTATTCGCTTCAGTTGTCAAACTCTACACAAATAGTTACATACCAACAACACAAGAACGCAAAAGAGTACAAAAACAAAATACATGTGAGTGTGACAGCCGAAGCAAAGAGCCTCATGAACAAAATTAAAACAGCTGTTCTTACGACTTTACCATGAACATATTATTGTACCATGGTAGAAGCAGTAGGAATTGAAGTCATTTTGTTTTTATTTCAGGAGCCGACCTTGTCAAATTCAGTCGATCGATGTATTTATTTCAGGTTATATCAGGAGAAATTGTTGTAATTTTCGGCAACAACCACAAGGACAAGAAAAAATTTCGTGTGATATTTTAACGCTACCACCTGTACTAGATACATCTTGGAATTAGTATAAACAACGTTTGACAAGGTCGGACCAAGAAAAAATAGAAATCAGCTGTTCTAACGCTTCCACCTGTAATAGATACATCTTGATTCTAAAGGGGCCCTTAGACCTGTGGATAAGTTGCTCGACTTCAAGTTCACATCAACTTCGATAACTAGACATCAACTTCGATTTAATTTAATTTAATTATATAAATCATCTTTATTCACAATGGTTTTTAAATACATATTTACAGTGTTTCGAGATTTTATCTTCGATTTTGCCCTTACACTCTCAAACTAGATGAGGCAACTTCATTTTCTTGTCAGATATCGAAATGAAAGGTGGTGAGCGCACTGCGAAAATATCACAAATTTTACGAAAAGACGCTATTTTTATTTTCTTTAAATATGTATAAATAACACTAAAAATCATATTTATTTAGTTTATATTTTTCCGATAGTGTTTAATTTATTTATTTTTTGGTTCATTTATGTATTTACATTTTGCCGATAACGTTTCCTCATGAACCATTCTCATTGAAATGCGTGTGAAAGTTGATGCAACTTCCCCTTACACTGATAAATAAGTTGATATCAACTTCAAAAAATCAAAATCGCTTTGATTTTACATCAACTAGTTTGTACAAACCACCAACTTCAGCTTACACCATGGATAAGTTGATGTCAACTTGAAGTCGCTGCAACTTATCCACAGGTCTAAGGGCCCCTTAATATATTCACACAATTTTTAATTTTTGCTGTGTGAAATTAAATATTTTTTGACAATACATTTTGAGACAACTAAATTTTTTTAAAACAAAATATATAAATACGCATGTAACTGAGTAGAGTAGAAAAAATATGAGAAAATTTTTGAAAGATTTTAGATACATATGTTGTCGAGCAAAAACCCTACTTTTCACTCCAAACTATACACCAATGTCGTCTACCTGACAACTCTGGGATTTTCTTAGCTGAAATAGCCGCAATTAAATATGCAGCCGGCTCGGGTCAGAAACGTTTAATAATTACCGACAGTCTCAGTGCGGATTACGGATTCCAGCCTTACGATCTCTGTCCAAATAATGTGGATATGATGAATGCGCTGATCAGGCGGTCAAGGACGCCATTAGACTTCATAATGTCACAGAAGTTCCTTGTTATTCAGAGTGATCAGAAGTCAATTTAGAGCTATCGAATTAGAACTTGTGATTTCAAACTGGGAAAGATCTATCGCGTTCCTGCGAGAGCCCAACCCGAATCATCGTAGATGCAATTACAATACATCGCTGAAGAGAAGACAATGCATTATCCTTGCTCGACTTAGAACCGGGAAAATTTTATTCAATACCCAACACTATTATACACAGACAATCCCATCCGAATATACTTTTTGTGATGTGGTTCTAACAATACCACATATCCTAGCTGTATGTAGCCACGCTAAGCTTGATAAACCCCTTAGAGAAATACTGGACTGTGCTAGCGACAAGACGTTACCGTAATGTATTTACCGTATTTGTAAAATACATCTAAAAAAAAATAAATGGTTTCCCATTACATCCCATGAAGGAATTGGGGAGAGCTTCTCACAACCAGTGAGCTGTGAGCTTTCTAGTTTTATACTACAGTTTTATACCGGTTCCGAACGGTATTTTTGAGAAGCATTTTCATGGCTAAATACTCGATAGTTGCGCCGTCACTATGCGAGTGTCGCCGTCACTATGCGAACCCAGGATCTCAAGTAAAAGAGGCGCGCACACTACCCATTGCACCACCGACATCTAAATAATTAATTATCATCGTGATCTAGATACACTCTTCTCGAATAAAAGTCATGATGGACAATGTGTTTTGTTTTGAAAAATTCGTTTACAATCCAAAAACCAATAGTTTCTAAGGGACCTCTTGACAAGCATATTATCCACGATACCCATACTCCTAGAAGACAACTCAAAATCCACAAGGTGGTGACGAGATCCTCATAAATATACATTTCCAGCCATTCCAAGTATGTACTACTGTGAGATGAAACTTGTCATATATGCACATAAGTGTTTCTCTAATTCTGCTGTTCATTATTCCTGTAAACTACAGGCGTTAAGGGCTCAGTATTCACAGTCACCGCTCCAAAATGTCGACTCCGCCCAAAAATGTGGCATTACTTAAGTAAAATTGCAACAACATAACCAAATAAACAGATATTTTTGTTTTGTACTCCCATAACACAGTTCTTAATTCAATATCGTTTCATTTCATACTTTTCGTCGTAGTTTTGTGTAAATGAGAGAAATTCGACAAAAATTAACTTACAGCAGGTGGAGGTACAATAACTATTCACTTAACTTTTTCACTTCGTTTTCGTATACTAGACCTGTAAAATTTACATGTGTTTTGCACTTTTTTGTTGACTTTTATCTTTGGTATACAATTGTATTGTATTTAACACAACTATTTTGCCACAAAAACACGAAATGCGGTTGTTGTTCCTTTGTTGGACGTTGTGTACTCTTGCCTCTATCTGGTATTATTGAACCCCTGCTTTCCACCATCCAATGTTAATTACTTGCAACTATATCCATGACGTTTAATTTATTGAGAGAATTAATGTGTATATACTAAATTCGTCTATGGATTCAACCAACATCAGTCATAATTTAGCTGTTATTAGTATAAAACACTATTTAAAGTTAGTTTGCTGCATAGATTGCTTCTGGACTACAAAAATCGATCATCTGTTTAACATTAGTATTGCCTTAAAACGTGTTCTGGATTCCACTTTCAATTTAATGTAATAGAAAGTTATGGTACCAGAAACTTCGTGGATCTTGTTCTTATTTAAAATATTATCGATAAAATTTATCGATAAATTAGGTTAGCTAAACTATTTTACCAATGCAAATTCATTTATTGTAAAAGTGGAATTAATTACGGTTTGATGCGGTTTATGGGCCGCCGGCGTCATTGGGCCGTACTTCTTCCGTGATGATCAAGACCGGCACATTACTGTGAATGCGTATCGCTACCGTTCAATGATAACCGAATATTTTTGGCTCCAATTGGATAATATGGACTTGGAGGACATGTGGTTCCAACAGGACGGCGCCACAAGCCACACAGCAAATGCCACAATCAATTTATTGGAAACCAAGTTTGGTGAATGTGTTATCTTTACGAAATGGCCCAGTCGATTGGCCGCCTCGGTCGTGCGATTTGACGCCGTTAGATTATTTCCTGTGGGGCTACGTCAAGTCTATGGTCTATGCCAACAAGCCAGCGACGTTTGATGAACTTCGTACGAATATCGAACGTGAAATTGCAGCAGCTTGAAAACCGTCGAAAATTAGGTTCAGCGTCTGGACTTCTGCAAGCGTGCCCGTGGTGGCCATGCAAAAGAAATCGAGTTCCATACATAATGGCATCGAACGTACTTTCACAGGAATAAAGAATTTCATTGGTATCTAAAACCGGTTTTGTTTTATTTAAAAAAAACTTTTGTAGCGCACTTATTGAAAAACCCGTTACTTGCTTTTTATTAATAATTTTGAAAGATTTTAAAACGCTTGTGTTTCTTTTATTGATTATTTGCAGCTACTAAAGAATAGACGCTATGAACAACTGTAATAACTAGAGGATAAGTTACTCAAAATTCCGCTTCCCCCAAACAATATTTAAACGTTAACCCGGCAATAACATTCAACAATTCCAAAATGACTGATGCACAATATGAAGCCAAATTCCAAGAAATGCAAAAGCACATTCCATTCATCCAAAAGGTCATTGAGAAGCTTAAAGTTAACAATGACCAACAGGGAGATAATCCACGCAAGGCGCAGTTACAAAAAATGGAAATGTTGCATGAATTGCTAACGAATCGGGCCAAAAAGTAAGTAAAAGTACATTTTTTTCAACTGGTGATTTGAAATGTACATAAAAGTCCAATTATCGTTTTAAATTAATAAAAAGATAATTGTGATCAGGTTATTTTGATCACCTTAATCACATTTGAAATCTACCACATTACTTTTATACTCAATATACAATCAATGTACCAAATATCTTATATTTCAAGATTAAAAATGGAAACACTCATGAAATGTGAGGGAGTTTTAATAAAACTCCATGCAAAAATAGAAAAGGTAATTATGCATTTTATGATCACATGCTTCTGTTATTAACTCCTGTTAGATTGAGCAAATGTTTTTGTAGACATCCCTTTGCCTCTGTATTTTTATTTTGTCGGTTGCAAAAAAATAATCTGACTAATAGTAGTATCTGTCAATGTCAGTGTCTTGAAAATTGACAATTTACTATATTAGCGGTATTATTTAAATTGCTACCAACATTTGTTTTATGTATATACTTATGTACACAACAATTTCGTTTATTTTTATTTTTATTTTCTTTTCTTTTATTTTTTTTTTCGCTTTTTGGTTCCTTCCCTCTCTGCCTTAATCATGTTAAAGCATTCGACATTCTTGCAGAATGATGATCCTTTGTTAAAGTCTTCGGGTGATTTAAAACCCGTTACCACCACATCCATATCGCCAGCGACACCAACTCAAGCGATTAAATGCCAGCCCAACAATGAGGCTGTTGCTTCTGCACCCGCTAGTCCTTCACCGGAACGTATAGTGGATGATGAAGATATTCTACCAGTTGTTATACCCACTGAAAGACGTGACTCTCCAATTGAAGTACTGAATGAAGAAACGCGTCCAAGTTCAGCGGCAGATAAGGCAAAAGATCATCAGCAAAGGCATCATGATCATCAGCGACAACGTGCACCGCATCATAATCAGCGCTCTTCACATCATCAATTTAAGGATTTTCCTAAATTAGAAGAAGTTCACAAAAATCAAATTACCAGAGATGGCTCTCTTGAAAGAAAAGACGCGCTATCGACACCGCAAAACGTTCATAATCCTCGTACTGCAACTAATAGCTATAGTAATTCCCCTATGGCACAGTTTCCGCCGCTATCACCGCCACATCGTACCGCCGTCAAAGACGTACATCTTGATTCTTCCTCCAAGAGTCATCAAACTTCTCATAAGAAGGAATTACCAGCATCTTCAATGCCTTCCAAATCATCTTCATCGACTTCCAAATCAAATCCTCCTCAAATTATACAAACTGTTAAAGTGGTAATAACCGAACCGTTACCTGCGAATATAGCTAAACAACACTTTCCTCCACATCATCAATATCGCTATCAGCAAACAATGCAACACTCTCCCGAACCGCGAGAGTATCAACGCTTCATAAACAACATAGAAATATTACCACGATCAATGACGCCCCCGCTAGCCCCAATTAGATACTCTCCCACCGATGAGCCATATAACCCTGATGAGTCCTGGGAAGCATACAATCAAGCTCAGAAAAATGCTAAGAATATGTCTTCAACGGGCACAAAGACAATTTTTTCACGTTTGGGCGATAAAGTTGTTGAAGACGAAGCCATTTCGTTGGAAGCTATTCCGCTGCCAAAGCCTTCTATGCCTATTGCCATTCCCACTCCCACTAATACACCTACCCCAGAGGTATTAAAAAGTCCTCCTCTATCTGCTACTGATATCAATAAGTTACTTAAAGAATCCGGTGGTGATCAGTTTACCGCAGATATTTCCGAAATAGGTACTAGAAGAGCCAAGAAACCGGAATTTATTGAATCTAAGAGTTCTTTAGATTTTGTACGCAGGAAATTTGCCCAAATTGCAAAAATTAATTCTCCACAAACTGGTGAATCGGCTTTCTCACCCTCCTCTGTTGAGGTAAAGATTGAAGAAAAGAAAATTTCTTCCACTACAGCGGGTACATCACCTATGCCACTTGAAAGACTGGCACTCAAGTATAATCCCCACCCACGACAGGAACGTTTGCAGTCCCTATCATCCAACGATGGCAGTGAATGTAGTCACCAGTCGTCGACACGTGTCGGCGCAAGTCCCAACGACCCTAGATTGAAATTAAAAAACCATATACCGCTTTCAGCTGCACTTTCCCTTCCGGCTGGTGTTAATGTTCTACCGGCTATTAATAACAATGATCCACGCTTGAAGAAGTTGAACACTGAGTCTTTACCCAAGCCTTCCAATGTGATGTCACCGCATCCTCCCATACCTGGGAATGTATTTGGTGTGCGTAACGATCCACGCCTTTCAAGACAACAACAGTTCCAGCAGCAGTCTGCTGCCACAGCCCATCTAACACACCAAATTCCCGGCAGGCGAATGAGCATGTCACATCCTTGTATATCACCAGAGGAAATTTGGGATTCAGATCCAGAGGAACCAAAGAAGATGAATAATGATTCTTTACCAAAGCCTTCGAATGTACTAACACCCGCTCCCATACCTGCAAATGTATTTGGAGTGCGTAATGATCCTCGGCTTTCAAGACAACAGCAGTTCAAGCAGCAGTCTGCTGCCGCAGCCACTTTTGAAGAAAGCTGGGATTCTAAATCCCCTGCAGCATCAATGCTTCAACAATCTCCCGCTAGAATAACAAGCATATCACAGCCTTATATATCGCCAGAGGAAATTTGGGATTCAGATCCAGAGGAAGCTAAGAAGACGAACAATGATTCTTTACCCAAGCCTTCTAATGTGCTAACACCCCCTCCCGTACCTGCAAATGTATTTGGTGTGCGTAATGATCCTCGGCTTTCAAGACAACAGCAGTTCAAGCAGCAGTCTACTGCCGCGTCACAAATATCACAGCAAACTCCCATTGGACGATTGAGCATATCGCAACCTCCTGCAACATCTGGAGAAAATCGGGACTCTAACTCACCGGCAGCATCAACACATCAACAATCTGTCGCTAGAATAAAAAGCTTATCACAGCCTTATGTATCACCGGAAGAAAACTGGGATTCCGATCCAGAGGAATATAAGAAAATTTATTCCACATTTGGTGGCACAGAGGTGCAACGACAACCCTCTGCGAGTGTAGAAAGGCCAGCAATTGTACAGCCGATAATTCAACGAAGTATGTGTCAACAAATCGAAGTGTTACCTCTAGCTACAAGACTCTACCATTGTACTACCAACCCTAAGGAGATCGATTTTGATTCTAGGCCGGAGGCCCCGAAAGCAGTGCCACACCAAGAAACGACGACTGAGAGAAATCCAAGCCTAGGATGTGCTTCATATAGTATTCCCAGTCAACATCCTCCAGCTTCATATCTCACAAATCCATATGTCAAACGTACAGCTGTTCCCTTAACAACTCCGCCACTTTTGCCTCCTCATCCGCTGTTTATCCCTGGAACAACCGGAGCTCAAGTGCCCAGTCGTTTTAACTCTGCGCTAAACGATAACACGGAAAGAATGAAATATTTCGACGCCAGGCAACAGAAACCCCATGGACCACGTACATACAAGGAACACAAAGAAGCTAGGGACGAGTTCAAACGAAGGGCATTCGAATCTCAAAGAAAAATTGAAAGGAAGATAGGATACATAGAGGCCGCAAAGAGGAAATTTTCCGAAGAAAAAGCGAAAAAGGATCAGGAGCACGAGAAGGCAAAGAGTAAAATAGAAGATCACCTGAGCAAGTTAGAAGAGAAGAGAACAGGTGTAATAAAAGGTAAAGACAATTTGAAAAACAAGGACTCTGCAAAAGACAAGGACCTGGAAAAGAATTCGCCAAAAGTTGTAGCTGCAGAATCAACATTAGATAAGATGTATAGAACGCAAAACTTTAATGCTCAGTTTCCTAAAGCCACATTAAGTTTCAAAATACCCAAAAAGCCCAAACCCTCGCAAGATACAATACAGGAAACTGAAAAGAAACCTGAGGATAAACCCCTACAAAGTTTCTCGAAATCTGGTAATAAATCCCAAGAAAAGACTGATAAGAACGAAATTTCTAAAAAACCTGCTGGCCAGAAAACTAATCAGAGTAAAACTATTGCGGATAAATCCCAAAAACTTAGGGTTGACTCCCCAAAACTTGGTGACAATAAAGAATCTAAAGAGCACGTTGGTGAATTAGAGGATACATCGATTCAAAAAAATACAAATATACGTGATCCTCGTTGTAAAATGAAAGAAAGCCAAGAGCTTTCTCTTAAAGACAAGAAAGCACCAGAATCTTCTAAGGTGGAGAAGGCAAATAAGAATGCAAAAGATGATACAGATGAAACTAAAACTAATTTTCTTCTACACAAGAAGAATGTAGAATCGGCAAAAACTAAAAAAGATGCAGAGGAAAGAAAAATTGATTTCAAGTTTGACGCTAAAAACTCTTCAGATAATGGGAATAGTTTAAATGCCTTCTCTACAGTCAACCCCGAATTTAAACCTCAGCGTATATTGCGTCGTCGTTGCACCATGGTAGCTATCGGTAGTGAACCTTTGGTGGATAAAGATACACTTATGAAAGCCAATGCGCTTATGTTAGAAGACATAGAGGAGCGTGAGAAGCTTAAACGCAAGAAAGAAGAAGAGGAACGTCAAAAAGCTCGTCGCAATAAACATTTGTCTGAAATGTTTCAGAAAACCGATGACAATTGTTCCGTGTCCACCCAGAACATCATAACAGGTAAAAGAAGTACACGAGCCTCAATCAATTTTAATGAAACCCAAAACGCCCTGAAAATTTTTAAGCATATGACTATGAAAGATACATCTGGCACAACACCATTAATTTCTCCTGCTGCAACAACAAAATCGTCAAAGAGAATAAGGTCAACTAGGACTAGCGGGGACATTAGTACTTCAACTGACGAAGAGGAAAACTCTCATCTGCATAATGTTGGAGACCCGGTAACAGATAATTCTGTAGATGCTAAGAAAGATTCCAACAAAAAGAACCAAGCAGCTAGCGATGATGTCAATTCACAAAGTAATGTTGGCAAAATAAAGAATTCATCAAAAATTGCATCAGACAAAGACAAGAGCGTAGAAAATGATAAAGGTGGTATGGTTACAGAGAAGCTAATGTTATCCGGAGAGGATACTAAAGATAAAGACGATAAATCTCTTCATAGCAAAAATAATGTTAAAGACAAGCAGGCGCAGAGTGACGATATCAGCGATATAAATAATGTCCTTAATAATTCAAAGAAGCAGGAGCCTGTATTGGTAAATCCCTCTAAAACTAAGCCAGTAATCAAGAAAGGAAACAAAAAAGTGTCAATAGGGGCCAATAAAAAGGAAGCAGAGGATATTAAAAAGCTAACTGAAGATAAGAACCAAGATAATATACCGGAGCAGATTGTTAGCCCCTCTGCTAAAGCATTAGCAGAACCAACTGATCCAACCGTCCTTGGAGCTAAAGAAATTCCTTCCAAATCTAAAACAGACTCTTCAAATTCTTCTAAGCCTCTTGAAGAAGAACATCAAAATTGTGCTGTTTCCAGCACTTCTGCGGAAATACTTCCAATAGACGAAGCGCCTACAACCTCAAAAGCTGCCCAACGCTTAAAAGTAGAAGCTGATGATAATGAACCAAGCAGCACGGGAAGTAAGTCTTCGAACCCTACACCTACACCAGTGGATGATGAAACTAGTCGGCATGTTTTTCTAAATGAATTCGTTCAGGAAATTATTAAACCCAACGCCGACAAACAACATATCTTAAGCTTATTAAGTCAGATTCTTAGTGAAGATAAATTGCAGTTTATAAAAACCGTCATTGATTCTAGCAATAAGAACGAGGACAAAGAGACAGAAGAAGGCCCAGATGAAACAATAGGCAAAAAGGGAGAAATTCCAATTGAAAGCCACAATAAAAGTAAAGAAACAGAGAAGTTTGCGAAAAACGAGGAGGAAAGTGATGTAGAGGACGAAGATGTGGCAAGAGATAATGAAGAAAACAATAGCGATGGTTCCTATCGCCTAAGATCAAAGAAAATTGTTAGGAGGAAACGTAATGAGTTGGATCGTTTGAATGAAGATATCCGTGATATGTTCATTTGCGAGGGTGTATTGACTGCCACTGGTAAACGCATGTGTACTTTAATGCAAAGTAATGGTAAGAAAGATGTCGAAAGCGTAACTCCTGGAAATAAAATAGCTTCTCAATCCACGTCACCACCTGAATTTAAAACGGTAGATGATACTATTTGCAGTGTTAAGAGAAAGACTGGACGAACCAGAAAACTATTGCCTCAGCCGTTGAGAAGGTCGTTGAGAGCTTGCAAAAATAGTGAGACCTCCATCAACGACAGTGTGAATGATGATGAGGTTGAGGTTACGACGTACAACTGTTTAGAGAAATCCACTAACAGCGATGCAACGCCAACTAGAAAAAAGATGCCCGTTCTCAAGGCCCACACGCCTATTAAGCTGCCTGAAGAACTTGATATTAAAGTGAGTGCGGACCCTGGTAGCAGCAAACGTAAATCAATCACTAAACCATGTCCCAAAAGTAAGAAAGCCAAAGCTCTTAAAGCCGACGAACAAACTGATGATATAGAAACTTCAAGCGACAGTCAAACTGACAGTGACAGCGATGCGGTTGAGGAGGAAGGAAATTTCAGCAACTTGGAGACAATGCAGAATACCAATGTCCACTGGCATAACCAGTCCAAATATACATCGTGGTGTGCGCTTTGTAGCAAGAAGATTCTTCCAATATCAAGTTCATTTCACTATAAATTGCATCACGGTGAAAATTTTATATCACGCTTGGCTCCTGTCCTCCTCCAGAAATTTAAACAAGGAAAACTAAGTCAACCTCTCTTCGGTGTTGACCGTTCACCTAAGCAGGCTTCATGGTTCTATAGATGTCCATTCTGTTTGCAGTACTTTAACACACCTATGCCATTGTGGCTGGAGCACTTCCAAAATCATACAGCTGAATTTCGGTACGAGTGTTCAAAATGTCATTGGGGCAGCAATCGCATAGCTACCACACGCAGACACATGAGTAGCAATTGTAAAGGTGCTAAAATAGTTAATTCAACAGTGAAACTACTTAAACCTTCTGAGATTAAAGCTCACGTCTGTCATTTGTGCAATTTCGTTCAATTGAAAAGAGCAAATTTGGAGAGACATTATGTGGAACAACATCAGCTGGCTATAAAAAATGTAGACATCCTTGGATATACAATAACACTGTTCGATTTTGAGCAAGTGGATCTTGTGCCAGAGGATAAAGCTCAGGCAAAGGAAGAAGAAATAAGGAAACAAATAGAGGTGCAAGAGAGAACAATTGAGCTGGAGGACGATAAGGATGATGAAGGGGTAGAAAATGATGGCGCGACAGACACCTTAGAAGAAGAAGTTCTAAAAGTTAAAGACAAAAAATCTGATGGGGATGATAAAGAAAAATCATTAACTCCACATGATACGGGCAAATCGGAAAAAACTACTGATACTGGGGAATCTAACTCCTCCCAGCAAACTAAAGATCACAGCGTTATGTTGGAAAGATCTAAAGTAACCAATGCAAATGTAGGACCTAAGCAACCAGATGTTAGCCCTATGAAGTTAATTAAAAAACAAACGACGCAGGAGGAAACATTCGCTGGCACGATGGAAACGGAGAAATCTTCACAGGATGCACCAATAATAGGTGATTCAGTAGAAAGTGAAAAGAATGGAAACGATGGTACAACTGAACAGATCTCCCAAGAAACGGTTGTATTTGCAAAGAAGGATAATGAAATAGATGTAAAAGAGAACGCTGAAAAATTAGCAGCTCCGAAGAAACTCCATGGTAAAGAAGACAAATTATCACAACTGGATAAATCAGCAAATGCAATACCTCAAAATAAACACTCTCTAAGCAACGAATCTAAGCAATCGACTGTGAAACCAAATCAATCGAAAAAAACAATAGCCACAACCAAAACCGCCCCTCAACCAAAGAAAACAGTACAAACAACTACTGAAGACAAAAACAAAAAAACTGAAGTTCTGAAACCAGAAATTACAATTGACCTAAATGAGCAAGTAGCAAAAGCAACTCCACAAAACAAAGTACCAACCGAAGAAGTAAAGGAGCCGGAAACAAAAACAACGCCCAAGGAGGGTACAGGAAACAAAACTCCTCACAATAAGTCATTAGGGAAAGATGTTTCGATGACGGAAGTGAGATTATCAGAGCCACTGAAAGAAGTTACATCAGTTCCGCAAAAGAAAACATTAAGCGACATTTACAAAGAAAGTGCATTAAAATCGCAGCAAACAGATAATGCAGTAAAAGCAACTCCGCCTAAAATACAACAAAGCGAAGGAGTAAAGGATCCATTGTCATTGGAGGAGAAATTAATAACGGCAACTCCACCAAACAATACCAAGAGCGAAGAATGTACTCAAAGCAAACACGGTTCAACATTGTCAGCGTCAAAGGAAACAGCAATGGTTATTCACATAGAGAAAACGTCAAGTGGAAATTTAAATCCATCAGACGTAGAACTGGCACAGTCAACAAAACCAACTCCCAAAAAGGCAGCCCCATGCAAAGAACCTACTAAAGAAGAAGCTCAACTTAAATTACTATTAATTGAGGATGAACTCAAATCTTCTACAACAACTACACAATCTAGCAAGGAAACAATAATTGCCGAAAAGGACAAGTCCGAAAAAGATGTCTCACCGCCAACGGGTGTATTAACGACCACACCAAATAAGAAACTCCCTAAAGAAGATGCAAATCAAGTGCTGGCAGAGAAAACAGTAGCAATAGCAACCCCCACAAAAAAACTCACTACCGTAGATGTAGATCAACCGCAAGTGTCACTGCACCAGTCCGCAAATGAAACTAATGTAATTGCAGAAAAATATATCTCAAGTGGAGATGCAAATCCTCCTGAAAAATTCATAATTGCTGCTGAGTCAACTACGTCATCCAATCTGAATCCAAAAGACATATCAAATACAAATAAATCAACTTCCAATACAGTCGTTCTAAGAAAAGATGAAAATCAATCGAAAGTGAAAATATTATCTCCTAAATTTAATGCTGGCTTAGTAACTGCAACATATTCTAAGAAAAAGGCTGTATCAGTAGATAATATCCCTGCAATTTCAACACAACATACTAAGGAATCAGATTTAGAAAAACCTCAAGCGAGTATTTTTTTGACCCAGCCAGAAGAATCCAAAGACGATTGTGTGATAGTAAATTCAGATGTTAGCTACAGATACCTACAAGATGAACTGTTAACCTTGGCAGCTCAGGTGGCAGAGGAAGAAGAAAAAGAAGAGAGTGAATCAATAACACTGGATACATTGGAAGTATACCCAGAAAGTGAATTTAATACCCCAGATCCATTGGAAATATGCCCCGAAAATAGAAGCAACACGCCGAATACTTTGGAAATATCGCTCTCCCATTCCTCTGATAACCAACCAAGAAATGAAACTGTTCGTTCTAACACTAAAATGTCTGATTTAATATCAAACTCAATTGATATGTTTTATCAACGCAGTAAACGTAAATCCGATGATACCGAAAATCAAAGTCTCACAAAGAAAATATGCTTGAATCAAAATTCAATGCCAGCGACGCCAAACGCTTTTATACCCACAACAATGCTTGGTGGAACTGATTCACCGCCTATCCAGATATTGGCTCAGTCCATAATAAGTATAGATCCTTTGGAGGCAAACGATAGTGATGTTGCCCACAAACCTCAGACTATTTCCATAGCTGAACGACTGAGTCAGAGATTTAAAATATTACAAGACAAGACAAAGGATTTGAATAGTGACAGTAAATCAAAGGAGAAAGATAATGATACTAATTCTTGCAGTATCGTGATGCATAAATTAAATATGGATAACAAAATATCAACAAATACTGAGGAGTCTAGTAAAAAATCAGAAACAAAAAAATCTCTCCCTGTCGTAGGTGAAGTCACTGTAATTAGTGATGATGAAGATTGGGAAGATATTGAAATTACGGAATCAGCACCCAATCCGGTTCCATCCAACAATATACAGAAGGCCAAGAACAAGGGATTATTCCAGAAATTTGGTTTATTCAAAGGGAATTCTACAAAGTCAAAGAAAAATATGCCTCCCTTAGTGTTTATGCCCAAAAAGAAAATGAAGGACAATAAACCGTCTACATCTTCACCAATAACAATGAAACTTTCTAGTGGCGACAAACTAAATACTCCTACGGTGTCTGCGCCAGCGGTGCATTTAGGATTTAAACCAGTTATAAATAATATAGAAGATCTGTTGCCTGACTCTCCATGCAATGATCCCATAGATTTGGTGCCAGAGTTAACACCTTTAGAGCCTCTCACCGATCTTAATGATATCTCGTCAATATTGGATTCTAATCTTAGTCTAAATATGGATGAGAGCCATACATGTATACAAGACGCTTTAGACTTTATATCTGAACAACAGGCTCATGAACAGCAATCAGGAAAGCCTTCCTCAAATGCAGGAAAAGCCCAGGTGCAAACGAAGTTTCATAAAAACAAAATTCAACATGTCGGATATTCTTTACACTCGCAAGCGACAAATAACGTTAAATTCTATTGTTTGTTGGAAAACTGCTCATTCTTATTTTCCAGCGACGCTGTGGGCTTAGAGAATCATTTTCTTTGCGAACATTCCCAAACTAAATGGAATGGGTTTTGTTGTATGTGTCAAACTCAATGTGAAAACGATAAGGAATATTCCATAGTCAATGAAATAAAACATATGGTGGATTGCCACGTTAGTGGAACATCGGTAGTGGAAACGAACTCTAATGATTCAAGTCAACACTCAACGACCTTAAATCAAGCTGCTGAAGACAGGCCCCGCATCAAACTGAGAAGAATGACGGGAGACTGTTTGTCTACTTCCAACTCAGAGAGCTCTACACCCTCTGCAGGCATAGTTGCGGCACCAGTAGTTTCATCAGTATCTTCTGTTGGTGGTCCCTCCATATCGAATACGCTTTTGGGAGCTCTATTGAGTGCCAAACAGAAGCCTCCTACGAAAGAGATGCCACCTCAACCGGAAATGCCTTTAACAGAGCCGTTGCTAATGGATAACAATAAATCAACTGCTTTTACAAATTTTGGTACCGATTTTCATATAACTTCTGTTTGTTCTGGAGTTGATTCTTCTATACCTGTGGTCCAAAAGGAAAGTTCGTTGCAAATTGCAAACGTCATGAGTTTAAACAAAGCACCAGAGGAGCCGACCGGCTCTGTCGTACCCCAAACAAAGAGTGCATTGTCCGCTAAAACTGTTGGTAACATATGGTCTCAACAAATTGAGCAGGAAAAACAAGATTTGTTAGAATCTGCTGCAGCCTCATTAGAGGTATCGGCAATTTTGGCAAATGCGGGAAGGCCATCTATACGAAGAGAAGCGTCACGTTCGCATGATGACTCTCCGGGGCCGGTTCTTGTTTCAGAAACTGTGCCCGTGACACAGGAAAAGAGGGGTGACTTTGTCATTACTCAGACAATATCGACACAGTATGATGATTCTTCCACCGCAGTGGGCTTTAATATATCTATAGAAGTTCCACCTACACCTCTACTAATTGCGTCTAACACGACGGCATATACTTCAACAACATCTGAAAGGGCAATACCATCTGATGCCGGAAGCCGAAATACTTCTCCGCTAATATCATTACCACCAGCCAGTTCAAATTACTCGCAGATTTGTGATACAAATGATGCTGATTCTCGCAATTCATTGGCTGGTTTTAATATATCCAATACTTCACCTGTCGATTCGACTGTGGACACGCCTCCTATCACTTCACGCCAATATAAATGTATGGCACAGGGATGTAAGTTTACCACCCGCGTTCCAGTAGCAATGTCTGATCATTTGCGTTTCCATGAAAGGCGTAATTTCTCAAACAACCGTGATTACTTTGACTGCGCATTCTGCAAGTACCAGGCCGACGAGGTGGATGACTATATGAAGCATTCCGATGAATATCACATTATATGCAAAGCAAATAAGCTCATTGGCGCTTCATCAATCGATGCAGATGCAACCACTTCGTTGTCGTCATTGAGAGGAAACATTTGTGATATTCTGAGTAAAAAGATGGAGACGACTGCGCAAAGACATTTACATGTGTTTCGGGAAGCACAAAGAACCTCCTTAATTAAGAAAAAAGAATCGGAACAGGAGTATTTGAGGAAACTAAAAACAACAATAGAAGAAATCGTAGGAGGTACAGGATTTTCGGGTAAGTTATGTGATATATGTAGATTTATTTATTTATTTAGTCTCACTTGTAATTTTAATATCATTAATATAATATCATTAGTGAAATCCTTATGGAATAGTTAGTAGTTGCCATACGAATCCGAGACGCTCTCGCTTCTTCGTATATTTTGTCCGAAACGGAATACGTTCCGGAATTAGTCTTATCATATTCATATTCGAATCCGCTTCGGGTTGGTTTTATTTAAATGTAACGGATTCGATCTGTATTCCTCTCGAAAATGGTTTTCCGGACTCGTAACGAGTTCGACAACTCATATTTTGTTATTTATGCTTTCACTAACTCTGTTTTTTGTGCACATTGGGTACTTCATAATGCATACTTTTGCATCTACCATATATGTAATGTAATTTTAAAATTTCGGTATCTTAATATTCTATTTCAGATGACAAACTCTATCGCTGTGTAATAAAGAACTGTCCCACCAAGTTGACTGAAGCCACATTCCACAATCACATTATGTATCACATCAGCACGTTGGGTATTACAAATCCTAATAATTACGTTTTCAAATGCCCTCATTGTATAGCGCAATATCATCGTCCCGCCGGCATAAAGGCCCATATTAAAAATCATGCACGTAATCGTTACTTTTGCTATATGTGCGATGTTACCTCGGCAAATCCTGGGCAAATGATGAAACATTTCACTGAGACGCATTGGCACACCATGAATATGTACACTAAAGAATTATTAAAACCCAAAGTATCGCTCAGTGCTGACGGCTCCGAGAAAATATATGATTCTGGTTATTATATAACCTACTCGAGTGAACTAAGTGAGGCCGAAGTACGCAAATATGGAGAGAAATTGATTCTTGAATGGCAGCGCAAAAAGTCTGGATCAAAAACACACTTCAAATCGAGTGAAATCGATTTGCTGCCCATACAACCGATTTTTCAGCGAGAGGTGAATTGTGGTGAATGTGAATATAAAACAAAAGTCCGCACAAATATGTACAGGCATCTAACGATGCATAAACAATACGCTCAGCAGCCGCATACAACAAAACAAACTTTAGTATCCAGTGTGGACCCTGTAAATCCCGTTCCATGTCTTAATAGTAACGAACGTTTCTTTGACAAAATGACCAATCTTGCTTCCTCATCATTAATTCCCTCGATTTCCGGTAATGCTGCATCCACCAAGGCCGCTTACAAACTTCCTCATGCCTTCATTTCGGATGAAAACCGTCATAAATGTGGTGTACCCAGTTGTACTTATATCACCATATCCGAGGACATTTTCCGGTCTCATTTGGCTTTAATTCATAGTGCCGCTGTGATCTTTCGATGCCCATTCTGCCAGGAGGAGATATGCAAACGTGGTGTATCAGTTGATCGTGTTATAAATCATTTGCGGTTTCATAGTTCGATTTTGTACCGATGCGACGAATGCAATTATGTACATCATTTAAGATTTGTAGTGGAACGACATGTTAACGACAAGCATGCAACCATGAAGGTTAATATTATAAGGCACGAAAGAACAGATGAGGTGGGGGAGGGTACAATGACGATGATAAGTTTTACAGGTACGTAATATAAAGTACTTTTACTTTCTAATTGGAGATATTGTAAATCTCGCATTCAGTAAAACCAATTAAAGTCAATCCAACATTAAAGAGTTTTCAAATTTATTATACTTTTATTTTTCTTCTGCTTCATTTAGGTAAAAAATACAAAGAACCTACAG
Source organism: Phaonia tiefii (assembly GCA_963931995.1). Taxonomy (NCBI): domain Eukaryota; kingdom Metazoa; phylum Arthropoda; class Insecta; order Diptera; family Muscidae; genus Phaonia; species Phaonia tiefii. Next base: position 22,713,744 of record OZ008370.1, read on the forward strand.
ACGCAAATCAACAACAGTCGATCTCTACATCAAGCTCCACTGCAGCAAATGCCACAAGATCATCGTCTAATGCGGATGCCACAACAAAATCCTCAAATTCGTCCTCTACTGCCATAGCAAAATCAAAAGCTAAATGGAAATGCGATCTCTGTAATCATATGGCTTCATCTTTGGCCCTAATCCAATTACATTGCCAAAATACCCATGGGCAAAATAAACAATACCAATGTATGCACTGTAATTTTGGTTCCCAACAGCTTTCACAAATTCTCTATCACATCGATGAAAAGCATTCTGGTAAGACACGAGAAGCTCGTAACATATATCACAAGGTGATAAATAGTAATGAGATTGATGTGGCGGATACCCGACCATTGTGGCAACGTAATGATCCCACTCGCGTGAGACACATTCGAGGCATACTAATGGAAGACGAAGAAGAATCAGAGAAGTATCGCAAGAAAATGGGGCTCGATAAGGTAGTTGACGACGACGAGGAGGAAGAGGACTCTGATAAAGCTGCTTCAAATGAGTCGAATCTTACGAATTTCCTCAAAGGTTATGAATTTGGTTGTTTCCATTGTGATTATAAAACACAACAACTTGACGAGTTGTCATCAACTCATCACAAGGCAACTCACAGTGAGCTGCAAGAAACATCAAAACCTTTTATGTTCCGTTTGCTAAGGCGTGTGTGTTGTCCTGAGTGTCGGAAATTTACTGGAAACTTCTATGAACTGCAACTACATTTGCTAAATACTCACAATGTACGTAGTTATTATGCCGCCGATCTAAGTGTGGCGGAAAGTGATGATGCATCCCAGAAATTAGTTTGTGGTTATTGTACCTATCAGTGTTTGAAATTGGAGCAGTTAATTAAACACTTCCAAAATCCTAAAGTTCAGCACTCGCCACAAGATGTACACATAGAAAACGATACTCAGATGATAGACCTACTAGCAATGGGATCAAAACAAACATATTTCCGCTGCACGCTATGTGCAGAGCTGCTACCGAATCGCGTCGCTATAGTACATCACGCTACCAATATGCACGACAACGAGGAGGGTTTCTCATTTAGAGAACTAAGTGATACTTTAATATATCACTGTGCTTTGTGCTCCTATACCGCGACCACAGAATCTGTGCTTCTAAGGCATATGATCGATCACTATGGTCGCTTCAAAAGGTGTCACTTTTGTCATGAGCCACAAGTATCGTTTGAGGGTTATATGCAACACTGTTATGCAGAGCATCGTGAAGATATACGCAAGTTCAGAGAGCTTTATCAGTATAAGGAAATTCGGAAATTTTTATTACAGATGTTTATTTTGTATCCCAACGGTTTGATAATTAGCAAACGAAATCTGATGAGTACAAACTCCAATGGCCAAGAGCATGCTATAACAGAGTTCTATGAAGATATGTACAAGATATCACAACAACCACCAATACCTAGACTATCGATAGCTAGATTGGTTGCTAGAAAATCAATAGAGACCTACCACAAGCAAGTATCCGTAGGATCACCGCAATATCCTGAATCAAATTATGAGGATAATATTTACGCAAATCCATCCACTTCAACAGCGCCTACTGCAACATTGTGTGGTGCATCTACGCAGGCGAAGAAAATTTCCAAAAGAAGATGTACCATAGCTATAGGGCAGGATGACGAATCTGGACGAAGTATTTCTCCGTTAGCAGCTAAAAACAATAAATCATCAAGTAACAACAAGAAGATAAAACAATCATGGGTGGTGGATCATGACAGCTCCTCGAATCAGTCATCAGAGTTTAATATACCCTTGGCACATGCTATGCGTATTAAGAAAAGAATGCGTGCTTTGTCTTCAGATCCAAATGAAACCTGTCCACTTAATTCCGCTCAACCACTACCGATTACCGATGGAGTATATAGTAAATGTAAAAGACTCAAAACTGATGACGATAGCACTTCCAATGGGGAAGAATCCGGATTAGATGTAGAATATTTTTCGTATTACGGAATTAAACCAGAAACAATAGATCTTTCAAAAATCTATACCAAAGTTGCTATAGGAGGTATTAATACACCTCTAACCGTAGACAAATTTCGGCATCTTTTTAATATCGATTGCAAGCTGAGATTGACAAAATGTGATGTTTCCAATATGCCGAGTTATACACAATACAAGCACATTAAGAAAGCTTGTCCGGCTAGCCATAAGTTAAAATATTCTTGAACTGAACATGAAAAGTTATAAACTTCCCTTGAATAGTAGGATTTAGGAATTATATCTGTTAAGTTTTAATCTATTTTTAAAAAACGAAAATAGTTACTGAATTTTCGGGAATTTCATAAAATTAAGGTCTTTAAGAAGATCAAGCATATAATATACATATATAGTATACATCTTATATATAATCAAACGATTATATTATTATATTTGTATTTTCGCATAAACTACTATGGCGTAGTGTATCTATCGTCTGTGGTGGAAAAAGTATGTAGATACGGTTCGTTGTGTTTACGAACAATGTCAGAGAGGATTTGTTTTCCTGTTATTAGAACTTAAGCTATTATTTTATCACCAAATTTTACTATGAATTTTCTTTTGACTTTTTTTTTTATTGATAATTACCATAATTCTAATTATTTTTAAAATTATTTTTTAACTAAACATTTCATTGAAATAAATAAATGTAAATAAGTTATTAAATCAGGCATTAACAAATAATGTAAACACATTATATTTTACGGATAGGGATACAATTCCATGTTAGCTTTTTTGTAAAATTGTTCTTTTTGTTTTGTATATTTTTGGATCTTTGTACATATTTGGCAGACATTAACAATCTTACGTTAATGGCTCAAAATACGTAATATCCAGAAATTATTTATTTAAACATTGTATCGAGCTTTCGAATTATATTGGAGGTCATTATAGATTTCCTAAACTTTGATAATTTATAGAACATTGAAGATTATACTCATATTTAGCGGACATTAACCCGATTGCGTTAATGGCTCTAAATTAAATTTTTAAACATTTTCTCTTGATATCAAATTCTATTGCAGCACAACCCTAACCATATTCCCAGAGAAGATTATTTTAAAATAGATGCATGAACACAATTTCATTGAAAAGTGAACTTCATAAATCGAGAAAATCTAGTTACAAAACTACACCCATTTTCAATTGAAATTTAAAAAAAAAAATATCAATTTAATTTTGAAAAATATTAATTGATCTTTGGAAATTATATATGAAATTTAAAATATATCAATTGAATTTAAAATGTATATTTGAAATTTAAAATACACCAATTGAAATTCAAAAAACATCAATTGAAATTTAAAAGAGGGAAATTGAAATTTAAAAGGGCAATTGAAATTAAGAGACATCAATTGACATTTAAAATTCGCCGGTAGAAATTTAAAAATGATTTACCGATTTTATGAATTTATATTTCAATTGCTGGTATTTTTAAATTTCAAATAGAAATATTAAAAACCAATTGATTTATTTTAAATTTCAACAAATTAGATTATGCCTAGAAATTAAAGTAGTGCTGTTGAAATTGCTCAATTTCATTTTGACAACGAAATTGAGATGAGTCAATTTCCAAAGAGACCACAGGAACGATGTACTAAAGTAGTCAACAGTTCCATCGCTCGAATGCCAACAAACAAAACTAGTGAATCCTTAATCATTCTCTGCTCTCTCCCTTACTCTCTTTTCATTGAATATTACAATACACGAGCAGCTTTTTGATAGTGTTATGGTTATGCAAATTCCAACCATATTGAAGTAAAATTACATAATCAAAAAGTATGAAATAATCATGTTGTCGCGCGACAGAAATGCGTTTGAGTGATGCTTGACCATAAAGCAACTATTATATAGAGAAGAAAATTTACTCATGGAGTGGTATGCCAACAAAGAAAACGAGCGAAGCGTGTCATTTCTCTACTCGCTCTCTTCGTTGGATATTTAAATACACGAGCAGATTTCTGATGAGGTTATTCTATCTAACTAGAAATTCCAACCATATTTAAATAAAATTACATCAAGTATGAAATAATCAAGTTATGACGCGGGAGAGAAATGCGTTTGAGTGAATCGCGTCGACTTTTTGGGTTCTCCTACTAGGGTTGCCAAATTGCGGGTTTTTTTTCTCTACCTGTACATCCTTTTTGGCTTGACCGTCAAAGAGGATGAATAGGTAGAGAAAAAAATTTCGTATTTTGACAACCCTCGTAGAAGAGAACAATAACGATGTACAAGTAGACAGTCAACATTTCTCTTCACTCAAATGCCAACAAACAAAACAAGTGAAACGCTAGTACTTCTCTACTCTCTCTCTTACTCTCTTCATTGAATATTTCAATACACGAGCAGCTTTTTGATAGTGTTATTGTATATAACCGTCGGTGGTGCAATGGTAGTGTGCGCGGCTCTTGTACATGAGATCCTGCGTTCGAACCCTGCTCTAACCACCTTCAAATTTCTTTCGGCGGCGGTCACCTCGCATAGTGACGGCGACACTATCGAGTATATAGCCATGAAAAGGCTTCTCAAAATACCGTTCGGAATCGGTGTAAAACTGTAGGTCCCAATCAGAGAGTGAAAACTTGAAAGCGCACAGCTCAGTGATTGTGAGAAGTTCTCCCCGGTCCCTTCACGGGATGTACTGGGAAACTATTTATTTATTTTTTGTATTGTATATAACTATACAAATTCCAACCATGTTGAAGTAAAATTACATAAACTGCAAAAAGTATGAAATAAGCAAGATATGACGCGAGAGAGAAATGCATTTCAGTGAACTCTGAGTACTTTTTGGTTCTCTTTTACCAGGGTTGCCAAGTTGCGCACATCTTCTGGTCGTCTAATTGTAAATCGTCTTTGAAGAGAATAAAAAACGCATTTCTTTCGGTTATAACTTGATTATTTCATACTTTTGGAATTTCTATAGTTGATTATAGACTAATACTTAGAATAGACTTAAGAGTTCTCTCAGCAAATTTATGACGTTTGGCCTGGTGTGATATTTACGTTGGACGTCGAAAAAATTCTTTCAATAATACCAGATAGAGGCAATGGTTCAAAACAACCAACAAAATAAGAACAACGGTATTTCGTTTTGTGTGTTAAATACAACACAAATGTATACTAACACTAACAGTCAATAAAAAACTGTAAAACACATTTAAATTTCAGTTTTTCACCAAAACGACATGAAAAATTAAAGTCAAGTTATTGTAATGGTGGCCGTCGGTGGTGCAATGGGTAGCGTGCGCGGCTCTTGTACATGAGATCCTGGGTTCGAACCCGGCTCTGACCACCTTAAAATTTCTTTCAGCGGCGGTCACCTCGCATAGTGACGGCGACACTATCGAGTATCTAGCCATGAAAAAGCTTCTCAAATTACCGTTCGGAATCGGTGTAAAACTGTGGGTCCCAATCAGTGAGTGAAAACTGGAAAGCGCACAGCTCACTGATTGTGAGAAGTTCTCCCTAGTCCCTTCATGGGATTTAATGGGAAACCATATTGTAATTCCACCTGGTGTATGCCACTTTTCGTCAAACATCTCTATCACAACGACCGCATCAAGAAGAGTCTGAAAGGATACGCCAGATGACCCAAATATTCTCTCTAGTATGATTTACTCTATGAGTTAGATACTGAAACATCAACAGAAAACTGCTCGTGTATTGAAATATTTAACGAAGAAATAGAGCAGAGAAACGAGGCACTTCACTCGTTTTCTTTGTTGGCATTCCAATCCATGAGTAAATTTTCTTCTCTATTTAAAAGCGTTGCCACATTTTCATAAAAGTCTTAAGTGCACCGAAACATACGTGGTGGTTTAAGCAGTTAAACAAAATTAACGAGAAGCGCTTAAAAGTGATTGATTGTCAAAGCCCTGTGATCAGTGCGAAAAATTCGTAAGAAATTTAGTCATTTATCTCTAAACTGGACATTTCCTTGCTGCGTTACCACATATCTCTGATTTACCTTGCATATATTTCATTTATGATTCCCCTATGCACTTCATAACGTGTGTGGAATTATTCTTGGTTAAAATTGACGAAGGGTCAAAATTCCAGTTCCTAATATTTATCTAACAATTGTTTCCGTACGAAATAACTTTGTTGTAACAACCCTGTAGTTGTAAAGAGCTTAGTACCAAGCAAATGAAAAATCAGTGGAATTTTTGGTTCATGAAATTTTCGTTATTCTTATGTCAACGGAAATTTCATAAAAACTGAATACCGGACTAGAATTATTAATCGGAAACTGGACAATGAAGTGCTAAAATATAATGGAATAAATGTTCATGCTGAAACTTCATTGCTGTTTGAAAAGGAACAATCACACTGTTGCACTCCTAATACGGAATTGTTCATTAATAATTATTCTCAGCAAAAACATTCACTCATTGTAGCCGGAAATTATAAAGGATTAGAAACGTACATATCTTAAGTGTCTTCTAATAGATGCCACGTTTTGTACTTTGTCTTCCTCGTCAAAAAAAAATTCCACTGAACTTATCATTATTATTACGTTTATTACGACACGTTTATTTTTCACACACTTTAGATCTATTGTTTGTTTACATTATTTACAGTTGGCGAAGTGTCAAAACTCTGTTATAGACGGGAAACACTGTTACTTACGGCAACTGACCAAAGTTGCCATACATAATCGGCCTTATTCCCGTTGTCGTCGTCGACGTCGTCATCAGATTTTTGTCAACTTTAGAACGTTATAAATGTATTGTCACATCGACAACAACAAAGTTTTTGATGTCTATGATCCAAAAACAACCCTCTTAAAACATTACGCAAAATTTTTTTTCCAAATGCCTTCAAGTCGCCAATAAAAATGGTGACGTCGACGACGACAACGGGAATAAGGGCGAATACTAATTTTTATTTGTACTGATGTTCGGTTGCTATCGATAATCGACCCATAAGTTTCGAAACTGATTAATAACAAGTACTGTAAATGCTGTGCTTAATGTGAGGTAAGTTTCCAAATTAATATACATATACGTATATACATACAGCTATGGACACTAATTTAGCACAAAACTGCTCCTAAGTTTGACGTAGCGTTTTTTTGGCTTTCGTTTTTTGTTAAATTTTTGTGCAATTTATCGGAATTATCCTAAAAATGGGACGGGGAAAAGTACACCAGAGGAAAAGCGCATTATATTCAATATGTGTAGTGAAGGCAAAAAGCCGTGTGAAATTGCAAAATTCTTAACCGGTCGATAAAACTGGTCTATAATGTCATTTATTCCATTAACGGCCCATTTCACCATGTTCAGTTATCTTTCAGTTAGGGCTAACCTACAGTTTTAGCTGTCAGTTTGTATGGAATTTAAAATTTTTAACTGTCAGTTAGCTTTAAATTTGTTAGGTGAAATTGGGCGTAAAACTGATAAAAGATGTATAATGGAAAATAAAAAAACAGAAGGAAAGTTGCAAAAAAACAACTAAAGCAGTGAACCGAGCTATTGTCCGGATGCCGACTAAGGACCGTTTCTGTCATCACGCGACAATGCGAACGAAATTAACTCTCAATTTGGATTAAATTTATCAAGCAGGCTCATCTGAAGAAGCCTGAATGGCGCGCAGCTATTTGTATTTGTAGCTATTTGTATTAAGCGTTTATTGTTTGCTCTAAATATCCCTCATTCTGGGAAAAAATACTTTGGAGTGATGAAACTAAGGTAAATCGTATGGACCGGATGGTAAAGTATTTGTCCATCGACTAAAACGCCAGGTATTGAATCCACGCTACACTCAGAAGACCGTGAAGTATGGTGAAGGAAGCATCATGGAGTGGGGTTCCATTTCATGGCAGGGAGTGGCCCCAGTGTGAAAATTAATGGAACCATTGAGTAATCTCATACTAGAGAGAATATTTAGCTCATCTGACGTTTCCTTTCACACTCTTCTTGATGCGGTCGGTGTGATAGAGAGATGTTTGACGAAAAGTGACATACACCAGGTGGAATTACAATAACTTCTTGCTTTAATTTTTGATGTCATTTTGGTGAAAACCTGTAAAATTTAAATGTGTTTTAAACTTTTTTATAAATAAAATAAATAAATGGTTTCCCATTACGTCCCATGAAGGAATTTGGGAGAGCTTCTCACAACCTGTGAGCTGTGCGCTTTATAGTTTTATACTCACTGATTGGGACCTACAGTTTTACACCGATTCCGAACGGTATTTTGAGAAGCTTTTTCATGGCTAAGTACTCGATAGTGTCGCCGTCACTAAGCGAGGTGACCGTCGTCGAAAGAATTTTTAAGGTGGTCGGAGCAGGAATCGAACCCAGGATCTCCTGTACAAAAGGCGCGCACACTAACCATTGCTCCACCGACGGCCACTTTAAACTTTTTTATTGACTGTTATTGTTAGCATACATTTGTGTTGCATTTAACACAATAATTTTAACACACAAAACGAAATGCCATTGTTGTTATTTTGTTCATTGTTTTGAACCATTACCGATGGTTTTTTTCCTGTGTACAGAAAATATCAAAAATTCCGTTTGCATTTCTTTTCAGCTGTGTACTACCAAACGTAGTCGCCTGAAAAATTCCGAACATGAAATTCAGGTTGATTTTGTTTGCATAGAGTTAATGTATATGGTAACCTTAAATTCAGCGTCAGCTGCGTACTACTTTAGTAGGAAAGAAAAACGAGTTTGTAACGTTTTGGAGAGAAACCTCGAAAAACGAAAACTGCAATTAGTGACACAGGCTAATCCATACATAGATACCCGTATTCTCTCAATAAATTAAACGTCATAGGTACGGTGGAAAGTAAACATTGGATGGTGCAAAACATGGGTTCAATAATACCAGATAGAGGCAATAGTAAACAACGCCCAACAAAGGAACAACTACCGAATTTCATGTTGTTATGGCAAACTAGTTGTGTTAAATACAATACAAATGTATACCAACGATAAAAGTCAACAAAAAAGTGCAAAATGAGAGAATAAAAGTATCTATGGGTATATTATTCTATGGCTAAGGCGCTGATGAGAAGACTCACAACCTTCCAAATTAATTTTTTCACTATTTGCAGAAAACACTGATCTCTTAGCTTGTTGAAAAATTAAAAATCTTCTAATAAAGGCAAATGCAGATCGAATCATATAAAATTAAAAAAGTCCGTTCAGAGATAAATTACAAAATTTCTTACGAAAATTGCGTAAGAACTGAATACGGGGCTTTAAACCCGGTATTTAATTTGTATGCAATTTGCGTTGCCATACGAAGTACGTGTATACAACCTAGCGAAATTCGTATACTTTAAAGACAATAGCTTTTATTAACCTAGCTCCCTTACAAATTGTTGGAGATAAGGGTGAACAGCATGTATATCGGCCTTTATGTCAACATCACTTCATTTTAGCATCGTCGTCACATCAATGGTATTCTGTAACAAAACTGCCTTGAGACGACGTTGACTGTTTATCGATAATTTATCAAAAACATAAACAATGTGCTCAATGATAGTGACTGAAAGCAGGAAGAAAAACATTTTCGTTTGCGCTTCAACTATTGTATTTAATATTACTTAGTTGGCCACAACCAACTCAGAGGGTCCATTGGCCTTACAAAATGAGGATGACATGTTCTTCAAACCTTCTCGATCTTCAGTTTTCCTCCTCCAGTTTGTTACACCAAGCTCTCGCAGGTAATATTCTACCTGATCTTTCCAGGGAAGTCTTGGTCGTTATACTTTTTGATGTCTTTCGAGTACGTCTTCGAATACCTTCGCACTGGTTCATTCTGATCCATTCTACTGACATGGTCTAGCCAGCATATACATACAGCATATACGCGCTTTTTTGATACACATATGTATGTAACTACTTCGATGTCGGGATACATATTATACAGCTCGTGGTTCATCCGTTGTCGATACTGTTTTCTATTATAGGACCAAATGTTTTTCCATTTTTCTCTCGAAGACTGCAAGTGATGCATGCGATATGACCCAGGATTCTGCCCCATAAAGCAAGTCAGGCTGTATAAAGGGGTCCTTAAACCTGTGGATAAGTTGCTCGACTTCAAGTTCACATCAACTTCGATAACTAGATATCAACTTCGATTTTGCCCTTACACTCTCAAACTAGTCGACGCAACTTAATTTTCTTGTCAGATGTCGAAATGAAAGGTGGTGAGCGGACTGCGAAAATATCACCAATTTTAAGAAAAAAAAACAATTTTTATTTTCTTGAAATATTTATAAATATCACTATAAATCACATTTATTTAGTATTTATTTTTCCGATACTGTTAAATTTATATATTTTTTGGTTCATTTATTCACATTTTGCCGATAATGTTGTCTCATGAACGTTTCTCACCGAAATGCGTATGAAAGTTGATGCAACTTCCCCTTACACTGGTGGATAAGTTGATATCAACTTCAAAAAATCAAAATGGCTTTGATTTTACATCAACTAGTTTGTACAAACCACCAACTTCACCTTACACCATGGATAAGTTGATGTCAACTTGAAGTCGCTGCAACTTGTCCACAGGTCTAAGGGCCCCTTAACAGTCTTATATACAGTGGCTCAACATTATAATGGGACACTAACCCACATAATAAAATATATATTATTTTTAAAATATGTTAACGGAATTTTGACTTTATTTTTATGATTTCATATTGCCACGTTAGTGTTTATTATTTAAGGAAATAATTGCTGCCTTATATTCAATGGAAATAAATTTATAAGCATTCATTCACAATAATTCAGATCACGACCCTCAAAGTAATAATGGGATAGATGGCAACCATTTTCAGTTTAGCTTTAGATAACGGTACCAAATGTTTTTTTTTTTTGACTGTCACTTTTAAGAGAACTCTATATAGAATATTTCAGTCAGTTGTGTTATAAATATCCATCATGGCGCCACGTCGTTCCCAAACATCGCCAGAGCTGAGGAGATTAATAATTACCCACTCAAAGTCTGGCAAATCTGTGCGAGATATCGCGGAAATATTAAACCGACCAAAATCTACAGTGTTTAATATTATTAAAAGATATAATAACTCAAAAAATTTTGAAAACATTGGGAAACCGTGCAAGCGAAAAATATTTTCGGATTCAGACGAGCGTTGGCTCTTACAGCAAATAAAGAATCGCCCACATCTTAGCGCACCTAAACTGACGGCTGAAGCAGAAATAATTTTGGGGAAAAATGCTAATCCCGAAACCATAAGAAATATTTTACGAAAGCATCAATACAACGGTTGAGTAGCTAGGAAGAAGCCTCATTTCAGTAAAGTCAACAATCTGAAACAACTATCATTTGCAAAAGAGCACAGAGGAAAAGGTTTTTCGTTTTGGAGCAAAGTGATTTTTACTGATGAAAGTACATTTAATATTTTCCAGTCAGATGGGCAGTCATACGCATGGAGAAAGCCGAACAAAGAGCTGCGCGAAAGAAAATTACGACCGACTGTGAACCACGGTTCAGGGTCAGTAATGGAATGGGGTGCAATTTCGGCAGCTGGACCACAAGTACTACCTAAACATTTTGCGATGTAACCTTTCAGAAACATCCGAAAAAGTAGGTCTTTCCAACGAGTACTATTTCTACCAGGACAATGATCCAAAGCATAAGGCTTATTATGTTCGGAATTGGTTGCTCTATAATTGCCCACAAGTACTCGAAACACCACCACAATCGCCGGATTTAAACCCGTTTGAGCACGTGTGGAGTTATTGGAACAAAAATTAAAAAATCACCACATTAACAACAAAAACACACTTACACTTGCTCTTAAGGAAGAATGGGAAAAACTATCACCTAACTATTGCAGAAAGCTGGTTGAATCGATGCCGCAACGTTAGAAAGCGGTAATACAACAAAAGAGCCTCCCAACAAAATACTGAAGTTTTGAATATGATACCTTATTTACTTATTTTTTAATTCGTGTCCCATTATTACTTTGACCCTAATACTATGAATTCTTTACTTTTTTTTTGTTTCTTACTTTTTGTACTAATGAAAATGACTTCTGTTTATATTTTCAATAAACTCATCGCATTAGCATTAAAACGTTATATAAATTTGTTTTCTTAAGTTAGTTAGTTCAGCAGAATATAGGGAACATATGTAATATTAATAGGTGTCCCATTTTAATTTTGAGCCACTGTAGTTGGATCCTCGTTTCTCGAGAGAGGGTCTTATCTCTGAAGTACTTGTTTAGAACGAAATAACACCTGTTTGTCAGCACAATTATCCCTTTTGATTTCCAGGCTGACCTTATTGCACGGCAGATCCGAAGTAAACAAATTCGTCCACTACCTCAAAATTACAATGGTTACCAACGTCAAACCTTCAATCCCATTGGGTGGATGTTCTGCTTGCCGAAACCATTAATTTTGTCTGTCCTCGTTTACTCTCAAACCGACGTTTACTGATTCCTTCTCAATTCTTGAAATTACTGCAGTAACTTAGAAACTTCGCCCAATGATGTGTAAATCATTAGCATACGCGAGTAGCATGACTTTTGCTCCTGATAGTTTTATTCGAGTTGGCTGCAACTTTTCTCACAATGATCTCTATTAATATGTTGAAGATATTGCATGATAGGGTGTCACCCTGCCCGAGGCCTCGCCTCAAACTAAGGGTAGTATTCTAAAAGTCCCGAAAGTAAACGTTAACGCAAACGCCAACGCGAACGCCGAAGTCAAAAAATGGTAGTTTATATATCACTTCGCGCTTGCGTTTGTTTACGAAAGCTGTCACTGACATATGGGGTTTATAGAGTTGCCAAACTAAAATAAACAATTATAGATCAGAAAAAGTTATCTTGAGTGAAATGCTCAGAATGAAAAAGATTAAAAAATTTAGCTCCATTTCAGTAGATTAACAGATTTTAAGATTGCTATTATTTATAATACTGCAACTACCAACAATATTCACATAAAAGGTGTAAAAAACCTATGTTATTTTAGGGTTCAATGTCCAATAAATTTCCCCATCTATATTAAATTAGTTGTCTTTTGAAAAACACGTGCCATTTGGCGGTATGTATTGATTGCAATGTATTGGTTCTTTTGTTTATTATTGTCAACATCAACTGATGTCTATAATGTTTAAATATAATTATAATAGTTTTGCAACGCATTATTTATTTTAACGTTCCATTTCTAATTGTATTATTGTAAATAAGAATTTCAGTGCGTAAACAGTATAATTTTTAATTATTTAGTTTGAGCTCTATCCGTCGAATGTATTTCAGCCAAAATTGGCAACTATTTATAAACAATGAAATGTAAAATACTTCCATCTGCCTATCCTCGATCGATATTTTTCTTTAAATTTGTAATTTCTTCAACTTACGCGAAGAAGAACTGTGGCGTGTTCAATTTGACAGCTGAAGTGATCAAAAACGTTGCGATGCGTTTTATAAACTACCCATTAAATAACGTAAATCAACGCAGGTAGTCACCGAACAGCTGTAACGTTTTATAAACTACCAAAACGACAAAAGTAACGCGAAGTGACTGATTCACGACTTATAGAATACAACCCTAAATGGTTCGGAGAGATATTTCCCATTCTTTACTGACTATTTATCATTCTAGAAAGACGTGCCAATTTAAGCCCTGTATTGAGTTCTTGCGAAATTATCGTAAGAAATTTTGTCATTTATCTCTAAACGGAAATTTTTGTCGCGAAGATTTACCTTGCAAATATGTAATTTATAATTGCTCTACGCACTCCGTTTTATTTTTAACGCACGTGGTGTTACTTTTGGTTGCTAACATTAGCGAAATGTCAAAATTCCGGTCCCAAACAATTGTTTCAAAATAACTTTGGCGTAACAACCTTGTAATTGATTTTGCCTACGAAATGTCCGCATGCAGCTAAATACCAAACAAATGAACACTGAGCGAAATATTCGTTATTTTTTATACATGTACTTTTTATGGCAACGAATATTGCATAAAAACTGAATACCGGGCTTTCGGCAAGGAGTAATGGAGTGTTGAATTTGCCAACTGAAGTGATCGAAAACTTTGCGCTGCCGTTTATGAACTACCCATTAAATAACGTAATAGATAAAGGAAATAAGTAGATATTGCACCATAGATAAAGGAAATAACTAGATATAGCAAATGCCTTGGGAAATTTCTTGTTCAATGGGACATTTTCAAGATGGAGCTGAAGGCAATAATTATAACATTTGATCCCAAATAAAATATACCTTGCGAGATGTATTTAGAACAGGTGATAGCAGTAGGTGCTGTAGACAACATAAAAGGCATTTTTTTGGCAGAAGGCAGAATTTGTCACTAATACACTCACACATTTTAAAGTTGAAAGCATAGAGTAATCTCAGACTAGAGAGAATATTTGGCTCATCTGACGTTTCCTTTCACACTCTTCGTGATGCGGTCGGTGTGATAGAGAGATGTTTGATGAAAAGTGATATACACCAGGTGTAATTACAATAACTTGCTTTAATTGTTCATGCCATTTTGGTGAAAAACTGTGAAATTTAAATGTGTTTTAAACTTTTTTATTGACTGTTATTGTTAGCATACATTTGTGTTGTATTTAACACAATAATTTTAACACACAAAACTAAATGCCGTTGTTGTTATTTTGTTCGTTGTTTTGAACCATTGCCTCTATCTGGTATTAGTAAAGCAATTCTTTTCAACATCAAACGTAAATATCACACCAGGCCAAATGTCATAAATTTGGTGGGAGAACTATTAGATCTACTATAAGTATTAATCTATGGTTGAAAGGCTGTTGCTTGGGATTTTCTCTTTCAACCTGCGTTTCAACCAGTTGTTCAACTAAACAACTGATTTGTAACATCTGTGTCAAATTCGTTTGCTTTGTTTGGCGGAAAAGTAAATAAAGCGTGTGTGTTTTTTAAAACAAAAATTAAAGTGATTTTTTAACTAAAATATATGTATATATATATAAATATATAAATTAAGTTGATCAACCTGTTGCGTGCAGCCTACGTCACAGCTGTCAGTTTTAACGAATTCTGACAAACAGTATGTGTAAAAGCATTTCAACCAAAACATGGTACAATAATATCTTCATGGTAATAGTAGCGCGCGTTGTTGTTGTTGTAGGCAGCAACAACAGGCATTCTGTTTTTGTTCTATTCGCTTCAGCTGTCAAACTCTACACAAATACATACCAACAACACAAGAAATCGTTGCCTACAATCGTTGAAAGCAATAAATGGGATTTTTTTTATTCCCAAAAAAAGTCAAAAATTATAACAATAAACATATAAAATTTCATATCAAAAGAAAAAATAATTTTCAACAAAAATATCAAGAATACAACACGTTACTTAAAGTATAATATGTATCTGATGGCCATCGAATTGCAAAGCCATGCCACCACCGTCTATGTCCTAATAAATTGGTTCTTCCTCCGCTTTAGCTGCCATTCCTTGTTGCGAGTCCTCAAACCATTTTGTATTTTATTATTTTCACAAAAATTTCCTAGAATTTTGAATAAACGTCAATGAGAATTATGGGAAACTTCAGTGAAAGTGACAGTAGTACAGGACAGCACCTAGGGAACAGATCTACTATAGCTCCAACCATAGATAAAGGAATTAACTAGATATCGCACATGACTTGGGAAATTTCTTGTTTAATGGGATATTTTCTAGATGGAGCTGGATGCAATAATTACAACGTTTGATCCCAAACAAAATATACCTGGCAAGATGTATTTAGAACAGGTGCTAACAATAGGTGTTAGGCAACATCAACAGGGATTTTATGTTTGTTTTGTGGTCCGTTGCCCTCAAATTCAACAGAAACGAACACCAACAATAACAGTAAACAAAAAGATACAATCAAAAAAACAACATTTTAACTTGAAAGTGGGCAACACAACGACATGAAAAAACTAAATTAGTTGTTTGAATAGCACAACCTGGAAAATGATTCTATTTTTGTATTCAATAAATGTCCTACACTGTTGAATAAACGTCAGTGAATGTTATGAGAAACGTCAATGAAAGTTACAAAACGACAACACAGCACCTAGTAGCAGTACTTGACAACGCCTGTGGGATATCTACTTATTTCCTTTATCTATGGCTCCAACTGTCCAAATAAAACGTTTTTTTTGGCAGGTAGAACACATAATTCTAAGTAAAAAAAGTAAAATAAAAAAATTGGCGGAGACCCCTATTTTTGGAGTTATGGACTCCCGAAGTTAGAACGTGCTGTAGGGTTGATATTTGTGGAATCGTCTTAACTGTTCAAGGTAATATCTTTTTAGAGTAAATGACCTCAAAATAAGCCAAAATAATTAAATAAAAAATTTCGATAACTTGCTTAGTTATCGAGATATTGAATGTTTAATTTTTGAAAATTATCGAATATTTTTTTAAATGTTTCTTAAAAAAAAGTAAATTTTGTCCGATAAAAAAGTAAATTTAAAATAAGAAAATTTTAATAAAATTTTTCTATAAATCCCTCAGTTATCGAGATATTGGAAGTAGAAGTTTCAAAATAATTTTTTGAAATATTTATCCGAAAAGTGAGTTTTCTGATAGGATATGAAAATCTAAGAGGAAAACATTTAATACAACTTTCCGATAACTCGTTCAGGTATCGAGATATTAATGCTGAAAGTTTATTGAACTGCATTATCTGGCGAAAGTTCATTAGAAAGTACGATTGTAATCAATATGGCAACGTTTACGCCTGGTGCGTGTGGTAGAACTTTTGGAAAATCGTTAAATTTATGTTGCACTAAGTCGCCCGGCCGTCCGGCCGGGCTCAGGCAGGGAGGTTAAAATTCCCTCTGTACCTTAAGTCGATGTGTGGCAAAATCGGAAAAATCACTCGATACTCGCGCGATTTTCTTAAAATTATTTTTTATTTTTTTTCCATAAATTTTCAGCATTATCTCGGGTATTTAAGGGGTTAGAAGAACAAACGAAGTCTCATATTTTTGATAAAGGTGCGTGGTATCGGTGGTTGGTGGAAACGGCGCTGGGAAAAAAGCCTTTTGCCGTCGGTACTATTCTGAGAAAGTAGGGTTTTCCCAAAAAGTGTGGTTAGAAGTCGAATATCATAGATTGGCTCACAATGGGTTAATGGTTCGTGTTAAGCTTTCCAACGATATCGATGTGGGCCCAGTCAGCCAAGTACTTTGGAAGATAGAGCAGATTTTGTATCTAAATTTTGGGGGGTCGTAATTCGGGAAATATGGGTGAGCGCCAAAAACTTTTTTTTTTACCCTCTATATAATAGGTTCTATCAATGGTAACAACTTAGAGCGGATACGAGAGTTGGACCTAATCTAGATATAAGCCTCAAAATCTCGCACCGTTTTAATTTGTGAGTATTTTTGACGTTTCAAATTTAAAATTTTGAGACTCCCAACTTATTAGAAACAGTTTTTCTCGCATTTTTCCAATAAGCATGAAAAAACCAGTACGTCACAGAAAGTTCTCGCAAAACAAATGTTGTAGAAACAGTCACATGTGAGAAAAGAGTTTTTGTACCGATTCGTAGCGTTTTTGTTTCAATTCACATGTTTCATGTAAAAACTTTTTCGATTCGAGAACTACAGAAACGAGGTACTGGTTTAAGTTAATTTTAAATTTAATTTCTCTCATTTCCACAAACCTACGACGAAGAGTGTGAAATGAAACATCAGATGAGAGAATAAATGTATGTATTCGTCTATGGTTTCTTCTTTGAGAACATATTTTCTGTAAGTTCTCCAAGTACCTACTTCATCAGCTGTCTCATCGGTACCCCTTGTACAAAACACCCCAATGTGCACATTGTCGATTACGTTGCCAACTGTAACAAGACGGCGTTGCCAAAGTGTCAACATACCGCTTTCTTTCTTTCTTCATCTACTTTTGCAATAATAAAAACAAAAAACTGCAAAGAAAATAGCGTAAAATGAGGAACAAAAAATATATAGTAAAAGTAAAGTGTGCGGTGATTGAAGGACAACGACGGCGAGTTTTTTGTTTCTATTAACTTTTTTCGGCAAAAATTCCATTGTTTTTGTTTCTTTTGTTTGAGTTAAATCATTCTATTTTCTACTGAATTTATCAAGAAAAAAGGATTTCTTTGGCAAATACAAGAAAGGTGAGTTTATGGAAGAAAATGAATAAGAAATGATAGGTATGGGAATATGTAACAAATTTAACTAAGATCACGAAAACCTAAGTAAACAAAGATAAGATATGCCGGAATGTTGTGGCAAAAGCAGGCGTAATTATAATGCCGTGACGTTGCTTTACTTGGAATCATATTTTGTCGTATCAACTTGTAAACCAAAAATAACTTTGGGCCCCCACACTGCACAAGGCATACATACTGCTACTCACATATATGGGCATATGGAAACAACCGTAAAAAGAACCAAGAGCAATCCATCCATGCCGTCACATCAACAAACATCTGTGAGCCACCGTAATAAGTCGAAAAACAACATTTGTTGTGTGTGTGTGTGTTGCGCTGTCGTTACTGAGTGGGAAAACATTGCACTATCTTGCATCTTCATCACAAACTGCTGATAATTGATTTTAATTTTCTCTTCGCCAATATAGAGCAAAATCTCCATGTTTGTCATTAACCAGGTCACCTTGTTTGCTTCAATAAAGGTCATTCAATAACTCTGTTTTTTGTTATCAGTAGTATTTTTGTTTTATGTTTGTAGCTGCATTACCTAAAACTATGTTCTATATTGTGTCCTATTTTACAGCCTAACAGCGTGCTTGTGAATATCTGTGCCTGAAGATGTTAAAACTGAAGAACATTATAAACGTGTGCAACACCACTGCATTGCGGTAAGTGGTAGCAGAAGATACGCTAAAAGAGAACATAAGCAGTGAAATGCGGAAAAACAGAATCTCTCAGCTGTTAGTGCATTGTTATCTGTGCTAGAGCCGATTTAAATTATGCGTGTTCACCCGGCGTCAATCGTTTTTAACACCCTCTTTCTTGCTTGTAACAACCGTAACAAAACAAATGCGTAACAACTATAAAAGCCAACAAAAAAAGTGCAAAATACATTTAAATTCCACAATTCTATACCAAAACGATATGAAAAAGTTAAGTGTAGAAACAGTTCTTGTAACTCCACCTGGTGTAAGATAACGATCATGTTACAAATACAAGGTAGTAGCGTCAGCCCATATGATTTCCTTTGTTTACATTGAAAATTCATGAAAATTTCATCGTACCCATAGAATAACACATACCATAGAAGCTTTTATTCGCTCAATAAATTAAACGTCATAGGTACGATGGAAAGTAAACATTGGATGGTGGAAAATATGGGTTCAATAATACCAGATAGTGGCAATAGTATACAGCGATCAACATAGGAACAACAACCGAATTTCGTGTTTTTGTGGCAAACTAGTTCTGTTAAATACAATACAAATGTATACCAACGATAAAAGTCAACAAAAAAGTGCAAAATACATTTAAATTTTTCAGTTCTACACCAAAACGGCATGAAAAAGTTAAGTGAACATATTTTGTAACTCCACCTGGTGTAAGTTAATTTTAAATTTAATTGCTCTCATTTCCACAAACCTACGATGAAGAGTGTGAAATGAAACGTCAGATGAGAGAATAAGTTTATACTATATATGTGTTATTCTTTGCCACAAACCTACGACGAAGAGTACAAAACCAAAGGCGATTGCCACGCCCCTTTTTCGAAATTCTTCTTCTCCCGCCCCCGACGCCCACAAAAAATTAAAAAAGGCGACGCAGACCGTGTCCTGTACAAGTTCCAAATTTGCTACGCAAAGTCAAAGGACAGCCGGTCACGCCACAACCTTTACTTCACAAAGCCAAAAGAGCTTCTTGAAACACGGATATCATCATACTCTTGCCTGCTCATCGAGTCAGTCAATCTGTAAAATTTTTGTGTACAGATCTTATTATTTAACATACATTATTTTTTATTAATATTATCTCTCTACAGTTCAATTTCGACCACAACTTCCCTCAATGAAGCGGATTCATGGTTCTCCAAATTGTTGGTACGTAAAATTGAGCCCACAAAGGAATCACACAGTCGCATGTTAAGTGATAAGGAAATCATTTATGCACTTCATACGCACAATGTTCGACCTGATTCCATGGTTGAATACCTAAATAATTAGTAAGTTTGAAATATAATTAAAAAGTCAAACTTTAAATTATTAAATTCCTTTTATTGTAGCAAAACTTCTGTGCAATTGATTAAGGACAAGAAAGCGAACTTATCATGTGATTTAGTGGCCTCATGGTCCGTACAAGTTGGCGATATGGATCAATGCTTACATTTGTGGAAATATACCGGAGGTTTTGAGAAAATTGATCAGGCCAAAGAGGACTTGTGGCATGATCCGGTAGGTGCTTGAAGATGTTTATGATTGTAAATGTTTAATTATCCCTACAATGTTTGTGAAATTTTAAGGAATATTTGGGTTTAATGAAGGAACGTGCGAAATTTTTGCGTTCCAGACATTTGCAATATCTGTTGGCTTTCAGTTATTGGCCACAAATTGAAAAGCGTTCAGGTAAAAATATTTACGAAATGCGGTAAGTTGTTAAAATGTATTTAAACTTCAATTGTTTACTACTTTGGGCTTTACCTTTAGGTCTTATCGCTTGAAACCGGGCACCATGATAGAATGGGGTAATAACTGGGCTCGTGCCATTAACTTCCGCAAAAATAATAACGAAGCCTTTGCCGGATTCTTTTCACAAATTGGTCGTCTTTACAACGTTCATCATATTTGGTGTAAGTTTCACATTATTGTTTAACTTTTGCTTATTCATTAAAATACAATCTTTTGTTGTGTTAAAGGTTACAAATCCCTGCAAGAACGTAAAGAGACGCGTGAAGCTGCTTGGCGTTCACCCGGCTGGGATGAATGTGTCGCTTATACCGTCCCCTTGATTAGAGAAATGCACTGTCGTGTTTTGGCTCCTACTAACTTTTCACCTTCCAAATAAACCTATTTGATTATATTATAATGTAGACGTCTTTATGGGGGGCTCTTCTGCAACAAATTTAAACTATTTTTTTCTACAAAATGTGGTTTGAGCTCTTCATCAACGAAAGTTAGAAAAAAACGCACATTTTTTTGTTAAAATTTTACTTTTTTTTTGATTATCTTTAAAAGTAATAATTGTTATCTTATAACACATGAAAATTATTGTTTAAATTGTTAATATAAGCAAAAAATAAAATTGTTGAAATCTAAGAAAAAATACATCAAATAGATAATAACACTGTGCAACAGCATTTATAAAATAAATATGAAATCATTTTTTTAAAGGATGAAACTGCAGTATTTCTTTATTTAAAAGTGGCTACATTGATAAGGAAAATCTTTCGGAATGAGTGCAAAACTGTAGGTACCGATTGATTGTGAGAAAGTCTACCCAGTACATTTATGGGCGGAACATATGGCTTTCTTTGCACCGAGATAAAAATATGAGTTTTTGGGTGTAGAAGTTTTCAGATATCAAACAATTTCCATAAAAAGGTTAAAAGTAACTTAAAATTTCATTTTCCAATGGAAGACCTTCAAATAAGCAAAAACTTTTGTACAATTTTTCGATAACTCGGTCAGTTGTTAAGTTATATCATTTCTTTGTGATAGAATACGACGATTTAAGAATAATGATTATAAGCATACAAAGTTTTGGACCTGATCAACCAAAAGTTGCTTCTGTCGTTATTTGGGTAGTTGAATTTGAATCTTCAACCGTTTTTAATGCCTTGTTTCCACTACAGAATTATTCGTAATTCGCTCTCTCATTCGTAATTCAATCTCCAATTACAAAAAGAATTACGTAATTCACCATACAACATTTTGAGAGCGAATTACCTTGTTTGTAGGTAATTCAGTTTGAATTACCTTATGAATTACAAACAAAACATTGCCTCTCTAGTATTTATCGAAATTTTATAGCAACTGTTGTCAGAAACAAAAATGTAAACCATTTAACAATACACAATGGATGCTAAAAAGTAAATTATTTAAAAAAAAATTAAATATAGAATATTAAATATGGAAAGGTTGTTAGATATCCAACATTTTTTTTTAATATTTATTCACTTTTTGTTGTTGCCATTCTAAGAATTATTAAACAACTGTCCGATCGAATTATGTATGTGTAGTGGAAACAGGGTAATTCGGAATAGTAATTCAAAGAGCGAATTAAGTAATTGGCGCTGTAGTGGGAACATGACATAAGATTGGTTTTAGTTCTAGTACATGGTAAAATAAGTAAGGTAAACGCACTAGGAATTGTTACAACAAACACAGGCATTTTGTTTTTGTTTGGTGTCCATAATCTGTCAAATTTTCTTCATGTGTGTATCTACTGTAAAAGTAACCAAAGCGGTACAAAAACAAAATACATGTAAATTTGACATAAGAGAGACACCTAAGCAAGAAATCAGCTGTTCTAACGAGTTTACCTTACTTATTTTACCATGTTCTAGATTGCCGTCTCTAGTATTTATCGAAATTTTATCGCAACTGTTGTCAGAAACAAAGTCTGGTTCTAGACGTGCAATTCTTCATGATTCTCTTTTGGAACTGCAATTTGCTTTTACCCGTACGCAATTCTGTTTGTGCAATTCTGATTTCTATTATTGCTGCTTCTGACATTCGTATAAATCTGAGACATATGCAGACTATTCGTGTGAAATTTTTACGAATGAGTAAATGAAAAGAAATGTCAAATTATTCTGCAGCCGCCATTACTAACCAATTACGAATGAGAAGAACTGAAAGAATTGCAGAGTTCAAGCAAGTTTTTTCCTCGTTCCATTCTTCTTACCTCTCTCTCCTACGAACTCATGAATTGCAGCAATTATAATTGCACGTCTGGAAACAGGCAAATAAAAATAAATTTAAACCCATAGACTAGTACATACATAGATACTTTTATTCTCTCATCCGACACTCTTCGTCGTAGGTTCGTGGAAATGAGAGCAATTAAATTTAAAATTACCTTACACCCGTTGGAGTTACAAAATATGTTCACTTAACGTTTTCCTGTCGTTTTGGTGTAGAACTGAAAAATTTAAATGTATTTTGCACTTTTTTGTTAACTTTTATCGTTGGTATATGTACATTTGGGGACATGGGACTGTCCATGAAGGTGGAAAGTTTCTGATAGCCATTCACTTGGGAGTGGCCAGAAATGATTCCTTCATCGGGCAGTCCAAGCAGCTCACTACTTCCACGCAGTATGTCCTGGGCAATGGCTTATCGGATACCTCCGTTAGCTAGCTAAAGTGAGAAGGCGAAACGAATGAGCAACCTGAGTGGTAATGCGATCACTGATACGTCTCAGGATTATTAGGTGACCCTGTGACTGAAGCTCTTCGAAGTAGTGAACATATTCTTCTGTCCTTTGAAGGCGGATGAGCCAACACCCCTGTCCAACGGCGGATCAAAATTGAAGAAACCAAAATCCAGTTTCGACACACTGCATTCTGGTCAGCGTCTGATCCATAATGGGCGGCTGAAACATAATCATCCTGGCAGTAGGTAAAATGCAAACCACGGTGGGCTGGGTTTGCCTCCCGCCACCGTTATATCGGCAATGAAAATACGCAGAAAATATGATGAACAAAGAAACCCCCCAACTGTTGACGACCCTCGCAAAAGTTATAAGGACCATGATTTAAGGATATGTACCTGGAATGTTCGAACGTTATACAGGACCGGTGCCACTTTCCAACTGGCGGATGTCCTCGGAAAATATAAAGCTGACATCACAGCGATCCAGGAAATGCGATGGACAGGATATGGTTGCACCAGAAAGAAAAACTTCGATATTTACTACAGCTGCCATGAGCGTAAGCACGAATTTGGGTGCGGATTTATAGTAGGCAGGAGACTGCGACACCTAGTTTCAAGGTTCAACCCAGTGAGTGACCGCATAGCCACAATTCGCATCAAAGCGAAATATTTCAACATCTCGTTAATTTGTGTGCACGCACCGACAGAGGATAAAGATGATGAGGTCAAAGAAACATTTTATGAGCGCCTGGAGGAAGTATATGAACGATGCCCTGACCACGACATTAAGATTATTCTAGGCGATTTTAATGCCAAATTGGGAAAGGAAAGT
Source organism: Phaonia tiefii (assembly GCA_963931995.1). Lineage (NCBI taxonomy): Eukaryota > Metazoa > Arthropoda > Insecta > Diptera > Muscidae > Phaonia > Phaonia tiefii. Next base: position 22,737,922 of record OZ008370.1, read on the forward strand.
CTCTTTCGACCAACCATCGGTAATCACAGTCTACATGATACCACCTCCGATAATGGAATAAGACTGATAGACTTCGCCGCTGCAAAGAACATGGTAGTTAGTAGCACACGATTCCAGCATAAGGACATTCATAAGGCGACCTGGATATCTCCTGATCAACGGACGAAGAACCAGATTGATCACTTGGTAATAGATGGCAGGCACTCTTCTAGTGTAATGGATGTACGTGTGATTCGAGGTGCCAATATCGACTGGTGGCTGCGAAAGTTCGCACGAGATTGAGCAGGGCGAAAAACGTACGGAGCCGAACACAGGAAAAGTTCGATATTGACAAGCTACGAATACCGGAGATATCAATGTCCTATCGACAGAAACTCTCTCTCCTGCTGGAGCATAATACCCCCCCTCCCGAAGACCCAGATGAATACCCCCCCCTCCCGAAGACCCAGATGATGTGGAAGCACATCTCCCATTCTTTGGAAATCGCTGCAATGACTGAACTACGACGAAGAATATCGCATTGCAACTGATGAAAAAGACGCTGCACGTATGACAACGAAACAGTCAGTTACAACGCGTGCTGCGAGTGAGCGGTACAAGAGGCCGAGAAGGGAGGAAAACCAATTATTTAGGCGAAAAAATGGCAGTGGGAGCAGAGAGAGAGTGAAAGAACCGAAATGTGCAGGATGAATTGTGAATCGCGAAAGTTTTTCCAGAGGGTAAGAAGATCGACCAACGGGCCTAATAATGGGCTGCCCTCCTGCAAGGACGAGAATGGAAATCTGGTGACTGAGAAGCAGTGTGTGCTCAAAATGTGGAGAGACCACTTTTCAGCACTACTCCACTCAGATTCTTCCACTGAAGATCAGGAGGTAATGATAGTGGAAGATAGTATAGATTGTACCCCCCCCAACCAAGACGAGATTAGAACGGCGATCTCCCGCCTGAAGAATTATAAAGCCGCGGGTGCGGATGGCCTATCCGCCCACATGCATCAACTGATATGCGGTATATGGCTGGGGGAATTTATGCCCGACGACTGGAGTCGCAGTGTATTATGTCCTGTATTCAAAAAGGGTGATCTGTGTGTCTGTTCCTACTATCGCGGTATCAGTCTTTTATCCATCGCGTATAAGGTCTTGTCCAGCGTGTTATGTGAAAGACTAAAGCCAATTATTGAAAACCTGATTGGACCTTATCAGTGTGGTTTTAGATCAGGCAAGTCCACAACTGACCAAATATTCACGCTACGCCAAATCCTGGAAAAGACCCACGAAAAGCAAATCGATACATACCACCTTTTTGTCGATTACCAAGCTGCTTTCGATAGCCCCATACGGGGAAAACTGTACGAAGCTATGTCTGAACTTGGTATTCCGGCAAAACTGATCCGCCTCTGTAGAATGACGCTGACCAACACCAAATCAGCAGTGAAAGTTGGGAAAGACCTCACTGAACCATTCTGTACTAAGCGAGGACTTAGACAAGACGACACACTTTCGTGCAATCTCTTCAACATCTTAATGGAGATAATAATGAGAAAGGCTGCAGTAAATACGAACAAGACCATTAACACGAAAAGCCATATGTTGCTGGCGTATGCTGACGACATAGACATCATTGGGCGAAATTTGCGAGAGGTTACTGCAGTATTTTCAAGAATCGAAAAGGAATCAGCAAAGGTGGGTCTTGCTGTTAATGAGGGCAAGACAAAACTGATGGTGTCAACGACTAGAGAAACCTCTCGACTTGGTCCGCACTTGAACGTTGACAACCGATTTAATTTTGAAGTGGTAGATGAATTTGTCTACCTTGGATCCGCCGTGAACAAGGACAACAACGTCAGCCTGGAGATAGATAGGAGAATTGTGCTTGCAAATAGATGTTATTTTGGGCTCAGCAAGCAGTTTAGGAACAAAGCCCTCTCTCGACGGACAAAATTCCAGCTATATCAGACTCTCATTTTACCTGTCTTGACATATGGCTCCGAAACTTGGGTCATATCGCAAGCGGATGAAAAACACCTGGGAGTTTTCGAGAGAAAAATTCTCCGTAAAATATATGGGCCTGTTAGGGAAAACGGCGAGTACCGACGTCGCTGGAACGCAGAGCTATATAGTCTCTATTCTGACGTGGACATAGCTAGACGAATCAAAGTGTGCCAATTGCGTTGGCTAGGCCATGTTATCAGAATGGATGAAGATGAGCCAGCGCGAAAGATTTTTTGATAACGTACCCGATGGAAGCAGGAAAAGAGGACGACCAAGACTCCGCTGGAAAGACCAGGCAGAAGAATCCCTCCGTATCCTTGGTGTTACCAACTGGCGAGAAAAGGCGAAGGATAGAGCCAGTTGGAAGAATATGTTGAAATTTGTTTAATTTGTTTATTTAATTAATATGTGTAAGACGTCTGACCTCATGAAATTGTAATATAGTCAATAAAAAAAGTAAATATGTACATTTGTATTGTATTTAACACAACTTTAACCGTTTAGAGATAAATTAAAAAATTTCGTACGAAAATTTTGCAAGAACTGAATACGGGGCTTTAAATTTTAAAATTCGATAAATTTTGTACTTATTCTGTTTTTCTTCTCTCCGTTGGTTCTTCCATCTTCCAATCATGAGCATGAACATTGGTTATCGATGACTTTTATTGTTATTTTCTTGTCATTTCCGATGCGCAACAGGAATATAATTGTTGTTGTTCACCTCACTAACTTATTTGCAAACAATTTTGGTAATGTTTTTTACATTTTATGAGCCAGGATAAAAGTTATCGACAAAGCTCATACTCATGACTGACCTGTATGTCGTGCGGTTTAAATTTTTTTTCATAACTCTAAGTTTTCGCAACATTCAATTTAAAAAAATTATAAATATTCATATATCTTTCAATGAAATTACTGTTTTTTTTTATGGAAAAGCGAAAAAGTATAGAAAAATATTACATTATACTTTTCGACAACGTGCAGTTATCAAAGCTACAATTTTTAAAACCCCAAATTGAAAACTCAGCATTCAACTTTTTAATACAAATATTATTAAAGTATTAAATAAAATTGTCGATGTGTGCGTTTTTAATCACTACACTCGGAGGTTGGTCAACCCATTATGATTGCCCCGATGATCTGAAAAGAACAAAAAGAGAAAATAAAGAGGGGGCCAGCCCCAGTAAAGCGGATATTACGACAGAGTGAAAGACGTAGGACAAACAAGAGATATACCCAAAAGATGAATAGGATAGCTGTATAGAAAAACTCACGAAAGAGTGAAACACATTCAATATGCACGATAACCACTATGTCGTATATATATGTACATATAAATTATAGGCATAAACATAAACAAACATAAAACTTATAGCGTACCTACGCACTCCAAAAAAAAGAGGCCACAGAGATAATAGGTTTACAACCCCAGATCTGTGGAACATAAAAAGCTACTACACAATTCATCAGGCGATGGCCGCACTAGCTCGAAGAAATATTAAACCCCGTGAAAACCCCAATAAACCCACAATGTCCACGACACGTAGAGCGGTCAGACCAACTACAGAACACCATCCAAAGCAACGTCGTCGCTTTCGCTGCAGGACCGAGAATTGACAGAGAAGATTTTCAATAGATTCCCCGTCGTCTTTGTCTCCCCAAACGCGATGGTAGTCAATCCCGTCCGTTATCCAGTTGGAAGCGAAGCCCCAACATCACAGTGACCCGTAATCACCCCAATGAGTAGCCTCAAATCAGCCATCTCCAGTTGCAGAAGCGACCCAGTCTTACTCTAGTTCACTGCCGGCCATATATCCCTCGAAAGTCTATAATCCAATCTGGCCGACCATGTGGCGTTGACCCCGTCCCTTGCCCACCGATAAATCAAGGCATACAGCTAACAAATCGGTGGATTAACAGAGGTCACCAAATCAGCAGATGTACAACCCGCTTTAGCTTCAACGTTCCCTACAACATCACTATACACCGGAAGCCAGCAGTCTCAGCTTGCCGGGTACTACACTGTTCCGAGGTCGCTTGCAATCCCTAACCAATTTTGAATTACATGTGTTTGCCCTGCTCGCACTGCGGCCCGACTTACTGTCAACGTAGATAATGAATTAACCCGATGAGTACAATCAGGAGTTCATGACCTCGGCCACCGCCCTCATAATCGCCAGTAGTTCAGCTTGAAAGACACTGCAGTTTCCACCCAAACCCAGCGATAGACTCAGTTGAAGGTCCTCACTGAAGATCCCTGGTCCCGTACTTGCCTCCATTTTGGATTCATCCGTAAAAATTATATAACCAGAGAGTGAGATAGGAATGCTACCCACCCAGTCACCTCTAATTAGCATCATTATCTCTGGGCACAGTTGAAAATCTACCGTAATCACTAACCTGACTCGAATAATCGTCCTTGTGGTTCTCATTCAACGCATGTAGAATGTTGGTATGACCCCTAGGGTCTTGTTTCCAGGGTCCCAATTATCTCAAACAGAGGGCACAAGGTCTCGCGTAAATTTCGTAAGATTCAGGATGATGTCCAACGATGCCGGCGGAGTACGCCTCCACGCCCCACATTTGCACATCGACGCGGTCCGCCGAACCTTAACAAGCATTCTAAACTGGTGGATATTCCCAAAAGCGCACCACCAGACCAAGCAGCCATAAGTAACAATTGGGTGCACGATAGCCGAATACAACCAATAACGGTCCTCGGATACAGTCCCCATATTTTACCGATGGAATTCTTCCCAATCCCTTATTTATTCGCTCCTCAGTATTCCGTTTCCAGTTCAACTTCTAATCCACATCTATATCAGGATATTTCGCCTCAGAAGATAGGGATAACTCAACGCCAACCATCCTTGGTCTCCTGAATTCTCCAATATTTCGTCTACGCATGAAGAGAATCACCTCCGTCTTCGCCGGGTAAACAACCAAGCTACAGCGCCTAGTCCAATCCGACAGCTCACCCAGAGAGTCCTGAATGACCGCGACGGCGACAATTCTATGTCCTCAGTTCGAAGTATGGCATGCACCACTAAATGTCACAGCAGAGGCGATAATACTCCACCCTGCGATGTGCTCCTTATAATCAGCTTCCGAATAGAGCTCACACCAAGAGTCGAATTAACAATGCGGTCCCTAAGCATATTCGCAATCCATACGACACAACGCTGTGGTACTCCAGCGGAGTTCAGACATTCCCTTATGGTGCCATTTGACACGTTGTTAAAAGTACCTTATATATCCAAGAAGGGAGCCAAAGTGCAATCTTCAAACCTCACGATGCGCTCAAGATTGCCAACAACATACAGATTTACCATTGAGGCAGGGGAATGCTGTCTACCACTCAAGTAGGGCGGGCCAATTGATTTATACTATTGTTACGAATTTTCTTAATCGTCCTCTTTAGTGCTGTTTTATTCCCGTTAATAAAACAAGGTTCGTTTTTAAATTGCGATAAATACAACAGTTTTAGTTCCCTTTACTTTACTTACATAGTTTTAAAGTCAACACTTTACAAGAAGTCTATATTGAACTATCAATTCGCGTTGATTTGCCATTACAATTGCGTTTAATAACAGACTGACTCAAAATGCCAAAAACCTCCGCTATTTATACGAGTTATACTTCTCGCCACCAGGTTTCTAGATTGTTCTACCCGATTCCAGAACATATATTTCAGTTTTTAAACCTCAAGTCATTCCTCAAATGGCTCGTGGTAAGGGTATACTTTCAGGCGCAGCATTAATCGTCCTGGTATTTACATTATGTTCATTTGGTCATTAAGAGTAAGTAAAAGCTTTTACTTAATCGTAACACTGCCCACTTAAGCCCGAGCAGAGCAGACTCAACCCCACGTTTTCCATAAAGGGCTAGTCTTTTCAAATGCACGACCTTCATTTTAGCTTTTCTGGATTCTATAAACCACGTCATTTATTCGTTTGACAACTTTGTAAGGGCCTTCCCAGGAAGTCTGCAGTTTTGAGAGATAAACCTTTTTTGCACTGTGGGTTGAACAGTAATACTAGCTTACCTTCGTACCGCCATCTTATTACTGACCATCTTCATTCTACTGCGAACAAACTCGTGAAGGTCACTAAGCTCTTCTGGAATACCATCATTCTCCACACTGTCGGATGTTAGGTAGTTGCTAAACTCCAAATTTATAGAAAGCTTTAACTCTGTCCCGAAGACGATACTAGCTGGTGTTCGGGCAGTCGTATCCTGGGTAGACGACCGCGATGCCAGAAAGAATTTTGATATGTGCTCGTGGCGGTCTTTTCGATCCACACTGATGACCATTCTCAAATATTCCTCAAGAGGTTGACGTCGCCCTTATACCACGTATTCCATTCGTCTCGCAAATTTCCTTCAAGATGGCAGATTCAAAATTCCTACCTTGTCTCGTTTGGGACACCAAAACGACTTATCCAGTTGTCCACGACAGTATTGTTTATTGATTTAGTTTCTTTATTCGGAATAGCGTAAACCTCGGGACATTAACTGTTCCCAGTGCTGCTTGTTGTAAATGGACCAACCACATTCATGGAAGGGAGCACGTGGGCTCTCCTGCTGTTTTGTTCGCACCTGGGCTCTCCTGCTGTTTTGTTCACAACTCCTCCGCGTTGATACTTTAGTTGTCAAGCACTGAGTGCGCAGGCTGCAGTCCACTCGGATACAGCTTTTTGACGACCAACCCAATAGAAACGTTGATTTAGTTTCTCCATAGTGAGGTGTCTAACACACGGTCCATTATGAGATTCTGCAATTATCTCTTTCACTTTCAATGCAGGTACCATAATTAGAGTTTTCTCCGATTTAACATTTTCACTTCCCATACACGGTATGGACAGCCATCCAGCAATATCAGGCTATTCCACTGGGCCCAATATGATTTCAAAACCGGGCTTTCTGAAGCGATTTCATTTCGCGTCAATGGTCTATCCTATTCTTTTGCCAAAATTATGTTTGCCAATACAGGATTACTTCTCTGTGCCGTGAACCAGTCGTCGTCCAATGCAATTCGCAGCGATCGGACATGAATAATTTGCTCCTTTATCTCACCCTTAGAATCCTGCTCACGGGCGTTATCGCGGGTCTCTACAGTGCCGCCCTATATGGTCACGTTCGCCATGATTGCCACTTTTCAGTTTCGTTGCTGCCATATCGCTTTTGTGAGAATCTGAATCACTTCTCCCAGTTCGCTAACGACTCCTTTTAAATCTTTTGATTTGACTTCCGTTTCAACCCTTCGCACATGATGTGTCCGTTGACTAGAAACAACCCTCACTATCTCATTCGCCAAAGCAAATGAAACTGTTTCCATAAACGTAGCTTTTTGTGAGGCACACACCGCATATCTAACGTCAGGACCGTCAATGCTCTCAACAAATTCATCGATCTTAAATTGCTCTAAGAAAGTGTGGGGTTCTCCAGGATCTGCCATCAACACCACACGTTCCACTTCTTATATTTATATCCCGTTTGACAAGCGGCACTGATTGAAAAAAAATATCTATGAACAGCTTTCAAATTTCCAAGCACAAGTGGTCTCATCGATTCTCTGGATTCTCATCGATCAAATGGAGGAAAAAATCTCGGTCCCAAAATATGTTAAACGTGTTCCGATAAATATGTTAAGTGTTTAAGACTTGCATATACAAATCAAAAACAGGAAAAACGGGTTTACAAAAACTTAATTTTTGAAGCATTTGAGAAACCGGTTTCTTTAATTGACCCGTTTTTTGAATACTCTTCTTATGGCAACGAACATTTCATAAAAACTGAATACCGGGCTTACTCTGCTAATTCACCATGTGATGTTAGCTCCATCTATATCAAACCCCTTTACTGGATCAACAATTTAAAATTTCGCATTATCTTTGGCTTTGTGAGAGTTGGCAACTCTTATTGTATTTTTCCTACATTTCTCTTGTCATTCTATTTTTTTCCACACAAATATAAATTTTTTCCCATTGACAAGTGAAGTGCACTAAGAGACCTTTTTCATATTTAATTACGTTTTTTAAAAGGAAAAATCCATAAATTGTTACAGAATTTATACACAATCGAAGCATTAAAGTGTCAAGTTTGTGATAAACTGAAAGAAATTATGAAAATCATAAGATATATTAAGAAAACTAACAACAAAAAGTGGTGTCAAGAATAAAGTGTAAAATTTTTTATAGCCAGCAAAAGAATTAGAAGAAGAAGACCAACAAGACGAACAACGACGACGACGGCTACGAGAAAAACAAAAGGCAAATTTATAAAAAAAAATATGTGTTTGTGTGAAAAGGGAAAGAAGTGAAAAAGTAAAATAGAAAAGGAGCTGCTAAACCACCAGTCACAAAAACGTTTGGAAAATTAGTGTTTTCTAATGAGTATTTAAGTACCAAAAGATATTTCCTAACATCAATGTGCAATAAATTTACAAACCAAAGAAAGATTATTGTGTAAAATTTGTGGAATACCACCTTCGTGGTGGGTTCTTTAAAAAAACCTCATAAGAAATAATAATTCTACGATTCACTTGGAAAATGGATAAATCTATGGACACAATAACCTGCAAGCTACAATCGCTGCAACAACGTCTGCTCGATGAAAATGAGTCGTCCCGTAGCGTTTTTGAACCACCCACTGCACGGCGGAGGCCACAATTGGGATGTAAGTACAGATGTTGCTTAATTTGTAAGAAAAATGTCCTGCTGCCACAAAATGAAGGAGTAACTGGCAGCGAGACGCATAAACATACGCGCACACATACACGCGACAACTCAAGCAGCCACTGTTTGGATGGTCTTTTGCAAATACACATGTTCTTGCTTGCGTTTTCTTGGTTATAAATTTTCAGTTCATTATAAAACTTCCACCACCGCCGCCGCCGTATTCTGTTTGGCCAATTCATTCATTTCTTCCTTCTTCATGTTCTTTTTTATGTGAACTTTATGTGCTATTGCCACCACCACTGCCACCCACCCTCTAATGTCAAAAAATAGTGCAAAAAAAGAGTATGAAATGAAATGAAAACATTCTTCCAAAAAGAATTACAAAAACAAAGATTTGTTTTTGTTTGCGGTCTTGTTGTAGTTATTGGGTTTGCTTTTGGCCGCTGTCGCTGCCTCTACGATGCTGCTTTCGTAGCTGTGTGTTTTGTTTTCATTTCTTTTTAACTTTTGCGACAGCCTGTTTTTGTTGTTGGGTTTTATAGGCAGCCTATTGGAATTTTGTTGTTGTTGGTGTTTCTGTTTGTGTGTGTTTTTTTTTGGTATTTCCGGAGTAATGTTTTCGTGTTAACGCGAAGAGGGTGGGAAAGAGAAAATCCACTTGTACAATTTTTTCTTCTTTTTTCAATATGTGAATGAATTGACAAAGATGTTGAAGAATATGGCCAATTATTAGTTGGACGGATACTTAATGATATAGACATTTGTACACAATTACAAGTGTTCGTCGGATGTGGAAATGGACAGATAAAGGAAACTTGTTCCAAGGAAGTCCGGCTATTTACGGCGGTTCGAAGCACAGCATTACACACAAAAGAATATTCCAATAGCTTATTGACATTATTTACCTAGACCCTGTTTATACAAGGCGATTGTCGCTGCGACTTTCCTCGCATTTACAGTGGTGTGCGATGAAATAGAGTCACACACTCGTCAAAACTTTTATTCTCTGCAAATCAGTGGTCCAAGATGTTTCATGTCAAGAAATTCTGAACCTGATTGACCGGTCCTCTGCTGAATATATTGCCGTCATTTTTAAGAAATTTTGTACACTACTGTTCTCCAGGTCAGTAGTGTCAGTATGGCATAATAAAGGATATGTAATGACGTGTGCTATAAAGTAGAGTCAATTACAAAAATTTTTTATTTTTTTTTTATTTGAAATGGTTAATGGTAGTTTGGATTTGAATTTGAAAACAAAGTTTAGCTTCTAAATATGATTAATGTTTATTAGTAGCGTTAATAAATTGTCATTATTGACCTTCCAAAATAGGCCGATGTAAATATTGCAATCATGAGCGCCAAGAAAGAATAAAAGAGACGATAAAAGAATTCAGAAGCTACATACAAATTACTGACATAATTGGATGCTCAAAGAAAATCTTGGAGACCGGAATAAAATATAACCCCAATCCAGGAAACAGACGGTAAAACTCTGAAAATTACAGAACATTTGGAACCAAAAATATTGCGCCACGTAGAGTTCGACTTTTGTTACCTCTTCCGCCCTTAAAAAGGCAATACGATCGGGATGTTGACACCTCTACATTAAGAAAAATGCTAACTAAAAACAATTTAAAGGCAAAAAGTGTCCGAAAAGTTCCATTTCTATCCAAACGGAACGTTCAAAAAATGTTGCATTTTGCCAAGGAGCATGTGAAATAGTCCGTACGCAAATGGCGAAATATTTTGAGGACAGCTGGAACTAAAGTGAGATTGGGTAATTATCAGGGTTCGTATTTCGTGGGTAATGAGTTACCCTGGGTAACCCATTATTATTGCCGTGGGGAATGAGTAGCGATCGTTTACCCATTACCCGCTGGGTATGGGGAAAATAATGGGTAACTACCCACGAAAATGAGGAATTACCCATTACCCTCAGGGAAATGGGGAAAATAATGGGTAGCTACCAACCAAATGGGGAATTACTCATCACGATTTCCCATTACCCTCAGGGAAATGGGGAAAATAATGGGTAGTTACCCACGACGATGGGCAATGGGTTACCCAGGTTAACTCATCCCCATTTTTGATCTATAATATGAAAAAATTAGAAAAAATTTCTATGTCTCGGAAACGGATCGTCCAATTGAAAAAATAACCAATTTTTGCGGGTTTCTAAGGGGTTTTCATAAAGTGGTCCAATTCGTATGCAAGAATTTTTTTTCGAAAAATCGCCAAAATAAAAAAAATCGCTAAAATAAAAAAGTAGCTATAACTCGAAAACGGTGTGTCCAATCGAAAAAATAATAAAAAATTTACCTCTAAAGCAGGCTTCGATTTATAGCCACCTTTTTATTTTAGCGATTTTTTTATTTTGGCGATTTTTCGAAAAATAATTCTTCTTTACGAATTGGACCACTTTATGAAAACTCCTTAGAAATCCGCAAAAATTGGTTAGTTTTCGATTGGACGCTCCGTTTCCAAGATATAAACATGAGGGCGTTTTAACGATTTTTTGTATGAAAAATTTTATTTTTAGCGATTTTTTTTTTTACAAAATAAAGTGATGCCATATTGGAGACCGTCGGTGGTGCAATGGGTAGTGTGCGCGCCTCTTATACAGGAGACCCTGGGTTCGATCCCTGCTCTAACCACCTTAAAATTTCTTTCGACGACGGTCACCTCGCTTAGTGACTGCGACACTATCGAGTATATAGCCATGAAAAAGCTTCTCAAAATACCGTTCGGAATCGGTGTAAAACCGTAGGTCCCAATAAGTGAGTGAAAACTGGAAAGCGCACAGCTCAGTGATTGTGAGAAGTTCTCCCCGGTCCCTTCATGGGATGTAATGGGAAATCATTTATTTTATTTATATTGGAGACACCCATTGGTTAAAGTCTCTTTGGAGGTAAATTTTTTATTATTTTTTCGATTGGATGCACCATTTTCGAGTTATAGCTTCTTTTTTATTTTAGCGATTTTTTTTATTTTGGCGATTTTTCGAAAAAAAATTCTTCCATACGAATTGGACCACTTTATGAAAACGAAATACGAACTCTGGTAATTATGATAAGAGTAATCTTCCTGTACGAAGACCTTCCAACACCGAATTCAGGCCCTAGAACACAATCCAAACAGTTAAACGTGGTAACATAATGGTACGGGGTTGTTACTCTTACATTGGGACAGAATCTTTATTCCAAATTGAACAGACAATGGACCCTGCGTATTATACCACTGTATTAAAAAATTGAACATAATATTTTTTTTTTATACGGACTTGAATCAAATGCCGTTGGTAAATATAAAAATTACAGCAGACAGTTGTCCGAGGCCTTCGGCCACGGACTGTCCCTGCAGGCTGTGTCAGAGACACGGCCATTAAGTTTAACGTAGAATACGCCATCCGATAAGACAGAAAACATATATAACAATAAATTCATTTGCTTATATTATTTATCATTTATTGTTATATATGTTTTCTGTCTTATCGGATGGCGTATTCTACGTTAAACTTAATAGCCGTGTCTCTGACACAGCCTGCAGGGACAGTCCGTGGCCGAAGGCCTCGAACAACTGTCTGCTGTAATTTTTATATTTACCAACGGCATTTGATTCAAGTCCGTTAAAAAAAAAATATTATGTTCAATTTTTTTAAACTTAATTTAATTTATGTATTTTAATTAATATTTTTATTGAAATAAGTTCTGCGAATGTTGAGAGGGCCGCCCTAATATTAAAAAAGGTTTACCTTATCGAGTCTTCGCATTAGCATTCGAGCGTTGTGTGAAAGCTTTACGCTTTACAATTCAAAATTAATGTTACAACAGCTTTATTGAAGCTTTCGCAAAAAAGCTTTATTACGTTAGCTTACTGTTTGTTTCACTTTTTACTAGATACATGTTGCCAAGCAACATTAGCTTGCTGTTCGTTTCGCTTTTTACTAGATACATGTTCCTAAGCAATGTTGAGCATCCAAAAACACTCAACCAAACACCACACATATGTTTGAGTGTATGTGTTTAAACAATTTTCATTTGAGAAATTAAAATACTAGAAATATATCAACCAATATGAAATGTATATCAAACGAAAGATAACATCTTCATTTACCTACAAAAAAATTTAAAAAAAATTCATCTAGCCGTTTCCTCAAATTCAATGAAATAAAGATTACAACAATAAAAACCTGGCATGACTCCTCATACCGTAAGGTAAGACGTATTCTACGTCAAAAAACATAATGATGCCCTGTGCTAAATGGGAAATGCCGCTTCGATGGGTGTTTCAACATAATATCGACCCCAAACACACATCGAAGCGAGCAAAAGCTTCGTTTGAAAATAATAGTGTCATAGTTTTAAGATGGTCTATGCAGTCGCCGGGCTTAAATCCTATTCAGAATTTGTGGCGGGACATTAAAGTGTCTATCAAAGGAATAAACCAATTTAATAAAGATGAGCTTATGACACTGGTACAATCGGCGTGGAAAACATGACTTGTGGAGACTTGATGATTCAATGTCAAGGCGTTGCTTAGCTGTGATAAAAAATAATAGTTATTTCATAAAGTACTGAGATAATATAAGAGATTAATGAAACGTACATTTTATTTGGCACAGCTATTTATTCTAGTTCAGATGATGAATCGCGATGACTCTATTTTAATTCACAGGCAAAACGGGGCATTTTGAAATATTATGATATTACGACATTAATGTTCTAAAATGTTATATCTAGTTCTTAATTGAACAATTAAAAATAAAAGTAATAAACAAAATTTAATTTTTCTACATTTGTTTTTGTTTTGAAAATGTTGATTAGTGTTGTCTCTATTTCATCGCACACCACTGTATGTTGGTGTGATTTTATGTCACCGTGTGTAATTACAGGGTGGTCCATACACAAGTATCTTTTCAAAAATTAAATAAAATGAACGAATCTTTTGTTTTGGTGTGTTATGGCGTTATTGGGAATAACAAATATTCCCATTTGTTGTCTTAGATCCTCGTTATTTTTAAAGTTGTAATTTCCTTTAAGGCTAAGGGATCATGTTTTCTTCGGTTAGTGAAAACAATGTAAATACCGCGGGTGGGATTCGAACTCACATTCGCTGGACGATCGTTTCGATGTTTGTGAAGCATCATCTTCAGCAGCGTCTAGCCCGTTATGCCACTGCGGTGTGTATTTACACTAGTCACTAACCGAAGGCATTTATTGTGCAGATTCCCATTATTTATGGAACACGATTTCATTCATGTGACTGCCCTGGCTGGCTTCGCAGTAGGTTTCTAGTTCTGTCTCACGAATGGCTCGGACGATATTGACCTTAAGGGTGTGCATCGTTACTGGATCATTCGCCTAGCATCGGTCTTCAACGGCACTCCACAAAAAAAATATCTAAATGGGTCAAATCGCAGCTCCGGTGGAGCCAATTGGTATCGCCAAACATGCTGATAACACGAGTACCGAACTAAGTGCGCAAAAGATCGATTGTTTCATGAGCTGTGTGACATGGTGCGCTATCCTGCTAAAACCAAAGATTTACGTTATGAGGTCAGACGTCTTACAAATATTAATTAAACAAACGAATTAAACAAATTGCAACATATTCCTCCTTTCGAACGCGAGGAGTTAAAAAGGTTCTTGCGAATCTCGAGGTAAATAAATCCCCGGGTCCGGATCGCATATCAGCACTGGTCTTGAGTAGGTGGTATTCGACGCTGGCACGTCCACTGCGCAACTTTTTCAACCTTGCATACCGTGCGGGAGCCTTCCCGAGGCGTTGGAAGGTTGCTAATGTCCAGCCAATCCCTAGAAAAGGTGATGCAAGTAACCCTGCAAATTACCGCCCAATTGCAATTTGTTCTGCGCTCTCGAAGGTTATGGAGACCATCGTTAACCACCATCTCGTGAAATATCTTGAGTCCAATGACCTTCTTAATGATCGGCGTTATGGCTTCCGTAGAATGGAGACCTAATGGCGTTCCTTTCGGAACAGTGGAGTCGATGCATCCACCGGCTTGGTGAGAGTTAGGTAGTGGCTCCTGATATTTCCAAGGCCTTTGAGAGAGTATGGCTCGATGCACTCTAGCCAAACCTCGCTGCTTTTGGTGTCGGTGATAAATTCACTCGATTTATATCGAGTTTTGTCAGAGATCGCACTATACGAGTTGTTGTAGATGGGGTTTCATCCGATGAGCATAAATTGACTGCAGGTGTACCACAGGGCTCTGTTCTTTCTCCTTATCTTTTTCTTATTTTCATTGACGATCTCCTGGGCCAGAATGTGAATCCAATCTACTCTTTTGCGGATGAGAGTAATCTCTGTCATTCTCTTTCATTCGTCTTCAAGAGATTGCAGTTAAACGCCGGACGATGAATGAAACACTCGGCCGGGATCTGGTGTCCATTGTTGAATGGGGTCGAATGAATAGAGTAGATTTTAATGCGGGTAAGGCCCAGTGTTGTTTGTTGTCGCATAAGCGGATTGCTGGCCCAGGTGTGTCGTCATTGTCTATGAACGGTGTGAATACTGATGAATCAGACACTCTTGATGGTCTGGGCATGAAAATACAATGTGATGTCCGTTGGGCAAAACATGTATTTGAAGTGTCGGCAGATGCATTCAAGTGTCTAGGCTTTTTAAAGCGGTGCAAGAAATACTTCACTCCATCTGATCTTCTCAGTATCTACAGCACCTACATCAGGCCAAAGATGGAATATAACTCCCATATATGGGCAGGTGCTCCTAGGACATCTTTGGAGCTTCTCAACCATGTCCAGAGGAGAGCGACGGTGTTGATAGGGGACAGTAGGGTATCCAACTCTATTGCCTCCCTTAAGTATTGTCGAAATGTGGGTTGCGTGTCGCTGTTCTATCGATATTTCCACGGTATGTATTCTTCGGACATCCGTCAACTTATGCCAGACGTGAGGATATTTAGCCGAAGTACGCGTCTTTCCAGGTACTCTCATCCGTTTTTTACCGAGTGACCCGTTGACCGCACTACACACTATAGAGAAAATTCGTTCTTCAGCCGTACAGTCCGTATGTGGAGTAAACTTCCGGCTAGTGTATTTCCCACCAATTGTGAAATACAAAAATTCAAGACAAATGTCAACAGACACTACTCCCTCTTTCCACCCTCCACTACCTCAATTTTCCTTCTTCACCACAATGCCCTGCATTTATAGGGGGTATCCCCTTAGTGTTGGCTTGATAAAAAAAACTGGCTCTATCCTTCGCCTTTTCTCAGCAGTTGGTAACACCAAGTATACGGAGGGATTTTTCTGCCTGGCCTTTCCAGTTCTCTTTTCCTGCTTCCATCGGGTACGTTATCGAAAACCTTTCGCGCTGGTTCATCTTCATCCATTTTGATAACATGGCCTAGCCACCGCAACTGGCCTAATTTGATTCTCCTAGCTATGTCCACGTCAGAATATAAATTATATAGTTCTTGGTTCCAGCGACATCGGTACTCGCCGTTTTCCCTAACATGACCGTATATTTTACGGAGATTTTTTTTTCTCGAATACTCCCAGGTGTTTTTCATACGCTTGCGCTATGACCCAAGTTTCGGAGCCATATGCCAAGACAGGTAAAATGAGAGTCTAATATAGCTGGACCTTTGTCCGTTGAGGGAGTGATTTGTTCCAAAACTGCTTGCTGAGTCCAAAATAGCATATCATTGCAAGCACAATTCTCCTATTTATCTCCAAGCTGACGTTGTTGTTCCTTGTTCACGGCGGATCCAAGGTAGATAAATTCATCTACCACTTCAAAACTAAATCGGTTGTCAGCGTTCAAGTGCGGACCAAGTCGAGACGTTTGCCTAGTCGTTGACACCATCAATTTTGTCTTGCCCTCATTAACAGCAAGACCCACCTTGGCTGATTCGTTTTCGATTCTGAAAATAATGCAGTAACCTCTCGCATATTTCGCCTAATGATGTCTATATCGTCAGCATACGCCAGCAACATATGGCTTTTCATGTTAGTGGTCTTGGTCGTATTTACTGCTGCTTTTCTCATTATCATCTCTATTAAGATGTTGAAGAGATTGCACGAAAGTGTGTCGCCTTGTCTCACTCCTCGCTTGGTACAGAATGGTTCAGTGAGGTCTTTCCGCACCTTCACCATCTCTTTTTCTAATGTAAACAATAGTACTAGATGTTGCGGTCAACATTTTCCTAAGCTTGGGGGCTACGGATGAGCTTTCAACATTGCTGCAGACATCCATCAGGGATTTATTTTTGCTTTCCTCAACTCTCGTTTGTACTGCTTGAGTTCGTCTTTATATAATCTCATTCCTGTTGTGCCCATGTGGCATCTGCCATATTAAAGATCTTTCTACGGCACTTTCTCAGTCTAATTAAATGTGGAGACCACCATGGCGGGCGCTGTTTACCGCTTAGTTTTACCTTGGGACATGTGGCCTGTAACAAGCAGTTCAGGGCTGAATATATATTTTGGAATATAACTGTAAAAGTGCCTTTACACTCTACCCAGTCTGCCTTTTTAACGTTGCGTGGTATGACAGGAGTATGAGGCTTTCCAATTACGAAAAAACTAATATATCGATGCTCGGAAAAGCTATGAACGTCTAAAACTTTCCAGTCTGATATTTTCTCGCTTATGCTCTCAAAGACAAGGGCAACATCTAGCGCCTCTTGTCTACGATATTCAGACTAATGAAGGCGCCAGGAGGAGTTTTAGGGCGGAAGAAGTAGCATTAATGTGGTGCAGGTTGGTCTGCAGAAGCCGGACCATGTGCAGGTTTCGCCACCACCGTTATATTCCCCTCGTCATCGGTGTCGCCAAGGAGCTCATCTTCAAGTGATTCATGAGGTCTCGTGATGAAGAGCTTCTCCAAGCGCATACATGCTCTTACCAGACTCCTGTACCTTGGAAGTTTAAGCGAACTGAGCATCCTGTAGTTCAGCCATACTCCGTGCCAATTTTAAAGATTGACTCTGTGTATAGTTCAGCGTAGAAGGGTCAGTCTTGCCATAACTCTCAAGGACTCTGAGAGAAATGCGCCGATCGTTATACTTTGAAAGACGCGAATGTTTGCCATCAGGAACCGAAATACCAGGTAGTAAATCCACCTTGAAGAAGTTGGATAACTTGGTCTGTTTACAGGCACAGATTTTGATCCCTGCCTGTTTGTAAGAGACTAGATGTCTGGAAGCGAGTTTTATTTACGGATGAGACGAAATATAATTAGGTTGTTCACGCAGGGCTGCTTATCAGCTTATGTGCTGAAAAGGTGAAAAATAAGCTCTGGGCTACGTGAACACCCTTCCATGTTGGTTATCTGCTTATTTTTTTCAAATCAGCTGTTCGATAAATGAAATCAAAACCATCAATGTACAATTGAAATTGTACAATTAAAATGCCTAAGCAGAGCATTAAACAACAAATTATGGACTTCAGAGTCAATATGAGTACTTTGGAAATTGAATTCATTAAAGGTAAGTAGTCAGAAATGTATACGATGCAAATATTTATGGTTTTGCGTTTGTACACATAGGTTTCCCCGACCCCCCGACTTGCGCTCATTTTGATTGTTTTTTTAATAAACAAAAACAGATGTAAATACCAGTGCTACCAATACTTAAATATAAAATTCGAGATGCCATTTGCTAAAACTTTGTGTTTTTAGTGTTGTCAGCAAGTTAAATTTTTGGTATTTTCCAACACTAAAAATAAGCTGATAAGCTGATAAGCTTTTGCCAAAGGCACAGGTTGCTCAAAGTTGCTTATTTTATTTCAATGTATTTTGTTGTTGGCGAGATAAGCACATGAGCTGATAAGCAGTCCTTCGTGAACACCCTAAATATATTTGGAAGTGACGGAGTAGCAAAAGTGTGGAGGAAAGTTAATACGGCAATGTATCACAAAAATTGTAGTTGCTATCGTATTTTTAAGCACGACGGTGGTTTGGGATGCCGTCGATGTATTTGGGGTTGAAAATGTTGCGTTTAACATGGATGGGTATCAATATACAGTGAACTACAAAAGTTTACGTACATCCAGCATTCGGAAAAACAAACCTATAGAACTTGTTCATTATGAAATAATTCAGTATTCGTGTTTCCATATTATGGGCCTCGACCTCGAGGCATGCTAACAGTGCACATGAGACATGGGTCACCACTTCACACCGGAGATAAAGGAATATTCAAAGCAGTCCATCGTGTCCAAAGAAGGCGAAGATGGTTTCATCTGCAGGCAAGTTCATGGCGTTTGTTTTTTGGGATGCGCATGGAATCATTTGTATTGATTATCTTCAGAAAAGAACGGCGAATATTATGCCATTTTATTGCTGCATTTAAGTGATGAAGTTGTGGGAAAAAGACCGCAGCTGGCGAAAAAGAACGTGTTGTTTCATCAAGACAATGCTCCAGTTCATACCTCCAATATTGCCATGTCCAAAATTAATGAATTAAAGTTCGAATTACTTCATCACGCACCTTATTCGCCACAGATTTAGCTCCCTCGGACTATTTTCAAAATTCCAAACTTGAAAAAATGTCTCGGTGGTAAGAGATTTGCCAACAATGAGTCTACGGTTGATGGATATTTTAAGGAGTTTGACAATTTGTGCTATAAACACAGGGTATCGAAGCTATTGAATATCGCTGGAAAAGTGTATCGAGCTAAAAGGAGATTATGTTGAAAAATAAAGAAAATTTTTCACAACTTTTTTGTGTCTTCTTTGTTAGGTCGTCTGGTTTTGGGACCGCCATAGTATTTTCTTACTACCTAGTAGTGTTAAGGACTTCAACATCCCAATTTTAACTTTTCCCAAGACGTTATGATAATCATCTTCGTCATCCAAAAATCGCAAATTGTTGAAAACACCACCATTTAACATTGAATTTTCTCAAGAATGCATAAACAATGATTATTTTCACTCAAAATTGTTAAGAGCAATTTAAACTAGACCGGGGGATAAAGAAATGAAATTGACTAAAACCAGGATTAGGGGCGCTAGCACTCCGAAATCCTGGTGCCAGGAAAAACAGAGAGGTAACAAATACTAGTTCCAAAATCGGTGTGCCAAGCCGTTAATTCTCGTTGAAAAATGATACGGAGTTCTAACTCTAGTTCTAGCTCGAGTTTTATCGATTCGAAGTGCTACAACACGGTCAAGAAATCGGCCGTTATTGTTTTTTGTATAATTCCCTCTGATTTGTTAATTTTAATAATTGAGGTTCTTTTCAAAACAAAAAGAATTCCTTCAAAATTCTTATAGGGCTACGGTTGCTAACTAAATGTGTTCCGAATACCCTACTTCTCAGTTCTGCTAGTGCAGGGCAATTCAAGAGAAGGTGTTTCCTCTTCCATGCAGCATCTACAGAGAGTTGAGTTTCTATGTCCCAATCTTAGGTCGTGGTTTTCTACAAGACAATCTGTCCAGTAAGTGTTCCTATCATTGTGGATAACCTGCCTATCGGCAAGTTAATTAGTTGCCTAGTCCCAGAGGACCCTGGCTTGTTTGCAAGTTGAAGTAAGTCTCCACTTGTCCTTGAACATATTATCGGCCCACTGCCTGATCTGCAAACGGCAGGTAGAGATTGGCATACTAACACCTTCTTTTGCCGGAAGAACCTGTGCCGTAGTACCCTGTCTAGCTAACGCATCCGCTACGCAATTGCCTGGAATGTCGCTGTGTCCCGGTACCCAGATAAGCCTGATGTCAAAATACTCTGCCATCACCCTAAGTGATGAGTGGGATTCTTTCACCGTCCGGGACGTAGCAATTTAGACATATCCATACGTAATTCTGGCACATCTGTGGGTAGTATTCCACATTGCAGCAGTTTATCTATTTAATTTTGTTTAACTATTCTTTGAAGGATTTTGTAATTTATCTCTAAAATATTATTAATATAAATTAATCTCAAGTTATTTGTATCAAATTCAAATCAAATATTTAATAAATTGTATTTTTATAAAAAATCGCCTTTCTTTTGTATCTTCATTTATTAGTGGACAGTATACCAAATCGTAGTAAAATGACATTGGATTTTTTACATTCATCTGCACCCGCCACTGAATCAGAAACTGATAGAAAATTAAAAAAAATCCACAAACAGACTGGTATTTTAACAGTGAACAATCACAAATACAAATCCGATATAAAAGATCTCGAACATCTGGGCGATCTGGGCAATGGCACCAGTGGGAATGTTGTCAAAATGCGTCATAAACCCAGTAACACAATCATTGCCGTCAAACAAATGCGCCGCACTGGTAACTCCGAGGAGAATAAGCGAATCCTTATGGATTTGGATGTGGTATTGAAATCACATGACTGCCAATATATAGTACAATGTTTGGGTTGTTTTGTAACAGACGCCGATGTATGGATATGCATGGAATTGATGTCGATGTGTTTCGATAAGGTGCTGAAATTATCCCAGAAACCGGTGCCGGAGAGGATATTGGGAAAAGTGACAGTGGCGGTAAGTTGTTGTAAAGATAAATTCAATATTAAATTAAAATTTTAACCACATTTGACATTGTGCTTCAGACGGTCAAGGCTTTGTCGTATCTTAAAGAAAAACATGGTGTCATACATCGAGATGTCAAACCCTCTAATATTTTGATAGACGAGCGTGGTAATATAAAGCTATGTGATTTTGGTATTAGTGGACGTTTGGTGGATTCCAAAGCTGCAACTAGATCAGCAGGATGTGCGGCGTATATGGCGGTAGGCTGACAAATTTACTTTTAAGCTGTGCTAAATGTTATAATTTTAAATTTGCTTGTTTTACTTTTATCACTAGCCTGAACGCATTGATCCTAAAAAACCAAAGTATGATATAAGGGCTGATGTTTGGTCCTTAGGAATAACACTAGTGGAACTGGCCACAGCTCGTTCGCCTTACGAAGGCTGTAATACAGACTTTGAGGTATTGACCAAAGTCCTAGCGGCTGATCCGCCATCATTGCCAGAGGATGATAAATTTCATTTTAGTTTTGAATTTCATGAGTTTGTTAAAAAATGGTAAGTGTAGAAATTACGACGAGACAGTATTTTGTTGAAATATTTACAGTATTGTATTTTTTCCTTTCAGTTTAACAAAAAATCATGATTTTCGTCCAAAATATCCCGAACTACTGGAACAGCCTTTTATAAAATACTATGAAGTGGCTGATGTTGATATACCCCAATGGTTTAAATCTGTTGTAGACTCAGCCGCCATTAAAACACATCGTAGGCAAGTACAATTGTATAGTTATAAGTTACCCAAACATGTGATATTTTTTTACTTTTTCTTAGTTTAAAACTATTGCTTGCCATTATTTGATTTGATAACTTTTACTCTAAACACACCCGGTTTATTTGATATTCTACAACTAATAACGATTTCTGTATAAACGAATTTGAAATTTGTTAAAAATTTTGCTGATTTTCTTTACTATATATTATTAACAAAATTAACATTTCCATTTTATTGGTTTTGTTGTTGTTGTTTGTTTTATTTATTATTTTTAATTTTGTTGTTTTATTTTTATTTTTTATTAATCTTTTTATTTGTAGGTAACTTAAAATCTAATCCTTTTTAAAAAAAATTCCCCTACAAAAACAAATAAACAAAAACGTAAAGAAAACAAAACACATTTTAACTTCTATTGCAAAATAGAATTTACAAAAAGAAAAGTTATATCTATAAACAAACGAAAAATCGAAACACATAAGACATTATCATTAAAAAAAAATAACCGATTACAAATACAACTCCCTCAAACAAATAAAACATTGTATTGTTTTGAAACTAAATGTAAAAACATTGTTTTACATGATCCTTGACTTTGCCCTCCCTCGTAAGTATTGCATTTGAATTTTCTTTAATTTATTTGAAACATAAAAAATAAGTTGAATGTAAAGTTACGTAGATGAGAAAGGTTTTAGCTAGTTAAACCTTTTAGTCTCCAATAGCTGATGTCGCTTTACATTTTTCTTATTTCAATATTTTTTTTTCTATATTTTTTATTTCTCTTGGTTGAGTACATTAACTTGTGCCCTATCCCATTCTGTATTATATCCATTTACTTTATATTCGTTATGCTATCCTTTAGTTTTATTGAATACTTTACGTCACTAATTACCAGCATGTTGTTTCATTTCATTCTATTAACAATATAATTTTCACTAAACCAACAAACAATTTAAGAAAATTATCTTCACCAATATTTTTTTGATGAAAATGATAATGATCAATCATAACCATTCACAGAGAATCAAGTTAAATGATAGTTGTTGTTTTTTCTTGATGAATCATTTAAATATTACTGCCAAATTGTTCGTTGCTACCGAGACGTATGTAGATGGTCTTCCGAAACGAAAAAAAGTTGTGAGAGATTTGAGAGACGTTTTTTATATGGCATATCGTCTCTCAAACCTCTCATAACTTTTATGCATTCTTATTAATGGAATCGAATCTATTACAAGGGGGAATCAACTACTACCCAATTTACTGAAGTTATGTCGACTGTATCTTACTCTACAAAACTTTTCAAGATGAGGACAATGATGCACAAACTCTTCAAGATGAGGACAATGATGTTTATATATTGAATATGACTCTGTAAACAAATTACCTAAAATATTTCAGCAGGAGTCTATCAACTAAGCTAAAAACATAGGCAAATATACATTGTAAGGAACAGTGAATACTCGTATTACAAAATAATCTGAATCATATGATTTAGACATATGACGTGTTCGGAAACGCATCAGCTATTCCAGATGCTTGTTTGTTGCGCATTTTATTTTGAATTACCAACTCTAAACAACTGCAAAGTTGCTAGATGTTGTATTTACGAACGTGCTGCTCATCATATGCGGATCAGTGATGCAATTCCGAACTGATCCATATCTATTGCTTCCAGGCAAGACTGTAAGACTTTAATATGTGCTACTAGCTTTATGCTACAAAAGACTTGCTTGAGAACAAACAGGAGACGTATCAGAATATGCTTAAGTTGCTCGAAACAAACTGTGCAGAGACTGTGTGCAATTAAAAGTCAAATATCGCGTTTTACTAAGCCGTAGTTTTTCGTGAGTCCGCTATTTAAAAAACCGTTTGGAACTGGTGTAATACTGTAGGTTCCAATCAGTGAGTATAAAACTAAACAGCGAACAGCTCACTGATTGTGAAAAGCTCTCCCCTTGCACCTTTATGGTATGTTTGGTTTGGTCGTCGGTGGTGCAATGGTTAGTGTTCGCTCCTCTTGTACATGAGATCCTGCGCTCGATCTCTGCTCTGACCACCTTAAATTTCTTTCGGCGGCGGTCAGCTCGCATAGTGACGGCGACACTATCGAGTATTAAAACATGAAAAATCTTTTAAAAAAACCCGTTCGGAATCGGTGGGTATAAAACTAGAAAGCGCACAGCTCACTGGTTGTGCGAAGCTCTCCCCAATTCCTTCATGGAATGTAATGGGAAACCATTTTTTTTGGTTTGGTTTAGGACACGTGACAATAAGAG
This sequence comes from Phaonia tiefii, assembly GCA_963931995.1. Lineage (NCBI taxonomy): Eukaryota > Metazoa > Arthropoda > Insecta > Diptera > Muscidae > Phaonia > Phaonia tiefii. Next base: position 22,762,103 of record OZ008370.1, read on the forward strand.
CCAGTTTACAACTGCTTTATCATCACTTCGCTCGGAGGTCGGTCGACCCATTGTGAGTGCCCATGTAATCTGAAAAAAAGAAAGGAGAAAAGAAAATGGGACGAGCTCCAGCAATAGTGAATATTTCGATAGGTAGACAGACGTAGGACGATCAGAAAAACCACTCCATTATGCTGCCAGTATACATACCCCCAAATAGTAAGCCCTGATCAATACACACAACGCCATCCCAATATGAGGATCCACATATGCAGGTCTAGGTTTACCATTCCAGATTACCAGTAGGGTAGTAAGAACAGAACACCCGTCGGGGAGTCAATAGACAAACCATTAGATGATGGCTTCGCCTGCCCGGATCCATGACAGACCCCATTAAAACTCCCATCAAATCCTCAATGGCCACGTCGCGCAAAGAAGCCAGGCCCCTCTGCCTGAAACCATCCAAAGCAACCGCGACGCCTTCGTTGTAGGGCTGGGTATTGACAGAGAAGGTGCGTAATGGTGTCCACCTCTTCTTCATCACCACAAGCACGACAGTAATCAACCCCGTTCAGAATCTAGTTGCGAGTGAAGCCTCCAGCATCACAGTGACCCGTGATACCCCCAATGGGAAGTTGCAAGTCAGCCTTACCCAATCGAAGAAGCAACTTAGTCCTCCCCGAGGCTACTGCCGGCCATATATCCCCTGAAATCCTGCAATCCCCTTTGGCCAGCCAGGCAGCCTTGATCTCGGCCAGCGATCGATCAAGCCATATAAGTAACAGATCGGTGGATTTGCTGAGACAATCAATCTCAAATCAGCAGAAGTACATCCTGTTCTAGCAAGACAGTCTGCTTCAACAGTCCCTGCGAAAGCATGTCCCGGAACCCAGCAGAGTCATAACTTGCCGGGCACTAAACTGTTAATATCCGCTTGCAATCCCTAATCAATTTGTATTTACATGTGTATGACCTAATCGCACTGAGACTGGCTTACTGTCAACGTAGTTGACGAATTCACCCGATGGATACAAGCACGAATCCATTATCGCAGCTACCATGGTCGCCACGATTTCCGCTTGGAAGACACTGCAGTTCGTACCCAATATCAGCGAAAGCCCGAGTTGAAGGTCCTGACTGAAGATCCCCGCTCCTGTGCCCGATTCTATTTTGGAGCCATCCATAAAGATCAGATGACCAGAGAGTGAGGAAGGTATACCAGTCACTTCTGTCTAGAAACATGATCTGCGGACATCGCCGAAAGTCTACAGTCGGCAGCATGTCGCCTAACTCAATGTATGTAGTCACTACCAGCATGCAGTCGTCGCCTGACTCAAACACTGATTCTCGATCAACTCCTGGATACCAAATTTTCTTACGCGAAGGGCACTTCTAACAGCACACCGTCTCGCATAGGCGTCAAGAGTACTCAGATTTAGGATGATATCCAGCGCCGCTTAGGAGAGACCTGACTTGGAAATAAAAACAACTAGTACCTCCTTCCATTGTCTTCCATCAGAGAAAGTCTAAGACAAGCTCTGTAGATACTCAGAAGATGAAGGGTGACAAAAGCATCACATTTCTGCAGCATGACCGGCAGGATCCCGTTAGGTTCAGGAGATTTAAAGGGCTTGAAGCTATGTACAGCCCAAAGCAACCTCGATTCGTCAACTATGTCCTCAATCACTCCCAGTTGCGAGATATCTGGAGTGGAAGTCACCAGGTGTTTCCTCTCCGCAGAATGTATATTCACACAGTTTGCAAAGTGAATTTCCATTAGAAGCTCAAGTATTTCAACTCCGGAGTTGGTCCATGACTTAATGTCACCGAAGACTCTAGGGTCCTTGGACAACACACGTGTAGCATCATTTAGCTCGGTTGCGGATTCACAGAAACTGATCCAAGCGGACTGTTTTGCCTTTTAATAACCCTCTTAAACTGATTAATACTCTTTTTGTCCGGTCCGATTCCCTTTTCGATTTCTTGGCCTTATTGAAGAGTCGTCTAGTGGATTTACGCAGAGCACACAACTCCTGTATCAACCACACAGGCTGCCTCGTCTTGCCCGGGAAGGCAAGAGCGCATGTATCAATAAAGCAATTATAGAGAAGATCCGTGACTTTTTAAACTTTCCCATTAACATCGTCACTTGTGGTGCATGTATTGGAGTCCAATCCCGATATCCTAGTGACAAGTTCAGGAAATTTCACTCAGTCAGTTCTCCTAGGATTCCGTGGGCGAAGTCGCCTACGTTCCTGACGGTTCTAAGACCAAAACACATCCCTCCCTTACGAGCTGTTATGCTTTCCAATGACTCCAAATCCAAGGCGATTCTGAAATCGGCACCTGAGGTATCCGTATTCGTAGCAGAATCAGTGGAGAATACCTCCCAGACATGGGTATTGAGTCTCAGGTTCTGCTTGTCAAGCAGTTTTACCACCTTGCCCGCCTACAAAACCGACGGCGGTATCCAGACGGACTAAGAAAGCACGCTTCCAATCCTATGCAATTATTGTTATGTTTAGGTCAGGTGTTGTTGGCAGTCACTAAAGGACGAACTTAAATCTTATAGTCCCATGTGCTTAAACCTTATAGTCCCATGTGTTCTCAAGAGAAGAATTTAGTTTACTTCAGGAAACTACCTACGAAAAAAATTAAGTATACCATAGCAGACATTTTCATGCTGGGCACACGCAGAAAATATGCTCAGTAGATTCTTCCTCATCGCAACAACTTTTGCAAAATTCAGACAGGGTAATACAAGCATTGAGACAGAAGGTTTGTATATAAATATGCTCCTATTCAATGCAGACCAGATTTGCCTTGTGCGTGCACAATCTGTACCGTTCGTCCACCTTTCCTGTATTATCACACAACATGTAACATAATAACTTGTCTTGCCAGCTCATCCGATCTTCAGTTTCCTGGAATGTCCCTATGCCCAGTTATCCATATGAGATGAATATTTTCTGATGAACAATCTCGTTAAAAGATTGGGTTCAGGAATACTCATTCCATGTACTTGAAACATCTTAAACGCTAAGAAGTGTGCATTTCTGGATATTTAAAATTCAATATTCTACGTCCCAAAGACGGCTCCCATATTTTTGGCCAAACGTCCGGTTCGTGACCTTCCGGGGATATTGCTGTTCCGTGTTGTGCCGCTTTCTTCAAATCGGGTCGCTAGATTGCCCAATTTTATTAAGACGAATTCGGACTGAAAAAATCGACTGCCGGGAAATTCTCATCCCTGCTTGACCGCCACCGGACTGACTGTCAGATAAGACATTGACCCTTAATATCACTGGACTCAGCCAACTTCTATAATCGCCAAAAATGTCTGCCTGATAAACTCTACAACGATCAGGTAGTCTACGTGAAAGAGACAACTCTAGTTCCCTAGTATATATACAATTTTATTTTTTTTAATCGAGCATACCGTATCCTCAGATTATTCAGTCACGAATCATACGTGTAGAAGTTCACATATTCTTTTCCGTCATAAACTTCTTCGTTCCACGAATCAGTAAGAGAATGTGATATTTCTGATTGAATATTGAACTCTTTCTAGTAGTCGGTTCAGGAATGTTTGGAACCCAGTTCCATGACCTTCCCACACAGTTCCGATCATGTTCCATTGTGACAGGATTACCACCAGCAAATGAAACATTACATTCAGCGCATCAGTTGGAGTGGAGTACAGATCAGCCGTGATGTACATCGTCCCCATTCTCTGAAACATAGTCAGTGCACGATAAACCCATACAGTTTTATCGATCTCACCACCTTTGTATAGATCCAGTGATCAATCCGCAGGAAGACACCCCATTTTCAAATTATAAATGGTACAAGTATAGAGAGCTATTTTCGCATTTTTCGTACTCTGACCTATGAAGTTTGCCGTCCAAAATAACACCCAAGTATTTGGCACTCTCTGTAAACTTAATTTGAGACTCGCTCAAAGTGTTAAGGTTCATGGCGGGGAGCTTATATATTCAGGTAAGTAGAACCACCTCGGTCTTCGTTATCAAATTAACGAAAGCAGCGGCTCCTCTTGTACTGCTGAATTGGATTCTGATTCTCGTATTTGTGGTGTTCGATAGTATCAATTTCCTATTCATCCTCCAAAATAGGTCAATAATCAACCCTCTCACCCTATTTACCAGTAATGCCTCTCGCATTACAGCGACTCGAGATTAGTTACTCTGGAGGGTATTTCTGCAGAGTACTGAGAGTATTTGCCCCTTATAGCCACGTCGTCCGCTTAAGTAACAACTTTTGTACCTTCATTGTTGGGAGTGACCAGTATTCCATTTAGCGCAAGGTTCCACAGAAATGGAGTCAATACCCCTCCTTGAGGTCTGCATCTGTTGACATACATGGTAGAGGCCGATGTGCCGAAATCGAGTGTAACTATTCTATTCGTTGGCTTTTCGTATACCAGCCCCTTAAGAACTACATCAGCCCAAGGGTCGATAGTGCCAAATTTATTGAACTGGGAGTGACACTGTTCTAAGTTCTCAATGCTAAGAAAATCAACCTCCCGGTACTCCTTAGCTGCCAATAACTCCTTTAACGCTGAAAGAAAGGATAAATACAGATTTCAATAAAACAGCTGTTGTTACCGCATATTTAAAAGCTATATATGTCACAGGGATAAAATTGGCAGATCAACGATTATAGAGATGGTGTGAATTCTTTGCAACACAGTCTCCAATTCCGAGTGATAAAAATCAGAGTATTTGTTTGGATGCATACTCACGTCTCAACAAAATAAGGAATATTTCAATGGAACGCCCCTCGCGAACAGAAATCGAGGCGGCACTGGGAAAAATGATGAATCACAACTCTTTTAGTGCTGGTAACTTTCTATCGCAGCTGTTGAAATGTGGTGCATTAACGTTAGGAAATTTCATTACGCCGGTTATCAGAAGTGCATGGATAAACAACCGAATCCCTACGGAGTGCAAAGACAGTGCTTAACCCTATCCCGGGAAACGGTTGCCTACAAACTGGAAAGGTATTACTTTGCTCAATGCAATAGGTATAGTAATGGGCCGACCACGTAAACATGCTCCGGTTAATCATTGATCAATTGATCAATCGGAGGAACTGTGACATCTTTTCGTAGATTTTGAAGAAGCTCTCTATATTATACAAAGACACTAAATTTGACCCACCTTGACCAACAAGGGGTTACCGTACAAGACCGTATCCACGATTCGGGAACTGTACAAGGATGCAACATATAAAGGTAATTTTAGTGGAAAGAAAGACCAACATATCACCACATCTACTGTTGTTAGACAATAATACTGACTAGGGTTCAGACAAAGGCGACGATGTGCATCACGGGTGCTATGCGCACCATTCCCACTGATGCACTGAATGTAATGTTATATTTCCTAGAAGGGGGGAATTCCTGTTGTAGAGTGATATGTGAATTTTTAGACGGAAGTGTCGAAAATGAATAATAGAGTAGGCTATGGGGTCTACTCTAATGTGTATCAGGCGGAACTGATGTCGGCCGACTGACTGAATGATAATAGTCCAGTAGTCATTAAGGTCTATGTATTCTCAGACTGTCAGGCAACGTATGCCCAGGACTGTCGCTGATCTCTAAACTAGATGGTCCAGCATTACGATATTCACCTCGTGTAGGTGCTTGGGGACAGGGACATTCGGAGAAACTGCAGAGCGGATGTGCTGATCAGACTAAGGACTAACTTACAGGTTCCACAGGAATTGGAACGTGTTGGCATGCCCGTAGCCACTTGTAAGGATATCCTGCAAGAGGGCTCCTCTATGATTATGCAGGAGAAGTGGATGAGACGTATATTCTGTGTACGCGCAAGACAAATCTGACCGATAGTGGACCGAAGGAGATCCATGAACCTTCTGTCTCTATCCAGGCCCAAGATATAATGATTGTTTCAGTTTTGACGGTACACTGTCTGATTGGTAGGCATGCGCGGAGAAGACTCCACTGAAAATCTTGTCTGCACGTGTCCCGTACTAGCTGACAGGAGGATGTCTATTATGGAATCGTACCTATTTACGTAACCGAGAGAATTATCTCAGATAGGTGTAGGCAAGATTTTGAACTCCTTAGATTAAACTAAATGGTTATCCGGTGGGGCTATCGCTTAATCTCATTAGCCCTTTGTATCACAATGGACTAATAAGCCTTAAGTGAGCCGTTCATCGATTGCCCCCAGCACATAACCTAACTTAACAAGAGATTCTAAGATACTAAATACAGACACCAGCAGTACACACAGAGGCTATTCAAAGCAGTCAGAAGTTGAAGTGGTGTGGAATGCCATGCAATCTGGAGTGACGTCATTATTGGGAAGCAGGACAGACGTTAAGAAACTTACCCAAAGGCACAAGGGATGGGTGTTTGAAAACGAATCCATATAGGAATCTTGACAAATAAAAAGTCAGGTTGGAAGTTGAAGGATTTCCTCAAAAGAAAGGAATTTGATTGTCAACAAACTTTCAGTCCTATTGCAAGCATGTCAAAAAATCACACTTAAGTATTGAAGCAAGTGAATAATTTCACTTAGCACAATTTGATGTTTCGACTTCTCTATGGTTTCGACTGTCTTTCTATACGGTGAATTCGATGAAGTGATTTACATGAAGCGGCCGGAAGACTTCGAAAATGGAAGTCTGGTAAAGTGTGTTTATTCAGAAAGAGTTTATATATAAGTACAATAAAGAAGGTTCGCAGATGTCTATGTAAAATAATTGACAAATAGTTAGTAAGCCGATTTGACTAAAACCGACAATCCTTGTCTTTATAAAGGGTGGTCCAACCAAAACGCATGATGTTAATTGTAAATAAAACCAAAAGTTTTCAGAGAATTATCTTAATATATTTTATTATGATAGAAGGATCTATGACAATTATGTGCGAAACAATATATCGGCCAAATGCTTGCCACGGCTTCGGTGGCATACCTCTATCCGATGGACCATATTTTCCATATGCCAATGATTCTGAAACATAATTGAGGTTCAATATCGTTAATGTGCCGAAATCCTTTAGCTCTTGAATTGTTCTTGGCTTATTGACGTACACTTTTTTTTTTGAAATATTCACAAAGAAAGAATTCCAACGGTGGAAAATCCACCGAGTAACATTAATAAGAGTTTGCAACAGCTGTTTTTTGTACTAAACGAAGACCGCGAGATACTTGGAAAACATATAGTGAATGATAGTGGAATGAGAGAAATCTTTAATTTGAACAATTTTCGTGCTAATTGGGACGTATACAAATAATTTTACTCTATCACTTCATTACATTTTGATTTTTTCACTGAATATCCCTTTTTTAATCGATTTAATTGGCAAAATTTACTCCCAGTTGATGTGTTTTGTACCTTTTGTACTCACATGATTGTGGTGACCAATTAACATCGTCACGTCGTGAGATAACACGGCCATTGAATTTCTCGCGCAAAAGAGGAATTGTTTCGTTGGCTGTGAAATGCACGAAATGCATTTGATTTGAACACCCATTTTCGTAAAAGGTTTCTACAATCTTAACGCGCTGCTCAATTGTGTACCTCTCCATGGTTGAATTTGTCAAACACTGAAAGAAAAGCAATGTCAAATTAAGTTGACCAAAAACTTGACGTTAAGGTGGACTCACAATTAACATCGTGCATTGTGGTTGGACCAGACTTTATTAGGGAGAGAAAAGTAAAGAAGTCAATAATACGCGTCTACGTTGAATTTTTTAAGTTTTGAATATTTAAATGTTTTGAAGTCAGAATTTGCAATTGTTGTGAAAGATGCTAGTTATTTCCTAGGACTTGAAATATGTAGAAAGAATGAGAAAGGCATAAAGAATATGCTAAGAAGTTACTTGATTACATTATTCGGAAGTGTCTACACTGATGGGCAAAGTTACAGAAAACACTATTTATTATACTTTACCCATATCTGATCCCCAAGTCGTCGTCAATTTGCCTACTATTTTCATATAACAAAACTCTCTTCAGCATGGGCAATTTGGTTATGTATATGCCTTGAGTATCATTTGAGGACAATAATTTGTTTGAAAATACTATTTATTTTACTTTAACCATATCTCATCCCTAAGGCGTCGCCAATTTGACTATTCTTTTCATATAACAAAAGTCTCTTCAGCATTGATAATTTGGTGGTACATATATGCCTTGAGTATCATTTGAGGACATGAATTTGTTCATTTATTTCAAGATCATTATCATTTTTATCGCTGTTCACATCTGTGTAACTGTATGTTATAATGTAATTGTTTCTCTTAATTGTAACCGCGACATATTTTTGTTTAAATCTCGTTTTTTTTTTAAACTTATATAGAACTCAAATACCAACTTCAATGATCCCTGCAACATATGATGCTACCAAGCATTACAAAAATCCACTGACTGCAACATCCTCCGTAACATTGCCAACATTAGCATCACCATCAACAGCCAGCGTTTTTTCGAATACAAATCCATTTGCAGGAGCAACAAATACAGCAGCAACGACAACAATGACAATAAATACAGCATCAACAAAATCCTCAGCAGCAGCAGCGGCAGCAGCATCATCATCGACATCATCACAAATACCCAGCTATTATGGCATGGGTAATTATCTACAACGTAATAATAGTTTTCACAAACAACACCATCAGCAGCAGCCATCACAACTACCTCAGTCTATAAGTCAGTGTAATAGCAAGACAACAACAATAAATAATTATCAGGGATCAACTGTAGCCACAGCAGCATCGATATCAGGCGGTAAGCTGGTTGGAGGTGATTTGGAGCGCCTACCTAGTGGCTCGGGTAGCAGTAGTGCCACAAGTTCTAGTCCTTTGTCACCTCCCAGTGTTACATCCTTTAATCTCAATAGAGACACAGATACGAAGTTGGTTAGCGAAATGCATAAATTATGCCGCAAATCACCATTTATGCCAAAGAAATTCAATGGTTCTTCATCATACAATCGTTATCAAACACCTGTAGGAGGAGTTAGCGGTGGCGGAGGCGATGAAAGCCCTAAAAAGGAATCCGTGTTTACAACTATAGGTAATAAACAACAGTATTTGTATGAAATATAAATGTAAACTAATAAATTGTTTTTTTTTTATATTTGTAGGACAATCTATTTTACGCAATTTAACAACTTCACCATTTAGTCAGAAGAAAAATGTACCCGTGCAAACACATCAGATTGATCCTTTGTTTCGCATGCCTTGTCCGCCGGATAATTTATACGAAACAAGTGACAATTCGCCTTCACCAACGGCAATAACCACAACCACAACAGATTCTCCTGCACTGCAGCGTAAAAGATTTCAAATGGGATCAGATTGCAAATATGGTATGACAACAGCAAAGAAAACCAGTAACAACACGAACACAATGGATGGGAGTTTAGAAATGCAGGAGCAACAGGAAAGATCATCAATGATGCCTTTGACCAAAAACGAAGCACAACCACAGCGTGTTCCAGGCAATCATAGTCCTATAGGTAAGTGCGAAATCGTTGGAAAAGGAAAATTATAGCAAGACTGTTAAAAAAAACATTTATCTAAGAGCATCTACAGGGTCTGCATTATCTATGAAGACTTAGTGTTGGATAGTAGAGATTTTATCATAGTTAAATTGTAATCAAATACTGACCCAACATTATCACCAGCCCAAGATATCCTACAAATAAAGCTAACTAACATGCTGCTCCTCGATCTCGATTGAAAGCTATCGTTAAGCGAACCACAGACTTGTCATTCATGAGCATGAACATCAGATATCGTTGATTTGTCTTCTTCGTTTACCGCCCTTCTTCATAACAGATAAGAACGTAATCGAAGTTGTTCACATCACTATCATGTTCACAATAATTTTTGGAAATATTTCTTCAAATTCATCAGTCAGATAAAATGTTATCGACCTAGCTCATGCTCTTGAATGACAAGTCTTAGTGTTCTTGTGGAAAGAAACTTGATTTGGAGTCCGCAATCATGTCATTTCAAGTCGAATGAATACATACAAATTATCAAAACATTTCAATACAAATGTGGGTTTCTCTATTTCGAATCTGCTGTCATTAAGTAAGTCATTTGCAAACAAATATTAAGTCAGTCGAACGAAACGTTCGACTTAGGGGAACCCAATTTTAGTCGAATGTGAATGATTGGCTTTCGTTCGCTTAGCTTTTCGTTCGATATCGGGGAGTAGACTATAAAAGTTTAACTTGCCAGTTTGTATGGACTTTAAAAAATATAACTGTTCTAACCAGAAATTGTGATATGGCCCTGAGGCTTTTTACATTATTTGATACATAATGTTTCATACAAAGCACTTTTCTAATTAGTGGTATATTTGCTTTGCTATCCAGTGTAGTTGAAAATATTAATTTATTTCCTTTTTTATTCTCAGTTCTTCAACGTTTCTACCACCAACAAAATCAATTGCGCGAAAAGGAGATTGAACGTCAACATCACCAACAATACAGCCCCTTTTACACTAAACAATCCCCATCAACCGAAAGCACAAATGCATTTCACACAAATTACTACCAGACTTCGTCGCCTCAACAGCAGCAATACTGCTCCCATATACCTATCGCTTCATCGAGTACATTGTCTTCGTATTCCACATCTAGTCAATCGTCAACACAATCTTCACAATGCTCACAAATTGGTAGTGGTGAAGGACCGCAGCCCCAGCAGCAACATCATCATCATGGACCAAGAAGTTTACCTTTAATGACAAGTGATGAGAATAACAAATCATCAATATCACCTGTCTCACCACAACACCAGGAGGCCACCTTAGGGTTTGGTACTACAACAGCAACGGCTACAACAACATCACCAATATCTGCAACAACAACAAGACATGGAGAGGGTCATTTACAATATCAACCACTGCCTCAACAGTATCTAACAAATACTTCTTATGCAAATATGATACGTCAATCTCGATCGCCACCAACATCACCGGAAACTTTAACGGACTCTGTGGCTATGCTCGAAAATAAACAGCAGGTAATGGGAGGAGGTGGTGGCAGTCACAGAATGGGTGTCACAAGCCCTACGGTTACGAAACTAAGTAAACTATACAATCAACGCCATATGCCGCAGGGATCATCAGCTGCAGCCTCGATGACGGCGGCGGCGGCAGCCTCTTCTGTGGTCAATGCCAATAATGCAGGCGGAGGAGGTGCTTTTAAAGAAAATAATTTTAAATCAGAAAGTGGTAAGTAAACTAGTTTTCCATGTTCCATTTATAGTATTATACCCCCTATAAGCTTTTGGTTTATTATCATGTTAATGCTTGGCTTTGTTTTATATAATACCACGATACTTTGTTAGGGGGAGAAAAGGGATGTTAAGATTTAAATTGTTCAGAAAAATATGCAAAAATAGGTTAATGTCTTGCTCCTCGATCTCGAACGAAAGCATGTCACGCGAAAGCAATGAAACTCGCCCAAAAGAAAAATAATTATTAATTCTTTGAGGAAATACAGCGGAATGCGGAAAAGATTCAATAATTCTATAATAAAATAAGCAAGCACATTATTCACAGTAATAGAGCCAAACACTGGTGACGGTGTCTTAATGACGGCAACACTATTAAGTAATTATCCATAAAATGTGGAAACCTCCAGGAAACTGTGCAGAACTGTAGATCTAAATCAGTGAGTGTAAAGCTAGAAAGCTGAACAGCTTACTGATTGTGAGAAGCTCTATCCTGTACCTTTATGTGACATAGTGAGAAAGTATTCGAATGTATATTTATATAGGCGAGAGAGACAGACAAGAATAATTAAATAAGGAAATTATTTATATTCATCATGTATTTCAAGGGAAATCAATATTTCCACTGTATGTTATATTATTTCTATATCCTGTAGGAAATATTCTATTTCTGAAGGAATGGTATACAGTTTCCTTACGAAACAAGGAGTAAACGATGTCACAAATAGCCTATAGTACTTTCACGGCAGACATGCATCTTATTTTAATTACCCCTTGTCTCCCCCTTTAACTGCTCCAAATTAAATGACCTTTGGTATGCTTTATGCTCTAGAACACTGGTGACCAGCCCATACCGCAATTGCGGAGACCAACACATAAACAAAGTCACACTTATTCTTATGCTCTTCCATTCAGTCGTCATTGAGAAAGCGACGTGTAAACAAGTAGCGGACATATGCATCTTTGCTGATATATCAGCAAAAATTTATACACCCGTGCTCATGTGCATTTGTCGCTGTCTAAACGACGACTGAAGCAATATCGTTTTTCTCACCAATACTACACCATAAAAATTTTTGGTCACCTCTGCTCTAGAATCAATTTTAGACCCCAACTCTCATTAAATTTATAATACAACTCTCTCACAAACTCACCAAAATTTTTTTATTTTTCTCACCACTTTGTTTTTTTCTTCTTCTTTTCTCACCTCTCATTTCAATATCAAATATCAAAATAAATTCAAAACTCATAATATGGTTTTTGTTTTACATAATGCACTCACTCTACTTTTGATATGACTGTTTGTTTGAAACTGCCTTTAAAACTGCACCTTTGATTTGCGATTGCGCCACGATTGCATCTCATTGCTCGCTCTTCTTCTATGCGTTTGTATGTAAATGTATGAATGTACGCTTGTAAACAATCCATCACAATTCGCACACAGGCTGGTTTAATACATTGGCCGGTGCCATGAAACGCCAGCTGTCCAATTATGTTAAGACACAATCCAATAACAATTCTTCCTCAAACTCAGCTACCACACCATCCACAAATGGTCTCAACAATACGATTGCAGATGCGGCAAACATTTCGGAAGCTTCTGCAGACAAAAATAAATCACACTTTTACTATCAACGGACCATGTCTGCTGGAAACAGCAGCAATTCACCACCTGGCAATAGTAAAGCCACTTCACCTTTGTACGAGTCATCAGTGCGAGGAGGAGTTGGTGCTACAGAAGGATTTCACGAAGGTTCAAGTGCTGGCGGCTTTATACGACGCTATGCTGCTACAACTGGTGGTATAGGGTCAAATGTAAATACATCTGGACCTAGTTCTTCGTTGCCAGCCACCCATACACCTGCTCACATACTGGCCAATTTGGATAGAAGACATCGTTCACCGGATCCACCACCACGATATAATCGTGGTCAATCGCCTTTGTTGTTGCGAAAAAATATCTTGGAATTAAGTGGGCAACCTCCGGGTACATCGCCGCTATTGAATAGAAGGTAAGAAAGAAATTAAGGATTTTATTGTTAACTAAGAATAAAACCAGTATGCAGTCGGGTGAACCGACTTAATCATACCCTCACTCTATGTCATACATTGCGAGGGAGTTCTGTTAAAAAACGCCCACACTCAAAAGTGACCATGTTCAATAGGAGATTGACATTGCGCTAAATATTATTCAATACCCAAATTAGTTAGTTTCCCCCCGAATATATTTATATGCGAGGTACAAAAATGGGCATGGCAAGTTGTTGCCAAAATTTTGATCAGTACCAAATTTTATTAAGATCGGTTGTGATTTATTGGAGATATCGAGTCGGCAAACTGCAAATTCGCCCAACTTATGTATGGGAGGTACGAATCGGGGCGTGACACAATAGTCAGTTATTAAGTACACAGCTTTTAGCAAAATATTGCCTAGTACCGAATTATATTAAGATCGGTTGTAGTTTGCGAGAGATATCGTGTCGATCAACCGGTCATCCGCCCAACTTTTATATGGGAGATACCAGCATGGGCGTGGTAAAACAGCTGATTATCTAGAGGAGAGTTTTATTTGACTAAATATTGACTAGAACAAACTTTCACAAAGATTGGTTCGGTTTTGCGGGACTTCTCGTGCCGAACAACCAGACAGCCAAACAACTTTTGTATGGGAGATACCACAATGGGCGTGGCAAAATCACACTTGTTTTAATCGGGGATTGGCGTTTGATGACGTGAAGCCTTATACCTAATTTCATTAAAGTCGCAAGTGTTTCACGCGAATTATCGGATTGCCAACGCGGACGAACACCCTGGTTTGTATGGGAGGTACCAGAATGGGCGTGACAATCTCGCCCATTTCCTCCAGTTAAGTAGACATTTACAGATTATTAACCGGTATGTGAGTTGAAGCTAATATGATTTTGTGCTAAATGTGTCGATTTGTATGGGAGGTATCAGAAGAGGCGTGGCCAAAAGGTCCATTTTCAATACCAAACTCTGTATTGACAAATAATAGTCACTGACGGCGATCGATGTAGATTCGCGGTGATCGATAAAGATTTACGGCAGTTATCGTGTTGACCTGCCAGCCATCCAAACAGACAGACGGACATGGCTCAAACGTCTTAAAAAGTCCTAAAACGAATTTCTTCCAAAGATACTAAGGGTCTAATATGGCTCCTTCTATGTGTTAAATTTTTTTACGTATTAAATGATATATACCCCCATCCCTATGGGTGAGGGTATACAAAATGTACAAGAAATTTTCACTACTATTGTATATAATGTACAAATGAATTTTTGAATTGAACTGAATTCGAAGTCCGGACGTGCGAAACCCAGTAGGAACAAAAATCGAAACTAATTATTTTGCATACAATTACTTTAAACCCAGTAGTAAACAAAACACTGAAAAGTTAGTACTAATTCAGGACGTCGTGAAATATTAAAAACATTATGGAACAGGCCAAAAGCTCAAACATTTCTCCGATACGAAGGACAATGCTATGTCAATTTCTATAGTTGTTTGTATAGAAAAAAAGCTGTACTGTATAAAACCACTAGTTCCCAACTAGTATATTGTATATATATATAGTATATACTATTATTTCACAACCTAGTGCAAAGTTTGAATTGTAATTGCATTATTGCCTGGTTGAAACCCCATGTCGTCCGCAGCCATACCATGCAATTTAGGAACAACAAAACTAGATTATCATATCGCTACTGAGCACCATTAACTGTTATTGCCCGACCCGCCGCATTTTCGAAGAAGAATAATCCGATCATGCTGCAGCTTAAAACATACACCAAACAGTGGCACGTTGTTGATGCATTTGTTTCTCAACAATCACTTGTGTATTTTCTGAACCCCAAATGCAGCATTTAAAAAAAAATATATCTCAACAATGAAAACGCGTTGTTCTTTAATTTAGAGTTCCAACGGTCAGCTGTCTCGCGGTCTTTTCTTTCTTCAACAACAACCCTTTACCCACGAAGTAAAAATCTTGCGTGCATTTTCGGTCACCTTTTAGTTAATAGTTTAATAGTTTGTTTTAACTTGTTCGATCATTTCCTAAAGGGAACATTGTAACACATAAACCTATTTATATATCAGTAGTTTTTAAATTTGTATTTTTGTCAACTAGCTCGGTCTATTCCCACTGAGATTTTACCAAATGTTGGCTCTGGAACGAGTTCAAATTTCACTAATTTGTGAACTAGTGTTTAGGGAGTATTCCTGCTGATCTGTCTTGCGGCTGGAAGGGAGTAACACGTTGAACCCGAAATGTTAGTCATTGGATGTACGCTCCGTAAAGCGAGTGTCTAACTGTTCTTTAGGCTTAGTCAAAAGTGGATTCATAACAGTTTCCTATCTACTGTCCAACTCTAATATGAACATGCCAGTTTTAGCCGTAGGCAAGCGTGACTGCCACGATTATTGTTAGTAAAACGACAGATGTTCGTCAAAAGTTAGCTTGTATTCATTCGCTTTTGCACACAGTTTTTTCAAAGTGTTATGAATTAAATATAATGTTTTTAAGCTGTGTCAGCCGTTAGGACTGATTTTAGTCATAAACGTTTCCTATCTACTGTCTACCATTAATATAAACGTTTCTGTTTTAACCAAATTCAGCTCTGATTGTTGTTAATAAAACGACAGCCGTTTGTCACAAGTTAGTGTGCATTTGTTCGCTTCGTAGTCGGTCGTTGGACACAATTTGGTTGAATGTGTTATGAATATAAAATCGTTAGTCAGATAATAGTCATTATTGGCCAACTTTTCATTCTGAATATGGGAGTAGTTTTTAGTGATCTAGTTCGATCATTTCCCACTTAGATTTTACAAGCTAGCGTCTCTGGAACTGCCTCATAACTCAGTAGTATATGAACTAGTATTTTTGAACTAGTTCGAATGTATTTATTTTTCTTTATGAGAAAGTTCACCTTGAATTCAAAATGTTTCGAGAAATTATTTATTATTTTGATTTCGCTGAGGACTAGTTCCATACATATACTTTTATAGAGACAGATTTAAATGAAAATCTGACAAATACATTCGCATAATTCTTGGCCAGCCATGTAACTATTTCGAATCTAGCCACAGATTATCATCTGCGATTGATCGTAAAGTCAATATTAAAATGAAGGGCTCACAGCTATACCGAACTAAGTCATAAAAACATAATTCAAATATATTTAGAGGTAAAGTAAATGCACTGCCATTAATTTCTGGAAGGAATATTTTAGTCTACCAAAAAAAAATTTAAAAGTTTATATTCAAAATTAACTAATGATATTAATTTAAAACAAAAATAATTTAAATATATTACTAAAAAAAATATTCAAAAATAAAAAACCTACTTTGGTTCATTATTACTCTGAATAAAATTTGAAGGTTTCACAGCTAAAGCGAACCAAGGCAAAAAAATAAAATAAAGTGTTCGTTATATGACTAAATATAGTTGACTTTAGCGATTAATTTCGCACTAGTTTCGGAGTTTTATTTTAATTCATGTCTTGGTTTGGTCCAGCTGCGGGTGCTTCTGTTATAATTGACAACTATTGTGATTTTTAGGAAAATAAAATGAATTCATTTATTTAAAAAAATAAATTAATTTTAACAAGGATTTATGAAAATTTACGGTTTCAACAAATATTTACACATAAAAAAAATCGTCATTTTCGTCTTCATCATTTTGGGGCTGGTCTTTATGTTGTCTTTTTGTTAATTCTTGCTTGACTGGTAAATTCTTATAGAAACTGTGGTACATGGGCGGAATAAATTTAAGTAAATCAAGCATGTCTCGTTTTTTCTCTGATGTAACTGTACGACGAGTTGGATACAGCATAGTTTGTTGTAAACTTTGAAGAGATTGTAGTCTACTTGCTTGTTTTGATTTTTCTAAATTAACTTCATAAAATTGGTCTTCTTTATTGAGTGTTTCCTTAAATTTAAATGAAAAAGGTAGCTTGCGATCGAACCGAAGCCACTTTATATTGAGCCATGAAAAATGGTGACCATGAACTGTATTTTTTCGGTTCGTAATGTTTGTTTCTAAAATATTAGTTGAAAGAAATTCATTTCTTTCCATTTCTATAACTTGGAATTGTGGGCTTTTTATTTTAGCACTTTTGACAATCTCAATCCAGTCATTATAAGAATAAATAAATTGTTGTTTCTTGCTTCGGTTTTCAATAACTCCAAAATCAGCATCGTTTGGCAAAAAAGAGTGGCCAGACTGCATAAATTTAAGATCTATTATTTCAGCATTTAATTCAGTTGACCCAACTAGATTAAGTAAGGAGAGGCTTAGTTTAATATTTCTATTTTGTCCACCGCAAGCATCACTGTACAAAATTAAATGCTTATACTCCGATGCATGAGTCAGTAAATGTGTTTTTAGGCAAGCTGCGATTTCTTGAGATCCCCTCCCTCCTTCGGTCTCATTCCACATGTGCATATAACTGGTTTTTGTATTCATTGAATGAACTCCCAAATTGTAACATTACTTGTTCCGCTTGTAATAAGCAACTGATGTTGATAGCTTTGGAAAAGGCAATGCTTTTTGAAGGTCGAAAGTACAGATATAGTGCTCATCAGATGACACTTCTGTATTCAGTGAGTCTCGAGCCAGATGTGCTGCTTTTAAATGAAGTTCCTTTTGCAAAATTAAATTTGTATTTTCGTCTTCATCGAATTTTATTTTCATGCCAAGTTCATCACAAATTCGACAGGTATCCTTATTCGGAGGCTTAAAATGTAAATTGAATTTCGTGCTGAATACTTTATAATAAAATTTTTGTTTAACAACCGGCGTATTATCGGCTTTGCACTTTTCGACATACAAGTCGTACATTTTCCGAATATTTAAATTCGAGTCCAGGTATTTTCGTTCCGGATTATCGTTTCTAGTATAATGACTCTGATAAGCTGGGAAAGATTTAATATGTGCGGTAACGGCACTATCGTCTATTTTTTGTTTTGAGTGTCTACCACGGCCGTCTATTACAGCTAATACCTGTTCCCGAACCAGGCATCGATAAACTCTTCCCCATCCAATTTGTAAAGTGTTCAAAAAAAAATTTTTACATACCGCAACATTTTGTCCGTTAACAAATATTGAGTAGATAAAAGTTATACTTCTTGCGCCGCGACTTCCATCCCGAATGCGTTGAACTTTTGGTTGTGTTGATTGAATAAGACCTCTTAAAAATACATTTTGTTTTGTATAATCTGCAAGTTTCCAAAATGACTTGAAAAATAATTCTCTGTCGGATTCATTCACCTGGCTGTTACATTTTATTTTGCATCCACAATCATAATTACGTATAAACGTTTTTGCGGAAGTCGTAAGACCCTTCTGATTTGTGTATTCTTTTCCATTGTTGCAGCGAAGCTTACGCACATTGTGCTTCCACTTTGCCGGGTTCATTCGTCTTTTCCTTCCCAGATGTAGTGATGATTCATCCTGTGGATCTTCAGATGCAGATGATGACACAATCTCAGCTCTGTCAGCCACATTTTCTAAAAAAAATAATACAAAAGATTTAATAAAAACAATGTAATAAGCAAATGTTAAGTTACCTGTTGTATTAATAATACTATCACTATCCGATGATTCCGAGGTTGGCAAATATTCCTCATCTTCATTACTGGAAAAATCACTAGCACTGCTATTATTACTATCCATTTATAGAAAACACTGATTTCTTTTAATATTGCTGAAAACTGAACGACAGTAAACACGTGCTTTTTGCTTTGAAAAAAAAAACGAAAATGACAGTCGTTGACTTGGGTTTTTTACAGTTATCTTTGGAACATTGGCACTAGTTTCGGCATTTTTTATTTTTCATGACTTGGTTCGGTATAGCAGTGAGCCCTCCAAATATGATTTAAAAAAACTTTAACTGCAATCAGAATTTCTCCCGTATGTAAAAGCAAACCCACGAAGAGTTTCAAAACAAATGCATCCTCATAATTTCTGGCAGACTGTGTATATATTCCAATCAAGTAATGATGCTCGGGAAATATGGCTCAAGGGAAACTAGTAATGGAATGGAAATTCTGCGGTGTAGAACTGCAAATAAACGAACAATTTCACAGCTTTCAATTACGAAAAACATTCTAAAATATTTTCAACAAAATTGACAAATTGTTGCCCCTATTTTTCTTCCATTTCAGATTCGTCAATGCGTCACCTCCTCTTCCTCCCCCACGACGCGGCTCCGAAAGTGTCCCCGGCTCACCACAACACTTCCGCACACGCATCCATTATACACCCGAGCCACAGCGGCGTGTGTATCGTACAATAGATCAATGAGTAGCACTTCAAATAATGGTCATGTGATATTGGTATGGTTTTGTTGATGATGATACAGCTGAAGGCGATGGCACTGCCGCCACGTCCACCTCCTCCAATCCGGTAGCGGATAAGGATGTAAATGTTTTCGATCTTGATGTGCAGTCGGTGGCCAGCAGTAGAGACTTTCTGGCAACACGCTCTTTTAGTCATACGGGTAGTGTTAATGAACATTTGGATGTTATGTCATCATCATCATCGGCCACACTCCTTAACGAAGAGTTTACAAATACCCCCGCATCGGCTCCGGCATTCTCCTCATTGTCCTTGGATGCAGCTGATATGGATACGGCACGCATGCGCCGTGCTAAATATTGGCTGCAAAAATAACAGCCATGTGAAAATTTCCATGAACTCTAAAATGGCAACAACAACAACAAAATGCTTAACAGTTTAAAAAGTAAACCATTTAATACGATAACAAGAAAAGGAATGCTATACTCCTGAAAATAGAAGACTTCATAGAAGAATAACAGAAACATTAAGCATATGCTTTAAAACAAAGCTTCAAATACATGTATTACAAAGAAACTGATACCCCCAAAAACATAAAACACCAAATTTAAGCAATATTTATTCAAAACAAAAGCAAACCTAAAACATAAATATTTAACGATAATAATATAGAAAAGAATAACGAGTTTATATGAACTTAATGTCAGATTGAATTGAATGAAAGTAAGAAAATCCGACCTAATATTAAACAATACTTCCTCTTTCTCTCTACGAACATAAGTGTGTATGTATGTATGTGCATATGATAAGTACATAGACAAGTATATAATGTATAGGAATTAGTTTTTTGCCTTTATAATTTAGGCTTTGTTATTGCTCCCTATTGTCCTTTATTTGTTCTCTCTTTAAAACAAGAAATGGAAAAGATAGAAAAAGTTCCTTAAGTAAAAAAAATTCTGGGTTTTGGCTGCCTAATGGGTCCAAAATAATATCAAATCAATATTTCTTTAAACGTGGCGGAGCTATATAGATTTGATTTATATGTTTCAAACATGTTTTTTTTTAATTTGTGAAGAAAAGAAACTAAACTTTGACTGAATAATTTTAATTTTATACTTTAAAACACTCAAAATACCATACAATAATAACAAAAGCAACAAAAAACGAACTAAATAATAACTAAACCTTAAATGCAATTTGCTCTACACAAAACAGAAAAGATAATGACAATCTTAACTTCTTGCAGAAAGTAAAATTTATTTTTATTTTTTATAAATATGAAAAGTTTTAAACAATTCATTTTCAACAAAAGTGGATTTAGGTTGAAAGATGACGTTGACAGAATTTCGAATCATTAAAAAATAAATAAATAGTTACCTATTACATCCCATGAAGTAACTGGGGAGAGCTTCTCACAATCAATGATTTCGAAGCATGCCCACACAAAAAGCTTGTGGTGATGAGAGAGTTCTTAAAGATTCCACATAGTAATACAAACAGCCATTTGGCGTAACTTGTTTTGAGAATCTGTTAGTTAAAAAACTTTGGTTAAATGATTTAAGAATAAGATCTCTTTGCAATCTAGGAACAAGATTTCTTTTGCAGATTACAGATTGTCTGTTAGGCGAATATTTGTTGTTATTGCCGGTTTGTTGGAATAGTATTTAGAGAATTGTATTTTTCAAGAGTTTGACTCTGTTTTCCTGTGGACTGTAAGGTGCACTATATTGAATATCAGTTCCGTTATTAGCCAAAACGTATTGACCTCTCCTTTAATATATTTTTCTGCTCTGTCCGGCCTTATAACTTTCGGATAATGACCAATCGGATTTTTTCGAACAAACTTGATATTTTGTCCTCAATACATAACCGCTGTGATCGTCAATACGAAACGGATAAGATCATTCGGTCCCTGATTAGTTGTGGGTGATATCGGGCTGCAAACATCGGAATGTAGAAGGTCAAAAGATTTTTTCGATCTACAGTAACTTTACTTCGGAAATGGATATATAGCGAATTTTCTCTGTAGACAAATAAACATCACAAATATTCTTATGATTATCGCATTCAACAATTCTAAGGGCTGTTTGTTAAGTCTTCTCCTGATAACTTTTTAATACCATAACCTTTTAACAAGTTGCATTAAGGTGTACAATCAGTTTTTAACAAAAAAATTACAAACTAAATTATTACATTTCTTAACTAAACATTTGATGCTTATAAAACTCACTGTGTAGCCTGTCTCTGTTATTGTTCTAACTGATAACACGTTGGAATTGAAATCAGAAACATAATAGACGTCGCTAAAAGTTAGAACAGTGGGTCTGTTCGGAAATGCATTACTGCTCTGCATCTGATGCGCAGCACGTTCGTAAATGCAGCACCTGACAACTTTGCGGGTGTTTTGAGTTGGAAATCGCAAACAAAATATGCAAAAACAAACATCTGCATCAGTTGATGCATTTCTGAACAGACCTAGTGTTATTGACTTTGATTTTGCACATACCTTTGTCTTTTCACTGAGAAATGTTTCCATTTGCAGGGGTTATTGTATGACTATTGTTGTCATTGTAATTGATTTCACTAATCAAAATATCTTATAACTTGCAATATGACAACTTGCGCCCGATGATTCAGAATATTTATTCATTGTACTAGAATTGGAAATTAAAACGTGTACTCTGCACCTTGATCGTCCGTCATCTCTCTTCGTAAATACGTAAGCAGATTTTTTTCTTTTGCCATTCTTTAAATTTAGATACCCAGGTTCTTGCAAAAGAATCACTTTTATTATTACAAAACTCTTAACGCCATTAGACTTCGATGCCCATATGCCGTCTTACTTCTCTCGCGAAACCCCTTCTTTTTGTATTCTTCCATCAGAATCGTTTTCACTATAGAAATAGGTAAATCCTTGTCTGGCCTTACTTCCAAAGCCGCAATTAAGCTGTCACAATTATATAATAGGCTACTTAACACCATAGAGACTTGGAAAGCTTCAGAAAAATCTTGACCATGAACAGCACAGAGCTTACCAAAGAACTCCCACCATATTATTTATATGAAATTCCATATTTTTAACTTCACATAACTGCATGCTACATATTTTTCGCATAAACTGCACTTCTGAACTCAATGTCACCCGTTCGTAATGGGTTTGCAACTTATCCCATGCGTCTTAAGCTGTGATTACATTCCTTATATGAATCGGTTGACTATTTTTAACAAACAAACTTATCATGGTAAATGCTTCCAAATTTTGTTTTCTTTTCGCGTTATCGTCAATGTTGTTTGGTTTGAAATTTTCACCTCAAGAATCGATTCCTAGGCAAAATTTTGAAAACACTAATAAGTTCTGCAGAACCGGTTATAAACAATTCAGGAGCAAACAAAATACTAGATCGGAACAAGCTTGAAACTAGTTATTCTATATTATTTAACTAGGGTTTCTCTAAACAAACAACGGTAGAAATTAACCTGTTTAGCCTTTCTTCCATTTTGGAATATGTGTACTAGGAGAAATATATTTTATTGGAAATAATTCTATGCAATTGTCACGGTTTGAACTAATTGGAAACAGTACCAAATCATCAATGCCAAAACATACTTTCTGTTTTCAAACCCTACAGTTTTACACCGAACTCAAACTGTTAAGCACAAAAAGACTTTTTTTAAAGCAAACAAATGCAATTCCGTTCAAGATATAAAGTAAAGTAGATAAAGGGTGTTTTTATTAATAGACGGAGAATTTTAATATGAATTTAAACAGACAAATATTTTTAATATCCATTAAATTGTCTTTGCTTAAAAGATAATTTTATGGCATTTGTGTTTGTCTATGATTTCTGACATGTGGCCGCGCTACGGCTGGCGCCTACATGTCGTAATCTGGACTACCAATTATTACACACTCTTCACAGTAAATCAGGCTGTATTTCGGCAATATCGCCTCGAATGACGGTTTCCAAGTGCTTAAATGTTTTTCGTTATCGGTGTAGACATGTGACTTTGTGACGAAAAAAGTTGGTAACCTTTTTCTGTACCGCTGACGGACTGTACTTTCCGACCATCATAATTTTTGAAGACATATGGACTAATGATTCCATCTGCCCATAAATGGTGGTGACTTTTTTCTGGATATCAAAAAGCTGCTCGAGTATTGAAATATTGAATGAAGAAAGTAAGAGATAGAGCAGAGAATGATGTTTCACTTGTTTTGTTTGTTGGCATTCGAGTGAAGAGAAATTTAGACTGTCTACTTTAGTACATCGTTTTTGTATGAGTCCAAAAAATCTCTAACGCAAGATGGTACAGAGAGCGTCTGGCGACTTCGTCTTTACGTCGTATTTGTGTATTTGCGGCTCTTCGTTTCTAGCGTAATTCAAATTGTTTCTCGGTTTAGCCAATTCGTTGTGTAGCTCTCGTTTAGATTTAACTTGTTTTTTAACTGCTTTTTAAGAATTTTTCATTCACTTTTATTGTACTGTGTTTAACGATAAATCATTTTTAACGTTAATTATTTTTTTATGTCCACCCATCATCGTTTGAATGTGTCTTCAAGCTTTTTATATTTTCGCAATTGAAGGAAGCGACAACCCTATCAACGTTGCTCTTATGATTTTCATGAAAATGTGACAACTTTATTTCCTCAATTGAGAGATTTTGTGAGAGCGCCTCGTGAGAAATTAGAAAAGAGTGTATTCTAGCGGTGATTCGTCAGCTGCAGTGGATTTTTCTGACGATTTTTTTCTGTCGTAAGAATCCTATGTATGAGTCAAAACAGAACCAGACACGCTTTAGATGACGACGGAAAAAATGTCTAGCGTCTAAACAAAATGGGAAGAGAGCGTCTGGCGACTTCAGTTGGTTTTTTCCATAGATTAATACTTACAGTAGATCTAATAGTTCTCCCACCAAATTTATGACATTTGGCCTGGTGTGATATTTACGTTTGATGTTGAAAAGAATTGCTTTACTAATACCAGATAGAGGCAATGGTTCAAAACAACGAACAAAATAACAACAACGGCATTTCGATTTGTGTGTTAAAATTATTGTGTTAAATACAACACAAATGTATTCTAACAATAACAGTCAATAAAATAGTTTAAAACACATTTCAATTTCACAGTTTTTCACCAAAACGACATGAAAAATTAAAGCAAGAAGTTATTGTAATTCCACCTGGTCTATGCCACTCTCCGTCAAACATCTCTTTATCACACCGACCACATCACGAAGAGTGGGAAAGGAAACGTCAGATGAGCCAAATATTTTCTCTACTAAGATTTACTCTATGGTTTTTTCTCTCTGCGTCGTATATACATACATATTTGCGGCTCTTCTGGAATTTGTTTGAAAGTGGCAACTTCTTCTCTTAATTGAAAGATTTCATGAGAGCGCCGCCAAGAAATTGAGGAAAGATTATATTCTAGCAGCGAGTCGACAGCAGTAGCGGATTTTCGTGACTATTTTTCCTGCCTTTAGAAACCTACGTATAGAAACATCATCGCCTGTGACAAACACGCTACAGACGACGACGTTTTTTCTACATAAGTTTCTCATGGCAGGGACACGAAAATCCGATTCGGCTGACGACTCGCCGCTAGAATTGAATATTTTATATTTTTTAGGCTGCGCTCTCACGAAATCTCTCAATTGAGAGAATGAAGTTGCCACATATTCATAAAAATTATAAGAGAAACCAACACATATAGCGTGTCTGGTTCTGTTTGGACTCTGTAGCGTGTTTGATTATGTTTGAACTCTAAAAAAGGCGTCGTCGTCTCTAGAGTGTTTGATTTTGTTTGAACTCTATTGACAACCTCTATAACTGAGCAACATTTTCAAATGGAATATCCCATGAGTTTCTTGAATTGAACCATGTAAAAAAAAAACAAATTGAACAATTTGCACATGTTGCGGCGTGAGTCTATTCATGCATTGCCAAACCAAACAACCGAAATGTGTCAAATCAGGGGTCGGTCGAATGACTGCATCCGGTTCGTATCGTAATCCATATTTTGGAACTATGATAAAATGGAAACTTGTATCCAAACGTAAGAAATATTTGTATTCATCAAGCCAAAAGAGCAGTAAGATTTCATAAATTTAATATTTTTACAAGTCATTGTGAAATGGACCATTCGAACCAGGGGGTTTCGATGACAAAGCTGTTTTCCCTCCTAGCTGCAAATTTGATACAGTATAGAATTTCAAAGAGAATGAGCGATAGGCGAATTTAAAAAAAAACGGACTTTAAATTTGATTTAGTCATAAGTGCGACTTTTAAAATAATTATATGCAATAAATTCGTTTTGATTTGAAGAACACAACAATTTCCTTTAACTTTTATTTGTATTACGTCCATATTCTGAAAAAAACTTGTGTAGAAAAAACTGGCAGAAAAACTGTATCAAAACTGTCCTTGTCGAAACTTGTCGAAAATCACTGGGCTAATAGTGATTTTCGACAAGGATTTGGTGGAATTGAAACACACATGCATACTCTTTATATCTTTCACTGTGATTTGACCCTAGTTGTCATAGAAAAAAACACCTGTTAACACAAAAAGTTCAACTCTATTCGGTATAGAATTCAAAACTTAAATAGCTACCCCGTATGCATAACGATGGTGTACGATCCGTAGAACGTGTGTTTTTTAGGGTTTAGTCACTCGTTAGTCAAGAGTTGATTCATAACAGTTTTTTATCTACTGCGTAACTCTAATATGAAGATGTCTGTTTTAGCTAAATGCAGCTATGATAGTTATGATTGATGTTTGTTAAGCTAACTTTTCATTTTGATTACAGTGGCTATTGTTTGGAGGTTTGTAGGACATTAAACCCATCCTGATATTCCCCAGATTTTCTTGGTATGAGCGTGACAGTGCTACAATTTGCATCATATCTTTCAATTCAGTTAGCATTCATTATACCTACAATCTACAAACCACTTTTGTTCAAAATGAAATTTATAACTCCCAGAACCGCCTTCTTTCAGTAACTTTATATTATATTTGCTTTCTTTCAATTGGCTACTTAAAAAATATATTTAAAATTAAAACCGTTTTCTTTATTTAAAAAAAACCCCGTTGGGTAAATTTGTGTCCAACCTCATGCGATCTAAATTATAATGAAATGAAATTTAGTCTTATCATATATAAACTACTCATACTTACTCTCTGTATTTAAATTATTATGGTAATAACATATAAAATAAACATACAAACAAAAACATAACATTATATAAATACATATATATATTATTTAAATATACATATATAATAATGCATATTTAAATTAAATGGTAAACAATAATTAAGATCACAACAAAAACCATTAAAAATTAATATATTAATAATGAGATAGAACAAGGAAGAAGACGAGAAAAAAACAAAAAACTTTAGATTTTTCGGTATTTAATAATGTATATATTGTTATATACGACAAAGTAAAACACAAAACAAAACAAAACTAGTAATTATATGCTATGTAAAAACAGCAGGATGTTAAAAAAGGAAAACAAAATACATTAAAAATTATATATACAACATATATAAATAATAAAATTGTACTACATTTTAGTACCCGAGAAACAACCCCTATAACATCATAAACATATTTATAATTGGTTTTATTTCCAAACGGTTAAGAAGCCAGAGACGTATTTAAAAAAAGATCTTTGACAAAAACATCAATGAGATGGTCTATAAGGACATTCAATTAGAGTTGATGTTTTGGCGTAGAATACGTCTTACCTTACGGTATAGGGAGTCATGTCAGATTGTTATTGTTGTAATCTTTATTTCATTGATTATGAGGAAACGGCGAGATAACTTTTTTTAAAACTTTTTTTGTAGGTAAATGAAGATGTTATCTTTCGTTTGATATACATTTCATATTGGTTGATATCTTCCTAATATTTAAATTTCTCAAATGAAAATTGTTTAAACACATACACTCAAACATATGTGTGGTGTTTGGTTGAGTGTTTGAGTTTGTAGCGTGAACACAAACTATGCTGCTGTTTCATTGTGGACACAAACCTTCGGCTGTTGTTTTGATTGATGAAATATTGAAATTTGGTATATTTACTTATGTATTTAAGTGAAACAAAATGTTAAATGTGAATTTGAATTTAACATGGATATATAATTATAAAAAATATATGAAAAAATTAATTCATACATTTTTATGTTAAATGAAAGTGCTGCCAAGTAAGCAAAATAACAATGCTGTTTGACAGCAGCTGACAGTTAACGTTTAGTAAATTAAAATAAAAACTACTAATCAAAATGGCACCTACACGAAATACAAGAAAGCAACGAGTGGTTGTTATGCAGAGAAATAAATACTCAGGTAAGTTTTGTGTTCCCTTTATATTTATTATATAATATATATTGATTTGTTTTGCGCATGCTGTTACAATATTCTTCCTTAGACATAACATTGGTTCGCTTCTTCACAACTGCAATTCCATCTTGAAGTTCGTAATTAAAATCGTCATTATTTTCAACTGCTGTTTGACAGCAAATGTCAATCAAATCAATTAGTCTATGTTGGTCCTAGCCGTGTTACAAGCATTGAAGGTCTATATTTGACAAATTCAAAGAATGATTTCAAATTTTACCATGCATCTGGAAGTTCTGCTCCCTTAAAAGAAATCACAGCAGTTACACACAGCAGTTATTGTAACTGCATATATACCATAAGCTTATGTATATTATCAAAAGTAACTATCAAATAAATAAATTCATTTGCTTATGTTATTTATCATTTATTGTTATATATGTTTTCTGTCTTATCGGATGGCGTATTCTACGTTAAATTTAATGGCCGTGTCTCTGACACAGCCTGCAGGGACAGTCCGTGGCCGAAGGCCTCGGACAACTGTCTGCTGTTTTTTTTTTTGACTAATGGAGATGTAATGGCTAGAATACCTCAGACCCAAATTTTTTGTCAAGTTACGAGATGTCGTCTTTATCCAAGAACACTGGACAAAACACGGCAGGATTTGTGGATTGTAGATCCCCTGATTACAAGCTTATCTTTTTCAAAGCCAAAGGTATGCCGACAACCTGTATACTTGCCGAGAATCATTTGTATATACAGCCATGGACACTAAATTCGCACAAAAGTACACTTAAGTTTGACGTAGCATTTATTTTTGAACTTTTTGACTATATAGACCAATTATTATGGTCTGCACTGTTGGAACAGAGCATCAAGCTTGTGTCAAGCAAAATTTTTTGCCGTTATCTCTATTCTTTTTTGTTCTGATTGCTGGAATGTGCAATTATCATCTTTTGTTTTAGGCACTAAATTTGCACAACGCGAGCGGAAGGGTCATAGAAAGTTTTTTGGTGCGTATTTTGTGTCCAATGCTACTTTTTTTCAAAAATGTTTTCTCTAATTTTTTACTAAAAATGGGACGGGAAAAAGATTGTAAGCATTATACAGGGTGATTCAGGAAGTTCCGGACAAATTTCTCCAGCGTATTCCTTGGCTCATTTCATGAAAAAAAGTCCACTAGGACCATGTCCGAAAATGCAAGGTTGCAAAATGACAGCGGGTTCAAAAATTTCCGGATTGGCGGTCGGAGGGTAGTAGGGTAAAGTTGCTAACTTCTGAGCCAGTGTTTTTTGGGCTTGTTGGAAAGGTCTTTAAGAGGTCTTTCAGAATCAATAAAATGAAAAAAAGTATACTGTATACAATTAGAGAATTCACATGGTCTCCTAAAGTCATAAGTCGTAAAGTCATATTTAACAAATTAGTACATATGACTTATGCATGTGAGCAGCATGTTGTATGTGCTAAATCATAAGTCATAAAAACGTCAAACAAACGTCAAGCAACAAAAGAAAATTATTAAAAAAAAATTAAAAAATGCCAACAAGAAGCGAAAAAGATAAAAATTTTACGGTTTTGTGTGAAACTTACCGAAGTAGTTTCTTCTCCTTCCATTTCCTGTTTTTTTTATTATTTTACCAATTAAAATTAATTCTTGAGTTAATGTTGTAGAAAAATTCAAAATTTCTTCAAAACACAACAATAGCTGTGTTCGAGTACTTTTCCAGTAAAAATTATCAAGTAACTAGTTTTCGGAGAGTAAGGATGATTTTGCTCTCTGTGTAAAAAATATAACAAAAAGTACGCGAACGACATCCAGTAAAAACTTGCAAGAAATAAGAACTTTGTATGTAAACAGCTGATATGCAATGTAAACATTGGAAGAACCAACAAACGCAATTCGAACAAAACATTACAAATCACCAAAACTGTTTTCTGTTTCAACAGAAATACTTAAAGATTTATAACAAAACATTCAAAAATCACATTTTCTCTTAACAACTAAAATTCCAATGATAAATTTATTATTTTATATTCTTTCTGCGTCCTAATTTTGTTTGTTTACATAAAACATATGTTTTTAAACATATGTTATTACTTGCAAATTCTTACTGGCAAAAATTTCTCCAGTAAAAACTTGCAAGTTCTCTATCATCGAACTGTCAAAATAATCTCTCTCTTGCTCTCTCGTTACTGGCTTTTTGGTGTAAACGAACACTATCAAGTAAGAAATAGTAATAATTTGTACAAATTATCCAGTACGCGAACAGACTTAATAGGTCTGTCTGCGTACACATATTTTGCATCATTTTGTGCAAAATGTTGCAAAATCTTGCAAAATGTTGTCTGCGTACTCCAAATCTCTTGCAGCGAGAGAGCGAAAAAGAGAATTTTTTGACAGTTGGAAGTTAGAAAACTTACAAAATGTTGCTGGAGAAATTTCTTCTTGCAAGATTTTGCAACTAGTTTGAACAGCTGTTTTTGTTTACTGTTTGAATGAAATAATTTTTGTGAAATGAAAATAAAAATTGAAATTTAACAATGGCAGAGGTAAGTAGTTAGAATTGTGTTGATTTTTAACGTTTATAATAAATTATAATAAACAAAACATTTTACTTCATGCTAGAAACGTGCAAATATACAGTGCCACCGTGCGACACATATGCTAAAATTCTTTTGCTTTGCTATTTCAATTGTTTACACACCGATCAGCTGTTTTCTTGCAAGATTTCACTGGATGCTGTCTGCGTACTTTTTGATATATTTTCAACCGAGAGAGTAAAATTGTTCTTACTCTCCCAAAAAAAGTTACTGAGTATTTGCTACTGGAAAAGTACGCAGACAGACTTAATATATCTGATTAAATAGTAAACAAAAAACAGCTGACACTGAACATACAACATAGTACACTGGAAAAACAGACATACTCAGGTTGTATAGTCGTAAAATATATTTACATGAAGAATACCAACAACATATTTACAACTGTTGTATTATTTTAGCATATACGACAAATACAACACAATAGTATACGATGTGAACTCCCTAAATATGTGTAGTGACGGCAAAAAGCCATGTGAAATTTGCAAAATTGTTTAACCAATCGAGAAAACTGGTCTATAATGTTATTTTTTCTATTAAAACTAATAAAAATGTTATAATGGAAAACAAAAAACAAAACCATGTAGCAAAAACAACTGAAGCAGTGGGCCGAGCTATTGTCCGGATGTCGACGAAGGACACTTTCCTGTCATCACGCGATATTACGAAGGAAATTAACTCTCAAATTGGATTACACTTATCAGGAGACACCTGAATGGCGCTCAGCTGTTTGGGCGCGTAAACCAAAAGAAGCCTTACTTATCTCTCAAGCAACCAGTACATAAGTTTCAGTCGGGTGAACCGACTTAATGACACCCTCACCCTAAGTCATCCAATTCGTGGGAGTTCTGTTAAATAAAAAACGCCAATACTCAAAAGTGACCATATTCAATAGCAGATTGACATTGCGCTAAATATTATTGAATACCCAAATTAGTTAGTTTCCCTCCCAATATTTATATGCGAGGTACAAAAATGGGCATGGCAAGTTGTTGCCAAAATTTTTATCAGTACCAAATTTTATTAAGAGATACCGAGTGTAACTTTTGTGTGGGAGGTACGAAACTGGGCGTGGCGCAATAGTCAGTTATTAATTACACAGTAGATTTTAGCAAAATATTGCCTAGTACCGAATTTTATTAAGATCGGTTGTAGTTACGAGAGTTATCGTGTCGATCAACCGGTCATCCGCTCAACTTTTATATGGGAGGTACCAGAATGGGTGTGACAAAGCAGCTCATTTTCTATAGGAGAGTTTTAGTTGATTAAATATTGACTAGTATAAACTTTCATAAAGATTGGTTCGGTTTTGCGGGACTTCTCGTGCCGAACACCCAGACGGCCAAACAACTTTTGTATGGGAGGTACCACAATGGGCGTGGCAAACTCGCCCTTGTTTTAATCGGTGATGGGCATTTGATAACGTGAAGCCCTATACCTAATTTCATTAAGGTCGGAAGTGTCACGCGATTTATCGGATTGGCAACCCGGACTAACACCCCGTTTTGTATGGGAGGTACTAGAATGGGCGTGACAATCTCGCCCATTTCCTCCAGTTAAATTGGCATTTACAGATTATTAACCGAAGTGTGAGATGAACCTAATCACATCTACCAGAAGAAAGGATTTGTATGGGAGGTACCTGAAGTGGCGTGGCCAAAACGACCATTTTCAATCCCAAACTCAGTATTGACAAATTATAGTCACTGACAAAATTTCGCGGTGATCGATAAAGATTTACGGCAGTTATCGTGTTGACCAGCCAAACAGACAGAAGGACATGGCTCAAACATCTTAAAAAGTCCAAAAACGCGCGCGGCTCTTGTGCATGAGGACGTGGGTTCGATCCCTACTCTGACCATCTTAGACTTCTTTCGACGCTTACACTATCGAGTATTTAGCCATGAAAAAGCTTCTCAAAATACCGTTCGGAACCGGTGTTAAAACTGTAGGTCCCAATCAGTGAGTGTGAAACTAGAACGCGCACAGCTCGCTGGTTGTTAGAAGCTGTTCCTAATCCCCTCGTGGTATGTAACGGGAAACCATTTATTTATTTATTTATTGTTTGCTCGCACCCACAAGTCTAAAAACCTCTCATTCTGGAAAAAAATACTTTGGAGTGATGAAACTAAGGTAAATCGTAAGGACCGGATGGTAGAGTATTTATCGTCTAAAACACCAGGCATTGAATCCACGCTACACTGTGAAAATTAATGAAAAAAAGGATCGTTACCAGTATTTTGACATTCTTAAGAACCAAATGGAACCTTATATTTTTGGACCCATGCCAGTTTCTTTCAAATTCATGCATGACAATGACATCAAACACACGTCGAAGCATGTAAAGGAGTGGATTTCAAATAAGCATCCCCGTTTTAGATTCGCATTCTGAAAGTCCCGATTGAAAACCTCTGGAACGTTGTGAAATGTGCCTTTGGTTAATGGTGCCCAAAGGTTACACTATTAAATATGGACCAGGTAAACTAAAAACATTAATATTTATATTCATTTTTAAAATATGTCTTTTTTATTCCCGAAGCTTTAATTTGTGCTATTTTACTGTCCAGCTAAAATCTGGCATATGAGATACTGTTGGCATTAATGAGCAGACGATTGGAAATTTCGTCCAAGTTTATTTTTTTTAAAGAGGAATTTGCATTTTAAGTTTTTATGTGTTCAGTTTTTTGTTGCTAGAACTAAAATACAATAAAAAATATGATGGTTTTTATGACAACGTTTGGTGCTAACATACTGACCATGGCTGTATTTCTTATATATAAATATTGCGATGCTGCCGCTACCAGTTTGGAGACAGATAATACCCACATCTGGTTAGCGCCGGCCTATATGGCTTATGAAGATACTGAGAAAGCAAACTGATGAGGCAAAGAAGGATAAAGTGGGTATCGCTTTTGGTGCGGACGTCAAAGCGCACCACACAATTTGGGGAATTACCAATATAAATGATAGAAGAAAGACACTTTTGGGCCAAGTTTTGGACACTAAGCTTTATGTTTGTACCAGATATACAATGGGGGGCCATGTTGTCACCTTTGCCTCACAGAATACCTTTGCGTTGACCGAAGGATGGATGGTGTCGAGTGGGGATTCCTTTTTCGACCATTGCTAAATAAATATTTACTCTCGCAGAACATCGCCACTTTGTTGGTGCAAAGAAACGTTCGTAGGACAAACTGGACCAAGTATAAACAAAGTTTTAACGGTATTATGAAAACCATTCCTCCCTCCGAACCAGTTAATACCACTGAGGTTGACGACCTTGCCGATGCTGTCAACTTGGCTCTTAACAGACCACTTGATTCCGTATGCCCTACCGGTTCGTACCCAGGGGTGAAGAAAGCTCCATGCTGGACCAGGTATCCGCAAATCCTAAGAAAGTATCGCATAAAGCTTTTTAATAGTGATAAGACCTCAAGAACGGAGCGATATTGGAATGTATACAAATTAAAACTTAAAGTAGACAAGAAAGAGTTAAGATCTTCATGGAGGAGGTCGTGGAAATATTTCTGTGAAAGCAATAACAACGCTTCTGAGACTTCCAGACTGCGCAGTCTTTTCGACGTTGCCCACATCTCTGGGATAACTGAAAGAACAAAACGGGCAGTGGAAGACATCGAGTGATGACTGCATAGCACAATTTCCAGGAAATTGGTCCGAAGACAAAGTCGGACTCATCGACCGACTACGTCATCTCAAACGTTACGGAAATTAATTTATTTTATATAAAAAAATCTTTAAAAATCAAAATCACTCAAATTTATTACGAATGTCGTTCTCGTATTTCGACTGCGACAGTTTTGTAAAAGATTAAAGACAAAGTTGGCGTATTATCTTTAATCTGTTACAAAACTGTCGTAGTCGAAATACGACAACGACATTCGTAATAAGGTTGAATGTACTGGGCAATATGAAGTTTTAAGCCCTACAAATGACCTGACCCTGACGACATAGCCCCAGCAGATTTTTTTTAATAAACTCATTGTTTGTGTATTTCCTTCCATTTTAACTCGTGAACCAATTGAATTTTAAGCCTGGTATTCAGTTTTTATGAAATTTTCGTTGCCATAAGAAGTATGTATGTGTATAAAAAATAACGAAAATTTCATGAACCGAAAATTTCGCTCGCTTTTCATTTGCTTGTTACTCAGCTGTTTGTGAAAATTTGGTAGGCAAAATCAATTACAGGGTTGTTAAGCCAAAGTTATTTCGCTCGAAAACAATTGCTTCATAATTGTTTGGGACCGGTATTTTGACAATTTTAACAACGAAAGTCAACACCACATACATACGTTAAAAATAAAATGGAGGAATTATAAATAAAATATTTGCAGGCTAAATCAAAGATATGTGGTAACTCTCAGCAGGAAAATTTTCCGTTTAGAGATAAATGACAAAATTTCTGACGAAAATTTCGCAAGAACTGAATACGGGGCTTTATATGGGAAAAGGTGTATCTTCTATAAAATCCTTTGCGCAGACAGCCTAGACATCACCAACTGCTGAGAACGTCGCCTGGTGGTAGTTTCGGGGGTTTCCTCAATACTTGCTTGCACCCGAGCAATATACACATCATTTCAAACTGCACGAGGTCTTACATCACACTGAAGATCATAGATAAAGGAATTAACGAGATATCGCACATGCCTTTGGAAATTTCTTGTTCAATGGAATATTTTCTAGATGGAGCTGAATGCAATAATTACAACGTTTGATCCCAAACAAAATATACCTTGCAAGATGTATGTATTTAGAACAGGTGCTAACAATAGGTGTGGTAGGCAACATCAACAAAGATTTTGTTTTTGGTTTGTTGTCCGTTGCTCTGAAAATCAACACACAACCTGGAAAAGGATACTTTTTTTCTATGTATAAAATTTCCCTCAGTGTTGAATAAACGTCAATGAAAGTTATGAGAAACTTCTGTGAGAGTTACAAAACGACAACACAGCACCTAGTGGTAGGACTTGACTTGCGATATCTACTTAATTCCTTTATCTATGCTGAAGATCACAGACAGCCCCTTGTTGCCCAAAACGCTGAACCAATCGGTTAATTGTTGAAGCGCTAGGTGCATTTCGAACATGAACGAACTTTTGATATGATCTTTGTGTCCTTTGTTCGGTAAATTCCATGGTTTTTCAAAATTAATTCTGAAAAAAAACGAAAAAATATGTAAACAAAAAATGTATTCAGTTCACTCATAGATAAATACTTACCAGTTTCCATTGCTCTCTTCGATGCCTCTTCATGACGACGACGCAGGGTTCCCAGATTTGGGGATTTGTCCCCAACTTCGGGGATTGAAAGATGCTAAAAAGGACGAAAAAAATCGAATGGGGACAGGGGATTTTTCTGGGGATTTCTTAAATTTTCTTGGGGAAATTTTGGGGATTTATAAGGGTATAATACTTCGTTTACACAGGCGAAGATTAGAGCATTTAGGGCATTACAAATGTCAAAACAAATACAAAAAATACCGGTAATTCCGATAAATCTAGTTTTGTGTAAACGTCGTATAACATAGCAAATAACTATTACGCATCAGGTTTTTATTTAGGTTAGCCCAATACGTGTTGGAGTTCTGAATATTTTATATGGCAACTCCTGTAATAGAAATATAAAGAAGAAAACAAAACAAAACAAGTGTCATAATATTGGCGCGTATGTCAAAGTAAAGAATAAAGAATATTGCAAATATTGTTTCAAGTTCGAAGAAAGGCAGCACAAATGTCTGTGACTAAAAGAGTTTTTAACAAAGAGTGGACAAAAGAAAGTTGGGCCAAAGGTAAGTTTGTTTTAAGATATTTACAATGTATTGTAAGATATTTATAATGTATTTGCAATATATTTACAGGTTGTCGGCAAAAATAACAGGCAATTTGTTTTTGTCTTTTGCAACACTACTGTCAAATTTAACTGCTCAGAATAAAAAACAAAAAGAGAATGAACAATAAAAATCACAAAATGTAAAAATATTTGACAGTAGGCATTCAATTTCGTTGAATCGGGAATGAAAAAAACAA
The DNA here is from genome assembly GCA_963931995.1 of Phaonia tiefii. Lineage (NCBI taxonomy): Eukaryota > Metazoa > Arthropoda > Insecta > Diptera > Muscidae > Phaonia > Phaonia tiefii. The sequence goes on from OZ008370.1 coordinate 22,798,648, forward strand.
ATCATCTGTTCTCCTGCTGCCACCTTTATTAGTGCACACTGATCAAAACTGATTTCCGTATAAAAGTAATTTGGTATTTAATTTAATTTTATGTTATCTTTTCTTGTTTTTATTCTTTAAAAAGTGTATGCTTTATTTGGGGAGAATTGGGGATTTTTTAATAATAATATTGAATTAGTTTAAATAAATATTTTGTTATAGTACGCTGTTATTGTGTTTTTTATGTTTGAATTGTTTTTAATAAATGCCATACACAACATTTGGGGACAACTGGGGATTTTTTTATAAAAAATTGGGGACGGCAAAAATTTTTATCTGGGAACCCTGCGACGACGTAGTAGGCCATTTCATAGAGTTTTATTTGCTGCTGTATTTTACCAATTTTACACTTTCGTTGGACATAAAACGGACAGAAATCAAAGGGAATGCGTATTTTTGTTCAATGCAAACAATATAAAACATAATTTAACTTTCATTAGCATCAATAAAAACTATTTAAAATTAGTACCTCTCTTATTTGCTCTCTCATTCTCCATCATCGGCCTAGTACCTTTTCGATCAGCTGTGCCATAGAATCCCCCTGGTTCACTAAAAGTGTACTCACTTATGCGCCACCCTGTAGAATGCTAATCTATGGCCGAATCGCATCAAAAGCTATAGTGGCAGTTTTGTATAAAAAATAAATTGCCTGGTGTTATCGTTTATTATAAAAGTTTATAAAAGTTGAGGTGCACTCGAAAATAAAGTCCGTCCAAACAGAAAAAGACCAGATAAAAAAGTCAGTTAAAACATATTCAGACAACTTTTCCATAAATGAAAATATCATTTCTCAAAAGAAATCGTCAGCTGCGTTCCAAAAAAGTGTTCACCAAAATTGGAACCGCTATTAAGACAAACACAAGAGAAAAAAAATTTCATAGAAACCCCTAGCGATCTACGCTCTCATAGCAAACTCGACTTACACTCGAAACAAATGTCCATCAAAGTAAAACCCATGCAATTCTCTCTGTGATCAATTAGCTCTGCATTCGCTTCACACTTATTAAAACAAACAACACAATTTTTGCTTTCGTTTGCTCTTTTTAATTAATAATTAAATTTAATAAATATCTCTCCATAAACGACGATGAGACTGTCAATGGAAATCCGAAAGAGTTGTTCTCCACTCTGTCTACGTTCTTAATAGGACGGCTGGCGGCGAGTACAATCAATAACAACTACAGAGGGAACACAGATGTTTACTATGTCTCATCTACGAGATGATACGAGTAGCAGGAACAAGAACAAATCAAACACACACAGTGGGTTTTTGTGGTTCTATACTAGGAGAAGCGTGTTGGACAATGAAAATAAAAACAAAAAGTATTGTATGGAGAAAAAACAATATAAACACAGACCTCTTCCACCCAACAATTTAGCCGTGGAGGTAGTAAATGGTTCAGTGTCGAGTTAGACTTCCGAGCGTTTAAACGTGCGAGTAGATTGTAGAACAGTGACGCGGACGGAAAAAAACCATAAACTATAAAAAAAAGAATTAACCAATAATATTGACCACGAAAAGTTATAGTTAATTGAGGAAGATTTGTTCGAAAGTTGTTTTCTTAATTTAGAATCGAAAACAAATTATATACGAAAATGTCCTCTAGTGTCGAACATAAAGAGTTGCCAGTCTTGAAAAGACTTGCCTTGCAAGTGGTGGCTGGCGGTTCAGCCGGTTTTGTGGAAGTTTGTATCATGCAACCCTTGGATGTGGTAAAAACGCGTATGCAATTGGGTGGTGGAGCGGTAAGTAATGAATGGGGAGGCGTAGACTTTACTATCGCAACAATTACTGGCATGACATAACATACAAAAAATAAAGAGAGAGGGTCAATTTACCAGAGACAGCAAAAGAAGCGCGAGTCTATAACAAATTTAATACGGAGTGAATTCTATAAAATCAATTAATTGATAAATTGATTTTGTCGGAGAAAATGAGATAACAGTTACGCAAATTTTATAAATTATTTTAAAAATTATACAAGGTGTTTCAAAAGAAGTCATCCGATGTGGTTTGGCTCTCATTTTTTTTTTCTAAATGAAAAACTTCGATTCTGTTTTTTGATTATGTTTATTTGAACCTTTAGAATTTTATTGGTTAAGTTGAGAGATGCTATCGGTTAAATGGGCGCCGTCACAATTGATTACCATACGGGCTCGTTTTACGGCATTTTTGTTGATAATGATTTGAAAATCATAAGGAGCGATGAGGCTCATTTCCACCTCAGCGGGTACGTGAACAAGCAAAACTATCGCTAATGGGGCACCGAAAATCCACGAGTGATGCACGAGGAGGACAAACAACATCGGATGACTTCTTTTGAAACACCGTGTATAACTGTAAACTTTTTGACAGACCCAGAAGAATTCAGAGGATAATTTTTCATACAGAAGTTTACAAATTATTCTGTAATAAACATCATGGCCTAGGCTATTTTCCTACAGAACCTATTTCTCAAGTTACTTTTTTTAGAGATTTATTTCTATTACAGATTTGCGTTCAACATTTATTGCCAAAACAACTTCATCTGGCTCAATCTTTATGTCCTATTATAAAACTACTTGACGCTACTTTTTCTATAGAAAACCATTGCCTGAAAAGAATTCAATTTAAAACTACTCGTGCCCTATAATTTCCAAGAGAAAAATTGTGGAAGATAACTTTTTTGTAAAAGTATTTAGGTTAGGTTTTGGTGGCAGTCGATGAACGCTGCACCTCGGCTTATTAGTCCATTGTGATACCACGGTCGAACAAAAGTATGCGTTAGTCCCACCGGAGAACCATATAGGTTAGGTAGAAGTGGCTGTTCTCCCCTGTCCCTTCATGGGATGTAATGCGAAACCATTTTTTTTTTTAGAAGTGGCTGCCACTATTGATACACTTAGCCCAATGAAGACCGTTGTTATACCACGCGACGTCATATTCTGTCCTCCCCGTTTAACCTGTACATTGGCGTGGTATGGTTATGGGGCGTTCAAGCCATATGATACCTCATTCGAATATTCCAGGATGTGGATGAAGAAGATACGTACGTTAGTCCCTGGAGAACCAATTTGTACTCTGCTGAGAAGTCCTAAGATCATTTAGTTTAACTTCCAAAATGTCTGTATGATCCAACATGAAGTAAGATCCTACATATTTTCTCCTACTTATACAAAAGGCCGGGCAGTAGCATATGAGATGTTCGACACTGGTCCTCCATCCCCACAGATTCTTAAGAAATCATGAGCTGATATTCCAAGTCTAGACGACGCGTGTCTGCCTATTAAACAGAGTCCAGTGATCACAGTTACTAGTATAGAGGTATCTTATCTGGGAATGGATATCAAGTATAGCGTACGATTCAGGTCATAACTTGCTTGCCCATACTTACTCCTGCATTTTGTGCCGCCAGAACATCCACCGGAGATCCATATAGGTTAAGTAGAAGTGGCTGCCACTATTGATACACTTAGCCCAATGAAGACCCTTGTTATACCACGGGACGTCATATTCCGTCCTCCTCGTTGAACCTGTACATTGACGTGGTATGGTTATGGGGCGTTCAAGCCATATGATACCTCATTCGAATATTCCAGGATGTGAATGAAGAGAGACGTATATTAGTCCCTGGAGAACCTATTTGTACTCTGCAGAGAGGTCATAAGATCATTTAGTTTAACTTCCAGAATGTCTGTTAGATCTAAAATGAAGTAATATCGTTCATATTTTCTCCTACTTATACAAAAGGCAGGATATTGGTCCTCCATCCCCACAGATTCTTCAGAAATCATGAGCTGATATTCCAAGTCTAGACGACGCATGTCTGCCTATTAAACAGAGTCCAGTGATCACAGTTACTAGCATAGAGATATCTTATCTAGGAAAAGATATCAAGTGTAGCGTAAGATTCAGGTCATAACTTGCTTGCCCATACTTACTCCTGCATTTTGTGCCACCAGAATATCTATCATTCCCACGTCTGATGGTTTTAAGCATGAGCTTGAATGCAGAATGAGGCATACCCCCATGATCCATGTCCAGTCGAACAGGTAGGGTGGTCCCTAATATTGCCATCTCATCTGCTCTATGGTTCCCTGGAATATCCCTGTGCTCTTGCACCCATAGAAGGTTAATATCGAACTGATTGGCCATCTCATTCAGAGATTCTCGACTGCTGTGGTCAGTTCTTGGCAGTCACAGTAGATGTTAATACTCCAGGCGATGATGACTTTTCGTCCCAGCCAAAGGGCAACTTTTTCGATTGCCGTGACTTCTGCCTGAAGCATACTACTAGCCTTTGTGCAAGGTTTAAACCCAGCTGTTTAGAATTGACTCCAAACTCTACTTTGGGCATCTAGTTAGGAGCCATCAGTATAGAAGCTTAAATAACGTGTTTAGCCTGGAATGCGTCCCTTCCAGTCCTGCTTGTTTGGGATATAAGTGGAGCTGTTTCTCTCAAAGGTTGAAGTGTGTGTTATGTAGTCGACCATCTAGTTAGGAGCCATCAGTATAGAAGCTTAAATAACGTCTATAGCCTGGAATGCGTTCCTTCCAGTCCTGCTTGTTTGGGATATAAGTGGAGCTGTTTCTCTCAAAGGTTGAAGTGTATGTTATGTAGTCGACTTTTATTGTGGATTGTCGCACATTCCTCACAATCGAACCAGGACTGTATAGCCTATACGGACCATTGCAGGGAATGTCCTAGGCGGATTACCGACGTTGCAGTCATTTGCCTTCCCAACAAATCTACCCCCACATTCACGGTAAAGTTTGTGCGAAGGGATGTTTACCACAGCCATTCTCTGGACTTTTGTCAACAGACTTAGGTAAGTGGATTTGTGCAGTACCAATCACCAAACAACAATGCCGTAGAGCAATATTGGGCGGACTACAGATGTATATATCCAGTAAACTATTTCTAGGAATAGCCCCCATCGTTCTTCGATGGTCCGAATATAGGGCCACTGTGGCTTTACTGATCCTATCCATAGTATTTGACTTGAAAGTAAGCTTTCTGTCGAGAATCACAACTAGACATCTTGCGCTATCTTTTGGCAACATTCTCTACCACATAGAGAAAAAGGGATGAATATACCGAACCTTCTGTTTCCTGGTAGAGAGTACGAGCTCCGGTTTCTCTGGATTTACATCCAGTCCATTCTCTGAAGCCCAATTTGAGAGTCTCCTGATTCTGGAGCACATTGTTCCTGCACTATAAATTGCCAGGACGTCATTATATTCTACGACTGTGCATCCTGATCCCTCCAGCTCTAGAAAAACACTATTCTGTGGTAAATTCCAGAGAAGTGGAGATAAGACTCACCTTTGGGATGTTCCTATATTCACATTTCGAGAACCATTTAGTTTGCTTCATGAAGCTCAAACAAAGTAGGCATGTGCCTACCTGAGACAATTCTCCCAGGTCCCTAAATAGATGAAATCCCGTAGTAGAATAGGGCTGGGCACATGCAGAGCTGTTCAGTGGATTCTTCCCCTTCCTCACGGTTACAGCTTCTACAGAAGTCATTTGCCCTGACCTTTAGTCTTACTGCATGTCTACCAATGATACAGTGTTCCATCAAAATTGAATCAAGGATTGCTACCTTGGGGATGGATAGAGACAGAAGGTTCTTGAATTTTGTGTGAGACGTCTTAAGGGTATTGGTGGCAACTGACCTTTTGCTCCTGGGCAGATGTTTGTAGTCCCTTTCCCACATTGACCATGTACGATGCGATCAACCAAATATTGGACTCTTTCAGTTACAGGATGACCGCAACGTTGCCCCTGTAGCTATGAATATGCCGTGAACAGGAAGATATTCAGATAGTTTTATGACACAATGCAAGCTCTGTAATTGCTTACGCCGGGTGTGGCTATTGTTTTATACCCCTTCGTCCTCAACCTACAAACCCTGCCGTTAGTAATACAGTGCTCTTATATTAGAATCACCTCCGCCTCGCCTTTGGCGGTAAATACCACTTTAATATGATGTATATTGACCTGAAGAAACCGCAACATTTAATGGTCTCTCCACCTGTTCGTCGTCATATACCTATAAACGATTCTTCACATGTATCATTATTAGCAGTGTGTTGAAACGGATCTATAGGACTAACCAGAATGCTGTCAGATAAGGAAGCACAATCTATATCAAATTTCAAGGCGTCCACTTGCCAGCCCTTTATTAAGGGCACCTTATACCAGCGGATTGTCGGGCCGACTTTCGAGTCGGGCCGACTCATCTCCCAGTGTAAGGTGAAGTCGGGCAAAAATCAAAACTATTTTGATTTTCAAAAAGTCGGCCGGAAAGTTGGCTAGTTTAAGATGTAACAATGCCCGACCCAAAAGTCGGCCTGACAAATAGTCGGCCGACTGGTACGCAGGTCTAAGGTGCCCTTAAGTCTATACGGAACAAACAAAACAGAACAGACAAACATACATATCTATAGATATTTTCTTGACCCAATTTGTTTGCAACAATATCGACTTAAAGGCAACTTTAATAAAAAAAATATTTCAGAGAATTACAAGTATTTCTCTTACAGAAGGTTAATTTAATTTAAAGAACTTTTTTTTTGTATAACTATAAATTACATTGTATTTTAGTCTTAAATGCCAGTTGTAGGGTATGCTTCGTTATCAAACTTACCCGTATTTCTAGAAAATATTCAAATGTAAAACCGATTACAATTCTATACACAGAATAAACTGCACATGATTGTAATACTGTGGATAACTATGTACATATGTATATGGTAACATGTGTTTGTATAAAACCATGAAATTTGACACACTTTTCCACACAACATGTTCGAAAACTTGTCCAGATTGACAGTGGTTGTTTTATGGTTTGCCGGTATTTATTATAACAGAGAACATTTGCATACGATCGTCACTGAGAGGAAATTAGAACGTACATATTTATTTACGTAAAGAGCGATTAACGTTAGTGTATTAGGTTGAGTGGGTTTTTACTAGAGATGGGCGCGTGAGTGAATTTGACTCACTCGCACGTACGATATATTAGTTCTGTTCGAAATATTGGCAATCAGTCAATATCATACCTCTGCGGACCACAATGTGTTGCGTTACGCTACAACATCGTGAGTGCTGTGTTGCCCAAACTGTCCCCTGCGCGACGAGCTGTACGCAAGTTTGTGCAAAAAGTTCGTCAGACCGGCTTGGTAGTAGTCAACACTCAAATTCCCCATCGTCGTGTGGTTCGGACCAATGATATTGACAGTTTGGTGGGGTGTTTGGAGTGGTGGTATCCACCGCGCGAGCTGAACGCAAATTTGTGCAAAAAGTTCGTGACACAGGCTTGCTAGCAGTCAACACTCAAGGTTCCCGTTGTCGTGTGGTTAGGACCAATGATATTGACAGTTTGGTGTGGATTTTGGAGTGGTGGCATCATTGGCTCATTTTTTCCGAAAATTCAGCTGGAAACGTCAGTTCAGTCAACGGCGAGCGCCACAGAGCCATGATTACGGACTTTTTACGGGTTGAAATGGAAGATATGAACTTAGAAAGGTGATTCATATCTCCACTTCTCTGGAATTTAGCACTGAATAGTGTTTCCTAGAGCTGGAGAGATCAGGTTGAAAAGTCGTAGCATATACCGACGATCTGGCAATTTGTCTAATCAAAAAATCGATATTTTAACCACTAAGTTCGGTAATCCTGTCATCAGCCGCATTGGCGAAGACAATTGGCCGTCTCGGAGCTGTGATTTGACCCCTTTACAGTTTTTCTTGTTGGATTCCGTTAACGATCGATGCTATGCGAATAATCTAGTATCCATTCAAAACCGTAAGGCTAATACCGTCCAAACCATTCGTGAGATAGAACCAGAAACCATCAACAAAGTCTTGGAAATTGGACTGCGAAGCCAGAAGATGTTTTGCAAATGCATCCTCAAGATTCCTGGCATAACGTATAGCTATTTCAGATCTCGCCACAGATCTTCATCAGCGTTTTTTTTTTTGGAATGCTGCTTTTGAAAAATTCATCAAACTAAATGCAATCGAAAACTCATCTGAATTGTGAATTTTCACTATGCAAGTGTTCGAAAAATATCGCAAGCAAAACACACAAGAAAACATTTGCAAACAACTTAGAAATGATTTTTGTTGTTGTCTAAAAAACTATATCTCTATTTATAGAGATATAGAATGGTCTTGAGGTTGATGCCAACCAACTTTTAACAATTGTCAAGGACACAGTAGTAGAATTCCTATTAGTGGATATTGCATGCATCACATGTTACATTCAAAAATATTTTTTGGCTTTTGTCAGTTTTGGCTACATTTAGAATTTTGTCTTTTTGACCCTCTTTTTGACAATTGTTTACCCATTTTAATGGAGCTGTTGCTGCTTTTCATCTTAGAAGAGTTAGCAACACTGATGATAGTTGAAGTTTTTGGTTGAAACATGAAAGAGGCAGTGTTGAGTTTTAATAAACGACTGAGCTTTCAAACCCTCGTAAGAGTTTTGATATGATTGCACTCTCATACAATAACGATCGGTTGCCGTAAATTTTTTAATTATCTTCCATTGATGTACTAATGTCACGTTCGTAGATCAAAACCCTAATTTGTTATCATTACTTCTGCGTTGACACGTGCAGGTAACTCTCTGAAATAATACATTTCAAACATGTTTTATGCCTTTAATTTAAATAAATTTTGCACTGGGACATTTGATATAAATAAATAAATTTGTTAGATTTTTAATCCTTGTCTCAGTTTAACAGATATAAACTGATTTTAACGGATATACCAACATTAGTATTTTAGTCATTTTCCATATATTATCAATTGCCCCAGTGCAAATTACCTTCACAGTTACTTTCGGGCCAACCTGATTTTTGAAGAAGTATGGACCTTTCGATAATTTCACATAAAACACACCAAACCATTGTTGTGCCTGGATGTATTGACAGTTCTTAATCCTGCTCGGGTTGCTATTCAATCCAAATGCAAACAGTTTACTAATTGACTTAGCCATTAAGCCAGAAATGTGTCTCATTCCTGAACAAAATGTTGGAACAAAACAGCGGATTCTCTTCAAGCTTTACAAGACCCCAAACAATGAAACGGTGGCGGACTAAGCCTTTCCATCATGAAATGTCAAAAAATTTTGAGAAAAAACACCATGACAGTTTGATGTGTCATAAAATCCTTACTGGAAAGAAATGAATGTATGAATCAATCCCCATTATTTTGTTCAAAGTTTAATTTGTAACCAACTATAATTGCAGTCTTTTGCATTATTATTTTTATTTATCAATTTGAAACATGTGTTCATATTAGTCATCGAGGGCCTTTTCCAAACATTTTCAAAAAAAGCGCTTCAGACACATAATATGAATTAGCACAATTTCTCTGAGTGTAGATATACGAGTCTTAACATACTATATAATTAACACATTTGGATGCGATAAAGATAGCATCGGATTTTGCTTGCATACCAGGTAAACACACAATTAAACGGGAGGGGAGATAAGAAAAGACGGGGGTATTTTGTTGATATAGTAATACATGTATAAGTATAACAATCTCGTGATTAACAGTAAAAAAAATTTAAATAACAAACATATGAAACGATTAATAATATTTTAAGTAATTATTTAATAAAACGTCTCTTGATCTACTATAACAAGAAAATGTATCAATTGACTTGACACAGTAATACAGCATTCGCACTGGCATCGATTTTCTTGATTTTGCCACTTTTGTTGATTTTAAGCACAAATCAAGAAAATTTGCTTGATTTCCCATACGTTTTGACAGACGACAAATCAGGTATTTTTTCTTATTCCTCTAGGAATCAGGAAAAAAATGCTTGATTTGCTTTATGCAACGCTGTTTTATCTCACACTACTAACGAATAGCACGTTTGTTTACAACCATTTTAATCACGGCGCATTGATGTGGTGGTACCACTAGAATAGCCGACTTTATATTTTCCTCCTTACTTAGGTATTTATTGTTTCTCAAACATATATTTTTTATAGTTTTATTCCTGGAATACATTTGTGTGGAATTTGATAGTGGAAAAAACCCAGATAAAGCAAAATGCCTTTTATTGTCGGCTTGGTGTGTTTGTTGTCGCAGCAATACTACCTCGTCAATGCGCCTTGACTTTCAATAAAATCAGGAAAAATCCCAATGCGAACACTTCGGATTTTGTTAGGACATTTGATCCGAAATCGGGAAAATATTTTGTAGTGCGAATGAGCTATAAGAAAGAAATAACCATGAAAGTGGTACAACGTCAAATTGCTGTGGCAATTTCCAAATGTCGCTTCCGCGCTGTAGACTGGCGGTGATTTACCATAAAGTGGCACATCAAATGTGTTATATTTGAGTACATTGTGTTTACGAAACCACTTTTCTATACAAAAAAGATGCATTAGTAAAATTTTTTTTCTAGAAATATGCCTAAACATTAGTTGTATTTGTAAATAAATGGAATTCCATTATCGTTCATCCCATGAAGGAATTGGGCAGAGCTTCTCTTAACCAAACTCACAGAAAAATTCGGTTGAGACAGCCGAATTAGCCGTAACCGAATTTAGAGGTTGTCACAACCTCATTAGAGGTTGAGAGGTTATACACTCTTTAACTTCTTTTAATATAATATTTGTTTTCATAATTTTAAACGTCAACTTTTAAATATCGGCTTTTTCAATAAGAGTTTTTTTTAAATAAAACAAAACCGGTTTTAGATACCAATTAAATTCTTTATCCCTGTGAAAGTACGTTCGATGCCATTATGTATGGAACTCGATTTCTTTTGCATGGCCACCACGGGCACGCTTGCAGAAGTTCAGATGCTGAACCCAATTTTCGACGGTTTTCAAGCATAAATCGGCCGATACTGCTGCAATTTCACGTTCGATATTCGTACGAAGTTCATCAATCGTCGCTGGCTTGTTGGCATAGACCATAGACTTGACGTAGCCCCACAGGAAATAATCTAACGGCGTCAAATCGCACGACCGAGGCGGCCAATCGACTGGGCCATTTCGTGAGATAACACGTTCACCAAACTTGGTTTCCAATAAATTGATTGTGGCATTCGCTGTGTGGCTTGTGGCGCCGTCCTGTTGGAACCACATGTCCTCCAAGTCCATATTATCCAATTGGGGCCAAAAATATTCGGTTATCATTAAACGGTAGCGATTCGCATTCACAGTAATGTGCCGGTCTTGATCATCACGGAAGAAATACGGCCCAATGACGCCGCCGGCCCATAAACCGCACCAAACCGTAATTTTTTCGGGATGCAATGATGACTCATGGAGGACGTGTGGATTGCTGTCTGACCAATAACGCATATTTTGCGTATTGACGAAGCCATTCAGCCAGAAATGAGCCGACCATAAATTGGACGTAGCGCTCTTAAAGTTGAGGCCACTGACTCCAAATTTCGGTAGTAAATTTTAATAATTTCGACTCGTTGTTGGCTCGTATATCTTTCCATGATGAAATGGCAAACCTTACTGAAGAGAAGTGGTAAAAGAGCGGGGAAAAATATGGCGTCGTTTGCTTTCCCTATCGATTTACTTTTGTAGCGTCTCTGTTGAAAAACCCTGACATAGAATTATGTTGTGGTAACCGAATTGAAAATGAAATCCGGTTGTACCTACAGAATTCATGAGAAATTCAGTTACAGCAACCGAATTGACACAGAATTCGGTCGTTGCAACCGAATTGATACCAAATTCGGTAGTTACAACCGAATTGATACCTAATTCGGTAGTAACAACTGAATTGATAGCAAATTCGATAGTACCAACCGAATTAATACCAAATTCGGTTACTGCAACCGAATTGCTGCCAAATTCAGTTATCATAATTTCAAACTCGGTTGTTCCAACCGAAAATTTAGTTGATTGAATGAATATAATTGAAGATTCAGTTGTCACAACTGAATGAAATATGAAACGAGGATGCTTCAACCGAATTTGGGTTGTGGGGACTAAATTAGGTCGTAACAACCTCAATTCGATTGTGGCAACCTCAATTCGGTTGTAGCAACCTCAATTCGGTGTTAACAGCCGAATTTACGGTTGCTACAACATCTTTTCAAACAATTAGTTCTCTGGGTGCAGTGAGATGTGCGTTTTCTAGTTTTATACTCACTGATTGGGACCTACAGTTTTACACCGGTTCCTAATAGTGGACAGATAAGGGATCAAACCCACGTTCTCATGCACACTACCATTGCACCACCGACGGGGCTACATTATGTTGAGAAATAGAGAACGAAGTACTATTGCTTACCCTCATGTTCCAATTCTGGGCATAGACTCACATATGCTACAGAATCGACCTGTTGGGTGCTCGTCGTTATTCCGAGAGTACCTCATGTTCATAGCAACCTCCGGCTCTTAACACAATTCCTGTGTTCCCATATCCATTGCCTTGGTATACTCCAAGCTAATATTACCCTCATTCATAAAAAGTTATCATAGGTTTGTTGAAGGTTTAACCCTTATCCTATAATTATGGGTCAAAATTGCCCAAAGCGTTATAAAGCTATTTGCTCAAATATTTGAAAAAATCAGGAAATACAGGAACTATAGTGGACCAAAGATACACATTTTATGTATAGGCACCATTCCATTACAATACTCACCTGTAAGAATTACACAAACATTTTAAATTACAAAAAAAAATTTAATTAATTTTAAAAGGGAGAATACTGTACGTGTTTTCAATACAGGATAAGGATTAAGAAGGTAATACCAAAATATTATTTTCACAATCTAAAAATTCCGCTCATAACGTTCACTAAAGTTGTAATTTTAGTTGTTGAATGTTTAACTGCTCTCATGGTTGAACTAGTCAAGGCTGTACTGTTAGAACAGCTGATTTGTTTTTTTCTTAGCGCGACAGTTGTCAACTGCCAAATTCATATGTATTTTTTTGTACATAGTTATTTACAGGGATGATTTTTATTTAGCCGCCCTTTTTATTGGTACTTTTCTATTTTATTATTCAAGCTCAAGACCACACTATATATTTTTATATAGTTTTTTATAAAATAAGGGTTTACAAATGCATCATCATGATACCTGGTAAACCGTATAGCTATTTCAGATCTAGCCACAGATTGCTTGAAATGCTGCTTTTGAAAAATTCATCAAAATAAATGCAAACGAAAACTCATCTCAATTGAGAATTTCCCACTATACAAATATTCGGAAAATATCGGAAGCAAAATACAGAAGAAAACATTTGCAAAAAACTTCTTCACATCTCCAGAGAACCATCGGTCCCCATTTGATGAATTTTTCAAAATCAGCATTCCAAACAACAGCTGATGAAGATCTGTGGCTAGTCGGTGATGGCAACAACAAAAATCTTTTTTCTAATGGTTCAATCCCCGCATTCAGTTCTTACGAATTTTACGTAAGAAATTATCTCGAAACGGAAAATGTTCTTCTGGAGAGTTACCATCTATCTCTGATTTACTTTGCAAATATTTCATTAGAAGAATTATTTATTTGCAACTCCATTTAATTTTTAACACACGTGGTATTACTTTAGTTTGTTAAAATTATCGAAATGCCAGAACTCAGATCCCAAAAAATTATTTTCGTACAAAATAACTTTGGCATAACAACCCTGTAATTGATTTTGCTCATGAAACTTTTACAAAGATCTTAGAAGCAAATGAAAAGTGAGCGATATTTTCGGACAAAAGTACATATGTACTTCTTATGGGAACGAAAATTTCATAAAAACGAATTATTACCGTAATGTAAATAGATTGTTTACATATATTTATATTGACAAGTCGTCAGCTGCGAATTATTTTGAGGCACTTACCAAAAAGTATGTTTCGAGAAAAACGGCAAAAAAGTTTTGTACTAATTTTTCTCAAATTCTAGTCGAAAAATATTTTATTTCATGCTTAATCCTTATTGGGGCAAAAAAAAACCTTTCCAATAATATGCTTTCTATAAAATGGAGAGATTTTCTAAGAGGGGTTTGTATAGAAGAGGCTCAATTGTGCCGACGACGTTAAAGTTTACGAACGACCTCCGCTGGACGCCGTCGTCGATGATTTAGCCTTGACTTCGTTGACTGTGTATGTTTCGTGGACCAAAACAAATCTAAAGTACTTTTTTGTAAGTTTTGAATGCAAAATTTGACGCATACGCCAAACAGCGGCCTATGCACCAGAGTAATGATTATGAAACGTTAAAAATGTGGATGTAGATCAAAGTCGATACAGAGTATCTCAGAATTGGTGATATATATCCAAAGGCGGATTTCGGAACCAGAGAGAGCATACTTAAATTATATATAACCAATACCTAACTACATTTTCCTAAAATACAATAATTCTCAGCTGACGAAGTGTTAGATGGACAATGTAGCCATATTGATAATTATGAATATATCTGGCATCTTTCTAAATCATATGTTATTTTGACACTGATAGATTTTGATCCGCGGACCAAAATGAGTCGCTTTACGCTTGAACAACGTTCCAAAGTGAGTGCTGTGCTGCCCAAACTGCGTTTTTTGAATATAAGTTTTGGCCGAAAACGAGCATCTACCGCGTGCGCTTTACGCAAGTTTCTGCAAATTGTCATTACGTCTCACATTCATTGTCATCACGTCATTGTCGAAAAGCCAATGCGTCCAGAGAGAGTGACAGTTTGGTGATTCAGCTCTGCAGAAAGACGCTGACCAACACCAAATCAGCAGTGAAGATAGTGAAAGACCTTACCTAACCATTCTGTACCATGCGAGGACTTAGGCAAGTCGATACATTTTCGTGCAATCTCTTTAACATCTAAATGGAGATAATAATGAGAAAAGCTGCAGTAAATATGAAGAAAACCATCAATATAAAAAGCCATATGTTGCTCGCGTATGGTGACGACGTTGACATCATTGGTCGAAATCTGCGAGAGGTTACTGCAGTATTTTCAAGAATCGAAAGAGAATCAACGGAGAATCTTGCTGTTAATGAGGGCAAGACAAAATTGATGGTGTCTATGACTAGAGAAACCCCTCGACTTGGTCCGCACTTGAACGTCGACAACCGATTTAATTTGGAAATTGTAGATAAATGTATCTACCTTGAATCCGCCGTGAACAAAAACAACATCAGCCTGGAGATAAATAGGAGAATTGTGCTTGCAAATATATGCTATTTTGAGCTCAGCAAGCAAGCTCAGCTCCCAACAAACAAAAGTCAAACTACACCAGACTCTCGTTTTCCCTGCCCTGGCATATGGCTCCGAAACTTGGATCATATCGTAAAAAGAAGAAGGTAATCGCTAACCTACCCACGATAAACTGCGGCATAAAGCCGTATTAATTTAAGACATCACAAAATGAATGATTAATCTGTTGTTACCTTACAACTATTGTATACAAATCCACTACTTAACTCACCTCCCAAAAAGTGCGCACAAATGTTAAGTTTTCTTGAACGTCCAAAGCATGGTAAAATAAGTAACGTAAACGCAGTAGGAATTGTTACAACAAACACAGGCATATTTTTTTTGTTTGGTGTCTATAATCTGTCAAATTTTCAATATGTGTGTATCTACTTTAAATGTAAACAAAAAGGTACAAAAACAGAATACATGTGAATTTGACATAAGAGAACCACCTAAGCAAGAAAAATGTTCAAATCAGCTGTTCTAACGAGTTTACCTTACTTATTTTACCATGGTCCAAAGTTAATTTTCTCTTGCAGAATAGTGTTAATCCCCCAGTGAAATATTACACTATGGAAAAATGTGTAAAATCAAATGAGAAACCTGTCAAATCAAGTGGTTTCCTTGAGATAACTCATCTATCCGTCTAGCGTGCGGAAGCGGAAACAACATTTTGAAACTGGCACAACAATTTAAATTTCTGTCACTTTGGCAGCATACAAATCTTTGGCGCAATGTCTTTTGTTGAAAAATATTTTCATTGAGTGCAATTGCCGGGTGTCGTCGGGGTACATAATTTGTATAACAATAGTTTGTATATAAGTAATTGTTTATCAAATTGAAATATTTCCGCCATACATTGTTTATCATTGCCATTTCGATGCAATTAAACAAAAGATTACGATATCTTTCCTTATCAGCCTAGTTACTGAGGTGTCAGTTAGTACGACTGATAGCCAGTTCATCTATGTATATGTCTGCACATATTCTTCTCTACCATGAAAACGAAATCCCAAGTTATATCTATCACAACAAAAGTTAATAAAAATTGTTTATGCTCGTATAACGTACACTCAGAGAAAATGTGTTTATTTAAATCTAAAGTGTGGAGAGTTTTATTTTAGGTACTAAAAAATGCGTTTAACTTCTGGGGTTTCTGGTTTAGAAAGGGCGTCTCAAGGTTAACCACTTCCAAAATGTTCACACAAATAGTAGTGATTTTTTTTAACAAACACATAGAATGTATAACACGCACTCTCTAAGTAAATACGTCTAGAATATTAGTAGGGACACAGTGGGGAGAAGTCTCTCGCAGTTTAGATCGTTAGCCTACGAGGTCTCTCTCTCTTTCTCTGTTTGTGTTAGAGGCACCGGCAAATCGTGAAACAACCATCAGCACATGCAACATGGACAAGATTTTATGATGTGGAAAAGTGTGTCAAATTTTATGGATTCAAGAAACACAAGTGTGCATATGTACATACCTATGCATAGTAACACAATCATATGTATTAAATTATGTTTATTTTTGGTTAAGAATTGTAATCGTTTTTACATTTTAACATGCGGTGAAATATGTATGTATGCGAGAGTTAATAAGTAATGAGGTAGATATACCCTACATGAGACATTAGTGGCATAGGTTCTACAGACAAACAAATAATAAGTACCATACATTAATATACTAACCGCCTTAAGGCTCGTTCACAATGATAGCAACAAATTCAACAGGCTTTCACAATGCAAGCAACAAATTTGTTCGAATAAGTTCGAAAAAACAGCTGACAGGCAACATTGTTTACATTATACAGCAGTAGGGGAGACTGGGGCTGGTTCTAACAAATTTTGAATTAAGCGTAATATTTTCTAAACTACTTTAGCAAGAAACATGGTTTTTTGGTACATGATGCAAAATTTAATGAGCTTTACGTAAAGTACAACAATATGTATATATTAATTACCATATCTGAGAAAAAAGCAGTTTTGGCAAACAAGTCACTTGTTAGATCTTACCCCCGGTTTGGGGTTGGTTTTAACACCGCATGGGAAAGTTTTAACAGCGGGGGTAAGAAATAACATGTAGTTGGGAATGGGATTTTGGTTAAGATAAACAACAAAATAATATTCAATGTTTATTAGAAACACTAATTAGTGTTTATTATTATTATTAATAAATTTAAATGCGGTTCCTTACCGTTCATAAAATAAACAGAAAACTTAAATTATATTAGTTAAACTGACTCACTCAATCAGCATTAGGTCGGTACACAAATCAAAGAACAAAAAATATTTTTTGATCATCAAATGATCATTAATAATCCAAATAAAATGAAATTCGGCTCCTTGCCGTTTAAATATGTGTAATAAACTTAAAACTAATCATAATCTGAGTTGCAGTTTGTGCAAACATAAGCAACTGCATCGCCTTTTATGCAGGTTATATGCGACCATTGTTTACAGGACATACATTCGACCCAGTCCACACCAGATATATCTTCAGAATATGATGAGCCACAGCCTAAGCAAATGGTCGCATCCTCATCATCGTCGTCTTCTGAACTGTCTTGTAATACTTTCTTTTTCACTCTATCCTTAGGGTGTTTACTGGACTTCTTTTCTTTTTTTTCCACTTTACGTTTCTTAAAGCATGAAACACATAGACGACGACAGGCTACCGACCACAACCTGTCAAAAATAAAATACATGCGTTTATATGCAAGTGAATATTTTAACGACGGCAAGGCGACACGACTGCAGGTTGATGTCTATGCTACTTATGTAGTTGTAGTTGAATTAAACTAATTTCTATTTGTGTGGGCGACAATCAACAGGTCAGAGCTGTCAATGCCTGAAGTGGCACCACTGACAGAATAATCAACTGTTTTCACAATTTTTGTTATGTTTGTAATAATATTTATTAAATATTCTCCAGACATTTTATTTTCTTCTAACACAAATAACACAAACGTCAACATTACAGATCAGCTGTTTACTTTGCAGTTGCCGTCTTGAAAATAATTCAGTAGCTGCCACACGTCTACATTTGCAGTCAGCGGCATTTGTAGTCGTGTGTTCATGTAGCCTGTCGTCGTCTATGTGTTTCATGCTTAAGTCTTTGCTTTTCCTTATTGACTTCTACATTCGCAGAAGATTTCTTTTTATTATTCTTTAGCTTAGCTTCTTCTTCTAAAGCACTCTTTTCCGGAGTGTCGGTTAAGATTGCACACTTTCGCTTGCGACCTCGATTAGACTTAGAGCGAGGGGCCGCTTTTGGCAATGGCCGTACAGCTTCGGGACTAAAGAATGTTGATGAATCTCTTGGAGGAGACATCACTGCTGGTTTATTTTCTGCACATCTTCTTGATGTACTAGGAACTGGACTCGTTAACATTTCCTCAAAAATTATACCCATGCTGATATCAAGATTAGGCATGCTTCTTTCGATTTCTGGTATCAAGGACGGTTCCATATATTGCGGGGCAAATATTAACCCGTTAGAACCTACCCCGTGCATTTTGTTAAAACCAACCCCACGGCCCACTTTTCACAAAGTTATTGCTTTTCTTTTACCGGTCATGTTCTCGATTAAAACTTTAACATTAATGAAAAATACAATAAATACGGATTTATGCAATACCGAAGCCAATTTTCTACGATACATATTTAAAGAGTAATGCAAAAAATTAAACACATAAAAAAGTTCATTTACCTGTAAAATTGGAGGCGTATGACACAACCTGCTCCCTTGACGCTCGACCGGCAACTGACAGGTCGAGACACGTTCGCGCTTATTCGTAGGCACAAAGTACGTTGGAATTAGCGTGGTAAGTCGAATAGGTTCTATGTAATTACGTTGTTAGTATTTACTCCTGTTAAAACCAGCCCCTGTTTCCCCTATACATATTTGGGGATTGAAAACCATGGAGAATTGCAATACATACAAACGAAAAAGCAAACAGTAAAAAATAGAAAAATTAAATGTGAGACACGGACCTCAGATTTGTACCACTGCCCGGAGCAAAAAGTATTAAGTGTTTTTATTTAGAAAACTTTTCAAATTTTTCTATAGAAGAGTTTTAAAATTTATCTATAGAAAAGTTGTCAAATTTTTCTAAAGTAATGTTTTAAAATTTTTCTTTAGAAAAGTTTTAACATTTTTCTATAGAAATGTTTTAAAATTTTTCTATAGAAAAATTGTAAAATTTTATTGAAATCTTTTAAAATTTTTCTGTAGAATTGTTTTAAAATTATTCTATAGAAATCTTCTCAAATTTTTCTATAGAAATCTTCTCAAATTTTTCTATAGAAATATTCTCAAATTTTTCTATAGAAAAGTTTTACAATTTTTCTATAGAAAAGTTTCAAAATTTTTCTATAGAAATATTTTAAAATTTTTCTATAGAAATATTTTTAAATTTTTCTATAGAAATAATTTAAAATTTTTCTTTAGAAATGTTTTCAAATTTTTCTATAGGAATGTTTAGAAACTTATGTTCCATAATATGTCATGGCCTTGGACGGTTTCGATAAACCTGAAAATGTTAGCTTTTTTAAACTTTTTTCTTTTGTTTATTAATAAAATTGGCGCGAACTACATTTACTACAAACAACTACACATTTCACATTTGCATCAGCTGATTTGTTCGAAAGCCAGCGACAGTGGTAATAAAAAATTATAATTATATGTGAAATTATTGTTATTGGCAGACTCTACAGATAATATTATTTATTAAAATGTTTGTTTTGATACAAAATGTTTACATTTTCATTCATACTTTCAAGTTTTAAAACAAAATTCTAAGTAAAGCGCCCCTAGCGGTCAGCCGAATAAACTGATTCGAACAAATTCCAATTTGAAGTAGAAGTAGAACCTACTTCTATGACAAATTTGAATTCCAATTTCACGAAAAACATGAGAGGGCATTATATGCAATACTGTGAGTGGGAACGAGAAGGCTTGAATTACAAATTCGTTGCTGCCATTGTGAACGCTACTTTATTCATAAAATGTTGTGAGAGGTTTGAGAGACGTTTGTTGTATGATAAAGTGCCTCTAAAACCTCTCATAACTTTTTATGAATAAGGTCGTAAGAGTTTGCAACAGCTGCTTTTCTTGGACCGGAAACCAAGAAAAGTCACTGGAAAAGTTGGAGCACAGATTTATACAAACTTGGCAATCCACACAGAATGAGAAAAATCTGTATTTTAATACATTTGTGTTTCAATTGTAAGCTCTATAAACAGTTTTACCCTAACACTTCATTACATTTTGCTTTATTTCACTTGTTATCCCTTT
The DNA here is from genome assembly GCA_963931995.1 of Phaonia tiefii. Lineage (NCBI taxonomy): Eukaryota > Metazoa > Arthropoda > Insecta > Diptera > Muscidae > Phaonia > Phaonia tiefii. Next base: position 22,819,160 of record OZ008370.1, read on the forward strand.
TTTCATCGATTTAATTATCACAAAAACAAAAATACTCCCAGTTGATGAGCTTTGTACTTTTGGGTCAATGCACAAAGAAAAATGTGAGAAAATCGCATTGAGCAACCCTACATACTTCCAGTAATCTACATTTGAGTGAAGAGAAATTTTGACTGTCTACTTGTACTTTATCCTGCATGTTCCGCCAACTCTAATTTTTATCAGCTGTGGGATAGAACCCTGAGAACCCCCCTGATAAGTACTAAGATTTCTTGCTTAATAGGGTAGAGCAGGTGGTTCTATGCCACATCTGTTCAACCTTAGAGTTGGTAAAATATGCAGCATAACGTAAGAAAAAGAAATGGCGATAGATGACTGGAAGTATGTAGGGTTGCCCAATGCGTTCTTCATACATTTGCCTTTGTGCATTGAACCAAAAGTACAAAACTCATCAACTGAGAGTATTTTTGTCAAAGACGATTTTTGTACATCGTTTTTGTTTTTGTCGTCTTTGTTTTTGTGATAATTAAATCATCTTGAAATAACCGGTGAAACCGATTCTTCGAAAATACAAATTTTTAAAAAACCGACGTACGGTTAACCGGTCGGAATTCAGTTAACCGGTTTCGGTTTTGAATACACTAATGTCAATATAATATGTAATGACTAACCAACATCTCCAACTGAATCTTCGTTTCAAAATATGTGGAGTGATGCATTACTTGGATCGAAGTTTTTACACCGTCCAATCCGCTTTGAATATGTAACGGAAGATCGAAATACAAAAACCAAAGACTGGTGGATGATATCAATGAGGAAATCGCAGCTCTGACTCCCATTTACGTGGAAATATGCGGAAAAGTGTCCTTTAAATTGCATTTGACTATGATCGATGGAAAGGTAGCCAATGCTATAAGTGACGTAAGGTCGTACAGGAGATGTAACAGTTGTGCCGAAATTAGACAAGTTCGATTACTAAAGTATTATGAAACATGGTTTCATAAAATAATGACATCAGGTAAAAATATGAAGTGTTTACCAAAGCCATAATAGTGTTATTGTCCTACCGGGTGAAGCAATCTGCAGGGTACAGAAATGGTAAAAACGAGTCAATGTGGTATGTTTGCGGGTACTATCTATACTTGTTGTAATGTTGTACATAGACATATTATATATCAGAAAATGTAAGCTGCTCTTCTATAAAACTGTGTTCAGAAATAACCACATTTCAGAAATTTCTTTTACACCTTTGTAAAAAATACGAAAAAAAAACTCCAAATATATAATTTTGGAAAAATCCAGTTAAGCTTTTTCCAAATAGTAAAAAAACCAATGAGTGTTCGAAATCACGGGCGATGTGTTAACACCGTTTAGTTTTTTGTGCTGAAGGCTCTTTTGCTATTTGACTTTCTTTTTTCTTACATCTGCTTTAACATTAGATGTAATATTGATAAAATAAATAAAGCAATATTTCGCTCACTGAAATAATTGTTTTTGTTTTGTCATAAACAGAGCGACGACGACCTGCTTGTTTGAATGCTGGCATACAACTGAATAAAAAGCAATATTTAGCTCACTGAAATAATTGTATTAGTTTCGTCATAAACAGAGCGACGACAAACAGTATTGAATACATAGTATAGAGAACTTATTGCACTCTTTTTCCGCTCTCATGTAGAGAGTCTGAGTAAAAGAGCATAAACGAGTCTTCTTCTCTTTATAGAATATTTCAATATAAATGCACCATTTCGACAATGTTATTGTATAAAACATTACTAAAAGCATAAATGTTTCAAAAGGTATGTATCAATGTTCCACATCAAAATTATGAATTATGACAAAAAGAGAGTAATACGTTTTGAATCATTCGCCAGATATCGCCAGTGCTTTTGAGTACTACAATTTGTTCCATGAGTTCTCTGTACTATACAATACTCTATGCCGCGGACGACCTGCTTGTTTTTTCGCTGCCGCTACATCAATAGTAATGTTAACACACCGTGCCTGTAGATATTAACACATCAAAATCTTAGAGATTGTTAATCCCAAATAAATCTTCTATGAAAATTCGATTTTTTTTACACTCGGTCCCACTGTGTGGCAGCGCACAGCGCATCTACATATTTGCATTCCAAGGGGATATGCAAGGTCGTTTTATTTTCAAACCAATGAAATTAGAAATGAATTAGGAAATTAGTCCAAATTTTCAGAACACTTTTTACTTCAATGTAATACGTTTCCCTGTGTGTGTCTCCTATGCCGTTTCTTTTAAGTGCTTTGATCGTTATTTATCCTTACTATGACCCCTTTCACACTCGGCAAGTTACTTGCGCAAGTCTCTTGCCCAAGTCTTGGTTTGTTGATGACAGAGGTAAGGTCGCGATAGGGGAATAAATTTTGAGTACAGACTTGCTTGTACTCGGAAAGTTGAAAAACTGACTTGCGCAAGTAACTTGCCGAGTGTGAAAGGGGTCTAATCAAAGTATAATAGTCATCTGTTCTTAACATTCTTTGAATGCCAATACGTAGGTGGTAGAAATGTTCCAAAACCATAGATTAATACTTATAGTAGATCTACTAGTTCTCCCACCAAATTTATGACATTTGGCCTTGTATTGTGATATTTACGTTTCATGTTGAAAAGAATTGCTTTACTAATACCAGATAGAGGCAATGGTTCAAAACAACGAACAAAATAACAACAACGGCATTTCGTTTTGTGTGTTAAAATTATTGTGTTTAATACAACACAAATGTATGCTAACAATAACAGTCAATAAAAAAGTTTAAAACACATTTAAATTTCAGAGTTTTTCACCAAAATGACATGAAAAATTAAAGCAAGAAGATAATGTAATTCCACCTGGTGTATATCACTTTTCGTCAAACATCTCTCTATCACACCGACCGCATCACGAAGAGTGTGAAAGGAAACGTCAGATGAGACAAATGGCGGCTCTACTATAAATTTACTCTATGTCCAAAACGCTTCATTTTTTTTTTAAATATTTCTCAGCAATGAAAACGCGTTGTGTTTGAAAAAATCTAAAAGATGAAATAAACGATAAAAAAGAAAAAGTAATGTAAATATGTATATTTGCTGACTCTCAAACAAATACAACTTCGTTGTGTAACAAACGAAATGACATATTTCATATGCTCATCATCTCTTGGTAGAGCGCAGATAAAATATGTACCAATGTGGGAGTTTATATTCTGGCTGCAATCAATGTTAAACCGAATATAATTCGAGTGATTTCGCTTGATAATATTATTGCGATACCATTAAAAGAGACTTGTTCGAAATTGTCACACGACCAACTGTAATAGAAGAAAATGTAACAAAAAAATTAAATAAAATAAATTTAATTTAAGCGGTACATTAATAAATAATTTATTTTATCAATGTGTACAAAATACGTTGAAAGAATATGAAATTATGAACTGACCATAATATTGAATCATGGGTTCCCAAATGGGGTTTGTGAAAGGAACCAACGAAGCGGTTACTTTCATCCATGTCTCTTATTTTCTATGGAACAGTTTTAAGGGAACCGTCATATTTAATTAGATATGGACAGCTTGAAAGCTCCATGCATTGTAAAATTATCCAGTAGGTAGTTGCGTTAGAGATTCCGTGGTTAAGCTGTCAAAATTAGCTGAATAATTTAAAACACTATATACACAAAATGTGAAAAAATTAATTAATTAAATTAATAAGTTTGTCTTATTTGATACAATCTATGCTATAAATTGCATCTTGATTGAAATTCGTGGAATTTCATTAACAAATAAAAAGTAACAAAATCAAATTTAACCTGAGCTGACGCGTTAACCTGGACCCTATTTCACTAAAGGGGCCCTTAGACCTGTGGATAAGTTGCAGCGACTTTAAGTTGACATCAACTTATCCATGGTGTAAGGTGAAGTTGGTGGTTTGTACAAACTAGTTGATGTAAAATCAAATCGATTTTGATTTTTTGAAGTTGATATCAACTTATCCATCAGTGTAAAGGGGAGGTTGCATCAACTTTCATACGCATTTCGATGAGAAACGTTCATGAGGAAACATTATAGGCGAAATATAAATAAATGAACCAAAAAATAAATAAATTAAACATTATCGGAAAAATATAAACTAAATAAATGTGGTTTGTAGTGTTATTTATAAATATTTAAAGAAAATAAAAATAGCACTCTTTCGTAAAATTTGTAATATTTTCGCAGTGCGCTCACCACCTTTCATTTCGACATCTGACAAGAAAATGAAGTTGCCTCAATTAGTTTGAGAGTGTAAGGGCAAAATCGAAGTTGATGTCTAGTTATCGAAGTTGATGTCAACTTGAAGTCGAGCAACTTATCCACAGGTCTAAGGGCCCCTTAAGCTACAAGTTCACAATTACAAGCGTTTTAGCGTGTAGAATTGTGAACTTGTGAATAATTGTGTTTCATAAAAATACAATTACAAGTTTGTAGCTACAAGTGATTTGTACAATTCACAAGTCTACAAGTTATACTTCTACAAGTGGTTTTGTTTCATTAAACTAAATTTTGACTTGTACACTTGTAGAATTGTTGAAAAAAAGCTTAGGGTCGACAGAGACTCTCAACAAAAATTTACAAGTTACAAGTGAATGATAAATTGAATTCAAATTTGATTTTTAACTATTTTTTAATAAAATTAGTTCAAATAAACACAGAATCAAATAATTTATTTATTTATTTTGTTTGTTTTTATTTATTTACTTTTTTAATAGCATATTTCCACTACAGTCGCGTCCACGTCCGTGTCCAAAAATAAATGAACGCGCGTTAAGGGGCCCTTAGACCTGTGGATAAGTTGCAGCGACTTCAAGTTGACATCAACTTATCCATGGTGTAAGGTGAAGTTGGTGGTTTGTACAAACTAGTTGATGTAAAATCAAAGCCATTTTGATTTTTTGAAGTTGATATCAACTTATCCACCAGTGTAAGGGGAAGTTGCATCAACTTTCATACGCATTTCGGTGAGAAACGTTCATGAGACAACATTATCGGCATAATGTAAATAAATGTACCAAAAAATATATAAATTTAACAGTATCGGAAAAATATATACTAAATAAATGTGATTTATAGTGATATTTATAAATATTTCAAGAAAATAAAAATAGTTTTTTTTCTTAAAATTGGTGATATTTTCGCAGTCCGCTCACCACCTTTCATTTCGACATCTGACAAGAAAATGAAGTTGCCTCAACTAGTTTGAGAGTGTAAGGGCAAAATCGAAGTTGATATCGAGTTATCGAAGTTGATGTGAACTTGAAGTCGAGCAACTTATCCACAGGTTTAAGGGCCCCTTAAAGGCCCATTTAAAAAGCATATACGGCTAGGTATAGGTAAAAGTCGCGTTCATATTGGATGCGACTATCGATAAGTCACGTTCATTATAAATTCGATTATTTTTGCAATCGAAACTCTTCCACCCCTATAAATGGCAACACCGCAAACATAAACTAAACAATAAGCCTGTTTTTTATTCCCTGCTAAACTAATTTTTCGACCACTTTGTATGGGGAGCTAAGCGATATTAAGCGATTTTAAGCGGCTCCCCATACAAAGTCGTCGAAAAATTAGTTTAGCGGGGAATAAAAAAACAACCTTAATAACTGTCAAGCCACAATGGACATTTTTTTTTAAAAAAAATGACACGTGCAAGTCAAACAGTTAAAATATTAAATTTTTAATATTCTTTGCAATATGAACCTTTTATACGATTCCAGTGATGATAGCGATAATGAAATCGCAGTAAAAACAAGGAGAATATTTAGACATATATTCATACATATATGCATTTAATTTATCAAATTATGTCATTTTATTTTATTATAATTGTTGAATTGTAGAAATTGTATATAATAATTGTAATTGTAGAAATTATAGTTTAAAAGTGGAAAAAGCTACAATTGTAGTGAAAATTTTCATGAAACACAATTCATCAGCACTTGTAAGAATTAGACTTGTTATTTCTAACTTGCAAACTTGTAGAATTGTAGTTTAGTGAAATAGCCCCCGTGATAGATAATGTTTCCATGGCTTATTAAACTTCGCTCGTAGTTAATTAAAATACAATACTCCTGTCAACTACTGTAAAATTTTAAGCACGCTGCGTCATTTAGTGGTTGAAACTGGTTTACTGAATTCCAAAGTGGTAGTAGTAGCACAATTGACGCCGAATGTTAAAATCTGCGGAAAGATATTGGACCATCGGAGAATGAAAGTGCCTGAGGTGGCTGAGGCTAAAGGCATCTCAAGTGACTGGTTAAATCACATTTTACATGAATATTTGGGCGTGAAAAAGCTATCCGCGCGATGGGTGCCGCGATTACTCACACTCGACAATAAGCGCAACCGTGTGAATACTTCAAATGAGTGTTTGGCGATGCTCAACCGCAATCATAAAGAGTATTTGCGTCGTATTGTAACCATGGACAAATCATGGTTCCATCATAACACACCATATATCAAACTAGAGTCAAGCAGTGCCCTTCTCTGAGTGAACGTATACCAAAGAAGACCAAGGTGGATCTGTAGGCCAACAAGGTCAAGGCGACAGTTTTTGGGATGCATGCGGTGCCATTTACATCAATAACCATGAAGAGGGTAAAAGGATCACCGACTAAATATATTTAAACCTGTTGCACAGATTCGACTTTGGTTTCAAGCAAAAATCAAAACTGCGTTTGGCGAAGAAATACCTTCTCTTCCATGACTGCGCACCGGCTAATCTCCGTATTTAGCCTCCAGGACTACTTTATATTTCCAAACCTGAAGCAGCCCACAGACTTGTCATTCGTCGACATGAGCTTGGTCGACAACTTTTTATCTGACTGATGAATATGAAAAAATATTAGCAAAAAAAATTTGTGAACATGATAGTGATGCGAACAACTTCGATTACATTCTTATTTGGTATCAAGAAGGGCGGTAAACTGACAATAAACATCAACGGTAGCTGATGTTCATGCTCATGAATGACAAGTCTGTGGTTAGTTTTAAGAAATGGCTCGGCGATAATAGATTTGGCTCGATTGAGGACCTATATTGAGGCCTATATTGAGGACCTTGAGAAAACTTATTATTTGGAAGTAATTAAAAAATAGGAAAATCGATTACTAAATGTATCCAGGCAAAGGGAGCTTATGTTGAGAAATATAATGTTTTTTGGCCGAAAACAATATCTTTTGTACAAAGGGCACGGAGTGTTTTCAAACAACCCTCTGTTCTGGAATCGAAACATGAGTTAAAGGTGGATTAGTAAAAACATTCTGGAAAATTTGCAGGAATTCTATTGACCTTACAGTCTTGCTTATAAAATTATTGTCAGTAGATCTTTTAGGCTCAGACATTAGGACAGTGTGTTTGAGTAATTTAACGATTTTCGCCTACAAGCTGGTGATTTTCGCGTACAATCGAATTTGCTCATTAATCCGAAACATCAATTGATTGACATTTTTGCTCCATTGAGGCTCAAACCAATAGACAAATTGGAAGCTATAGTGTTACACGCGAAGAAAAAATCCCTACTAATTTATTTATCTTTCTTTCACTCAAGTATCATTTGTGATGTCTCCTTTTGGGAAAATATCGTCACTTGCATATCCGTGGTGATCTTCACACTCATGGATCCACTAGTGTCGTTTAGCTATCTCATACATTTTGTAGCCTAGGAATTTAACCTTTTGAACAAGACCTCTCTCTCTGTTCCTATCAAGAAATATCACGATTTGAGACCTATATTCAGTTCTTATGAAATTTTCGCTCCCATAAGAAGAACGTGTTTAAAAAATATCAAAAATTTCGTGAACTCCCAAATTTCGCTCACTTTTAATTTGCTGGGTACTTAGATCTATGTGAAAATTTCGCGAACGTGTATAAAAAATATCAAAAATTTCGTGAACTCCCAAATTTCGCTCACTTTTCATTTGCTGGGTACTTATAGCTATTTGAAAATTTCACGAGCAAAATTAATTACAGGGTTGTTATGCCGCAGTTATTTCATACAAATAGTTGATAATTGCTTGAAAGCGGTATTTTGTCATTTCGATTATTTTGACGAACAAAAATTATACCACATTCATAAAAACAAAAATGGAGTACGAATAATTATTCATGAAATATTTGCCAGGCCGCTTATGTCGCATTTATAACGCAGCTTATCGCGCCAGATTAGCGATAACATTATTCTCTAATCTTTGCCGTTTACACCAGTTTACACCAGCCATTCTGAGTTTAAATTGACATTACTGGTGGCAACATTGTGCTTAGACCAAGGAGCATGGAATTTTAAATTGAGAAGAAAATGTACTCATGGGGTGGAATGCTAACAAAGAAAGCGCCTCGTTTCTCTGCTCTCTCTCTTACTCTCTTCGTTAAATATTTCAATACACGAGCAGTTTTCTGATGATGTTATAGTATCTAACAATAGAAATTCCAACCATGGTTAAATAAAATTACATGAAGTATGTAAAAAGTATGAGTGAATCGCGTCGACTTTTTTAGTTCTCTTCTACGAGCGTTGCCACATTGCGGTGGTTTTTTCTTCTCTACTTGCCGAGACAAAATTATTTAAGACAACGCAAAAATTAAATTTGCGGCTCTTCGTTTTTGCCGGTTTTGTACAAATTTGAGACGTTTTTGAAATAACTGAACCTTTAAAATTGAATCAGTCGGTCATATCGGGCCAGTCGAATAAATCGGATCACATATTAAACCAATTATATCGGCGGCGGCGTGAGCTTCAAAAAATTTTCAATCGGCTTCCCTAACAAAGACGATCAAGAAGTAGACGATCAGAAGATGTGCGCAATTTGGCAAGACTCGTAAAAAAGAACCAAAAAGTTGTAAAAGTTCACCCAAACGCATTTATATCTCGCATCATATCTTGATTATTTCATACTTTTTGCAAAGTTTTTGTAATTTTACTTCAACATGGTTGGAATTTGTAGAGTTACTTTATATATAATAACACTAATAAAAAGCTGCTCGTGTATTGAAATATTTAATGAAGAGAGTAAGATAGAGAGCAGAGAACGATTAACACTTCACTCGTTTTGTTTGTTGGCATTTGAGTGAAGAGAAATTTTTACTGTCTTCTGTCGTAGATCGTTTTTGTCCCTCAGTAAAACAGTTGATTTTTTGTGTATATTTTTATTGTGGTTGCATTTTCTTGGTAATTAACAGTGTTGCATCAAACTGTACACTAGTTTAAAGTGAGGTTAAAAATTAAACTTCAGTTTTTACAGATTAAAATTGTATGAGAAATTCTCTGGGTTAGCGTGGGTTAACGGAGTCAACCTTCGAAATGCGCTAATCTTGGTTGGTGTAAATGCAATTAGCCCGCCCGATTTGAGATTAAAGTGAAATTTCAGGTGGCAATCCGTGCTTCAACTTCGTCATTAAAAAAATTTTTTTTTTTTGTGTTAAAATCAAAGAAGGAGAAATAAAAACTCAAAGGGATAGACAATTTAGAAGTGTTTTACCTTTATTAACCTTCAGTTTTACAGATTACAATAGTATGAGTAATCTTCTGGGTTGGCGTGGGTTAACGGAGTTGCGAAAATGCATTGATCTTGGTCTGTGTAAATGCGGCATTAAATTGTTTGTGAATATCTGCTCACAATTTTTCTACAAGTTACCCACATCAGCACGATCACTCTTCTTTCTATCTACGAAATTTGAAACACTAGGACTGTTTTTTATTCCCTGCTAAACTAATTTTTCGACCACTTTGTATGGCGAGCTAAACGATATTAAGCGATTTTAAGCGGTTCCCCATACAAAGTCGTCGAACTTTTAGTTTAGCGGGAAATAAGAAAACACGCTTATTGTAACAATTGACCTGTTTTTTATCCCCTGCTAAACTAATTTTTCGACCACTTTGTATGGCGAGCTAAACGATATTAAGCGATTTTAAGCGGTTCCCCATACAAAGTCGTCGAACTATTAGTTTAGCGGGAAATAAGAAAACACGCTTATTGTAACAATTGACCTGTTTTTTATCCCCTGCTAAACTAATTTTTCGACCACTTTGTATGGGGAGCTAAGCGATTTTAAGCGGCTTTTCATACAAAGTCGTCGATAATTTAGTTTAGCAGGGCATAAAAAACAAACCTAATCTTTCTATTAGGGAATCTCTGTTGCGAAGTGTTGCTTAGTGAGACACATCGCAATTAACTTTACAACAGTTGTTTTGTTGCTGCAATTAGTAAAGCATTTTTTAAAACTACACTGAAAAAATATATATGTTTAATCCATGTAATTTTTTCTTTCAACAGCATCAGTATAAGGGAGTTTTCGATTGTTTTGGGAAAATGTATCGTCAAGAGGGTCTATTCTCATTTTGGAAGGGTATATTGCCACCCGTGATAGCGGAAACACCAAAAAGAGCCATCAAGTTTGTGTGCTTTGAACAAACGAAACCATTGTTCCTGTTTGGAGCACCAGCGCCAACACCTTTGGTGAGTTTTATTTACTATGTGACTTTATAATTCCAATAAAATTAATTCAATTTCTTTCTATTTTTAGACCTTTTCCTTAGCCGGTTTAACGGCAGGTCTAATCGAAGCTATAGCCGTCAACCCTTTCGAAGTTGTGAAGGTCTCCCAACAGGCTGATAAGACGAAAATGAGGGAGGCCCAAAGTACTTGGGCCGTGACTAAGCAAATCATTCAAAAAGATGGTTTCGGTTTCCGGGGACTTAACAAGGGCGTCACTGCTACCATGGGCCGTAACGGCGTCTTTAATATGGTCTATTTTGGTTTTTATCACAGTGTTAAGGATAGTGTACCAGCCTATGATGATAAAACTAAAGAGTTCTTACGCAAAGTGGCCATAGGTTTCACTTCAGGTACTTTGGCCTGTTTCGTTAATATTCCCTTCGATGTTGCGAAATCACGCATCCAGGGTCCTCAACCCCAACCGGGTGTCATAAAATACAAATCAACTTTTGGTTCCATTGCTTTGGTGTATCGGGAAGAGGGATTCCGTGCCCTGTATAAGGGTTTAGTTCCTAAGATAATGCGTTTGGGTCCAGGTGGCGCTATAATGTTGTTGGTCTTTGAGTACGCGTATAAATTCTTAGAACAGAAGTGTGCGTAAGGATGGCGAACGAATTGTGGTAAATTATTAAGTTGTATTTATATAAAATATGTATTTTTTTGACTGTAAACTGTTGATGTTTTTACTTTATTATACCAGCCTTAACTTTTTGTAATTCATGATTTTGTACATTCATAAAGTAAAATAAATATAATATACGTTTGAAACTAGTTTTGTAATTAGACGAGTTTTAATTGAGATTTCTAAAGGTGTTTACAAATTTTGCCTCAATGTAAGTACAACTTGTTAAGCTATCAGTCAGTATTTCAGTTCTGCAAAAGACTAACACGAAATGCTAGTAAATGCACATTCACACCGCTCCATTAAGTCCAACGTTCGGCCAAAATCAAGTACGAGCAGATAGACCTAAACCCTTGTTATGGGCCGCAGAAAATCTTACAAGTAAACATTAAAATAAGAAAGCTAAAAACCTAACATACAACCACCTGTAGTTTACGACCCTTGCAAACGTGATGAGGACAACGATTTACAGATAAGCACCTGGAATGTAAGAGCACTATACAGATCCGGTGCCAATATCTAACTGGAAGATGCCGTCGATAATTATAATGTTGGCATTACTGCTATAGCCCAGTATTCAGTTCATATGAAGTTTCGATTCCCATAAGAAGTAAGAACCGACAATTTCGTTCACTTTTCATTTGCTTAGTATTCAGCTCTATGCGAAAATTTCGTGACCAAAATCTATTAAAACCTAGTACGGCGCCAAACCTACATAAATTGGCAGGTTTTTTGAAAACAAAAATCTTCCATACGAATTGTACCACTTTATGAAAAACCCCTTAGAAACGAGCAAAAGGTATTTATTTTTTCGATTGGAAGCTACGTTTTCGAGATATACACATAATGGCGTTTTAGCGATTTCTTATTTGAAAAAGTTTTGGTTTCAGCGATTTCTAAAAAAACCCTCCTATGGAGGTAACAAATTTAATATTTTTGCGATTGCCCACACTGTTTCCGAGTCGTAGCCATATTTTTAGTTTATACCGCGTTTATGCTGCAACCGAAATCTCGATTGTCTAGATTTCATTCACAGGAACAGCTGATTTGTGTATAGATTTCGAGTGCAGTATAAACATGTTTTTAGCCAGGGGGTTTCTATGGCACAGCTGATCGAAAAGCTACTAGGCAAATGATGTAGAATGAGAGACCAAAGAAGACATAGAGATTATAGACCATGCAGCAAACTAAGCTTAAAAGTGTTCGATTGATACTAATGACAGCTAAATTATGTTTACATCGAACTCAAATACGCATTCCCTTTTATTTCTGTCCGTATTATGCCAACCAAAGAGTAAATTACCAAAGCAACTCGAACTCGATGAAACGGCCTACTACCTCGTCGTCATGAAGAGGCATCGAAGAGAGTAATGGAGGCTCTTTAGTATTGCTCTGTGGTTTAGCAATTATCTTAACTTGGCGATTAAAAAAATCTCCCATACAAATAGGACCACTTTATGAAAAACCCTCAGAAACCTCGAAAACTTAGTTACTTTTTCGATTGGACGCTCCGTTTTGACATTTTTTCTAATTTGTTTCATATTTTCTACCAGAAATGTGGATGAGTAACCCTGAGTAACCCATTACTCATTGCCGTGGATAATGTGTAACAGCGGCTTACCCATCACACTTAGTGATGGGTAATTCCTGATCGTCGTAGGTAACTACCTATTTTTATCCCCAATACCCTGTGAGTAATGAGAAATTGTATTGGGTAATTCCCCATTGTCGTGGGTGACTACCCATTATTTTCCCCATACCGTGTGGGTAGTAGGTAATCGTGGTCGGATATTCACCATTGTCGTGGGTAACTACCCATTTTTCCCCACACCATGTGGGTAATGGGTAACTGTGATGGATAATCCCCCATCGTTGTGGGTAACTGCCCATTATTTTACCCATATCCTGTTGGTAACGGGTAAACAATCATTAGTTATTCCCCACGGCGATGTGTATGGGTTGCACATTGTGGGGGATTAAATACTAACTGTCATTACCTCCTATCTCTGATTTACCTCGCAAATATTTCATTGATTAGTCCTCTTCGTACTTCACTTTATTTTTAACGCATCTGGTTTTACTGTTGTTTGTTATAAACAGTTGTTTTCGTACGAAATAACTTTGGTATAACAACCCTTACGAAATTTTCGCAGAGCTGAGTACCAAGTGGAAATGAAAAGTGAGGGACTATTCTGTTCGATGAAAATGTTATATATTCTATAACCTTGCTGGCTTTTTTGGTCGCAATTCCAATGTATTAAATAAAACTATTTAATTCAATTGTTTTCCCTACGTTTCGATGCTTTATTGGCATCCTCTTCAGGGGAGTTTTATTCTAAATAACAATGATAACAATTAATATTACATTTAGTATTTTCCGTTCACTGTTCACACTTACTTCGTTTTTCTATATATTTATTTGCATGTCTATTTAGTGTTAATCTAACATAAATGTATATATGTCGTACATGTATGTTTTCTCCACACTATATATGTTTGTCCAGTGTTAGCGTCATGTAGTAGTGACAATTTGTCTTGTCTTTGTCCTCTTTTGTGTTCATACTTATGTCATGTTTTTGTTGAATTCTCAAACTCTCCAGTGTATATCTCCTGTTAGTGTTCTTCTCTCTGTCTATAATTCTGACGTTTTCCATGTCTGGTGTGTGATTGTTCTCCATCATATGTTGTGAGAGTGCAGTGCTCATTCTCCTGTTCCTTATGTCTGCTTTGTGTTCTGTCATTCTAGTTTCCAATGATCTTTTAGTGGTGCCAATGTGAGGGACATTTTCGGTTCACGAAATTTTCGTTATTTTTTATAAACGAACTTCTTATGGGAACGATAATTTAAGAATAACTTAATACGGGGCTTAACCCGTGGAAGATTCACGCACACTTATTATCGTACTATTGTCAGTAAAAGAGGAAATTATATTTGAAATATTTGGCAATCATTATACTAAAGCTATGTTCAGGTATAGTGCGATTTTGCAGTTTCCGGGATTTCGTTTCAATAAACAGCTGATTGTTGTACTACAAATCATATGTTTGGCGCGTTTAAAGACCGAAAACTTTTAAATTTCGGCATATATGAACGTCGCTTAACTTTCTGACGACCATACATTTTCGGCCGCAGCGGATTAGTTTTTTTGGAAAGATGTTCCTTACCGCTCGTTGGGGGATGGGGGTAAATGAAAAAAAAATTAAACAATTTTTTTTAACACACACATTTTTTTTACACTGTTATGCTACAACCCAGTATTATCAACTATATTGGGTACTTTTGCTTTGGATTGTGTCTAGTCTAACATATGTGGGGAAATCTCTTGTTTAATGGGAAGTTTTCTAGGTGGAGCTTGTAACCAATATTTAGTATATATTGTAGTTTTGAACCCAATAAAAAGTAAATTTAGAAAAGCCAAAGTGAATGAAATTTAAAAAAATAATATTTTCTTAAATAAGTGTATTTTCTTAAAAAATTAAATTCTCTAAAAAAAATACCTATTTATATTCTTAAACAAAGTACCTTTTCCTAAAAAACTACATATTCATATTCTTAAACAAAGTACATTTTCTTAAAAAAATACCTTAACTTAAAGAAGTACGGTTGCTTGAAAAAAGTAAATTTTCTTACAAAAAGTACATTTTCTTAAAAAACTACATTTTCTTTAAAAAGTACCATTTTTGTGAAACAAAATAGCTTTTCTTAAGATAAGTTCCTACTCTTAAAAATTTACTTATTCTTGAAAAAATTGGTCCTTCTGTTTAAAAAAATTTTCATTTCTTAAAAAAAAATATTTTCTTCAAAAAAATACATTCTCTTAAAAAAAACACACTTTCTTACGAAAATTATTTTTTTTTAAATAAAATAATACCTTTTCCTTTCTTTTCTTGCGAGAAGCAGCCTTTTTGAAAATAAGTATATTTTCTTAAAAAAATAACCTTTTCCTAAAGAGAGTACCACTTCTTTAAAAAGTATCTGTTCTTAAAAAAGTTCTTCTTTCAAAAAAAAAATGCATACCCTTATGACTTTTTCTTACATAAAGTACTTCTTCTTAAAAATAGTACCTTTTCTTAAAAAAAACATTAGCTTTTAATAAAAGAAGTACCTCTCTTTAAAAAATTACCTTTTCGGGAAAATATAATACATAGTCTTACCAAAAGGACTTAAAAATATACTTTGATTTAAAAAAAATTACATTACATTACATTCCTTTAAAAAAAAAATTTTTTCCTAAAAAAGTTTATCATTTTACAAAAAGCATCTTTTCTTAAAGATCCGTTTAAATTATCGTATTTTTCAACGCGGGGCCTTAGGCGTGTTGGAACTAACTAGTACATAATCAGGTCGATTCCTAAATACGCGCTTCACCTCGACGAAGTCAACATTTCACTTTCGACACTCTGTTTTCGATGCATTCTAAAAAACTCGAGATGACTTATCGATAAAAATTTTAAAATTGTTGACATCACTAATTAAATCAGCTGTAGGTGTAATCAGCTGATTGGGAAAATTTAAAATGGATTAACATTGCGTTTTATGTTAGTGATAACTCGGGAAATCTACGAAGTGTCCTTAAAAACTTAAGAAACAACACGATGGAAATATTTTCAATGAATGACATCGGATATGTTTATTAAAAAAAAGAAAGAGCTCCTTTTTAATCCCGAAAAAAAGTTTTCGAAAAAATTTTAGGAGACCAAATCAAATCGGAAACACGGCTGGGATGCTTACGGGATGTAAACGCGCGGATATTGGCGTCGAACGAAAATTACATATAAATTAGTGACACGAGTATTTTAGAATACATATGATGTGAAAGAAGACACATGTTTCTGTTTGCACATCTCTAAAAACATATGTTTTCTAGCAATCGCATCACCAACGCATTATAGAACAGCAAAAAGTGAATAAGGCGCGTAATGATGGTGGAGGTGACTATAGGAATCGACCTATTTAGCGAAAGGAACTTCGTTCCAACCGAGTGTCCTCTGACTCCTCATGTAATTTTGACTATTTTCGTGATATATGCCCTAATAATAGCTACGCCCCAAAAAATGAGGCCAACAGTTTTTTTTTGGTAATTTTTTCTCCTTTTTAGCTAAAAGTACATATATTTGCCAAACATATGTTCGATCCATGTAAGCACGTTGAAATTTGAGCTTAAATTGTTTTAAAAATTTGAGGTAACGACCCAAAACGTAACTAAGTTTCCTCCACGTTCGCTCCTTTTTTCGACCCGTTGTATCTATTTGTAGTAAGACCACTTTTTGACACACTTTGATGGCTCATAGTCAAATCGGATAAGTTAGACACTATTGTTGTCAAAAACTCTAGGGCACACATACTTGCCAGTGGTCATCAAAGCGTTAAGGTAGCGTGGTGGCTTACCCAAAATTCTCTATCGCGTCATAACTTGATTATTTCATACTTTTTACAAACTTTATATAATTTTAAACAAACATGGTTGGACTTTCTATAGTTAGATACTATAACATAATCGGAAAAATGCTCGTGTATTGAAATAATCAACGAAGAGAGTAAGAGAGAGAGAGAGAGAGCAGCGAAATGATGCGCTTCACTCGTTTTCTACGAGGGTTGCCACATTGTGGTGGTTTTTTCTATTCTACTTGTACATCTTTTTTGATAAGAGCAAACAAATTTATATCTGGCAACATTAGTTTTTAAGTTTTATATAGTGAAATCGTTTATTTAATATATTTTAGGTACAAATGTTTAAAAAGAAAAATGTATGAATGAGTATATACAAAATTGTTAAGAGGGTCTTAAGTCAAAAATTCCAGTCCAGCTTCAAACAAAACGTGTCTCTTCAATAATAACGCACAGAGTATCCAATCGGAGATGAAGGCTGCTGATATTGGTTATTAAAGTCATTAAACGAAGGATATTGATAATTTTGATATCCCGAAAACACACCACCAAAAGACCGCGTAGGTGGAGTACCTTGACCTTGACCAAAACCGATGGGAAAATCTGCAAATTGACCATTTGCTGAAGAAGACAAAGGTGGACCGGTCGGATTGTTGTCAAAATTGATTAGTGGACTTTGATTTGTTGGTCCGTTGTTGTCATTACCATTATTAAGTTGTGTATCATCATTATTGGAACCATTACCATTACCATTAGTATTAACATTAGCATTATCACTAGCATTATCACTAGAATTATTGTTGTCTTCTACGTTGTCAGGATCAAAGCCGGCATTGACGCCTTCGTCATAATCATTTGAACTCACATCTTGATTATTTTGTCCATTGGTATCTTGGGGTGAGGTTGTATCATCATCGGCATCAGCATCAGCATTATCATCAACATCATCATTAGCATTATCATTAGTTGTTTGAGTATTGGCATTAGCATTGGCATTGTCAGCTGGGGCTGTTGCGTTATCAGCTGTTTGGGCGGCATTGCCATTATTAGTAGAGATATCTGCAAATTGATTGAGAAAATCCAATATTTCGGCAATTAGTAACTAGTTGTGCTATTTTACCATTATTCTGAGCATACTGAAAGATGAGAGGATCCCGTAAACGTGGTGGCCGATCTTGTCTGGCGCCTGTGCGCGAAGGTGCCAAAGTTCGAGGAGCCTGATTTTGTTGTGGCGGCCTTCGTTGGCGAGGACGTGGTCTTCTTGCTGGAGGTGGTGGTGGAGCGGGTGTTGTAGGATCGTTTTCGGGATAATCATAGTCATCATAATAGTCATACTGTAAAAACTTTGGTCTTCCACCATATCCGACAATCGGTCTACGCCTAGGCGGTAACGCTGCTGGCGGCGATGGAGAAGGAGGAGGAGGAGGGGGCGGCTCAGTAGTAGTAGTTGTTGGGGCTGCTGTGGTAGTAGTTGGCCTTCGTCGTCTTGGTGGTGCAACCTGTCTTTGCGGATCCCCATAGTCGTAATCCAAATTCATGTAACCCCCTCTTAATGCTCCACTACCACTTGCACTACCCGCTGCAGGATTACCTTGAACATTATTAAACTTATTAAAGGGTTGAAATGCTCCCGAGGATGCACTAAAATCGAACGGAAATAGAAATGGTTTCTTATTGATAAAGAAGGGCGGCAATGTTGCAGGCACAGGAGGCCGACGTGTTGGTCTTGGCGTCGTTGTAGTCGTAGTGGTTGTCGTGGTTTTGGCCAACTTCGCATTTAATAGATTCCTTGAAACGGCTGCCTTTGTATTACTTGCATAGGCACTTTTCAGCAATACATTACGCACCAGCCAACCCAAATCCAAGGCTCTTTTATCCCGGTCTCCCTCATACAAGGCAACAAATGGACCTGATTGTATGTCTTGCCCGGAGACGCTAATAACCGTAATTATGATTACTACATTGTACAATAATAGGAGTACAATTGTCGACTTTAAATTAGGTCTCATAACTTTTAAGCCGTAATAATGTTGTTAAAATCGAACCGTTATGTTTAAGCGCCAGGTAAGAACTGTGGCTCATAATTTCATATAACCATTTGAAAAATTGCCCACATTTTCAGTATGTGATAATGAGACCAAGTGGATCACAGTGTTTGGAAACCGAAAAATCTCGAGACAAAATATGGGAAAGTATCGAACTAGATGTTGTGTGTATATACAAAAGTTGTTAGAATGGAGAGTCCCGAAAAAAGGGGTTAAGACTGATTAAGGAGTACAGACTAACATAATTCGAACTCATCTGCAAATGCCCCAGACAAACATACATATGTTTGCTACGGAAATGTAAGCCTTTTGATACTTCTGTTCCCGCCTGTTCCCGTGTTGGCTTTTGATCCGCTGGTTCAAGCCAGAGATTCCCTGCCTGTGAGGTCTTGAATTTGGTACCCGCCTGTTCCCGTGTTGTCTTTATTTCCCTGGTGCAAGCCAGAGATTCCCTGCCTATGTAGTTTTGAACTAGGTACCCGCCTGATCCCATGTAGTTTTTTGATCCGCTGGTTCAAGCCAGATATTCCCTGCCTGTGGGGTCTCGACCCTGGTGTCTACCTCTCCCGATGGTTCAAGCCAGAGATTCCCTTACCTGTGGAGTATTAAACATGGTATTCGCCTGTTCCCGTGTTGTATTTTGTTCCACTGGTTCAATCCAGAGATTTCATGCCCTTTGGGGTCTTGAACTTGGTACCCGCCTGTTCCCGTATTGTCTTTTGTTCAGCTGGTTCAAGCCAGATATTCCCTGCTTGTGGGGTCTCGACTCTGGTGCTTACTTTCCCCTCTCGTCCAAAACAGCGATTCCCTACCAGTGGAGGCTTGAACTTGTACAGACAATACCCGCCTGTTTCCGTGTTGCCTTTTGTTCCGCTGGTTCAAACCAGATATTCCCTGCCTATGGGGTTTCGACCCTGGTGCCTACCTCTCCCGCTCGTTCATGCCAGAGATTCCCTGCCTGTGAGGTCTTGAATTTGACACCCGCCTATCCCAGTGTTGTCTTTTGTTCCGCTGGTTCAAGCCAAAGATTCCCTGCCAGTGGGATCTTGGAATTGGTACCCGCCTGTTCCTGTATTGTATTTTGTTCCGCTGGTTCTATCCAGAGATTCCCTGCCTGTAGGTTATTTAACTTGGTACCCGCCTGTTCCCGTGTCGTCTTTATTTCCCTGGTTCAAACCAGAGATTTCCTGCCTGTGGGGTCTCGACTCTGATGCTTACTTCCCCCCTGGTCCAAGACAGAGATTCCCTGCCTGTGGAGTCTTGTACTTCGTATCCGCCTGTTCCCGTGTTGTCTTTGTTCCGCTGGTTCAAGCCTCATATTCCCTGCTTGTAGGGTCTCGACCCTGGTGCATACTTCTCTCGCTGGTTCAAGCCAGAGATTCCGTGCCTGTGGAGTCTTGAACTTGGTACCCGCTAGTTCCCGTGTTCTATTTTGTTCCGCTGGTACAATCCAGGGATTCCCTGCCTGTGGGTTATTAAAACTTGGTACCCGCCCGTGCCCGTGTCGTCTTTGTTTCCCTGGTGCAAGCCAGAGATTTCCTGCCTGTGGCTTGAACTTGGTGCCCGCCTGTTCAAGTGTTGTGTTTTGCTCCGCTGGTTCAGAGATTCCTTGCCTGTAGCGTCTCGACTCTGGTGTTTACTTCCCCACTGGTCCAAGATGGAGATTCTTTGTCTGTGGTGTCTTGACCGTGGTCCCTGCAATAGTCCCCGCTTTCAATTACAGGTTGGCTGCCGTAGTTTAGACCAGTGATGGGCACACTAACACAGAGAACATCATATTTGTGTGAGTGCCACAGAGATCGACTGCGCCGCACATTACACTATGAAACAAAAACTGAGTTGAACTTTTGTTCCCTTACAAAATCAGGAAATATTAGTGCTGATTTATATTCATGCACAAAAAATGTGTTACTTGTTTTCCTTATGTCATAATGAGAGCACAGTATAAACTACTAATTTTGTCTTGCATATATCTTGCATAAAGTTCAAACAAGGAAGCATTTATAACAGTTGTAACAATTTAGAGGGCTTCACAATTTGGAACAAATCATGCATTGTTCTTTCCCATCTAAATTTTCAATAAACATAAAATCATTTTCCCACTCTTCCGGAAACATTTTTTTGTTGCAAAGTGTAGAAAACAAATGCTGATATGCAATTTTAGACTTGAACGAAGACGATCGTTTCCGAGAACTGCTTACCTTATACTGTACGTGTGTAAGCAGTGCGTCGGCAGAATATTTCAATCCAACCACGCGTGGTTGGATTTTGCGAAACTGCCCGACACTGGTTTAGACAGAGGCTCCCTACCTGGTTGCTAAACTCAAGCGCACAGAAGTTTCCCTAAAGGCATCTAAAGCTTTGTCACTTAAGAGGCACTACCGACATCGGCCACGAACCATCGACCACGACAACTGCAACGACCTTTCGACGACGCGTCACTGTCACAGACAGTAAGTCACTCGCCCACGAGTTAGCCCCGTTTCGGTTAACAATCTCAGCCACCGGTAACATTCTGTCCGATTCGTCATTAATCTGCCAGCCACCAACGCCTATAGAATCCCACTGCCATTTTGCCGCTCCACGCTAACACATTTACGGTAAAATTATTATGTATTATCATTGAAAATTAATACGTTGAAATACACGTTACGTTGAAATACTTTCTCTCAAAGAAATAAATGGTATATAACGAACTCCTGGCGACCACTGAGCATACCCCAGTTTCAAAGGGAAAACCCGTCGTTACAACCATCTGATAGGACTTTCACTGTTCTTCCCCCGTCTAATGCGTCCAATACTCAATTCTTAGTTGGTTGGTTGGTTGAAAAGGCTGCAAGACAGCACGCTGTCTAGCACACTTAGGCTACAGAAGCCCATTGTGATACCTACAGTTTCCTCCATAGCAACTACTGACTAGTCGTCTAGCCAATTTGGCCTTTCAATATATTTGTCTATAAGACCTACAGGAATATCCTGTAGGGCTATTGTGCTAACTAAATGTGTTCCGAATATCCTACTTCTCAGTCCTGTCAGAGCAGGGCAATCCAAGAGAAGGTGTTTCGTCGTTTCCTCGTCCTCTTCAAGGCAGCATCTACAGAGAGTGGAGTTTCTAAGTCCCAATCTTAGGGCGTGTTTTCCTACAAGACAATGTCCCGTAAGTGTTCCTATCATTGTGGATAACCTGCCTCTCGGCAAGTTAAGTAGTTGCCTAGTGCTCTTCCTATCCACCTGTGGCCAGAGGATCCTGGCTTGTTTGCAAGTTGAAGTAAGTCTCCACTTGTCCTTGAACATATTATCGGCCCACTGCTTGATCTGCAAACGGCAGGTAGAGATTGGCATACTAACCTGGCGTTTACGCGAGACAGTTTTGCTCCGACAGTAGCAATACATTCACACTATTTTACTACCCCACTTACACTTCTGCCACTTGCCTCGCCACTGTCTCTGATTTTCCGACGACAGTAACTTCGGCAAGCGATTTGACGTAATTGGTCAGATCGGTGACATTTCGTGGTAATTTGTGAAAAACTAAGCAAAACATCGCATACATACATGTAAATATGTTTACATTTGAAATTTGCAGAGTTACATCGAGTACATCAGCTTCATTGTAATCTGGAGAAATAGGGCAAAACACAATAGCAAACGATCGTAGAAATTGGGAAAATGTAGTTTTATTTGGTAACTTGGAGTTTTATTGAAATATTATTTGGCAGCACATACTAGATATAAACATGAATAAATAATATATGTAGCAATCTACTTTTAGTAAATTAAGATTTCAAGCAAATGTGAACAAAAGCAAATCAAAATCAGAACACGAAATTTACAAGAAACGACACTATCGACGATTGTTTAAATCTGTTCTGTCTTTATAACTGGCTGTACACATACGTCACATAACAAATTTTTCTCTTTTTGACAACTAATACATATTATCAACTGTCCGATCGTGAACTGTCCCGTGTAAACGCACCGTAACACCTTCTTTTGCCAGAAGAACCTGTGCCGTAGTGCCCTGTCTAGCTAACGCATCCGCTACGCAATTGCCTGGAATGTCGCTGTGTCCCGGTACCCAGATAAGCTCTGCCATCACCCTAAGCTTCCATGGATTTTATGGCAGCCTGGCTGTCTTATATATATTATTATTCATACATATATATACATATTCTCCGGAGGGTTGTGACACTACTTTTCGGTAGGTCAGCAACCTCCAGTATGGCGGTAATTTCCTCCTGAAAATACACTACAGTGGTCAGGCAGCTTGAAGGAGATATTTACATTTAGGTCCGGTGAATGAACCCCATAGACTACTTCCTCGTCCAACTTTGATCCATCCGTGAAAAATCTGATACTACTGGTATCTCCTTCCAGTGACTTTTCCCAATCATTCCTGTTCGGAATAGAAGTTCTTTGTTAAAAGAGGATATTTGTTAGTTAAAGAGGATATTAAATGCAGAGGAATGTTAAATATTTGACGAATAGATCGAAGTGTCCCCGTCCTCTTGGGTTTGACCAATTTTTTATAATGGTAGTGGTAGTGTGGAAATGGTAGTGTGCGCTGCTGTTTTGCATGAGAACGCGGGTTTGATCCCTGCTCTGACCACCTTAAACTTCTTTCGACGCCGCTCACTTCGCTTAGTGACGGCGACATTATCGAGTATTTAGCCATGAAAAAGCTTCTCAAAATACCGCTCGGAAGCGGTGTAAAAACTGTAGGTCCCAACCTGTGAGTCGAAAACTAGAACGCGCACAGCCCACTGGCTTGTGGGAAGCTCTCCCTAATCCCTTCATGGGATGTAACGGGAAACCATTTATTTGTTTTATACTTTAAAATTATTAACGTTATTCCCGTAAGTTGGAGGTGTTAATAACATACAACTTAGCTATCCGTCATACATGATCCTTGTTCAGGAATTGTTAATCTTCGGTAGTAAGTTTAGTTTCATCATTAGGACTGTATAGAACTGTCCATTCCACACACAACTTTTGCAATTGTTATATTTAACATATTTACACTCATATCCTGGAACACTGTGCTTGGTTTGAATTTTTTATTTCGATACGAGTATCAACAAGTTTGTCAAGTTCTTTCGGTTCGATTTAAGTTCCACTGTCTACCCGATTATATGCAACAAGGCTTTCGTTTTCTGTTGCACACACAAAATCACCAGGTTAACATTAGCCTTACCTGTCCAAGTGGCCAAGTGGTTAAGTATACAAGTATGTAGTAGTGGTCGGTGGTTGGTCGAATGCCTGGTGTGGTGGTGGCACGACTGGGTTGAATTGACGTTTGACTTGGTCGCATTTTACTCACAACATCCTCTGTCACCACAACTCTCTCCTGCCATCGCTGAGGATCAACAAATGTCGGTCACTCATAGTTGTGGCGTACAATTAGTTCGAGTGTGGGGATTATTTTGTCTAACTCCGGTTTGGTGAACGGAATAAATCAAATGAATTATATAATTTTGAATGCTTTGGTGTCTTATGTTGCACCACAACGACTTGGAGTTTTTTTCATGACACGACTAGATTATGCTAAAAGTTTTGTAAATGCTGAAAATCCATCGACAGCCAACGGAACGCCGTTGTTAATGACATTGTTCATTGATTATAGATAGTTGCCTAATACGGCTGCCGTTGTTATATCGAATAGAATGGAATTGATGTAGTTTTTCTGTACGAAATTTAAGTTCAATGTGCTAAGTGGTGTCATTAGTCATATCTCGGTAGATACATATATCCTATTTTACTGTACATGGGATAGTTTCACAATCTAAAATAGATTGTAAACAGGTTCGTGCAGATTTGCTGCCGGGTATAATCTACTGTTCTAAATTAAATTTAATACAGTTATGAATTTCATCAAACAATCCTGTGGATTTGATTGTAATTCCTTATCAAGAGAGCCTTGAATCGAATCTCTAAACATAATTCTTATTGTATAAACTTATAGTTTATTTTTATTATTTAGTTTGTTATATTGAATTGTTTTGAATTTATACTTTTTCATTACTATTTTGAATTGTCAAATATTCCTGGAATTCCTAGTTTTAAGTACATATTGAAATTATTGTGAATTGACATTTTTTAAAACTAATTATAACCGTTTCATTAAGGCTGCTTTTTATTCCATTAAGCTATCCCCACTTACTGCTTTCCAAATAAAACGATCCACACTTAATACTACGTAAATGTGGCAACATTTGCTGTAATGGGTGAACAAATGCGATACGGCAACACGTTTGTACCAAGTGCCAACAAATACATGGTAGCAGCAAATGTTGTTGTAGTTGTAAGCAGCAACAAACAGACATTTTAATTTTGTTCGTTTGTTTCAGTTGTCAAACTCTACACAAATATATACCAACAATACAAGTATACAAAAAAGGATGAAAACAAAATACATATGATTTTATCAAGTGAAACGAAAAATGACATGGAAAAAATGTAATCACATGTTTAAACGACTATACCTAATAGATAATTATACCATGATTAATACGTATAACATTTACCGCTCGTTGTTGTTAACAATTTAATTCCAATTTTGTTTTCAATCGGAAATAAAAATCTATCTAGCGATATAACCCAAGTTTCGGAGCAAAATGCCAGGACAGCTAAAATGAGAGCATGGTATAGAGTCCAAACAGAACCATAAACGCTTCAGACGACGACGGAAAAAATCTCTAGCGTCTAAACGAAACGAGAGAGAGAGAGAGCGTCTGGCGACTTCGGTTGATTTTTTTCTCTCTGCGTCGTATATATTTTCGGCTCATTTCTGGAATTTGTTTGAAAGTTTGGAAAAATAATATTATAGTTGTATAGGAATTAAAGTGTTTTTACTGCTTTTAAAAATGTATTCACTTTTATGGTATTGTGTTTAACAATAAATTATTTTTAATCCTTTACTTTTCTTTTGCATTCACATGTATGGTTTATATGGCTTGGTTTCTCTTACGATTTTCATGAACATGTGGCAACTTCATTCTCTCAATTGAGAGATTTCGTGAGAGCGCCGCCAAGAAATTAGAAAAGATTCTATTCTAGCGGCGAGTCGTCAGCCGTAGCGGATTTTCGTGACGATTTTTCCCTGCCATAAGAAACCTATGTAGAAAAAACGTCGTCGTCTGTAGCGTGTTTGATTATGTTTAGACTCATAGCTGGACTTTTGCCTGTCGAAACAGAGCTTTGTTCGTGAACTGCTTACTGAGCCCAAAATATCTTCTATTTGCAAGCAAAAATTCTCCTATTTATTTCCAGGCTGACGTTTATGTCTTTGTTCACGTCGGATCCAAGGTAGATAAATTCATCTACCACTTCAAATTTAAAACGGCTGTCGACGTTTAAGCGCAGACCAAGTCGAGAGGTTTGTCCAGATGTTTACACCATCAATTTTGTCTTGCCCTCATTAACGGCAAGACCCATCTTCGCTAATCCTCTTTCGATTCTTGAAACTACTGCAGTAACCTCTGCCAAATTTCGCCCAATGCTGTCTATGTCGTCAGCATACGCCAACAACATATGGTTGTTCGTGTTGATGGTCTTGTTCATATTTACTGCAGCTTTTCTCATTATTGTGGCCGATGGTGGTGCAATGGTAGTGTGCGCGACTCTTGTGCATAAGAACATGGGCTCGATCCCTTAAATCTCACCACCTTAAATTTCTTTCCACGGCGGTCACCTCGCTTAGTGATGGCGACACTATCGAGTATTTATCCATGAAAAAACTTGTCAAAATACCGTTCGGATCCGGGGTAAAACAGTAGGTCCCAATCAGCGTACAGCTCACTGGTAGTGATAACTTCTCCCTAATGCCTACATGGGATGTAATGGGAAACCATTTGCCGGACTCCCAAGTTCAGACATAGCTTCGTACAATTTTCCGCGTATGGGGCTTTCGAAAGCAGCTTTGTAATCGACAAAAATATGGTATGTATCGTTTTACCTTTCATGGGACTTTTCCAGGATTTGGCGTAGCATGAAGATTTGGTCAGTCGTACACTTCCCTCATTTAAAACCATACGGATAAGGTCCAATCAGGGTTTCAAGAATAGGCTTTAGTCTTTCACATAATACACCTTATACGCTATGGATAAAATACTGCTGCCGCTATAGTTGGAACATACACACGGATCACTCTTTTTCAATACAGGACATAATACACTGAGACTCCAATCGTCAGGCATATATTCCCCCAACCATATACCGCATATAAGTTGATGCATGTGGGCTAGCAGTCCTTCGCCACCAGCCTTATAAAGCTCAGCGGGTAGTCCATCCACACCAGCGGCTTATTATTCTTAAGCCCCGATATTGCAGTCAAATCTCGCCTTGACTGGGGGGGGGGGGGGGAGGGTACAATCTACACTGCCTTTCACAATCATTACCTCCTGATCTTCAGTGGAAGAATCTGTCACGAGTAGTGATGAAAGTGGTCTCTCCACATTTTAAGCACAAACTGCCTATCTGTCACCAGATTCCCATTCTTGTCCTTGAATAAAGGCAGCTCATTATTCGGCCCGTTATTCGATCTTCTTACCCTCTGGAAAATTTTTCGGGATTCATTATTCATCCTGCATATTTCGATCTTTTTACTCTCTCTCTCTCTGCTCCCACTGCCATCTTTCAGCCTAAATAGTTGGTTTTTCTCCCTTCGCAGTATCTTGTACCACTCACACACAGCACATGTTGTAACTGACTGTTTCGTTTTTTTTTAATCAAACCAAAACTCAGGGGATGTCCCCTATAAATGCAGAGCTTTGTGTTGGCGAAGGCAAATTGTGGTAGTGTGGGGTGGAAAGAGGGAGTAGTGTCTGTTGACATTTGCCTTGAATTTGTTTTGTTGTTGCCATACGTGCGGCGTCTTTTTCATCAGTTGCAATGAGACATTCTTCGTCGTACCATGGCTTATCCTTCTGCTGTTTTTGATAGCCAAGTTTAGTCTTTGCAGCGGTTTCCAAAGAATGCGAGATGTGCTTCCACTGCGCTTCCGGATCCTCTGGAGGGGGGCAGTATTCTGCTCTAGCAGGAAAGTGAGCTTTTGTTGGTAGGCCTTTGATATCTCCGTTATTTGCAGCTTGTCGATATCTAGCTTTTTCCAGGTTCGGCTTCGTACGTTTTTCGCCCTACGCTGTCTTGTTCGAACTTTCGCCGCCACCAAGTAATGATCCGAGTCGACATTCGCACCTCGAATCAAACGTACATCCATTACACTAGAAGAGTGCCTGCCATCTATTACCAAGTGATCATTGTGGTTCTTCGTTCTCTGATTAAGAGATAAACAAGTCGCTTTATGAATGTTTTTATGTTGGAATCGTGTGCTACAAACTATCATGTTCTTTGCAGCGGCGACGTCTACCAGTCTTATTCCATTATCGGAACTTCCGATTCGGAAGTGGTTTCATGTAGACTGTGTTTACCGATGGTTGGTCATAAGATACTTTCCTTTCCCAATTTGGCATTAAACTCGCCATTGCGAATTGTGGCTATGCGTTCACTCACTGGGTTCAACCTTGAAACTAGGTGTCGCAGTCTCTTGCCAACTATAAATTCGCACCGTATTAAATATCGTAGTTTTTCTTTCTGGTGCAACCAGGTAGAGGGAACCAAAAATTATTATCACTTCCGATTCGGAAGTGGTATCATGTAGACTGTGTTTACCAATGGTTGGTCGTAAGACACTTTCCTTTCCTAATTTGGCATTAAACTCGCCATTGCGAATTGTGGCTATGCGTTCACTCACTGGGTTCAACCTTGAAACTAGGTGTCGCAGTCTCTTGCCAACTATAAATCCGCATCGTATTAAATATCGCAGTTTTTCTTTCTGGTGCAACCAGGTAGAGGGAACCAAAAAGGGTCTCAAGAGAAACTCTACAGGTGATTAAAGGAACAATGTAAAACACAAACAAAAAACATTACCATGCAATTAAAGATATAGTTAGAGAAATTCTGTGGAAATAATAACCCGAAGAGAATTTCCGAATGATATTTAAAATATAATGACAATAACCAATGACACAAAATAAAACAAATGCGCATTCTCTTCTTTCGCGGAATTCAAATAAATTGTGGAGTTAGGTAGCAACTTTCATCATTCCTCTCGCACTTGACATTCGATTTCATGATATGCGAACGATAAGAAACTAACACTATATCTGCTATATCTGACATATGTAATGATGACACGAAAATAACATCACCAAATTAGGAAGTTGAGAGATGGCGTGAATATTTTTCGACGCACTTTAAACTTCCGGATGATGCAAATGTCGCACCGTGAGTAGGGATATTCCAACGGATATCGAGGCAGCTCTGGGAAAATTGAAGGGTCACAAATCTTCTGGTCCTGTCAACTTTTCAGCGGAGATATAATTACTCCGGTCATCAGAAGTGTATGGATAAACAACTATGTCCCTTCGGCGTGGAAAGAGGGAGTGGTTATCACTATCCTGAAAAAGGATGACCTAACGCTGTGCAAGAACTGCGACCCTTATAATTCATTGGACTTCGCCGGTGCACATTGGCCAATTTGGCTTCGCTAGCGGCATTTTATTCATAGCTTCCAAGGTAAACAAGATATCTTGACACATTTTTTTCCTAATTCAGGAAAAAATTAACTAATTTTTGAAAAATAAAAAAATTGCAGTCCAACATTTTCAATTTATTTTTTTTTATTAATACCAATGCTGTGTCTAACCATTCTTGGTGAGTTTTTTTTCGAAAAACATGTAACTTCTGCCACAGGCCTACTAGCAAAATTTAGCAGTTTAAATCCAATTTCGCACTGCTTCTACTGAGTAGAGTTAATTTTGTTCCAAACGGTACCAAAAGTATAATTTTCCACGACGAGAAACTTCTTGGTGGGGATCCCTTTTGACGTAAGCTGCACGCAACTTGAAAGCAATATTCATGTTCCATAAAACTTCATGGCTTCTGTATAGCTCTATGAATCGCAACACATCATTATATTTATTACCTCTACTCACAAACTTTTTTAATTATTTATAATAGTTTAATATTTGTAAAAGAAGAAATCAAAACATTATGACAGCAGAATATTTGTAACAAGGAAAACGAGAAACTGTTCATAACAAATGTAATCAGCTGTTTTCTTGAAAGAAAATTGAAACACCAAGTTCCTTTCATTTTTTAAAAGAGTGAGTATATTAGTAAAAAAGTGTGAATGTATTGAAACTTGAAAGGCAAAAATTTACCGTGTAACCCCCGTGTTAGATACATTTTGTTATCGTTTCTTGCGAATAAAAATGTTATCAAGGAGATTCAAAAGCAGAAATTTGCAAAATAGCTTACACATGGTAACTTCATCAAAATTATTTTATTTAATGGAAGACTACGATTCTCTACATTTGAAGGATATGTTTTTATTTCCGATTGAAAACAAAATTGAAATTAAATTGTTCACAATAACGCGTGGTAAATGATACACATATTGATCATGGTAGAATTATCTATCAGGTATAGTCGTTTAAACCGGTGATAAAATTTGTCCATGTGATTTTTCGTTTCACTTGTCAAAATCATATGTACATATTTTGTTTTTATACTTTGTTGTATTCTTCTATTGTTGGTATATATTTATTTGTGTAGTGTTTGACATCTGAAACGAATGAACGAAAATTAAATCTTTGTTGTTGCTGTTTACAACTACAACAACCTGTGCTGCTACCATGTATTTGTTGGCACTGATTAAAACCCATTGCAGCAAATGTTGCCACATTCGGTAGTATTAAGTGTGGATCGTTTTATTCGGAAAGTCGTAAGTGGCGATAGCTTAATGGAATAAAAAAAAGCCTTAATAATATAAAACAAAGCATTTAATCAACAACAAAGTTCAAAAAGGCGGGAATATTTTGCACAACACTTGCAGAAACATGTGTTGACTTTGACAGCTCACAGCTGTTCATCAGCTACATATATAATGGTATACTCCACTAATAGTAAATGGCTCGTTTATTGGTAAATGGTTCAGTTGTTATGAAATTTTCTTTGCCATAAGAAGTATGTGAATAAAAAATAACGAAAATATGAACACTTTTCATTTGCTTGGTACTCAGCTCTCTCCGAAAATTTCGTAGGCAAAATCAATTACAGAGTTGTTACACCAATGTTATTTCGCACGCAAATAATTGTTTGATAATTGTTTGTGACCGGAATTTTGACATTTCGACTATTTTAACAAATAAAAGTAACCCACGTGAGTTAAAAATAAAATGGAGTACGTAGAGGAATTATAAACGAAATCTTTGCAAGGTAAATCAAAGTTAGGTGGTAACACTCCGCAATACAATATTCCGTTTTGAGGTAAATGACAAAATTTCGTACGAAAATTTCGCAAGAACTGAATACGGGGCTTTACCACACACGATTGCCAAGGATGGTGGCTCTGTGCCTCATATAAGTGATCGAATAAATAAGGTGATCGAAATAATAAGTCACCAAATATAGCACGATAAGAAATGAACACAAAAGTCGATATTGCACATATTCCACTGCAGTGTCTGCACTACAGTACAGTTGTGCTACTTGGAGCTTGGCGAGGATGACAATAAACAAGGTCCAAACGTTTATCAATAGCTGTCTGAGGCAAATACTTCGAATTTAATGGCGCAATACATTGCCAATTGTAGAACTCTGGTACTTCACAAGTAACAGACTTATTGCATTGGATTTACATATGTAGAAGAAAGTGGACTTGGATTGACCATAAGCTTAGGCGCACAACATCAAATATTGCTAGAGTGGCTCTTGGACGGAACCTTCGGGGTATGTCAGGACAGGAATACCAACAAATGAATGGAAACGGTGTCTGGAAGACGAATATATAAAAACTCGACTATCATGGGTCCAACTAAAATAACTTGGACGGTTGGTTGGTTGGTTGAAAAGGCTGCAAGACAGCACGCTGTCTAGCACACTTAGGCTAAATAAGCCCATTGTGTTACCTGCTGTTTTCTCTATAGCAGCTATTGACTAGTCGTCTAGCTAATTTCCCCTTTCAATGAATTTGTCTATAAGACCTACAGGAATATCCTGTAGGGCTACGGTGCTAACTAAATGTGTTGTGAATATCCTACTTCTCAGTCCTGCCAGAGCAGGGCAATCCAAGAGAAGGTGTCTCGTCGTTTCCTCATCCTCTTCTACAGAGAGTGGAGTTACTATGTCCCAATATTAGGGCGTGTTTTCCTACAAGACAATGTCCCGTAAGTGTTCATATCGTTGTGGATAAACTGCCTCTCGGCAAGTTAAGTAGTTACCTAGTCCTCTTCCTGTCCACCTGTGGCCAGAGGACCCTGGCTTGTTTGCAAGTTGAAGTAAGTCTCCACTTGTCCTTTAACATATTACCGGCCCACTGCCTGATCTGCAAATGGCAGGTAGAGATTGGCATACTAACACCTTCTTTTGCCGAAAGAACATGTGCCGTAGTACCCTGTCTAGCTAACGCATCCGCTACGCAATTGCCTAGAATGTCACGGGGTCCCAGTACCCAGATAAGCCTGATGTCAAAATACTCTGCCATCACCCCAAGTGATGAGTGGCATTCTTTCACCGTCAGGGACGTAACAAACATGGCTTCCAGAGATTTTATGGCCGCCTGGCTGTCTGTGTAGATACATATTATCCGGAGGGTTTGTTACACTACTTTTCAGTAGTTCAGCAACCTCCAGTATTGCGGAAATTTCTGCCTGAAATACACTACAGTGATCAGGCAGCTTGAAGGAAATATTTACATTTAGGTCCGGTGCATGGACCCCATAGCCTACTTGCTCGTCCTACAATCTCTCGCAACAATCTCTGATTCTCACCAGGGATATGGCCATGATATCAGGAGTACAGATGTTCAGGATAGCACTAAGTGCAGTACCTGATGTCGTGCCCATTGCCGCACTAACGCTAATCAGAGCTGATCTTTGAATTTTCATCAAGGAATTCAGAATATATTTCCTTTGCAGGGACCTCCACCAAACTACGATGCCAGAGAGATCTATTGGTTTGACTATTGCCATATAAATCCACATGGTGATCTTAGGAGACAGTCCCCAGCGCTTTCCTATCGCCCCTTTACACCAGTAAAGAGCAACAGACGCCTTTTTCACCCTCTTCTCCACATTCGGTTTCCAAGACAGTTTTCTGTTGAGAATTATTCTCAGATACTTGACCTTTTCCGTCAACTGTAATTGCACCCCATTAACTGACGGCAGTTCAAATGCGGGTATTTTATATTTCCGAGAGAACAAGATAAGCTCGGTTTTAAGTGGGTTAAGTGATAGTGCGTTGTTAGCGGTCCAGTTCGAAATCAGACTAAGTAGGCTGGTTGTACAAATGCTAAGTAAATTGAGGTTTCTAAACGTACAGATGATAGCAATATCATCGGCATAGGCAAAGACCTGGCATTCGGCACTGTCCAATTCAAGAAGCAGTTCATTGACAGAAAGTTAGTGGAGACAGAACTCGCCCCTGCGGTATCCCCCTGTTAACGGTCCTAGCAATCCACCAGAAGCTTCCCAATTAGGCGTGTCACTAAGCTGTCGACTCCTAGATCCTGTAACGACCTAAGAATCCCTCGATGTCCAGGAAGGTCCCAAGAGTGAAGACCTTAGTCTCAAGAGTGTTTTCTCTTATGCTGACTATAGAGTGGAGATTCGTCTCAGTTAAGCAGCCCTTGATATAGGCATGCTGAGAACTCTATAGTAGATTCGGTGGAAGATTACTTCGAACGTGAATGTCCAGTAGCCATTCAAATGTCTTAAGAACAAAGGATGATAGACTGATTGGTCTAAAGTCCTTTGGTTTGACATGAGAGCATTCGCCCGTTTTCGGGACGAAAACCACTTTGGTTTGCTTCTAAATGCTAGGAATGACTCCCAGCGTAAGGCAGCCCCTGAAGATTGCCTCCAACCAACTACAAGATAGGTATAGTATAGTGCCTCCTGTATTTGCGCGGAGAATTCGTTGACACCCTACGTTCTTCGTGAACCTTTTATTTAGACTTTGTATTGTAAATTTGTTTTATATTGGTTTATTTTGCTTAAATAAACAGAGGCTATATATGTATATATATATATATATATATGTATATGTCGTAGCAATTTTATGATCGTAGAAGTGAATTGTAAAACGAGTAATTGCATTTTTTTGAGTCATTTCCGACATCTTACTATATAATAGTCGTGTTTTGGTTACAAGCGAGCGATTATCGCTTGCTAAGTTGTAAAGAAAACGGCGATAACTGATTTTATTCAAATATGTGAAAAAGGGTTGAAAACGGTAAAATATGTCCAAAAAAATTGTTTAAACTTAGCGAAAATGATTTGCGTCGCTAAGTTCTCGTTAAGTGCTTCATTATATAAGCAAGCGGTGTAACCAAAACACGCTTAATGTCTAAGTAACGTACATTGTACATAAAATTGCAATAGCGATGTTAAGAAATGGGTTTTGGCAAAAGTGGATAGACTTTGAAGTACATATTTATAAAGTATATTTATTTATGGTGCTTGCATGATTATTTTACACAAAATTTTTATTTTAGAAAATTCGTAAATATTTTTTTTTATATTATCTAAGACTAAAATTAAAAAGCCCCTAAATCGGCCAAAGTTTTATTTAAAGCCTCTTTTCATGGCACAGGCCTTGACTGTTCCCATAATTTTTATATATTGTTTGTAAAGGCAACAGCTGCAGTAGTTATCTATCAAACGGCTACAGCCGTTCATAAGAATATCCATTGGCTTATTATTATGGTATAACCAGTACATGGTATCCTCGCCCAGTACCAAATGGACATTAGAGAATCGATAATCAAAGATTGTAAAGAGGTCTTCATTGCCTGATATAATGTCCCATTCGTAATAGTGCACGGCTAGATAAGATGGTATTTTCAGAATTTCCATACTCAAAATGGGGCCAAACTAAAAAGAGATGAAGTTTATTAATTGATCGTTAATTAAAAATACTACGGTTTTTTACATAACTTACCCAATTTCGGAGATGGGGCAGGAGGTTGTTAGGTGGAATTCTTTTCCGTGTTAGGGCAATGCGAGGGAATTCAGGTTGTCTATAAATTTCAAAATATAAAATAAGTTACAATCGGCTCTAAAAGGATGGTGAGAAAAGTATAATTACCTTTGTGGAGAATAGGTCAATTTCAAGATCACTATTTCAAATTTTTGCTGAGGTGCCATTGTGGAATTTTATATTTTGAAATTTATAAATGCCGATGCTTTCCGTGCTAAGGACACTTTTGCAATGACTAAATTCCATGTTTAGCTCACGTTTTATACAATTGTGATCATTATCCTGTCGATATCGTAGAAGACACCAACATTAACATTTGTTGTTGTTTTTTGGGAATGCCATTTGTATCCTTACCACCAACTAAGTGCTTTAAGGTTGTGTCAAAAGTTATTTACTATGATTTGGAAATTCACAGGTAAATTTGAGGAAACACATGTGCTTAGGCTGTGAAATCCCGATGCCCAATATTTATTACGGTATATATTCCGAGAATTTGCCTACTTAAGTGTAAGATAGACATACATGAATTATTACCACTTGCAGGTAGCGTCAGTTAAGCTGGTGTAGACAAACGGCGGTATTCATAAAAAGTTGTCATAGGTTTGTTAAAGGTTTAAGAAGGTAAAGCCCAAAAATTGTATTCATAATCGAAAAACTCCTCTGTTAAGAGCTCTGTAACGTCGCCATTTTTGTTGAACGTTTCACCCTTCTCTTAAGGATATTTTATCCGCATTAATACACAAGAGAAATAATTTTTTTACATTTCACGCGTGCGATATAAACAATTGGAATTATTTTGTGCATATTTGCAGAGTTTATAGTGTCACATTATCCTGCTAAGCAACCAAATATGTTCGTTCCAATTTTTTAATTTTTAACCAAAATGAACTTTTGTTTACATAGTGATGTATACATAATCAAAACATTGAAACTACAACCTATTATCCGGTTTTATATTCGACTACCCGAAACTGAAATCCAATTCAACGATGAGCATGGCGAAAGGTTCTATCAGGACATTGCGGCTATTGAAAAGCGCTTTAAAGGGCAAGACATTACGCATATGCTTGGCGAATACTGCTGGTCTATTTGTCGCAATACTGAGACAAATGCCTAGGAACGCCAAAATAAAAGACCTAAGTTTCTTTAAAAGCTTTGCAATTTTTAACGTTCGCTTATTCTCAGATAATAAAATTCATAAGGGACCATCCTCCTAGTTTTAATTTTTACTATTTGTGAAAAAATTAATTTAAAAAATATAAAAGCCGTAACCGGTACAAAAAAATGCATTCTGAAATCACCGCATAAAATATTTAGGTATTAACAAAATTAATAAAAAAAATTCGGGTTTTTAACGAACTGAAGCCGGTACAAAAAAAAACCGATACCCATTTTGAAACCGGCTTATCATTGTACTTTTAGGAATTAAATATCATCATATTCCAACCACTCCTTCTTTCTTTTCTCACAAATATATGGAGCCATTTCACTGTGAGACACCAGAGAACTTTAAACATAAAAAAATTCTGACGTGTACATGAAAATCGACGATACACGTGTATTTTTATTTTTTCTCCCCATTCCGAAAAAGTATATTTGGATCATAGGACAGAATGTGTGTAACGTAGTATACTTGTAGAGTGCGTTTTATCAATTACCAGGTGATCAATCTGGATCTTCGTCTGTTGATCAGGGGATATCCAGGTCTTTATGTGGGATTATCGTACTACTGACAACCATTGTTTTCGTCGCGACAAAATTTAACAGTCTCATCAGTTT
This sequence comes from Phaonia tiefii, assembly GCA_963931995.1. Lineage (NCBI taxonomy): Eukaryota > Metazoa > Arthropoda > Insecta > Diptera > Muscidae > Phaonia > Phaonia tiefii. The sequence goes on from OZ008370.1 coordinate 22,855,553, forward strand.
CTCGTTATCGAAACTGATGGCGTGTACACTGAATTTACCGATGGTTGGTTGGTTGGTTGAAAAGGCTGCAAAGACTAGCATACTTCCGCTAAAGAAGCCTATTGTGATACCTGAAGTTTCATACATAACAACTATTGACTAGACGTCTAGCCAATTTGCCCTTTCAGTAAATTTGTCCATAAGACCTACAGGAATATCCTGTATCCTGTAGAGATATCCAAGAGAAGGTGTTTCGTCGTTTCCTCGTCCTCTTCCATGCAGCATCTACAGAGAGTGGAGTTTCTATGTCCCAATCTTAGGGCATGTTTTCCTACAAGACAATGTCCCGTAAGTGTTCCTATCATTGTGGATAACATGCCTCTTGGCAAGTTAAGTAGTTGCCTAGTCCTCTTCCTGTCTACCTGTGGCCAGAGGACCCTGGCTTGTTTGCAAGTTGAAGTTAGTGCCCACTTGTCCTTGAACATATTATCGGCCCACTGCCTGATATGCAAACGACAGGTAGAGATTGGCATACTAACACCTTTTGCCGTAGTGCCCTGTCTACCTAACGCATCCGCTACGCAATTGCCTGGAATGTCGCTGTGTCCCGGTACCCAGATGAGCCTGATGTCAAAATACTCTTCCATCACCCTAGGTGATGAGTGGCATTCTTTCATTGTCAGAAATGTAGCAAACATCGCTTTCAGAGATTTTATGGCAGCCTGGCTCTCTGTGTAGATACATATTCTCCGGAGCGTTGTGACACTACTATAACCTCCAGTATGGCGGTAATTTCCGCCTGAAATACACTACAGTGATCAGGCAGCTTGAAGGAGATATTTACATTTAGGTCCGGTGAAAGGACCCCATAGCCTACTTGCTCGTCCAACTTTGATCCATCCATGAAAAATCTGATACAACTGGTATCCCCTTCCAATGACTTTTCCCAGGTATTCCTATTCGGAATAGAAGTCCTTTTTTACGGGAATAGAGTTGATCCGGTATAGTAATTCAGTGTGTCCGGAATGCCCCGATATCAACACGCAACAATCTCTGATTCTCACCAGGGATATGGCCATGATATCAGGAGTACAGATGTTCAGGATAGCACTAAGTGCAGTACCTGACGTCATGCCCATTGCCCCACTAACGCTAATCAGTACTGATCTTTGAATTTTCATCAAGGAATTCAGAATATATTTCCTTTGCAGGGACCTCCACCAAACTACGATGCCAGAGAGATGTATTGGTCTGACTATTGCCGTATAAATCCACATGGTGATCTTAGAAGACAGTCCCCAGTGCTTTCCTATCGCCCCTTTACAGCAGTAAAGAGCAACAGACGCGTTTTTCACCCTCTCCTTCACATTCGGTTTCCAAGATTGTTTTCTGTCGAGAATTATCCCCAGATACTTGACCTTTTCCGTCAACTGTAATTGCACTCCATTAACTGACGGCAGTTCAAATGCGGGTATTTTATATTTCCGAGAGAACAAGATAAGCTCGGTTTTAAGTGGGTTAAGTGGTAGTCCGTTGTTAGCGGTCCAGTTCGAAATCAGACTAAGTTGGCTGGTTGTACGAATGCTAAGTAAATTGAGGTTTCTACCCGTACAGATGATAGCAATATCATCGGCATAGGCAAAGACCTGGCATTCGGCCCTGTCCAATTCAAGAAGCAGTTCATTGACAGAAGTTAACCATAATAGTGGAGACACATACATATGTACTTGCTGTCATTGTATTTTTCTTCAGTCGGGACATGTACACAAATTAGTGATATGTTAAAGTATTTCGCTTTTATACGCATGGTGGCTATACGTTAACTCACTGGGTTGAATCGTGAGACCAAATATTGCAGTCTTTCGCCAACTACAATTCCGTAACCAATTTCATGATTTTTCTCATGGCCTCTTTCCACCTCCACGGTCAGTCCCATGAAACTTGCTAAGCCTCCGGGATAAAAGTTTGAGACATGCCTACCCACAACAATAGTGTGGGGCATTAACTTTTATAGGATAGGAAGAGTTGGATCCATGAAATTACCTATGGAGGAATATAACCAATCTCTTTTTATTACCAAACCAAGACAGAAGGAGAAACAAGAATATACAATTTCTTTTGCAGGAAGTTTTACTTCATTTTATTAACGAAGACGATTGTTGATAAAATGGCAAACAATGTATGAGGAAATTTTGAGTTTATTCGTAGATATTGTTGGATTTATCTGGGAACAGAAATTTTAATAACGTAAACGTAAACATTCCAGATTATCAGTCGTATGTAGTCAAATACTTTGGTGATTTTTGAAAAGCAAGATTAGTTTCAGACGAAACACATTGGAATGGACGACAATGGAGACGATACCCCTATACACCTGCAAGAGTGTTGTAGGTTGTAAATGAAGGCTTTCCCAAGGATTGTTCACTGGATCAATACAGCTGTGGTCTTGTGGGGACAGGTGATTGTGAAACCCACCAATGTTACACTCTGAAAAAAAACGGCCCAACATCATAATGCTGGAACCAAGAATATGTTTGAAACATTGTTTTGATGAATTGAAGATGTGCTTCTTTTTTATTTGTTTGTTGTCTGTCACGTGTTTGTTTTCAGCAGTTTTCACAGACACATTTTTCCACAAAAACAAGTATTATAATCTATTAATCATTAGCGGCATTCATGCAACCGTGAAAGCCGAGAACTTTTTCTCAGCGCAAGTTTCCCTCGCACCGTTGCATGAGGCACCAGGTAAAGTTGCTCAGCGTAGTTGTGCTTAAAACCATATCAGCTGACCAAGATGGATACATAAGGTGGTAGCAGTAGCAATTGCATGTATTATGTACGTGTACTTTTTCTACTGTTCTAGTGCTATCACCTTATTTATCCATCCTAGTCAGATGACAAGGAAATGTCAAAAGTTTACACGTTTCTCCATCCCACGTTTGCGCAGCAAATTTGCCTCGAAAACTTTCCACTTTTGAGCAAGTCGCTTTGTATGGGAAATTTGTTTGTTTTGACGTTTGCTGTTCAAGTTTACGATGTTTTCGAGGTTCTTTCAAGCTTTCATGAAGACCACTATTGTGTCGTAAACATGTTATATTGAATAGCAAACACAATGTGTTTGGTCACAATTATACTATATATGCAACAATCTACAAACACGTTATATTTGAATTCAAACAACAACAAAATACAGGTTTTCCCCATATACACTATTGACTACGGTTCAGAGAATAGCTATGATGTGCATCACGGTGCTCTGCGTAACTCTCCCACTGATTCACTGAATGTTGTATTTGTTGCCGGTGGACATTATAGGCAGGCAGATTGCTTCCAGATCTGCCATCAGATTAATCCAACTCTACCATTTCCTGAACTTGTCGACTACTCGAAATCGGACCCACTATTCGATCGGAAATTTCACAATTCCACAGCCGAAAGAGATTTTTGGAACAATAGACTTCCTGGTATAGAGGAATAACAGGGGCAATGAGGACGTGTCCAGCTGAAGCCCTTAATGCAATGCCTCATTGGCGTTCGATAACCTATTCGATGTTAGGTTTCCCAAGAGAAATGGGAACCACTTACAGGTTTTGACACACAAAGTATTTACGGACGGATCCAAAATGGAATGTAGAACCGGCTCGGGTGTTTTCTCCGAAGAGGCAGGCATCAATTTATCATTCAAACTCCCAGACAAGTGCAGTGTTTTCCAAGCGGAGATACTGGCCATCACGGTTGCCACAGGGATAATTTTTTAATTACCAGAATTTTCCAAAAAAGTTACCAAAAATTACCAAAGTATTTTATTTAAAACATTAAATGTGTATTTAAAACAATTCATTACAAAAAAGTAATGAATCATCATGATATAGGTGAGCACGATTATTCGTTGCAGCAATACAACACCTCTTTGGAGAGTAATGAACCGGCAATACCAGAAATTATGCCTTTACCAATAGAGTTTACCGATTTCACAATCAGTAATCAGCTTGTTCAATTCTCCCAAAAAGTGTTGCCAGTGCTCCATGTTTTCTTCTGTTTGTAAGTAACATTTTAGATCAAATTTCGTCAAGTTTTCGAATAGAAGTATGAAATCAAATGCTTTTTCTTATACTAATTATTTCATATCAAAATGTTACCAAAATGAATAAAATGTTACCATGTTACCAAGCCGTTTAAAAGTTACCAATTTTGGTTGGATATTACAAACTGTGGCAACCGTGCTGGCCATCAAAGAAGCCTGCGCCGCACTTATACTACAGCGAAGAACAGAGCGCATTGGAATATTTGTAGATAACCAAGCGGCTCTCCTATCACTCAAATCTTACAACACTGCATCTAAACTCGTTAGTGAATGTAGGGAAAAACGTATCGACTCTGTTCTTAACTTGGTTCTTACATGGATACCAGGCCACAAGGCTCTCCTAGGGAACGAAAAGGCAGACGAACTAACTAGGGCAGGATCCTCTTCCACCGGACTGCATATGGTGTCAGTCAAAACGCCTATAGGGTTGGTCAAAAGAGGTATTTTCCCGCATTACCTTGAACGAGCGAAGTCCAGATGGGATAGGACGGAAACGTGCCGCATATCCAGAAACACATGGCCAGAATATAATATTCACAGGACTAACTCCCTGACCAGCCGTAATCGAGGAGACATATCTAGGCTAACTGGCGTGCTGACTGGGCACTGGCCAATCGGTAATCACGCAAGACGGTTAAAGCTGACTTATAATGACCACTGCCGTGCCTGCGATAACGCAGAATAGGAGGAGACGGTGAAGCATCCCCTCTGCAGTTATCCGGCTCTGATGAATAGACGCGTGAAGACTATGGGCCGTCCCTTCCTGCATAACCTCACTGAGATACACGAGATAGATCTAGGGGATCTAATGAAGTATCTCCGATTAACAGGCTGGATATAGACACGGTACTTTGGAACTTCCGGAGTGATGTAGTATGCAAAACGGTGTCTCAAGACACTAATTGGTGCTAAATAGTATCTTTAGCAACCACGAAAACCAACCAACCATAGAGGGATATGTAAATTTCCACACGGATGGCTCGAAAGTGAATTACGGAGTCTACTCCAGGGAATTAGGGTTGCCGTTTCTCGTAGACTACCTGGTCATTGTAGAGTATATGGCTGAGGGATAATAGTACAGCAGTCACTGGGGTCAATGTCATCTCGGACGTAAGACGAGCGTCAAGTACCTGGAATCAGTAATGCTCAATTATGTACCTGCCGAGGACTATCGCAGATCTATTAACGAGATAGCCCAGCAGGGTACAGGTGCATTCCTGTTGTGGGTGCCAGGATACAGGGGCATTCCAGGGAACAGCACAGCATATGATATGGCTAGATTAGGGATTACCTTACAGGTGCCACTGGAATTGGAGCGTGTTGGCATGCCCCTGGCATATACTGCGAGAGTGCTCCTTTACGTTGGGGAAGGAGAGAAGGACGAAGGGCACAGATTATGTACTCTCAAGACAAATCTGGTTCATATTAGATAGATAGCGGGAGATCTACGAACCCTCTGCCGTTACCCAAGCCAAAGGTATCAATGCTGATTTCAGTTTTTACAGGGCACTGTCTGATTGGTAGACATGCGGCGAGACTACAAGTCAGTGCAAAGGCTTCTGTAACTATGAGGGAGAGGAAGAATCCACTGAAGATGTTCTTTGCACGTTGACAGCACTAGCAGGCAGAAGAATGTCTACCATAGAGCAATTTAGGGTAGAGTATTTTATTCTCTCAACTGACGTATCATTTCACACTCTTTGTTGTAGGTTTATGCAAATGAGAGAAATTCGACAAATATTAACTTACAGCAGGTGGAGTTACAAGAACCATAGACGAATAAATACATAGATACATTTATTCTCTCAATAAATTAAACGTCATAGGTACAGTGGAAAGTAAACATTGGATGGTGGAAAACATGGGTTCAATAATACCAGATAGATGCAATAGTAAACAACGTCCAACAAAGGAACAACAACCGCATTTCGAGTTTTTGTGGCAAACTAGTTGTGTTCAATACAATACAAATGTACATTTAAATACATTTAAATTTTTCAGTTCTACACCAAAACGGCATGAAAAATTTAAGTGAATATATTTTGTAACTCCATGTGGTGTAAATTAATTTTAAATTTAATTTCTCTCATTTCCACAAACCTACGACGAAGAGTGTGAAATGAAACGTCAGATCAGAGATTAAATGTATCTATGTGATGATTTAGATTATGCATCTTCAGCCTGCGTTAATCGTTAAATTCTCTTTTGAACACCCTTCGTAAATCACGAGCATTTACATTCTGAGTTCTACCCATGTGTTCTTTATCGTCTAATCGGCTGTTCTGCTTCTTACTTACATTCGTAATAATTAATTTTTCAAACAAAGTTGTCTGATTTTCATGTTGCTGATATTTAGTAATCCAAATTTCCACGATTTATTGTATTTACATATTTTATTTAATATTTTTCGAATTATTCCTATTCATATTATACAAATAATCAGAAAATAATCTACGCAAACGATGTTCACCCTTCAAAAGCAGAAAGAGTGCTAAACAACATGGCAGAAATACGAAAGAGATTAAAGAGAAATATCAAAAATCCTCTCGAATTCTCGTCTCGTGGGTGTTTGTCTACCCCTCTTGCTATTTCCCACCTCTCACCAACCGAACACGAAAGTCTTGGGTGAAAGCCGCGGGTGAAACGCAAAATCTAAAGCATGGTACAATAATATGTTCATGGTAAAGTCGTAAGAACAGCTGTTTTCATTTTTTTCATGAAGTTCTTCGCTTCGGCTGTCACACTCACATGTATTTTGTTTTTGTACTCTTTTGCATTCTTGTGTTGTTGGTATGTATTTGTGTAGAGTTTGACAGCTGAAGCCAATAGAGCAAAAACAAAATGCCTGTTGTTGCTGCCTACAACAACAACAACGAGCGCTGCTATTACCATGAAGATATTCTTGTACCATGATCTAAAGGGTGTCTATGTATGTATTCGTCTATGGTTGCAGGCATCGATATTGTGACAATTCAACGTGCAATTCATACAGGTTATATCAGTTGCACAGCTGATTTCATTGTTTTAATTTTTTCGTGCCTAATATGCCAAATCTTGTTTACATTTCCTTTTTTGTTTACATTATTAGTTCGTTCACAAAGGTACAAAGAATTTGTAATAAATTAGATGGATTTATTTGCGAATTTGGATTGGATTTATTTATTAGGCATTTTAATTTCATTAACAGCTGCTGCTATAACCGGGATGAATAAATCTTGGTGCAATACGTGTAAAATTTGAAAAGGGAACTGGAAAATATGCTCGCAAGAAATGACATCGTGTTATAGAGCACTATCTCAAAAACAGGGACGCCAATCGAACAAATAACCAACTTTTCCAGAGTCCTTAGGGTTATTGATAAAGTGGTATAAGAAGGAAGATTTTTTTTTCTTCAGAAAATCGTCAAAATAAGAAAATAAAAACATGTACATTAGACTGATTCAAAATGCAAATACATTAGAATCTTGTGCTCCACAAGACTGCCCCTATTCCAATCGACAAAGTAAGTATATATTTCAAATATCACACTAATCGGACAATATTTAGAGGTCGCTAAAAATTTACGATTTTTCGGGGTTCATTTGAAATTTAAACTGTAACTTGTTACACAAAACCAAAAAGTTGAAATTTCTAGCGACCTCTAAATATTGTCCGATTGTTCCAATTTTTGGTATGCACACTTCTTTTGATGAATGAAACTGGGGCGGCCTTGTGGAGACAAAAAAAATTACATCTGCAAATCCCATACATTCTTGAATCAGTCTAATGTACATATATAATTTGGCCGTCGGTGGTGCAATTGCTAGTGTGCGCGACCCTTGTACATAAGATCCTGGGTTCGATTCCTACTCTGACCACCTTAAATTACTTTCGGCGACATTATCGAGTACTTAGCCATGAAAAAGCTTATCAAACCCGGTTCGGAACCGGTGTAAAACTGTAGGTCCCAATCTGTGAAGGGAAAATTAGAAAGCGCACAGCTCACTGGTTGTGCGTAGCTCTCCCCAATCCCTTCATGGGATGTAATGAGAAACGGTTTTTTTGTTTTATACCCAATAATAAAACGAGGTTCGTTTTAAATTACGACAATTACAACAGTTTAACTTTCTTTTATTTTACTTATATAGTACAACAGGTTACTTTATTTACACCACTTTAATAAGTCTTGTATTTTACTATCAATTCGCGTTGCTTACTTTACGGGGTTTAATCACAAACTAAACTCTCCGTTCCATAGACCTCCGGTATTTATACGAAGTCACCATACTCAAATGTAGTTATGTCTAGCGAATTCAAAAACCTTCTAGTCGTTGTTGTTAGTTATCTTTGTAGAATCATCTCGAATAGTGGAGAATTATCTTAACTGAGGCGAATTCATGCTACTGGTTTAGCGAGCTGGTATGTTGTTACAATGCATACTTTCAGGCGCAGCACTGAACGCCCTGTTGTTTACATGTTAGTCTGGTCATTAAGAGCAAGTAAAAGCTTTTACTTAATCGTAACATAATTATTATTTAACAGGATACTCCGCCATTTCGTTTATGCCGTGCACACACGTAACGAGTAGAGTGGCGAGACAGTAAGAAGGCACTCGGCCGAGAGAGTTGTTCGGGTGAGTGAAAGCGAGTAGGTGTTCGCACGCATTTTGTCATGTGGCGAGACAGTTAAGTTGAACAACAATAATTTTTTGAAATGAAATGAATTTTTTTAATGAATTTTGTTTTTCATCTGTCACTCCAAAATTTTCGATGCAAATTTCTTTTGCTATGGCCACATGTGCGGCATCACGCTTGTGTTTATTTTTATAATGCACTGAAGAAAAGTTCCATAAACACTCATGAATTTTATATTGATGAATAAATTTCACAGTAGTTTCGTAGTTCCACAAAACAAAACAAAACACTTTCAACAGAGTGGAGAGGGGCTGCCGAGTGTGTGTTTATATGTGACGAGCGCGTCAGTAAGTTGTTACGGGGTGAACAAGAGTACAGCGACGAAATAGTACTCGGCCGAGAAAACAAAGTGCCGAGAAACTAGTGACTCTGTCGCCACTATACTCGGTTACTGGCTCGGTTGACTACTCGCCGAGTTACTGTCTCGCCACTCTACTCGTTACGTGTGATCTAAGCATTACAATAATTTCCATTTCGGATTCATAATCAGTGACCCTCAAAACCTGCATAAACCGATTTTTTTTGTTAAGATCTGACATCGTTTTAACATCCATGCCCGCCATATTGGATCGGTCATTTTGTTCACAATAATTTGGCTTTCGGATTCGCAATCAGCGACCTTCAAAACCTCTATATGTCAACTTTTATTCCGATCAGAGATCACTTGAGGTTTTGGCCACGCATACGTGCTTTTCGTCCATTGTGCGTGGCCCAGATTATTCTTAAATCTGAATTAATCAAATTGTTTAAGTTTAGAAATTGTGTATGTGTACAAACCAGAGATCATAGCTAATACATACAGTAGACCCAATAGTTCTCCCACCAAATTTATGACATTTGACCTGGTGTGATATTTACGTTGATGTTGAAAAGAATTGCTTTACTAATACCAGATAGAGGCAATGGTTCAAAACAACGAACAAAATAACAATAAAACGAAATAAAATAACAACGAACAAAATAACAAATAATATTAAATACAACACAAATGTATGCTATCAATTACAGTCAATAAAAAGTTTAAAACACATTTAAATTTCACAGTTTGTAACCAAAACGACATGAAAAATTAAAATCAGAAGTTATTGTAATTCCACCTGGTGTATGTCACTTTTCGTCAAACATCTCTCTATCACACCGACCGCATCAAGAGTGTGAAAGGAAACGTCAGATGAGCCAAATATTCTCTCTAGTCTGAGATTACTCTATGCCAGAAATATTCACCCCTAGCCTGAAGTCATCGCCCAAGACGTCGACGTTTCAAAGTCGTGGTCACCTGTTAACGACGCCGTTGTCACTACAGACTTATTCGTAATTAGATCTCTCATTCGTAATTCAATCTCCAATTACAAACGTACGTAATTCATCAGACAAAATTTTGAGAGCGAATTACCTTGTTTGTAGGTAATTCAGTTTGAATTACCTTATGAATTACAGACAAATCATTGCCTTCTCTAGTTTTTATCGGAAGTTTATCGCATAGAATAATACTTACGTAGATAAACTTATTCTCTCATCTGACGTTTCATTTCACACTCTTCATCGTAGGTTTGTGGAAATGAGAGCAATTAAATTTAAAATTACCTTACACCAGGTGGAGTTACAAAATGTGTTCACTTAACTTTTTCACGTCGTTTTGGTGTAGAACTGAAAAATTTAAATACATTTTGCATTTTTTTGTTGACTTTTATCGTGGGTATACATTTGTATTGTATTTAATACAACTAGTTTGCCACAAAAACACGAAATTCGGTTGTTGTTCCTTTGTTGATCGCTGTATACTATTGCCACCATCTGGTATTATTGAACCCATATTTTCCACCATCCAATGTTTACTTTCCATCGTACCTATGACGTTTAATTTATTGAGCGAATAAAAGCTTCTATGGTATGTATTCTTCTATGGTTTATCGTAACAGTTGTCAGAAACAAACAAAACAAAGAAAAATTAATTTAAACCATGTAACAATGCACAACGAATGCAAAAAAGTAAATTACTAAAATTATTAAAATTATTACTAAAATTACCAGAAGACTATTGGCAACTGCAGAGTTAATGGAGGGGACGAAATTATATATGGAAGGGTAGTTGGATATCCAGAATTATTTCCTCACTTTTTGTTGTTGTGATTCTAAAAATTATAGAAACAAAACAAATAAAAAAAAATAAACAACTGTCCATGGTAAAATAAGTAAGGTAAACGCAGTAGGAACTGTTACAACAAAAACAGACATTTTGTTTTTGTTTGGTGTCCATAATCTGTCAAATTTTCTACATGTGTGTATCTACTTTAAAAGTAAACAAAAAGGTAAAAAAAACAAAATACATGTGAATTTGACATAAGAGAAACACCTAAGCAAGAAAGATGTTCAAATCAGCTGTTCTAACGAGTTTACCTTACTTATTTTACCATGCAACGATCAGATCGAATTATGTATGTGAAGTGGAAACAGGGTAATTCGGAATAGTAATTCAAAGAGCGAATTAAGTAATTGACGCTGTAGTGGAAACATGGCATAAGACGTCGCGGCCAGTGACGTCTGTGTATCGATAATTTACTACCAAAAAGTGTAATCCCTAACGTGTAAGGGAAATTTTCTTCAATTTGTTTGCTAGCTTGTATTATTTTCTTGATCTAAGTTCAAGTTCTAGTGATGAAGAACAGAAAAAATGCCTTCGTATACAAAGAAAACCATGTTGTGGCCGTCGGTGGTGCAATGGTTAGTGTGCGCGGCTCTTGTACATGAGATGCTGGGTTCGAACCCTGCCCTGACCACCTTCAAATTTCTTTCGGCGGCGGTCACCTCGAATAGTGACGGCGACACTATCGAGTATAAAGCCATGAAAAAGCTTCTCAAATACCGTTCGGAATCGGTGTAAAACTGTACGTCCCAATCAGTGAGTGAAAACTGGAAAGCGCACAGCTCAGTGATAGTGAGAAATTCTCCCCGGTCCCTTCATGGGATGTAATGGGAAACCATGTATTTATTTTTATACAAAGAAAATGTATAAGGCAAAGGTCAGATACATACATATATTTAACCTACCAGATATCAAGTAAGTTTTATGATTTTTATATTCGCAAGGCTTGCTGTTTTCTCCAGTTCTTTTATTAAATTTTCGAACTGTGTTGCATTTGTAATTTTAAATATTTTTCCATTTTATTTTTATATTTCCCTCTTCACCAACTTGCAAATCAATCAACACACAACTGTTTGCATCAAGGCGTAGCAAGTCGTATAGAAAAAGCGTAACGACCAAAAATAAGTCGAGTCGACTCAAGATGGTTGTAAAAACGCCATTGCGGGTACCAAGTACTCGTCGTCTGCTGTCGACACGACTTCAGAGATGCCAAATTAACACGGCAACACAAGGCATCGACGTTAGCTGTCGACGACGACTTACAGGGTAGGGGTGATTATTAGTGGTCCTCATGCAAACTCGAAAGAGCCTCGTAAACGCGTAAACCTCGCAAACTTACGCGGTAAACGTCAAAACAAAGAAATTTTCCATACAAAGCGACTTGCACAAAAGTGGAAAGTCTTCAAGTCAGATTTGCTGCGCAAACGTGGGATGGAGAAACGTGCAAACTTTTGACATTTCGTTGTCAGCTGGCTAAATGGATAAATAAGGTGATAGCACTTGAACAGTAGAAAAAGTACACAGACATAATACATGCAATTGCTACTGCTACTACCTTATGTATCCATCTTGGTCAGCTGATATGGTCTTGAGCATAAATACGCAGAGCAACTTTACTTGGTGCCTCATGCAACGGTGCGAGGGAAACTTACGCTGAGCAAAAGTTCTCGGCTTTCACGTTTGCATGAATGCCGCTATTGATTTTCTTACCTTTGTGTACCTTTGTATAATTCCTCCAAAAAATAGATATAATACACAATGGATTGCATACATTTGTTTTATAATAACTGATTTATTTTGTTACAAAATCTTAGCTTAGCATATAACCATTTCAGGTATACAATTTTCAGGATCTAACTGCTTATATTTATATTGAATATTTTAACAATGTCGCATATATATTTGCTAATTTTAAATTAAAATATATTAGAAAAATATTTGAAATTTGTTTAATTTCCAATAATACGCTACCCATTGGGTAGCATCGTCAGGAAAATAAACAACAATTACTAATTAAAATGATTAATTAGTAATTGTTGTTTATTTTCCTTAAATTAAAATGGTTAATTAGTAATTGTTGTTTATTTTCCTTAAATTAAAATGATTAATTGGTAATTGTTGTTTATTTTCCTGACGAAGTTACCCAATGGATAGCGAAATGTTGAAAAATAAAAAGAATTTCAATTATTGATGTAACGCTCGAATATTTTAATTTTAAATTTGTAATATAGGATTTAAATAAAATACAATAAGGTCGCATGAAGTATCAAATTTTTTGTTTTATATTTACAAACATTACATTTTGTTACATAAATTGAAAAACATATTTGCTTATTATAATTATAATTATACATATTTCACTTCATGCCAACGATTTAAATTTGTTATATATAGCATAGGTGTGAAACTACTGAACAAAGTTAATATGAACTACATAGAACATTTTAAACTTATGTGCTGTTAAAAAAAATTAAATAAATAAAGTTAAAGGTAGAAATTTATAAATACAAATATAAATATAATTTAAATTAACATCAGTCCCATTATAGTGTTAGTACATAGTTACATATTGACATATATGTATATAGACAAAAATAAATGATTTAGTTATGAAATAAAACAAAATAAAATGTAAAACATAAATATATATATATATATATATATATATATATATATTATTATTTAAATATATATATATATATATTTATTGGAAATAATTGAAAAGCTTGGACTTAAATTGTTTGTCGCTGATAGTAGTTTTTTGGTTTGAAGCGAGAAGATTCCAAAGAAGGTTTGTGAAGTGGGAAGTTATCGCAAAGATTTATTTATTTATTTATTCGCAAAATTATACTTATAATTAAAATTATTAGTATAATACAATAGGTAGGAGCTGTGACATCAAAGGTCTTAAGCTCGCAACTGATTACTGTGAACAATTCTTAATTTAAAAAATTATATTTATTTTACAGATACTAATATAAAATATCTGCAGATTTTAAGTGTATACAGAATGTCTATAATGGTTCGAGTTTTTCTGGAAATTTGAAATCCATTTAAAATCCACTAAAAAAAATCTAAATTTATGTCGTTAACTGTAGTGTTAGGTGACAATGAAAGTTATAACAATTGAAAAAAATGGTAATCCAAGTTCAAAAAGTTATGTACACAGGATCTAAATTTTTTCGGTTGGTTGACAAGTACTGCGGATTTTGCACAGTACATCAAGAATGTTAATTTCTCAATTATTTAAAACTGCACGAAATTGATAAAATAAATGGTTTCTCGTTACATCCCATGAGAGCTCCTCACAACCAATGAGCTGTGCGCGAGTTACGTACTTCCAAAAGTATATGCAGCACTAGATAATCGCATTCATTTCCGTACATCAATAAAAGTAACAACAATGCGTCGCCGCTTTCCAAGAACCACTTAAACAAAAAACCCATAGTCATTAAATATCGAATTCAACCCAAAAATCCACTTAAATTAATCCACTAAATCACTTACATCGTCGCTGCTTTTGTAGGCCACCCAGAAACACCCGGAAACTATCCCTACTAATCAATGTAATAGAACAGGACAACAAAAACAGCAATCGATGCATCTGCATCGCCACTGCTTTTGAACTAGATCCGGGATTCGACTCCAACGACGGATATTTAACCGACGTCAACGTACATATCAGGCGAGAAATCCTGCAACAGCGGCACAGAATTAGACGTACAAGAAGACAAAGACTGCGTGCATCCAGACGGAGACGGTATCACAGAAGAATAGAAAAAGGGGAGGATAAGTAATAAAAAAAGAAAAAAAAACACACCGAATTTTTCTGAAAGTGCCAAACAGATACTACATTTAAAAAGAAAAAAACGTCGAAGATGTCGAGACAAGACAGATTTAACGAAAATCGAAGCATCGACCAAGCTAATGAACTCAACGAGGTCATCAGAAGGCAAGAGGTAGCGATTCATCAGTTACAACAACAACTTGAGCAACAACAAGCCCAACATCTGATCCAACAGCAGCAGTTCCAGCAGCAACAAATCCAAGCCCACCAACAACTAGGCTTACTGCTAATACCCAAAGAATTGCTAACACAGTTCCGGCAGCTAAGAGCCTTAGACAAAGACCATGATGCAACAGCTTTTATAGCATCAGTGGAAGCAGTATTGGCGCTGTGGCCAAGAGAGAATCATCAATTAATAAACCTAGCGATCGCCATAATCAAGAACGAGAAAATTTGTGGTGATGCAGGCGATTATATACGAGGACTAGGAACAGACACAACGTGGGACCAAATTAAAAGAAAACTCATGGACCACTTCAGGCCAAAAACAACATATGCAGACGTATCCAGCAGATGCAGAAACATTAAAGTGAGTAACCTAAGAGAATTATTTCTTTATTTTGAAAAATCAAAAGCGGAATTAAATAGAATCTATATATATGACGACACAAGGCCAGAAATTTACGAGCCAAGTCGCGTAGATAAAGACCTAGTTAACATATTAATAGAAAAGATAGACGTACCACTAAGATCTCATAGCAACCAAAACGATACGCTAAATGAGATCATAACAAGGTACACCAAGATTAAGGCCCTAGATGACCCTAGGACTATACACTACCATCACAGGAAAAAGAACCAACAAACACAATATAACTCTGTCAAACAACAACATACACAATACAGTACTAACAAACAACAACAAACACAGTACAATAATAATAAACCACAGCAGAAACAATACAACAATGACAAACAGCAGCAGCCTCAAGAATACAGCAGAAATAAAAATGGAAATAACAAAAATTATAGGAAGAATTCAACACAAACTAAAATATCTCATATGAGCGTTGATACACATCAACACCAACCTACATATGTATATGGAAGTAGACACAATTCAAGAAGTCGAGCCTGACACAGAGGAAGTAAATTTTTTAGCGTTGCCTCGAGATCAATACTCCCGATAATAAGTATAACGATAGGCAAACAAAAGATCAGATGCCTTGTCGATACAGGCTCTACAACTAGTATATTAAAAACTAATATACTTGTAGAATAATTCCCAGAAGCAAAATTAGAAAAACCTCAGTATTGCAGAACTCTCAACGGACTAAATGAAGTAAAATACGTTGTCACCACTCCATTTCCAAAAGAATTCAAATACCCAGGGACCCTCAAATGGAAATTAATAGACTTTTCCAACCCTTACTTTTCGGGTATAATACGGCAACATTTTTTAAAAGCATTAGGCACAAAAATATACTGTAAAGAACAATATATAAACATATTGGGAACAAAATTGTATTTCGAAGAATACAATTACCCAACTGAAATGGATAACATATGCACACTAGAATCACTACCAGACGATGATATGGTAAAAAACTTTAACCTCGATAACCTTAATTTTGAGGAGAGAGAAGCAGCAAAGAAATTGCTTTTTAAATTCAATGACCTTTTTTTTAAAGAAGGCGACGTCCTTTCAGCAACAAATGAGGTATGTCACGAAATCACAACAAAAGTTGACAAACCCCTGTACTCGAAGATACATATGTAGATATCCGCAAGTACACGAGGAGGAAATAAACCGCCAAATCAAGGAAATGCTCGAACAAAATATAATAAAAAAGAGCAACTCACCCTACAATAGCCCATTGTGGATTGTAGAAAAGAAATTGCATCACTCTGGCGTGTAAAAGTATCGGCTTGTCATTGATTATCGAAAACTTAATCAATTCACAGTGGATGACAAATATCCAATTCCAAATTTAAACTCTTTGCTGGACAAACTTGGCAGATCGCAATACTTCACCACTCTTGATCTGGCCAAAGGCTTCCGTCAGATACTCGTCAGAGAGGAAGATAGAAAGAAAACTGCTTTTTCAACACCATCAGGACATTATGAATTTGTCAGAATGCCGTTTGGGTTGAAAAATGCCCCCTCTACTTACCAAAGGCTGATGAATGAAGTCCTCAGGGACCACATCAACAAAATATGTGTCGTTTATATGGACGATATCCTTATATTCAGTACATCCCTACAGGAACATATAACTACCTTAGAGAAAATATTCAAACTTCTTAGGAAAGCAAAGTTGAAACTCCAAATCGATAAATGCGACTTTCTGAAGAAAGAGACGCAGTTCTTAGGCCATGTCCTCACGCCTCACGGTATTCGACCGAACCCTAATAAAGTTTGGGTTATCCAAAAACTTACAATACCGTCAAATGGAAAGCAGATAAAATCTTTCTTTTGAATGACCGGATTTTACAGAAAATTTGTAAAGGAAAATGCAAAAATCGCTTATACTCTGTCAAAATGCCTGAAAAAGGATCAAAAAGTTAATACTAACGATCCAGCATACCTGGAGGCATTCGAAAAACTCAAGGATCTAGTGACAAACTCACCTATATTAAGGTATCCCGATTTTAGTAAAAAAATTAAGGTAACAACTGACGCAAGTAATTTCGCAATAGGGGCAGTACTCTCACAAGAAGGACACCCAATTGCATATGCATCACGTACCCTAAATAAACACGAATGCAATTACGCAACAATTGAGAAAGAGTTGCTAGCGATCGTGTGGGCAGTTAGACACGGTAGAGAATTTGATCGAGAAAGCGACCACCAACCACTCAAGTAGCTAATGACAAAGCACACGGGAAAAGACATTAATCCAAGACTCCAAAGATGGCTCATAAGCCTAGGAGAATACAACTTCTCACTCGAATATATAAAGGGCAAGGCCAATAGCGTAGCAGATTTCCTGAGCAGGATCAAAAACGACGAAATATACCATGGAGAGCATGAAGAAGCTTCAGAGGAGCAATTAGATAACGCATCAATAGAAGTGCTAACCGTCCATTCTCAAGAAGAGGACTTGGGTTATAATGCACCTATTCTAGAAACGGTCGTTAATAGATTTAGAACACAACTAATCCTAATAAAGAAAAAGGACAAAACGGTACAAACTATTTTTGGCAACAAACGAATCTTCATAGAGGAAATCGATATGGACAAGGGTTATGCCCTCGATATCCTACGTAGAGAAATAACAAAAGATAAGGTAGGAATATACTCTCACCTCAACGACCATGAATATTACCAACTCTACAAATTTATAGAAAGGGAATATTCAGAAAATCCCCACATAAAATTTGTAAAATGTACCAATATGGCCGAAGACATAGAATCCGAGGACGAACTGAAAGTTCAAATTGCACTTTTCCATAAACATGAAAGTGGCCACTGCGGCATAACGGCAACATATGATAAACTTAAGTTAATCATATATAACCCAGACCTGAAAACGCAAATCTACAGAATTATTAACAATTGCGATATATGCAGTGGAGGAAAATACGATCGAAACCCGATCAAAAACAAATATTATTCAACTGAGACACCAAAAACAATAAATGAAATAATCCACTTGGATACCTACGTAAATAGCAAGCATTCATTTATTGTTTTCATGGACAAATTTTCGAAACATGCGACTTGTTTTCATCTGTCTGATAGAAACCAAAGAACACTTTAGAACAAAATTCAAGAGTTTATAGCGCTAAAAGGAAAACCGAGGAAATTCATATTTGACAACGAATTTAACATAGGACTTCCTACAACAGCAAGATATTTAATACCATCCAACGAAACCGAACAGTCACAAGGGAAATAGTGACATACAAAGACTAAATAATACACTAACAGAGAAAATCAGAACACTCAACCTAGAAGAGAAATTACCGATAATAACACAAATTAACGAAGCAGTCACATTTTATAATCGTAACTTCCACAGCACTATAAAATGCTCACCACTCGAAGTACAGAATTTTAAAATAGACCATAATACTATTTTCCAAAGATTGACAAAAGTAAAACAGAAAAGATGTATAATGAGAACAGGGACGTTGGATTTATAAAGAACTATAAGAACGTTAGACACAAGGAACAGCCAAAATATAGAAAGGCAAATATACAAAATATCCATACCACCAATATAAAACGACCATCCAAATTTGCAGGTTATAATCTTACTAATACTAACGATGTCAGTCCCTGTAACCGCAGCATCGATAACGCTAACGCCAATCCCTGCAACTAACGGATATTGAATGTTACCGACACAAACCGTGGAAATAGTCAACGGAACTAGTCTAATATTACACGTAATACATCCACATGAACTAGGCAATATACTAAACGACATACAAGAAAATATAATAACCTTATCAACGGATACAAAGAAACATCTCGTGACCCATATAGAAACAATACAAGCAAAAATCAGATCCATAACACCAAATAACAAAAGACAAAAACGAGGCATCCTAAATATAGTGGGAGACGCCCAAAAATGGTTGTTTGGGACTATGAACGATGACGACAGACAACAAATCGAACACCGCGTTATAAACAATCTAATTAACAATCTAGAAACAATAAATACAATAAACAAACAGGTAGAAGTAAACACAAACTTTAATGACTCAATTACAATACTGAAAAACACAATACTCGACGACAGAAACAAAATACTGAACTTCATAAATAATATAGAAACACATACTAACGATATAAACAGTAGACTAACGTACCACGACCAACTACTTAAACTACAATACCTAGAAAAAAAAGTAGACGAAATATTAGACAACATAGCCTCAGCAAAATACAACACTTTACACACATCCGTATTAACGGCAGAAGAAATTCATAAATACCAAATTGATTTTTTAAAAATAAAATTAAGTAGGGTAGGAGTCATGATGTACAACGACTCAATAATATTAGCAATTAAGTTACCAACTAATACTATACAAACAACACAATATACAATTATACCAATTACAAACCACAAACGTCTGAAAATAGACGAATCTGTCATGTGCACGTACTAAATCGATCAACTTACATATTGTAATTTGGTAAGCATGAGGAAGTGGCAGCCATCTTATAAGCGACACGTTGTTCTCTTTTCTTTGAACAACCAGAGCAAAGACAATTTACTCATTGTGTTTTTCTATTTTTGTTTAATTTTACCATTTACCCACAGCAGACAACAAAAGGAATACGCGCATTAAACAAAATCACTCTGGCCACCAAAACCATAAATTAATCTTGGCCAGAGTCGTGTTAAATTTTTCTATCTTAAAAGTCGTATAAAATTATTCTTGCTTAGAAGCCTACGAAAATTATCTTGGCAAGAGTCGTATAAATTTATCCTGGCCTGAAGTCTATATAAATCATTCTTGCCCAGAAGTCTATCATACATCAAATTCTTGGCCACCGCAACTATAACCCGCAGGCCACAGTCATCGCCAAATCATTGGCCGCATCAACCAGATTTATAAAGGTAACAACTAACATAACCCCAAAAGCCCCAGTAAAACCGGCGGTAAGTCTTCCTTTTTATTCTTATTCATTGTGCAATAAAAAGAGACACCTGGTCCTGGATTAGTATGGCAAGAAAAGTATATCAAGTGTCTATTAAAAACTGTTCGGAAATCGTCCGACAAAAGTAAATTAAATAAATCCAAGAATAAGAAAAGCAATTTTAAAGTGACATAAGCGGAATTAGAAAGCTAAAATTTAAGTAATTTAAAGATTAGAAAGTTAAAGTTTAAATAATTTAAGGAAAAGAAAGTTACAAATTTAAATAAATTAAAGAAGTTAACGTTGGAAGTGATTTTACAAAATTAAAACAAATTAGCATGAAATTAAAGTACAGTAAAGTGAAAATAACTAATCTTCAATCAGTTAAAGAAAAGTTAATTTAGAGTAAAGTAATGACAGAAAAATTAGAATAAAATTATTAAAATTGAAACAAATGTAGAGTAAAATTAAATTCAAGTGTAGTTCGAAAAAAGTTAAATTTAAATTAAATAAAATTATAGTCAAAGTTAAAACCAGTAAAATTAGAAATTTAATTAAAAAAAAAAAGTAAAAGCAAATTAAGCGAAGATAAATTTAAATTAAGTTTAGTGATTCATAATTCGAGAAAATTAAAATTAACGTAAAATACGAAAGTTTAAAGAAACAAAATTAAATCAAGATAGCTAGGATTAAATAAACCCACAGGACAATGAAATAAATGTTCGAAAATCTATAATCTGAAAAATTAAAATGACATATAAACATTAGACCGGTCGTTAAAAATAAATTTTGAAGTGCCGGGCAGATTCTGTTTCCTTTTGGTCTAAAACCATTAAATTTAAAATTTGGGGCTGATCGGATAATATTTAGTGGCCGCGCCCATCAACCAAAAATTTAAATACATGAAGTATATGGAAAAAATTTATATTTACCCAATATTCTTCAAATTAAGTGCACAAAAGAGAATATTTTCTACAAAATCTAATTGATTACGATTAGCAATGAAATTATCTTTCTAATAAGTCATCAATTTCCAAAATTGGTTAATAAGAAACTTGAAGCAAGTAACATAATTATTTATTTTAAACACGTATGAAAAGGCTATATATATCGTTTTGAAATATTTCTCTTGCTGTTGCAAAGCAAAACAAAAAAGTACCGTTGCGAATAGCTCAGTACACAAAATATATGTATTTTGAGTCTTTATTCTTTATTTTCATTCAGTCTTGATGCGTGTCAGATATTGTTTAAGGAAAAAGTGCAAATAATTATAAAAAAGAAACGGTAAAAGAATTAAAAGAATTTAATATTGTGTAAATTTGTGTATCGTGTGAATTTCAAAGAAGTAAGTTAGTTTACATGTTTTTCGTGTGAAAATATAAAAAAAATATTAATACATAATTTGTTAGCACGACACTAATTGGAAATTTCATAATGGCGGATTTGCCAACAACATCTTCTTCAATTACTACTCGAAGTTCAGTGGATTCCAATATTATTCTTATTGGCCGAATATTACACCAAATATTGGGAGCTAAATTACCCTCAAATCGTCAAGTTTTGCAAGTATTCTTTTATAATATGCGAATCGCAAAATTTTCATCCAAAGAGAGTGCAAAGTTATCTGTAAATATGGCATCGGTGTTTTGGCAACAAGCTAGAATACCAATACGTGAAGAACACAAATGTTGTGAAAAACTAATTAAAATTTATGATGAGTGGAACCGTGTTAGGAAAACTTCTTCGAAAGGAAAACCACACAGTAAACAAGGAGAATTTGTTGGAAAATTGGATGATCTCTTCGACATTGCCCATGCAAATGCTTTGCAAATGATTCCTGTCGAAGAAGACAGACAGTTTTTATTAAAACAAAGAGAGAAGGGACGTCCGGGTTGCATGGCTGGTGTCGATCTTAAAATGTTCGCTCAAGAAAAACGTTCAACTGAGCGAAAAGATAAAGAGGAATCGCGAAAGAGTATTAAACATACGTAAGAAAAATATAATTAGGTACATAAACCCTGTAAGGAAAGAAAGTTTATGATAACGATATAAAGGGAAGACAAAATATTTATGTTAATGAAATAAAACAAATATCAGAAAAACAAAATATGTAGATTAACAAAAGAAAACCAATATTAGAAAAACATAATACGTAGGTTAACAAAAAAAAACCATAAGAAAACAAAATATTTAGGTTTATGAAATAAAAAGAAAATCAGAAAAACAAAATACGTAGGTTAACAAAACAAAACAATAAGAAAACAAAATATTTAGGTTAATACAATAAAACAAAGATCAGAAAAACGAAATACGTAGTTTAAAAACTAAGAGAAAACAGAAACCAAAAACTAAAAAACCAAAAGAAAAGAAAATTATAAGTGAATCAAGAAAGTTTGTGCAGAAAGTTTTGTTGTCCTGCAAGATGGACAGGTATCGATATTTCGGTGTAGAGTAATTTTCAGTTTAGCATTGTAGCATTGAGTCCTTAAAGTTTTGTTTAGCTTTTGGTGAAGTTTGAGAATAGAGTTAAGTAATCAAGCATGTTTTGAGTTCGATCACTTTTGTAAGATATTAAATAAATGACTGTTGTCAAGTTTTGTAAACTTTTGAAATCGAATTTAAAAGATTTGTGCAAAATGCTTTATTACTAGAAGAAATACAGGTAGGTAACGGCGAAGAAGGAAAAACAATCAATCGATCTATGTGAGTAGTGTAACGTTAAGTTATCATATTGGGACGCTTAATATATCTATGGTTACGGCGTCACGGTGGAACACCAGCGGTTCCAATAAGGGAGGGTAAAGACACCAGTGTCCGGCATAACAACGGTCGGCAAGTATGTCTAACATGTGTATGTGTTTGTGTTGTCCAATGTATCCTTTGCGTTTGTGTCCACCTTCTACAGGCTATTAATACTTCGGGCCAGCTAGTTAAGTCTAGCATTTTAGTTTATTATTTTCTTGAACTTCAAATAGCTGTCAGAACAAAAAGCGAAGTTCGCATTTGTTTAGCTGGTATTGAAGATTTTTTGAGGTAGTGTATTGGGTTTTCGGCAGTATGGCAAAAGATATCCACCCCGCCCCGCGAGTTTAGCTGTGCAGGACGTTTATAATACCAGTGACCGCCTACTGCTGGGATAGCGACTTCTTCGAGGTGAAGTTCACGTTGTAATTGTGTGTCGGCCGAAGTTGAGGGCAATCCTTTAATGGATGACGATACATGATGGCTTCGAAGAAATTAGAATTGATGAATTTCTGGTAACACCACCCCTTGATATATTTTACACTAACCCCTGGGAATAGCAAACAACAAACAATTGGTAGTAAATTATATTGTATTGTGATTAGGTAGAGTGGCAACACTTGTACCGATACATCACATGCAATATATAGATGGATTGATTCAATTCAGTCTGTGTTGTGAGTATGTCCACAGGGGTGCTCCACAAATCAATAGAGAAAATTGTAAAAATACGGGATAGAACATATTCTTTTGCGGAAAACAAAATGATTAATGAACTTAAATTAAGTAACAACTGCATAATTAAGAATAATTGTAAACTAATCGAAGATTTTGATACTAAAATAGAAATAGTGAACGATGGCACACTACTAATACAAAATTCGGAAGTAATATCAATAAATGCAGAATGCAATGGAACGGGATCAAATTATACACTAAAAAACAATACCCTAATCGAATTTGTAAATTGTACTATCTCATTCAAAGACAAAAAATATTCAAACAAACACGAGATATACATCCAAAAATACTACGAAGACAAAACAAACATAAGTTATAACTTTACAAGTAAGCTATCATTTAAGGAAATTATACTAAAAGAAGTGGAAAATATTAAGGAAATACGGGAATTAAAAATAAGAAACCTAATTTCCGACACAAGCTTAATAGCCATAATAATAATTCTAAGCATAACCATAATATACGGCTATATGAAAATCAACGGAATTCAGGAGAATCCCATATCCAAAGGGGGAGGAGTTACGTACTTGCCTCACAGGCAACCCGAACCAAGCACCATTGCAGACAATGGCGATATTAGTGTCATAGTCCAAAAGTATATGCAGCACTAGATAATCGCATTCATTTCCGTACATCAATAAAAGTAACAACAATGCTTCGCCGCTTTCCGAGAACCACTTAAACAAAAATCCCATAGTCATTAAATATCGAATTCAACCCAAAAATCCACTTAAATTAAAATGTAAACATATTGAACAAAACCCGGGAAGAAAACCTAAACAGTTCTTAAATGCCATGATAATATTTCTGTCAACTAAGCGAAAACCCGAAAACACTTTCATATGTAAACCACCTGGGAACACAATTACACATTTCGGTCGACCAAGCGAAAACCCAAAAACACTTCCATATGTAAACCACCTGGGAACACAATTACACATTTCGGTCGACCAAGCGAAAACCCAAAAACACTTCCATATGTAAACCACCTGGAAACACAATTACATATTTCGGTCGACCAAGCAAAAATAAAAAAATCGATATGGGAATAACCAACAAAAGCAACTACAATGTCACTTACATCGTCGCTGCTTTTGTAGGCCACCCAGAAACACCCGGAAACTATCCCTACTAATCAATGTAATAGAACGGGACAACAAAAACAGCAATCGATGCATATGCATCGCCACTGCTTTTGACAACTAGTATTAAGATTTACTATAAATAGCTAGACTAAGATAATTATAACTCAGTCTTAAGATCCATACTCAATAAAGAAGTACTGTCATAGCTTAAGCTATTTGGTATTTTTATTTAACCTACTCCCTAGCCGAAGCTATCGAGTTTGCAACCACATAATTCGTGTGCGTTTTGCTCAATATTTTCTTGACAAATTGAAAAACGGAAAGTCTTCCACTTTTCAGAAAATTGTAACAGGTGATAAAGCATGGTTTTACAAGTACGATCCTGAAACCATACAACAAACCATGGTATGGCGCCCAGAAGGTGCAAATTTGAAGATTTTGAAGACTGTTTTCAAGGTGGACTTCAAAAATGTAACGAAATAAATGCCGATTACGTTGAAAAAATACAAAGAGATGAAGAATAAAGATATAAAATTAAAACATTTTTAGTTTAGTTTTTTCTACTCTATTAAGCGAACTTTTGTTAGCCCCTCGTATGTTGAGTGTAATTGATAGTTCTAAAAATACTTCTTAGTGTAAGAAAGTTTGTACGAATGAAATTTTGGTAACTTTAAAGGTAATCGAACTTGTAATATACATATGAATAAATTTGAATATGAAAATGAAATGAAAAATGAGAATGTGTTTTATTAAACGAACACAAGATGCAAATGGCGTTGATGGAGCCAATATTTGGATGGTCTGAAACTAGGCTACTCAAGCGATTTGAATAATCAATATTATAAATACTCAAATTGTCCACTAGTTATAGTCTCTTCGAACAACACCCTCGTAAACACCTATTTTGTATAAATACTAGTGGTATTCACGCAAACAAGAAAATCTAGAACTTTTGCTCAGCGTAAGTTTGCCCCGAAGCGTTTCATGAGGGACCAAATAAAGTTGCTCAGTGTATCTATGCAGCAATTGTCAAAAAAGGCTGATAAAGTAAATAAACAAAGTAAAATTAAAAGTATATGCTTTACCTATTCCATAATTTTATTTTTTTCACATAAATCAAAAACCCTCTCTTTTTTTCAATACAAAAATATTGACATTGAAATGTCAAAAGTTTTCACGGTTCTTTTTCCAGGTGTGCTCAGCAAATTTGCCTCGAAAACTTTCCACTTTTGTGCAAGTCTCTTTGTATGGGAAATTTGTTAGTTTTGACGATTGCTGTGCAAGTTTACGATGTTTTCGAGGTTCTTTCGAGCTTTCATGAAGACCACTACTACTGTTTCGAAATTAGAATTCATGGAAAAATAAGTAAGGTAAACGCACTAGGAATTGTTACAACAAACACAGGCATTTTGTTTTTGTTTGGTGTCCATAATCTGTCAAATTTTCTTTAAGTGTGTATCTACTGTAAAAGTAAACAAACAAAATGCATGTGAATTTGACATAAGAGAAACACCTAAGCAAGAAAAATTTTGAAATCAGCTGTTCTAACGAGTTTACCTTACTTATTTTACCATGTTAGAATTTAACATTTCCAATTCAATCGGTGTTGCTATCGATATTAGGATGGCAGTAATATAAGATAATATATAAAACAAGTTTGGGTTATAAACACTTAATATTCTATTGACTTTAACATATTTTGGCATTCGTATAAATGCTTCAACCCATCACTGACGCTGAGCGATAACCATTCTTTAGAAATTCTACACACCAACAACAATTATTTTAAGAAACTTAATATATAACATAAATTTTTTTCTCATCGTTACGATTCTGTGAGATATGTACATACGGAACTAAAATATTTACGTAAAATTCGTTCAAAATTCCTCGGATTCATTCATAGATTTCATTCACAAGAACAGTTGACTTGTGTATGGAAAATCAGATGTCTAGATATCTCTAGATTTCGAGTGCAATATAAACATGTTTTTACGTTGTTGCGTAGAAACGCTTACACTGTGTACGGTCATATAAATTTTTACTCCGCATCCTTAACGATTAGTACTTCTTCTTAAATACATTGTACGTGTACTAAATACCGTACTGTCGATTCAGCATACAGCATCGATTCTGGTACAGTAGCGCCTTTTAGTGTTTTCTTGACATGCTTTACATTTGACGCATGGTATTGTAACGCCGTTTGGTTGTGTTGAAGGTGTAAATAAACTGTAGTTTTGTTGAATATTTGTAGAAGTCTAACATGCATTTTGTACTGTAATACAACTTTAATATTAGCACCGTTTTGTACGTCGATGGCATGTTTTATTTTGCGTTTCAAACATTAAGGGAGATATTATGTACAATTTGTAAGCACATATTGATTTGTACTAAATGTTAACTTGCACGCCTTTGGTATTGGTTTGCCGTCTCGATCATTTATTTCATCAAATATTGCGCGGGTAATATTGTATGCAAACTTTTTAAAGTAAAATAATTTACAAAGAACACATTTTTGATACTTGTTCATATGATTTGGTTTAAGTTTCCAGAACAACACTTTAATTATACAAAGTTGGATTTTTGCAGCAGTTTATTTTTATTTGCTAATTTACGTGCAGAATTTACGTGTATCAGAACAACCACTTCGATTAGTGGTTCAACACGAACTAAACTGTAACAACAAAACGCTCAACTTATATTTGTTATGAAAACAAAACAAACAGCCCTTATACCAATGTGAGTGATGAGAAATAAATGAGCAGGTAGGTAAGGGTGGACAAATAAAGTTGTGCGAGTACCTGTTGTATATTCTCGCACGTTAGTCTGAGTTTACACATGCAACTTTAAGTTTGCAACTTTGAAAAACTCTGCTGCAGCTCTTTACGATTCTCTTATGAAGTTGCAATATACGCATTTCTCTCTCGCGTCATATCTAGCTTATTTCATACTTTTTGCATAGTTTATGTAATTTTACTTCAACATGGTTGGAATTTGTATAGTTATATACAATAACACTATCAAAAAGCTGCTCGTGTATTGAAATATTCAATGAAGAGAGTAAGAGAGAGAGTAGAGACTAGGGTACTAGGGTTTCACTCGTTTTGTTTGTTGGCATTTGAGTGAAGAGAAATTTTGACTGTCTACTTGTACATCGTTTTTGAAATTGTGTAAAACTTGTGTTCAATGTTGTTACTTCTGACATTCGTACATCATTTTTCTGTATACAGACTAAAAGTGTTATGTGTGTGCTGCACACACACAATAGTGGTCCTCATGCACACTCGAAAGAGCCTCGTAAACGCGTAAACCTCGCAAACTTACGCGCCAAACGTCAAAACAAAGAAATTTCCCATACAAAGCGACTTGCACAAAAGTGGAAAGTCTTCAAGTCAGATTTGCTGTGCAAACGTGGGATGGAGAAACGTGTAAGAGAAACGGATTAAGAATAACAAAGCTGCAGGAGCCAATGGTTAATAGGCGAAGCTATTCAAGGCTGGCGGCGATGAGCTGATAAAGTGATTAGATGAATGCATGCCCGGGGATTGGAGTCTCTGTGCATTATGTCCGATATTTAAAAACGTGACCGGATCTATGTGCCAACTACCGTGGTGTAAGCCTTTTATCCATAGCATATAAGGTTATATCAAGTATAATGTGCGAACGACCTGATGGGACCATACCAGCGTGGCTCTAGGCCTGGAAAATCGACAACTGACCAGATTTTCACGCTACGCTAAATCCTGGCGTAGACTCACGAAAAACTAATTGACACCTATCGTCCATTTGTCGATTATAACGCGGCCTTCAATAGCCCGATACGGGAGAAACTCTACGAAGCAATGTCTGAGCTTGGTATTCCTGCAAATCTCATACGCTCTTGCAGGATGACCTTGACGAACACCAAATCCGCAGTGAAAGTTGCTAAGGATCTTACTGAACCTTTCGAAACTAATCGAGGCCTCCTCCATACCCTATCGTGCGATCTCTTTAACATCTTAATGGAGATCATTATGAGAAAAGTGCAGTCAACATAAATCAAACTTTCAGCAGCAAAAGTCACATGCTGCTCACGTATGTTGATGATATAAAGTATTTATCATTGGGCGCACAATTAGAGAAGTTACTGTGTTTTTTTCGAGAATTGAGAAGAAGTCAGCAAAAGTGGGTCTGACAGGACAAGACAAAATTAATGGTTTCAACGAACAGGGCCTCCACGCGATTAGACCACAGCATGAACGTTGATAACCGTTATAATTTCGAGGTGGTGGACAAATTTATATTCCTCTGATCTGCCGTAAACAAAAACAACAACGTCAGCCTTGAGATAAAGCGGAGAATTGTGCTTGCAAATAGATGTTATTTTGGGCTAACCAAGCACTTTAGACATAAAGCCCTCTCTCGAGTAACAAAAGTCCAACTATACTAGACTCTCATACAACCTGTCTTGCTTTATGGCGCAGAATCCTGGGTTTTATCGCAAGCAGACGAAACATCTTTAGGAGTCTTCGAGAGAAAAATGCTCCGAAAAATATATGGCCCTATCGTGCACAACAGCGAGTATGGGCGACGCATGAACCATGAGCTGTATGAGCTATATCCCGACATTGAAAAAGTTAAGCGGATCAAAATCACGCGATTGCGCTGGCTAGGCCATGTCAGTAGAATGAATGCAGACGAACCAGCACGAAGGATTTTCGAAACCGAACTCGAAGGAAGACGAAAAATAGGAAGACCAAGACTCCGCTGGGGGGGAGTCCCTGTTTATAGTAGGAACTGTCAAACTGTCAAAAAACTAGCCATCAACCGCAGACTCCACCTCTTCATTGTTGGCAAATCTTTTACCACCTAGCCATTTTTTCAAGTTTGGAAATAGAAAATAGTCAGAGAGAGCTAAATCTGCCAAATAAGGTACGTGATGAAGCAATTCGAATTTTAATTCATTAATTTTGGCCATCGCAATAGTGGATGTGTGAACTGGAGCCAAATGCGGCCTTTTTCTACAATTTCATCACTTAAACGCTGCAATAAATTAGCATAATATTCGCCATTGATGGTGTTTCCTTTCTGAAGATAATCAATCAAAATTATACCATTCTCATCCCAAAAAACAGACGCCATGACCTTGCCAGCAGAGGGAACCGTCTTCGCCTTCTTTAGAGACGATTCTCCCATTCCAGTCCACTGCTCAGGTGTGCAGTGGTGGACCGATGTCTCATCCGTGGTTAGAAATCAACGCAAAAATTCGGCTTCATTGCGTTGGAGCATCGCCACACACTCTACTTAAACATCTTCACGACGCTGTTTTGGTTATATTGAAAGCAAGCGCGGCACCCACCTTGCGCAGAGCTTTCACATCTACAAATTTTCGGTCAATATACGATGTATAGCACTTTTTGAAATGCCTATCATTTCAGTTAGTTCACGCATTTTCAGCCGACGATCATCCAATGCCAATTTTTGGATTTTCTGAACCGTGTCCGAACCGTGAACCGTTTTGCCAGCTCGTACGACCTCGTTTAAACTCTGCTACACAATGTTTTACAGTCGTAAACGAAGGAGCCGACTCCCCCAGAGTAGAATCTAGACAGGGGGATTCTATGGCACAGCTGATCGAAAAGCTACTAGGCCGATGATGGAGAATGAGAGAGCAAAGAAGACAGGAACTAATTTTAAATAGTTTTTATTGATGCTAATGACAGCTAAATTATGTTTTATGTTGTTTGTATTAAAGGAAAATACGCATTTCCTTTGATTTCTGTCCGTTTTATGTCCAACGAAAGTGTAAAATTGGTAAAATACCGCAGCAAATAAAACTCTATGAAATGGCCTACTACCTCGTCGTCATGAAGAGGCAACGAAGAGAGTAATGGAAACTCTTAAGTATTTCTCTATGATCTAGCTCAGCTTTAATATTGCTTGCTGTGAGACCTTTCAACTTGAAATATTGAATTACATAACAATGACCAATTTGTTTCCATGTTTACAAATTCACTGAGATCGTTCACTTTTGATGGCTCAAATAAAAATACCAAACAACGTGAAGCCTTGAAACTTAAAACATATGTTTTATAAAGTTGCCACTTTTCACCAAAATATTTTTTTTTCAAACTACTGGCACCATCTATACGTCAGGTCGGCTAGTTTTGGGACCGCCCGCGTATAATATCACATTGAATAATTTCTTTACACAAAATTTTTATGTTAAAAAATTTGTAAAAAAAATGTTTTTATTGTATCTAAAATTTCTATTCTAAAGCCCAAAATCGGTCAGTTTCATTTACAGCCACCTGTTTTCATGGCACAGGCCTTTACCGTTCCCATAATTTTTAAATATTGTTTGTAAAGGCAACAGCTGCAGTAGTTATCTATCAAACCGCTGCAGCCATTCACAAAAATTTCTGTCGACTTATTATGATAGTATAACCAGTACATGGTATCCTCGCCACGTACCAAATGGACATTAGAGAATCGATAATCAAAGATTGTAAAGAGCTCTTCATCGCCTGATATAATATCTCATTCGTAATAGTGCACGGCCAGATAAGGTGGGATTTTCAGAATTTCCATACTCAAAATGCGGCCAAACTAAAAAGAGATTAATTAATTGTTTGATTTATTAATTAATTTACTAATTATTAGTTAATCAAAAATACTGTGGGTTTTTGCATAACTTAACCAATTTCTGAGATGGGGCATGAAGTCGTTAGGTGGATTTATTTTCCGTGTTAGAGCAATGCGAGGGAATTGAGGTTGTCTGTAAATTTCAAAATATAAAATAAGTTTAAGTTGAAAAAAGGTGGGAATAGTACATTTACCTTTGTGGGGAATAGGTCAAATTCAAGATCACGATTTCAAATTTTTGCTGAGGTGCCATTGTAGAATTTTATATTTTTCAATTTGTTATGTTCGATGCTAAGGACTCTTTTCCAATAACTAAGTTCCCCGACGTTTTATACAATTGTGATCATTATCCTGGCGATGTCTCAGAAGACACCTACCAACAATAATATTTGTTGTTATTTTGGAATACCATGTGTATCCTTACCACCAACTAAGTACTTGAAGGTTGTGTCAAAAAATATTTACGATGATTTGGAAATTCACAGGTAAATTTGAACAAACACATCTGCTTAGGATGTGAAAGACCGATGCCCAATATTTATTACGGCACACATTCCGAGAATTTGCCTACTTAAGTGTAAGATATTGAATTATGAATTATTATCACTTGCAGGTAGCGTTACTTAACCGGTTTGTAGACAAAGGTTTCAACAATTTTGAGCACAGTAATTGGGAATTGCTTATATGTAGTAGTAGCATTCAAAGTAACCTTCTCAGAAAATATCAAAATATAAAAAGATTAAAACCCTTCAAAAGTTTGGACGGCCATTCTTTGTCATGTTCTCAGCTTACTGAATATTGTCCGAGTTTTCATTATATTTGTCTATAAATTTACTGCTAAACTGACAATTTAAAAATGGTATGCAACAACTCGTACCCTTTGCCGTGTTTTGTAATGACCTATGCAGGAATAGAACCAATCTTTTTTATTACCATTAACAAGGACAGAAGAAGGATAGAAAAATATATGTTTTCTTTTGTCGTAAGTTTTGTTGTCAAAAAATTACATGAGTTTTAGCGAAGAAAATTGATAGACCAAACCCCCTAACTGTTGACGACCCTCGCAACATTATAAGCACCACGATTTATGGATATGTACCTGGAATGTGTGAACACTATACAGGACGGGTACCACTTTCCAACTGGCGGATGTCCTCGAAAAATATAAAGTTGACATCACAGCTATCCAGGAAATACGATGGACAGGATATGGTTGCACCAGATAGAAAAACTGTGATATTTACTGTTGTCAAAAAATTACATGAGTTTTAGCGAAGAAAATTGATAGACCAAGCCCCCTAACTGTTGACGACCCTCGCAACATTATAAGCACCACGATTTATGGATATGTACCTGGAATGTGTGAACACTATACAGGGCGGGTACCACTTTCCAACTGGCGGATGTCCTCGAAAAATATAAAGTTGACATCACAGCTATCCAGGAAATGCGATGAACAGGATATGGTTGCACCAGATAGAAAAACTGTGATATTCGTGGGCGGATTTATAGTTGGCAAGAGACTGCGACACCTAGTTTCATGGTTCAACCCAGTGAGTGACCGCATAGCCACAATTCGCATCAAAGTGAAATATTTCAACATCTCGTTAATTTGTGTGCACGCACCGACAGAGAATACATATGATGAGGTCAAAGAAACATTTTATGAGCGTCTGGAGGACATTCTTTTGAACGCTGCCCTGACCACGACATTAAGTTTATTGTAGGCGATTTTAATGCCAAATTGGGAAAGGAAAGTGTCTTTCGACCAACCATCGGTAATCACAGTCTACATGATACCACCTCCCATAATGGACTAAGACTGATAGACTTCGCCGCTGCAAAGAGCATGGTAGTTAGTAGCACAGGATTCCAACATAACCATGTATACACATAAGGCGACTTGGTTATCTCCTGATCAGAGAAGGTGGAACCAGATTTATAATTTGGTAATAGATGACACAGCACTCTTCTAGTGTAAAGGATGTACGTGTGATTCGAGGTGCCATTATCGACTCGGATCATTACCTGGTGGCCGTGAAAGTTCACACAAGACTGAGTAGGATCTTACTTACGAAGCCGAGCATGGGAACAGTTAGATATCGACAAGCTGCAAATACCGGAGATATTAAACAAAAGCTCACCCTCCTGCTAGAGCAGAATTCACTCCCTCCCGAGAAGCCAGAACCGCAGTGGAAGCATATCTCCCATTCTTTGTAAACCGCTGAAAGAACTTAACTTGGTATCAAAAACCGCAGAAGGATAAGCCATGATTCAACGAAGAATGTCGCATTGCAACTGATGAAAAAGACGCTACACGTATGGCAACGAAACAGTCAGTTACAACTCATTCTGCGAATGAGCGGTATAAGAGGCTGAGAAGGGAGGAAACCCAAATATTTAGGCAGAAAAAATGGCAGTGGGAGCAGAGAGAGTGAAAATACTGAAATGTGCACGATGAATAATGAATCCTGAAAATTTTTCCAGAGACTAAGAAGATCGAATAACGGGCCGAATAATGGCCTGCTCTCCTGCAAAGAACGAGAACGGGAATCTCAAAATTTGGGAGACCACTTTTCAGCACTACTCCACTTTTCAGCACTATCTTCTACTGAAGATCAGGAGGTAATGGTTGTGGAAGACAGTGTAGAATGGCTTTCCATGAAAGCATGCATAGGAAAGAAATGTGGTGAACATACATTCACACATTTTTACTACCACAATTACACTTCTCTCACTTGCCTCGCCAATAGAGTAAATTTATAGTAGAGCCGCCATTTATCTCATCTAACATTTTCTTTCACACTCTTCGTGATGCGGTCGGTGTGATAGAGAGATGTTTGACGAAAAGTGATATACACCAGGTGGAATTCCAATAACTTCTTGGTTTAATTTTTCATGCCATTTTGGTGAAAAACTGCGAAATTTAAATGTGTTTTAAACTTTTTTATTGACTGTTACTGTTAGCATACATCTGTGTTGTATTTAACACAATAATTTTAACACACAAAACGAAATGCCGTTGTTATTATTTTGTTCGTTGTTTTGAACCATTGCCTCTATCTGGTATTAGTAAAGCAATTCTTTTCAACATCAAACGTAAATATCACACCAGGCCAAATGTCAAATTTGGTGGGAGAACTATTAGATCTACTATAAGTATTAATCTATGGCCTCGCCACTGTCTCTGATTTTTCAACGACAGTAACTTCGGCAATAGATTTGACATAAGCGGCCAGATGGTGGCTGAACTAGTAAAGGTTGGCGCAATAGAACAACTGATTTTACTTTCTTATGACTCCATCTGTTAAATTCAGTATATTTTGTTTTTGTACTTTTTTGTTTACTGTGTTTGTTCATATGGATCTGTGTTGAATTTGACGGTTAGAGTCATGAAACAAAAACTAAATGCCTGTTGTTGGTTCACACAATTACAACAAATTCTACTGCGTCAACCTCTACTAGTTCAGCCATCGGCCATATCGGTGACGTTTCATAGTAATTTGAGAAAAAAGCAAAACATGGCAAACGACTTTACAAATTGGGAAATATATTTGTATTTGAAAATGTTGATAATTTTTATTGAAATATTGTTTGGCAATACAAACATATAAACATGAATACAAGTCTAATTTTGCAGAGTACATCAGTTCCATTGTAATTTGGAGAAGTAAGACAAAACACAATGGCAAAAGAGCGAAGAAACAAAAAATCAGAGCACGAAATTTAACGAAACGGCTCTGTCGGCGGTTGCTTAAAACTGTACTGTCTTTATAACTGGATGGACGCGTACGTCACACAAACAATTTTTGTCTTTGTGACAACTAACGGTGCGTTTACACGGGACAGTTTGAGACAAGATAGTTGAGAAATTATTTGGCTCGATAAACACACAGCATAATACATATTCTCAACTATCTTGTCTCAAACTGTCCCGTGTAAACGCACCGTTAAGGTAAACGCAGTGGGAATTGTTGCAACAAAAACAGGTATTTTGTTTTGTGTCCATAATCTGTCAATTTTTCCACATGTGTGTATCTACTGTAAAAGCATACAGAAACAAAATAATACATGTGTTGCCACATGGAACAATAATATGTATGAAGATATTATTGTACCATGTGTTGCCACTTCGTGTGTAATTTTTCGTTGCATGTGTGGTCCATGTGTAATTAGTGTCATGTGTAATTTATTGTTTCCTGTTCAAGTTCCCACCACACCTCTCACCAAAAAAACGCGTGAGAGGTGATGCGCAATGATGCCAATTTAGCTCTTTTGGGGCTAGATTTAGCACTTTTCGACCTTGCAAAACGCGAAGAAAATTCCAATGGCAATTTCATTCACTACACATGATAAGTTTGCGTCTATTTTTGGTTTGGTTATCGCCCAAAAATATCGAAATGTATGGGAAGCAGAAACCACTTTTAATCGTGTAGATGCAAGAGAAAAACAAAAGTGTCAGAAAATGCTGGGTTTCGTCAAATCTGCACTCCAAACATCGTTTCCTTGGGTTGACCATCTGAAAGAATTTTGCCAAAAGGGAAAATTAAAATTAAATATAAATAAGTTGCGTGTTAGACACCAACGAATATGGTCTCGTTTAAATGACCGGCGGGTCTTCCGTGGTTGGGGCGAAACCGAGAGTTAAAATTATCGATAACTGGCGCATAGATCAAGCTGAATTCTGGTAGATCTGCGACTTATGGAAACCCCACAAGAAAAGGTCTAACTTGGGAAAATTCAGTGTATGTGGCCGTATCACGTCGCCTTTGCGTGAGATGCCCCTAAACACGGTAGCGCATAATGCCCATTGTAGCATCAGCTGCGTATTACGTAGCGACATCCTGTTAGTACCACATGTCGTGATCGGTAGCGCTCTCATTTGACGGTGATAGTAATGCCATAAATCGTCTTCGAAGAAGTACTGAGCGATGATGCCACAATCCAGACGAAACAATGCCCATTGGTAATGATTCGTAATGTAAAAAATCCGGCAACGCTTGTTTATGTACCTGATGGTAAAAAAAATGGGTGTCGTCGCCACGAGGGAACACCCATTTTGATAATAACGTTTTATCATTCGCACATATTGCTCGGCGCTGTAACTTTCCACGTTGATTTGTCTGTCTTGTCTGAAAAATAAATTACAGGAAAGCTAACAATAGAAAAAACAACCTAACCGCCATTGACTGTCAAAATCTACCGGTTCCCATTGGAAACCACCTTAATTATTAAGCGAGTTTTAGCACTTTCGGGGTTTTTCTAGCTGTTTTCGTTATTTGGCGCGTTTTAGCACTTTTTGGTAATTCGACGGCGCGTTTCGTTCTTGCAGAATTGGCATCACTGCTGCCGCGTGTCAAGCCAAAAGTACAACACACAACAATTGGGTGTAAATTTTGCCAATTAAATCGATTAAAAAAGGGATATTAAGTGAAAAAAAATCAAAATGTAATGAAGTGTTGGAGTAAAATTATTTGTGTAGATCCCAATTAATATGCAAATTGTTAAAATTAAAGATTCTATACGTTTTTCACATAACTCGTTAGTACAAAAAACAACTAGTGCACACTTGATAAAATTACTCGGTGATTCTACTACGGCAATGGGGTTTGAGCGAGTATTCTTTATTTCGGCTTCACTCATAAATCGTTAAGCGGCCTGGGGACGATCAACTAAACCATCAACGATGCATATGGTTAGTGTGTGCATATATACAACAGTGTGCATATATGCAACAAAATATGACAATCATCACATTCTGTTTGTTTTCAATGTGTTCGGTTGCTATGTCGTCGTCGGAGGATGATTGGCTTTTTCTGACGTACTGCAATTTTATTAAAACAAAAATACAGAAAAGTGGATGCAAAACGGGTTTAAATAGCGAAATCGGTTTACGCATGAAAATCATTTACAAGAGCTAAAAGTAAATAGAAAAGACGACTATTTTATTTTAATTTCATCCCCACACGTCCATGTCGGCTTTCACTACTAAATGAGCAACTGATTGTGAACATAAACATAACTGGAGACCATCAACTAATACCGTATTTACACGATGGCATTTCCCCACAAATTTTAGCCGGGAACTTATTTGCATGGACAAGAAGCAAGAATGAAGGGAAAAATGCCATGCAATTCCCACGAAATTGGTTTCTGGAAATTTTTTTGTCATTTCTCTTTATGAGTTACTTATGAGTTTTACATTTGATGTTTATCAAAATGGATTCATAGATGATGAACGCATAAGCAGAGCTGATTTGTTTACATTGCAAACCACTTTCGAACCAAGTCAGTTTGAAAAGGTAGATGCAATCTACAAAAATTACAACAAGGCAACCCCAACCTGGATTCTGTTTTTGTTTGGTGCGTAGTTTTGTCAATATCAACGTACTATGAACAACGTACACAAAAACAAAGGTTGACAGCTAGTGCGCAACACTTTGGCAGCACGACATGAAAAAAAAAACAAATCAGCTGTTCTTATACCACAATCTTCTTAAGCAGCCTTGTTTCGAACTGTCGACTTCACATGTATTTTGTTTTTGTATATGTTTGTTTACATTTAGTCCCTGGTCATACAGTAAACATTTGGAAGGGAACATCTGGAATTCTCTTTTGTATTTTCCTTCGCGGTCATACAGGGAAACATTGTTGTCGGAAACATTCCAGTTTATATTTGTTTTGTTGACATTTCCTTTATTTTCCTTTTTTACCGCGCACTTATTATGAAATATAAAGCCGAGAAGCAAAGCTCGCCGAAAAGAAATAAAGCAAATGTCAAAAACCAAAGCAAATATGACAATAAGAATGAAAGCACAAAGCGTGTATCCGAGAACAGTCAACAAATTTCATATTCTCTTCTCTTTCAAACAAAATGTTTCCCTTCAAAATGTTTCCCTGTGTGACCGGTGACTTAGTGTTGGGATAGGTATGTGTTGAATTTGGCACAACGTAACTGAGAAGCAAAAAAAAAAAAAGTATGTTGTTGCTATCAATTTGCCATCAGCTACAACAACACCTCCTGCGTCTACCATGAGTATTTTTATCATGATGTTTATTTTCCCTTTATTCTTGCTTTTTGTGTGGTGTGTTTTGTTAGGTTGTGTTATTTTGTGTTGAGTTGATACTCAGAAGTTGAATTTATTATAAATATTTACAAAATTTTCCCGTTTACAAACATGAACAACACATAGTTGATTACTCACAAAAGGAAAATATCAAAAAAAAAATCGCATTACGCAGCAACTTGAAAAGCGAATTGATAAAAATAAATCGTACAAAGACAGTATAAAACGTCGTCAACTTAAAATATCAAAATATTTTGTTTTTCATCAAATTCAGCCGACAACGCGTATATGTAGCCGACGAAAGCCTAGTACACGCACACATTCAAAGCGTTGATGGTTTTAGTTGTTCGTCTCCAGGGCGCCTTTCAGTTCGTTTGTTTACTTGGAGGTCTATTACACGATGCTATAATTCGTTCTGGCACTTTTCGTTCTTTGGCAAGAGGTGTAGAGAAGTAAGGAATGAGGAAAAAATCGCACGATGTTGGATGGTATTGCGTATCGAGGGATTTTTTTTTCAATTTCTCTTTGTGCATTTTCCATTTTTCTCTTGATTTTGACTTTCATGGTTGTGTGTGTTGTTAGTTACTCGTGTGTTTTACATTCGTTTTGTGAGGTTTGTGTTTGGAAATAAAATTCAATTAAATTAAAATAATAGAAAATGTGGAATAGACATTTAATAGAGCTCATGCTATCGCTTTATGGGTAACATGAGAATCTATACAATGTCCGACACCAGGATTACTTAGACCGCGTAAGACGTTCAAACTCCTCTTCCAAATTTAATTTAATAACACCGAAGTACACAAAATACACAACTCAATCAAATACAAGACAATAACAAAGAAGAATGTCAAAAAAAAATACAAGCATAGATATTATAATAATTCAACGTGTAATAGCTCGATGAATTACGAAGAAACTTTAAAAGAGAACTGAAAAATATCGCCGCACGAAATGGCATCGGGTAATAGAGCTCTTGTTCGGTTAGTTTCTCGGCTTTTATACGATGACTTACGACCCTGGGACATTGTGTTAAATTCATGTGCGTTCAGACGACGACTCTCTCTATACAACTATGTGTGACTCTTTGTGGCGTATTGTCGGTTAATCTTCTTTTTTCCATTCGTAATAAACTAAAATTCAACATTTTAAAAAATTAGTGAACAATGGCTGATAATTTTGCAATTGTATTGTTTTAATTTATTAAGAAATTGCTTAAAAACAATTTTGTGCCACTTTTTGTTTACTGTTGCTTTATCACCATGTCAAAACACGAAAGAGGTGAAAGAGAAATATCAAAATGCCCCCTTAAATTTCCAATTCGTTACTCTTATGGTACCGCTCTTTCTTCTCTTTTTCCCTGACACAGAAGTATCGTAAGTCATGACTCGTGTCCCAGGGTCGTAAGTCATCGTATAAAAGACGAATTTGTATTCCCTTCACAAAATGCTCATCGCGTCTCTTTGTTCTTTGCAGTTTAGTTTGTGTTGAACAATGGAACGAGGAAGTTGTTAAGACGCGCTGCAAATGTATACAGATAATCCATTTTTATAAGTGAAGTGTAATAAGAAATTTCTTGACAAAAATTCTTATTGATTTAAGAAAATTTGGTGTAAAATACATTGAGTTTGATGAAGATCGGTCTATAAATCTGCTGTTATATTTACGAAGACAGTTAAAGTAAAAATTGAGATACAAGACACAAAGTTATTTCCATTTCATGTTGGAAAAAAAGTAAAATTTACACATATTAAAATCATCGCTTGTGAACCAGTATCACAAATATGTGCAGCACAAGTTAATTCTTTAAACAATTACAAGTTTGTTCACAAAATTGAAAAAATCTGAAAGACGCCTAAGAAGCGTAGATTAAAATTTAACATACTTTTTTGTAAATTAATAACAACTGGATGGAAACTCTTTCGATATACTGCCATTTAAATTGTGTCTACCAAATGGAATTACGCTGATTTGAGTAGATAATAAAATATCCACAATATAAAATAAACATTAGTCATGTGTGAAAGATACTGTTTTATACTTCATTGAGTTACTAAGCATTTAGAAAACCAATGGAACGAGGAAGTTGTTAAGACGCGCTGCAAATGTATACAGATAATCCATTTTTATAAGTGAAGTGTAATAAGAAATTTCTTGACAAAAATTCTTATTGATTTAAGAAAATTTGGTGTAAAATACATTGAGTTTGATGAAGATCGGTCTATAAATCTGCTGTTATATTTACGAAGACAGTTAAAGTAAAAATTGAGATACAAGACACAAAGTTATTTCCATTTCATGTTGGAAAAAAAGTAAAATTTACACATATTAAAATCATCGCTTGTGAACCAGTATCACAAATATGTGCAGCACAAGTTAATTCTTTAAACAATTACAAGTTTGTTCACAAAATTGAAAAAATCTGAAAGACGCCTAAGAAGCGTAGATTAAAATTTAACATACTTTTTTGTAAATTAATAACAACTGGATGGAAACTCTTTCGATATATTGCCATTTAAATTGTGTCTACCAAATGGAATTACGCTGACTTGAGTAGATAATAAAATATCCACAATATAAAATAAACATTAGTCATGTGTGAAAGATACTGTTTTATACTTCATTGAGTTACTAAGCATTTAGAAAACCAAATCAAATGTAAAGAAAAGCGTAAGCGAAAAAAAGAGTGCAAGAGAATCCATCAACTGACGTTGCAGAAAGACTACAAATGTTGCTGCTACAGATGCCGCTGCCAATTGGATATTGATTCGTTCCTGACAATAATTAGTATAATTTATTTATGCAAGTAAGAATAATTTTAAAGTATTTCGTTAGTTATCATAAGTAAAAATTATTGTGCAGTTCAACAATGCAAGTGTTAAAATTGCATCAATGTTATAGTCGTCTTAATTAAATTATTACCAGAAAAGTACGTTTCTCTGCTAAATAGAAAGTACTTTCGGTTTCCCTGTTCTCCTTAAGACTCTTGACCTTTCCAGTTATTGGCTACCGAAAGTGGTCACTGATATATCTAAACACTAAGGCAAACACCGGAATGAAAGAATATTGGTAGAATATTAATTAATGCGTATATAATATGACGATTTAAAATCGGAGTTAAATGATATTTCATAAAATGAATGGCTCAGTTTCGAAACGAATCAGTTATATCGCCATTTCGGAAATTTTTTAAACATATACGATATTTGTAACTTTGTAATTCAGAAAATAACTACAATAATCATATAAAATATTTGAGACGTAATATTCAATTCTTAACTTGAACAATTTAATTTAAATTATAACTAGATGACGGTTCAATATTTATTACAAAGCGTAAAACTGATATTTTATTTAGTTAAACATAATTTTACAACACTAAGATTCCTTTCGTATGATTTGAAGTCAACATCGTTTGGGATAAATTTTTAATTCTCTAAATTAATATTAAAGTTCTTCTTAAACAATATATTTATAAACCGGATATTTCACAATTGAAGTAAAGTGACCAAATCCCTACGAAAAATTATGAAAGCTTCCAAGACAGAACATGCCTCAGTTTAAAAATATATTGTGTGGAATATTGCTTACTGGGTTTATTCCGACGGCGCTTTAGATGAAATTAGTCCAAAAGCATGGCGATAATAGTAAATTTTTTCCGCGATTTCTCTGTTCCGCGTTTAACCCAGTAGTATGGCCATTTTTAATAGATTTATTTTCAATGTTGTTTAATGACTGGAATCCACTTCTATCTGGATAAATATACTATGTGAACTTAGCTTTAAACAAAAATGTTACTACCCTTCAGGAAATGGAACTAGTAAAGTACTAGTATTTTACTAGTGCAAATTGCACCACTACTAGTTCTTTTCTATACCCAAGCCCATGTATTTTCCTAGTGTAAATTAACATTGCGTGAGGGCGGGAAACCACTAGTTCATAAAGAAGTAGTGCAGAACTATAATTCTACTAGTGCAGCGGGTACCAATTGGGTGCATTTGGTATAGTGCTATACTAGTTTTTTTCCTATTGTTTTTCTAGTGCTGCCGGTACCAATTAGGTGCATTTGGTATAGTGCTATACTAGTTTTTTTCCTATTGTTTTTCTAGTGCTGCCGGTACCAATTAGGTGCATTTGGTATAGTGCTATACTAGTTTTTTTCCTATTGTTTTTCTAGTGCTGCCGGTACCAATTAGGTGCATTTGGTATAGTGCTATACTAGTTTTTTTCCTATTGTTTTTCTAGTGCTGCGGGTACCAATTGGGGGTGCATTTGGAATAATTTTATTCTAGTTATTTTCCTATTGATTTTCTAGTCCTTGCTAAAATACAAAACTTTCAAGTTATAGTCAAGATTTAAATTGAGACGAACAATTTTTAAAGCTTTATTTTTTAAACAATAAAACCATTTCATTCACGGCTGGCTAAACCAATAAAATTAATTAATTTTTTACTTAAACATAAAACCTTGGCTAAACCAATAAAATTAATTAATTTTTTACTTAAACATAAAACCTTGGCTAAACCAATAAAATTAATTAATTTTTTACTTAAACATAAAACCATTTCATTCACGGCTGGCTAAACCAATAAAATTAATTAATTTTTTACTTAAACATAAAACCATTTCATTCACGGCTGGCTAAACCAATAACTAAAACTAAATAACTAAAAAAATAAGGAAATTTTAAATTATTCTATGTTATTCGAGGCAGCAGAATGTTTTTGTGATGCATCCAGCTTAAACCATTTCTTCTTTTGCCGCTGAAATGCTGACCGTAATTTCCGGTCCGGGGCATCATCTGACCTAGATATGATGTCTGCAATTAAAAAAATAATATTATTTAGTAGTCGCGTTAATTTATTATGAAGAATATTTTACCTATTAACGCGCCATAGAGTCTATCATAGTCTCTAAGTCTTTTTTTGCCGTGAGTACCATCGACATTAAAAGTTGAAATTATGGAGAATCCCAGAATTTCGTGGAGATAGCGCTCCACATTCCCTTTCAACAATTTTTTCATTTCGCTTATCTATGAACAAACAAGAATATAATGTAGGAAATAATTAAATTTTTAAAACAGGTACTTACATATGGATCTGCCATCGACTCAAGTAAATTATTTAGCTCCTTTAGTTTTTCTTCGGAATTCACCGGGAAAATTGCTGTTACATTCTGCAAAGCTGAATTTTGGTTTGATAGCCTTTCTATTAGAATTTTATGTTCAGCCAAAATTTCAATGATTGTGTTATTGTGGCGCTCGACAGTATCTAATAAGTACAAGAATTGAAGTAATCGTTAATATTTGAACCTAATGAGCTCATATTAAACATGGTACCTTTTAAACTTTTTAGAGAAGAAGCTACCTCTTGGCAATTGCTGCAGTTTTGGTTATCTAAAAAGGGAATTTAAGAAAACAAATATTAGGAAAAATATTAACCTACTTACATGATAGAAGAAATATTTGGTTTTAATATTATTACTTACCATTTGTGTTTTTATTTATATAGTACTTTAGTTTTCCCTTTGAAGGATGCGCGCTGTCTTCATTGTTAGGCATTTTTTGGTAAGCAGCTGTGTAGAATAGGCATTAAAATAAATTCCTTTTCAAAAGGTATGCAAATAAATTTGTATTTAATGTCTAACAGGCGGAACTTTTCTATTTCACCATAGTCTAATTTTGTTCTGCATATACCCA
Source organism: Phaonia tiefii (assembly GCA_963931995.1). Lineage (NCBI taxonomy): Eukaryota > Metazoa > Arthropoda > Insecta > Diptera > Muscidae > Phaonia > Phaonia tiefii. Next base: position 22,899,778 of record OZ008370.1, read on the forward strand.
AATCAGCAGACTTTAGGGGTTCTTGGTAAAAGCTTTCTAAATTTAAAACACGTCGGCCTAGAAAATAGCATGTTCCTTCCGATATGAACTCCTCAATTTTTACGGGAATATCAGATTGAATGGAACAGAAATTGTTGGGAGATTTAGTGGAGAAGAAGCAGTTATTAATGTTAGCTCCAACAATTAGACCTCCGGAATATTTAAACATGTTTTTTTCGGCAGCTACATATGTTTCATGTTTTTCCATTTTAGCGATTTGCTGTAGAATTGATGTGGGTTTGCGGACGTGTTTTTTAATATTTTGCAACTTGTTTTCAAACTCATAAGCGGAAAAGTTCGAAAGAGTACCATACATATTTGCGTCCGATGTAATATGCAAAAGATTATGTACATTGTATGATACGCTATTTTCACCAAAAACAGTTGGGAAATTTTGGACAAACAGTTCTAAAAGTTCATTGGCTGTATCAATATTTGAAATTATTTGACGCGGACTGCTAAGTAGTCTATAGGCGCAATGAAGCAGAAGAAATTCATAATATATGTCATCATGCACATTGTTGCGAAGCACAATCGGTCCCGTATAGGCTAAAAATTGATGAAATTCGGTTGCTTTCCAGTTATTTAGGTCTTTTAAACTTCTTGGTTTTCTAGGAAACTCTTTGGGCACAAATTTTCGCAACTCTATTAATTTAGAAGAAATATTTGCAACATTTTTTTCAGATGTTTTTTGGACAGTTTTTCTATTAATTAACCTATGAACAAATTTCCTTGTTACTCCTAGGTCGATTAGGTGCATCCCATCTAATGGTGTTTGGGTTATCATTTGCATACCAATTTTTTCTAAAGGAGTCTTTTTTTTTAAGAATTGATGTTGATGGTGCTCAGGATATCGCCTACGAGAAAATTCTTCATCCGAGATCAAAATGCCACTAGATGTACTATAGGTCAGAACTTTATTAATTTTTTTGGCTACTTGAGTACATTTTGTACAGCCGTGCGATGAAGTATGGCCTGGAATACCACAAACAAAAGATTTAGCTGGAGTATCACAGCGTAAACAACGAAACTTTAAGGGAATACTTTTGTTACTCAAACGCAATTCTCCGTTCAGAGAGTTAACTTCATCTACAAAGTTTTTAAAGAAATCCTCTATGGAACTTGGTTTACTATAACCTGCATAAATACCCACAGGCATTGGCGATATGTTCTCTTCGGTATTTATAACTTTTATCAGAATGGGCCACAGCTGCATTCTTGAACTTTTAAATAACGGAATGCCGTCAACATTTATGTCAGCTTGAACTTCTTCATATTTTTCTAATATGTTTTCAACTTTTTTGAGCTGGTTTTCAATACCGAAATGGTAATATTTGCCTGGTGAAACATCCGCCAAAATAGTTAAACTTGTTTTGCCTAAGAGTGTTGCTACTGAAAGTGGAACGTCCAGGCCTTCCTCAGACAAAATGGATAGCAAAAGCTCTGTGCATTCTCTTGTAGGTTTCGTATTAATAACCCAATTTTTCAATTTGTCTTTTAATGTTAGGATTGAACCGGCTGAAAATTGGGCAGAAGTTTCTTCACATGTTTCTTTAAAGCAGTCAATCACTTTTTTTTCTGCACTTTTCGTCGTCACATTGTTGTGATCACTTTCAAATTTCATTAATCTCCGTTTATACACACATATTTGTTGCCTCACTTTAGCTTTAAACGATTTTCTTTTTATGGTTGGTTTTGCCATTTTTTTGTTATAGCAGTATTTACCTTTTTTTTATATTTTAAGTATTTTAAGTTGTAGGTATTTCAATTATGACTCGCACGCACCAACTGTTTTCATTCCTCTCTTGATACTATAATAATAATTCATACCTGCAACGCGTGCCCTACAAAATTTTTTGGGTAAGAATACATTTTTCCAGTGTTAGTAAGTGTTGTAAACATTTTTTCAGTGTTAGTAAGTAAGTTTAGTTTGTAAAGTCACAAAATCTAATCTTCATACGAAAATCTATCTCTTTTTGAACTAGATCTTCAATGACTACTGTATTACTAGTGTATTTAAGGAAATTACTCCCATGTTTCCTGAAGGGTATATATAGGTAGAAACACAATTGGGACGAACGACGAGTTTCGCACAGCACGACGAATTTGTCGGTAAAAATTCGTCGTATGATACACAATAACCACGAACAAAAATAAACGTAATTTGAAGTTATTTGCAATTTGTATACACAAATAAATAATCGAAAAATATGAATCAAAGAATTTTGTGTTTTGTAAAAGTTATGAAAATTGTAAACATCATTCATGTTCATGATGATTACAAGCTTTTGGTTTTGTACTTGCACCAATTAATTCGTCGTTCGTCGGCATAAGAAATATAAATAAACCTATCGCACAGTTCGTTACGCACGACGAATTTTTGTGGACGCACTGATTGTGTGCATTCTCATATAAACAAATGTGTTTTATTTTCGACGACCAATATTCGCAACGTAAAATTCGTCGTTCGTCCCAATTGTGTTTCTACCTTCTATTGAGATCCACCCAATTACATTCAAGCCTCTACATCCATGCAATTTTTCTTTCGCATAGACTGATTAATAATGATTGTCCTATTTATAGTAGGTATTCAATATTTTACAACATAAATTTTGAAGACTTTTCGGCTTAAGTTCAGTGTGGGGCCCCCTCTCGGATTTGCTTACGCTTTCAACTATAGATAGATCTCGATGAGCTGACTCAAAAAATGCAAAAAATTTCCGGGGGAAGTATCCGGTTTTTGAGATATTCGACTCAGAACTTGGAATGGAAAATAGAGCCTATATCTGGGTTTTCGGTTCCGGTCCGAACAAGATATATCTCATTGGAAAGCCTGTCAAAACGCCAGAATGAAATGTTTAACCCCTTACGAACAGGAGCTAAAAATGTGTCATTTAGAACCGGTTTTTTCAAAAAACCGGTAGCAATTTTTTCTTGTTTTTGTTGTTGTTATTCTTTTTGCTGTCTTTTATTTGTTGTTGTGTCTTTGTTGTATGTTTGTAGTTCTTTTTGTTGTTGTTGTATCTTTGCAAGAAACTAAAAAATTATTTCTAAAAAATCGCGCATCTTTTTAGAAATAATTTTTTGCCTGCAGCGCTTTACAATTTAAAATAAATTACAAAAATACCCCCTTTCAAACATAAACATATATTCCAATTTATATCAAAAAGTCCAAAACAAAACAAAAAACAATAAAAAACTATATCAGTCTTCTTCTTCTTCCACCTCATCTATTAGCTCTATTGGCTCTTCAGATGCCATTGTCCTGCATTTTTCTGGCAAGCTTTCATAATCTCCACTAGCAGCATTATATTATTGCCCCGCAAAATATAAAATCTCGGTGAATGGACATTTTTTATTGGCCTTACACCACTTCAAAAATATGTAAAAATATTTTCGCCGGTTATACACTGGCAGTGAAACTTTCAGGTGACGCCATAGCCCTTCGATGGTGTTGGTATGTTGGTGCGATACCGGGTCCACAAAGTTTATGCTATGGTTCACCTTAAAGTGCGTATAGCCTTCCTCCGACAGTGAGTCATAAGCCTGAAAAATATTTTTTTTTTAATAAATCTTACCTACATACATAATTATAATAAAAACATACCTTCCAAAAATCGGAAATAATAATAGAGCCTGGCCGAATGTGCTTCTTGATGAGGAGCAAAAGGGTTTCTCTGCTTCGGTCCTCCACTGGAACTACGAAACATTTATTCGAAACCCTTTCGACACCACCAAACACCCATTGGCCTTCTACGGCATGTCCGCGATTATATTTGCGTCGTCCAATTTTCGACTCGTCTATTTGGACGACAATGCCAGGTCCGCCAATTCCTATAGTTTGCTGGAACGAACTAAAAAGGACCACTTCCCTGCAGAAGTTGTTCCAGTCAGCTCCAGTACTCTTACCCAAGATCTTGCTCTCGCTCATTATGAGGTCAAGAGAGACATTTTTGAGCCACATATATACAAATTCTAAAATTTGCCACAATGATAATTGTGACTTCTCAAAAAACGTTCCTTTTCAGAGGGAACGTTTGAAATCGCATTTCGCTGTTTTTTTATGCCCTTTTCTATATTTTAGGCGGCATCTGAAAAAATTCTTTTCATTATTTATACTATACTAAATTCACTTTTTAACTTACCCCCATACCCAACCATCCAAAGTTGCTCCTTCTACTAATGCAAAATAATGGCCATTGGGGCACTTTAAAACCCCTTCTGGAGGGGTTACACCCCACTCCATTAATTGTTCTATAGCAGCCTTTGGTACAGCCGCATTCATCTCACGATTAAATAATTTTAAAATGTCTGCACTTGAATTAATATTCATTTTTTTAATTTTTGCTTTTTTTTATAATGTACACTATACACTCGGTTCTTACTTACTTGAGCTTTAAACTCACCACATCCATCAACATCTGATCAAAACCCTCATCTCCAACTTCTCGCCTTATTAATCGAAGCATGGCAGCATAGGAGGGGAGATGGTATATCCTTTCACTCTGAAAGAAACCTGCCTTATCATTTAATTTTCTCACGAAAACGGTAAATTGTAAACAGAAAAAGATGCCACATTCACTAAAAAAGAGTTTATAAATGACAAAAGTACATGCCAGAATAATAAAAAAAACGGTTATAGATGCCACATTCACTAAAACCGAGGCTATAAATGACAAAAGTAGTTGCCAGATCAACAAAATAAGCGGTTATTAAATACTACAAAAAAACCGAAAACCCGAAACTCGTATAACCGGGGTAAAAACCGTTTCCCCCGCCCCATTTTTCGAAATTCTTCTTCTCACGCCCCCTGCCACGCCCACAAAAATGAAAAAAAAATCGGGGAGGGGGCCTCACACCAGACTTGTTCCCATTTTATTTTTGCTGAGTATTCAATTCAATGCTACCAAACTAAAAAAATCATTTTTGTCAAAAGTGGAATAGTCATGTTTTGAAAAGTACCTCCTCATTTATATTTTTACCACAAGTTGGCCGTATTTAAAATCTATACAGTCTTTCTGAATAGAAACTGAATATGATGTAAAAAGTGTAGTTAATAAATAACGACACCATCACGGTCGGGGTTGTTGTAAGTTACAGATTTTTTTTAAATAATTGCTTTTACTAGCTATTAATTTTAATCTGTCATATTATAAACACTTCTGCGACAGCCCATATGAGGGTTGTTTTCTTTACCATCCCTCGCACAGTCACACATGCGCAACAGCTGTGTTCATACACAGATCATACCCTGCAGGAAATGTCGATAGTAAAACTGTACTGATTCACTATCGACTTTGTCACCAGGTATAGTGACCAATAGTACCCAAGCCAATGCATTCTACTATTGACATTTAACATGTGCTTGTCATTGCGAATGAACTAGTTCTCATTAGAACTAAAGATTCAGTACTGATTCTTTGGTTCAAATATTCACTACTGACAATTTGAACCAAAGATTCACTACTGATATTTTGTACCAAAGATTCTCCACTGACAATATGAACCAAAGATTCGCTACGGACAATTTGAACCAAAGATTCATTATTGACCATTTGAAGCAAGTATTCAATACAGACCAATTGAACCAAAGATTCACGATTGACTATTTGAACCAAAGATTCATTACTGACAATTTGAACGAAAGATTCACAACCGACAATATGAACCAAAGATTCGCTAGGGACAATTAGAACCAAAGATTCACCATTGACTATTTGAACCAAAGATTCATTACTGACAATTTGAACCAAAGATTCAGTAGTACATTTTAATTATTTGTTTTGAAAACAAAAAAAAAATGCTTTGATCTCATGAAAAGCAATGTGATTGGTTTATGTTTATGTATGAATTTATAATTCAAGTTGGAACATAAACCAATAACATTGGTTTTCATGAGACCAAAGCATTTTTTTTTTGTTTTCAGCCCTGGTGGTCTACACCTTCCGATGAATGAAAAAGATTACTTAAAAGAATAAAGTTATATTTTTAAATTTATATTTAAATTTTTATTATTATATATATATATATATATATTTTATTATGTATAAAATAGTGGTTTGTGTGGGCTCATTTTATTCATGGCTGGCTAAACCTTTTAGCATTTTAAATTAATTAATCGTAAAAAAATTAAGATTGATCGTAAAAAAAATAAAAATTGACTTTAATATAGGCTCATTTGTTTGAGGCTGGCTAAACCTTTAATTATATAAGGTACTTGTTTTAGTCTTTTGTGTGGGCTCATTTTATTCAAGGCTGGCTAAACCTTTTAAAATTGTAAATGGTTTAAAATGGAATTAATCGTTTTTTGGTGTGCTGGTTTGTGTGCGGCTGGTTTGTTTAAAATATTTCTTTTTCTGCCGTTGAAAGGCTGCCCTCAATGTCTTGTCAGACGAATCTGAGAACGTTGAAATAGCATCTGGGTAATGAAAAAGAAATACATATGTTAATATTAAAAAAAAATTAAAACATGTTTTAAAAAATTTGTTACCTATCATGGCCGCAGATACATTGCCGTAGTCTCTTAATCTCTTTTTACCAAATGAACCGTCAACATTAAATTGCAGTATAATTTGCTGCCCCAACACCAGATGCAGGTTGCGTTCGGCATTACCAGCGAGGAGCGACTTCATATGCCGTATCTGTCAAATATAAACCGGAAATGGTAAATTGTTTTAGTTTCACATTAAAGTAAACTACTTACATAAGTATCCTTTTGTGTTATTAAAATTGTATCCAGTTCCTTTAATTGCTCCTCGCTCGCAATTGGAAAAATTCCCATTATGTTTTTGGCAACTGAATTTTGACCAAGTATGCGATCCAATAATACTTTATGTTCGCCCATTATGTCCAATAAAGTATTATGTCGCTTTTCAGCAGCATCTGTAAAAATGTATATATAGTAATAAGGAACAAAAACCAACAGCAAACAAACCTTTATATAAATTAAATTCTTTTGAGACGTCTTCGCAACTCTGGCACTGATGATGAACTTAAAAAAAAAAAAAATTATGTTATCTGTACAGTATAATATGTTAAAATATAAAAATTACCTTTTGGAGTATTAAAATATTTAAGTTTTCCTTTGGAGGATTGTGATTTATCTTCTGACATTTTGTTAGAAGGTAGCTGTGAAGAATTGGAATTATTATTACAAAATTACTATGGAAAGGTACACTCGGTGTCATACGTCTACGCTCCCTTGGTGTATTTTTTTTTTTTTTTAAAGTTATGAAAAACTTAACAAAAGTCTACGCTCATAGGTATTACATTGATAAAAAAAAGCTTTGTAAAAGTAAACAATCTAATAAATTAGTAACAATAATCAAAAATTTTATGTTGTTAATTTTCTCTAACTTTACCCTATTTTCGTTTTTTTTTTTTTTTTTTGGAGCCGACCCCCGTGTCATGCAATTTAACCGAGCTTGAGTATATAATCGGCCCATTTCTCAAGAAGTTAAGACCGCGCACTAACATTTTTATTTTCCATTTTTATCAGCGCAGAGATTTCTATCGATGGTGAAATTTTTAAGTAGATCAGACAACTGTTACTATAATACACTTTATTTATGCATTTTTTTTTTTTTTTGATTTTTCATTTAGAAGTTAGCATTGTGTACTACATTGCTAAAATAATTTCACCATCAGCATCGAAATGATTGCGTGAATTGCACTACACGACGCCATTTTATTTTTTTGCTGATTATCGATGCAGATGCTGAAATTATTTCTTTATAACACAATGCATTATTGAAATTAAAGTTTTTTTTTTTGTAGCAGCGGCAATAGTTATTTTCAACGTAATTATTATTAAATAAAGCTATTAACTATTCACTTTTCACTATAGATTATAATCACACCGACTGCACGTACTTGCCTAGGCTCGTTAAAAAGTATAATGACGCATGACAAAACAGAATTGTTTAGCATTTAACAACTCTGAGAATAATTGACTTGCGCAGTAGCACAGAGTGCAAGCACAACTCAGGCGAATGGCGAAAAATGTGGAGGAAATAAGCTCACCTTGTGGAGGAAAATATTTTAGTTTTGCTTTTCAGTGTTGGGGATGATCGTTGGACATTTGTGTGGGTAATAGGTAATTTTATAGATTTTGATGTGCTCTTTCTGAATTTCGACTTTGGCACCTCGTAAGCTATGTACATTTGGAATTATTTTTGTGGAATGCAGCTATGTAGAATTGGAATAATTACAAAATCGCTATTAAATGGAAAGCATACAAATTTGTACTCGACATCCTTAATTAAAAATTTTTCTTTTTCTCCTAAACGTAGGTTTGTTTTGTAAATGCCTAATTCACAAGAATTAAGGGGTTCTTCAAAAAAACTATCTAAGTCCAACAATCGTCGTCCTTCAACGTAGATATCGTCTTCTTTCACTATTGCTTCTATTTTTATAGGAATATGTGGTTTAACAGAACAAACATTATTAGGTTCTTTGCAAGAAATTAAGCAATCATTAGCACGAGCTTCTACTATGGCACCTCCTTTGCATTTAAACTTTTCTGCTCTAGTTTCAACATATACTTCGTGCTGTTCTCTTTGCACAATTTGTTGAAGAATGGCCGATGGCTTCCGAACATGTCTTTTTAAAATTTGAAGCTTATTTTCAAAATCATATGCCGAAAAAGAAGTAAGTGGTCCATATCTTTCTGCACAAGAAGCTATATGCAGTAGATTATGAACGTTGAAAGAAACGCTGTCTGGACCGAACACGATGGGGAAATTTTCAACAAATAATTGAAGTAGATCATTAGCTTCCTTTAAATTGCTGTAAACATGTCTTGGGCTACTCAGAAGCCTATAAGCACAATGTAGAAGCAAAAATTCATAATAAATATCTTGGTGCACGTTATTGTGAAGCACAATTACACCTGTATAGGCAAGGAACTGATGAAATTCAGTGGCCTTCCAATTATGAATTTCATCTAATGTTCTAGGCTTTCGCGGAAACTCCTTTGGCATAAATTTTCTTAATTTGACGAGTTCGGAAGATATTTTCGTTATATTTGCTTTTGGAGTCTTTTCTACTGTTCTATTTTTTATGATACGAATAAGCAATTTTCTTGTAACACCAAGATCGATCAGGTGCATGCTGTCTAAAGGAGTTTGCGTAACCATATTGAAACCTATTTCTTCGAGGGGAGTTTTTTCATCTTTGAATTGTAGGCTGTGGTGATTTCGATATTTTCGTAAAGAAAAGTCTTCATCAGATATTAAAGTGCCAGAAAAAGTACTATATGTTAGCACTTGGCCAACTTTTTTCGCAACTTGTGTGCACTTAGTGCAACCATGCGATGCAGTATGACCTGGCACACCACAAACGAAAGATTTAGCCGGCGTATCACATGATAAACAACGGAACACAATCTTAATTTTCTTGTCATTTAAAATAAAGCCATCTTTTAGCGAATGCACTTCTTCAACAAAATCTTTTAGAAACTCTTTAATAAAACTTGGTTTACTATGCCCTACATAAATTCCTACAGGAAAAGGCTTCACATTCTCTTTTAAATCTACAACCCTCAAAAGAATTGGCCACAACTGGATTCGTGAACTTTTAAATAAAGGAATTCCATCAATATTTATATCCAGTTTAATTTCGTCATAGTCTTGTAAAACCTTTCCCACTTTTCTCAGCTGAGTTTCTATTCCTATGTGGCAATAGCTTCCGGGTAACACTTGTCTAATTGAAAGTACATCCTTTTTGCCCAACAATGCTGCTGCTGAAAGCGGAACCTCCAGGCCTTCCTCCTGTAATATCGCCAGTAGCTTCTCTAAACAATTTCTGGAAGGAGCTGTCTCGATGTACCACTTTTTTAATTTTTCTTTCAAATTCACTTTAGGAGTAGTGACATCTTCAAAGTATTCTCCAAGTTCTGCCAATTCACCAACAGTCTCCACAAAATCTGCGGAGCAAACACTTTCACTGCAAACAGTTGCCGCATTGGAGTCCCTGTTTTTATACAAAATTGTTTGTTTTTTTACGAGCCTTTTATAATTTCTTTTGCTCATCTTATATTATTTTAAATTTCTTCTTTTTTTTCACTTTAAAAAACAACTTATACTTATATTTCAACAAAACCTTTAAATTTCCGCGCAATCACGTGTTTCTTCTTCCAAATAAAATCAAACAATAAAAAAATCAAGAAAAAACACAGCTTTGCAGCTGTCAAAATCAAAAGTAGACGAACTGTTGACAATGTCGCCAAAAAGTCACCACAATTGATATCAACCAAACCGAAACAATAAAAATATAAAGAAAAACCACAGGGTTGTCAAAATTGTCTCGACCAACCAAAGACACAGGGTTGTCAACATTTTCTCTACCCATCAGAGGCAAAGTAAAAGCAATAGACACTTTGTTGACCATGTCGCCAAAAATTCACCACAATTGTCGACAAAAGTGGTGACTTTGAGACATAACACCCCAGGCTTCCTACAGGGTATATATCTAACTAATACTGTTACAATTATCGCAATTATTATTGCCAATAGTATTAGTATGATTTTATTCTTTATTGTAATTTTTACAAAAGTTCTTAAAAATTATATTTGGTCCTAGTACTTGTTTGTTCGCACAGTTTAATTGATTTTAAATATTTGTTTTTTATTCTGACACCTTCGTTGACTTTAAATAATATGGAAGTTTCTATCATTTCTTTGCGACAGCTTTGGCAGTTCTTTTATCCTTTATTTGCCTTCTGTAGGCTGAGATGTCTTTCTTGATGTCTGCTATTCTTTTCTTTATCTTTAGCTTCTCTATTTCGTCTGTCTCGTACTTCAAGTCTACATCTAAGCAGGACAGGTCTCTTTTCTTTCGGTTTATATGTCCTCCTCATATTCCATGAGGTTTTGGTAATGGAAATATCTCGAAACTGATTTCCTCTTCTACTGGTTTCTGTTTCTTTATGATTTTTGGCCTTGGCCCCAGTATTAAAATTTCCGCTTTTACCAGTGAGCTTTGATTGTCACTTTTTGTACCTCTTTCTTCCAGAGTTTGTCGCCTTTTTCTATTGTTATTGCCAGTTCCTGCCACTCTTTTGTTCTTGGTTCCTTCTTGTCAATCTTTTTGGAACCCTCCTCCAAGAGCTGGTACCACCTGACCTCAGCTTTTCTTAGATATTCTTCTAAGTATTCTTCGGATTCCTCTTCCATATATTTAATTTTTTTCTCTAAAATGTGCGACTAACAAGTACTTACCTACGCCAAAATATGTTTACAGTAATTGACAAAACGTCTAGCGTACGCTGATTCAGCCGTTTTTGAAAATTACTGAAACCCATTTAATGCGTTACTCCTTCGGGATGGTACTGTCTTCCTTCTGGAGGGTCTGGATGTAAATTCTTTCTTCGGGGTGGTCTTCAGAGCTTTTAGTTCCTGGATTGGGTCTTCCTTCTTACTTTATGGATACGGTCTTCCTACGATCATGTAGTAAAAGTCTTCCTTCCCTTTTTTTGGATTTCTTTTCCGTTGGTTCGCCTCTCGTCCTGGTAATTTACTTGTTCAAGCGAAAAGGATTTTCTACTTTGACTGACAAGTTTTTTACTTGGACTGGCAGGATCGCCATGTAATAGAGACGTTTTATTTTGAAGTTCGTATTCAAAATACGCCCTTTCCATTCGAAATGGTTTGGCTTTTATACTTAAATTTAAAAGGCACTTAAATGAGTTACGTTCTAAATATTTCTATTGATCTTACATAGGTTTTCTTATTAGCTAAATGGAGTTCCTTAACTCCCTATAATTGACTTAGTGTAAGAATATCGAGTTGTATTTACTACACTCGATATTCAGTTACGCCTCATTGATATTCGTCTAGCTGCCATTGGCCAGTCTCTTCGTGCATACAAAGTGTATGCAAGGGTTGACTTCAGTTTGTCACCATTTTTAGTTTCTGTGGGGGTTTACATATGCATGTGCATTTAGATGAAAATGCATTGAGCTAAATTGTCTGTGTGCCTGTTACTATGATTTCCCTGCCAACTTTTTATATCGCGGGCGTGACTTTAACGTCCCTTCTACAAGATAAATTTATCGCCAGCGACTGTCGCATTTCTATCATTTAAGTGCCCCCCGTCGCGAAGAACTGTACCCCGCATGCGTTACTTCTAGATGTCACGCAACAGGACCTTGAAATAGTCACGTTTAAGTGCCTTTTAAAAGTCACGTTAAAGTACCGCGTCGAAGTAACTTTTTAGTGGCTTTTAAAAGTCACTTGTAAGTGCCTTTTAGAAGATACTTTTTAGTGGCTTTTAAAAGTCACTTTTAAGTGCCTTTTAGAAGATACTTTTCAGTGCCTTTTAAAAGTCACTTTTAAGTGACTTTCAGAAGTTACTGAATTGTGCCTAGTAGACATTGTATTTTATTTATTAAGTAATTGCAATTATTTTTTGTTCTATAATTCAGTGTTTAATATTTATTTAAACTGTAAATGTAATTCATTGTTTAATATTAATTTGAAATGTAATATTAATATGAAATAATAATACTATATTAAATGACAACTATTATGATTTGGAGTGCGTAGTTACATTTTGTTTTTTCTGCAGTCTATCTCTGGCATGTAAAAAATGTTGTTGGACAATTTTGTTAATAATTGCATCAGTTGCATTTGAAAACAAGCAATGACAAGTATCTGTAAGAAAATAAGGTAATTAATTTCTTGTGAAATTAAGCGACAATGAACATAATAACCTTTGATTAGACTAAATGTAGTAAAGCACTGAATGCTTGGCTTTTCATTCGTTCCACGCCATTTTAAATTTACAGCTAATTCGTGAGAAATTACTGATTTGATAGCTGACCTCAGAAAAGCTGCAGGGTCTCTTCCACCATGTTTTCGCAAGAAAGATTTCTAAAACCAACAAAAAATATTAAATATAAAGAAAAGAATTTACAACAATTTGTTAAATACACTCACCACTTGAGTACGCAAATCATCCTCCAGTAATAATTTCGAATCAAAATCTTTAAATTCTTGAAGAATATTAAATGGCAATGGGGGTAAGTTTTGCACAGCAGTGTCAACAGAACAGGTTCTTTAAGTGTTTGACCTCAGTTCTTAAAGCAAAGACCTCTTCTGTAAGTTTGGTAATAACCTTTCGGTTCGCTTCTGCTTCTTTATTGAAATTGGCTGTTAATGACCGCAGCTCTTTCAAAATCGTCGAAACGGATTCGCGATCATCAGGTTGAATACTGTCATTTACTAAATCCAAAATTGCATGAAATTAAAAATTATTTCTTTGTCATTGCTAAAATAAATACCTTGTAAAACGTTCTGCATTGGGGTATATTGTATCTCTATATGTTGGTCTTCAATATAATGGGCAACGGATCCATCTATTAAAAATTAAAAAAGAAGATTGCAAACATTTTCATCGTATCTACATTGTTATATTCTTACCTGTATTAGGAGTTTTTGGCAAATTCATGTTTATTAAAAAGGATATATAGCAAACGAGTTTTCTGACTTTTGCAATACAATGGCTTTATTTGAAACTTTATCAAAATTAAATATAATTTTTTGATTAAATGTAATTTCTTCTGATTTGAAGATGTTTAAATTTTCAGAGCTTAATGGTTGTGAAAAAATAGGCGTTAAATTTTTTAATGTTAGACCTTCAAATAAAGGTAAATTATTTATCTGGCTTATTTTGACAATTTTCACAACATTATTACCCACAAAACAAAAATTGTTTGGGTTTTCAATAGAAAAGTAAAAATTCGGCGTTCGAACGTACAAGAAACTGTTACTATTTTTATATCATCATTATATTTTTTAAAAGGTTTTAAAGTATAACTTGCTTCAACTTGTCTGTTATATAATTGTGCAGATACATTGGTCGCCTTTTTGACTTTCTTTTTCAATTTTTGAAGATAATTTTCAAACCTAAACGCACTAACATTTTCTAAGCCTCCAAAGGCTTTCGCATCTTCATTTATGTGCAACAGGCAATGAAAATTACAAGTTAAAAATGTCAGGTCATACAAAGAAGGAACGTCATTTACAAAAGACACTAGAAGACTTTGAGCATATTGATTGTTGCAAAGGGAATCGTGTTTGTTTAAAAGAATTCTGACAGCTACTGATAATTTCATAAAATGTAAAAATCTCTCTTTAGTTAACACTGATTCTAGAATTAATGGAGTGTAATATAAAAGAAAGTGACGAAATTCAGTAGCCTTCCATCGCTCTAAATCATCTAACGATCGTGGTTTCCTACAAAACTCTTTTGGTGTGCTTTCTTTCAATGATTAAAATTTTTCAGAGAGGTTTGAGATTTGCCATGATCTAAGAGAATACTGTTCACCCTTTTTTCGTGACCATGCTTTTAAAAGTGTTCTAGTTACACCTAGACAAACTACGTGCATATAATCCAAAGCAAATTGCTGCACCATATCTATTTCTATTTTTTCGATTCTTAATCGTATTCTTAATCCATCCTTCACGATTTTCAGGTCCACATACAGCCGAGCTTGCCTCTGTAACCAACTTTATGCACCTTTCAGTCGCTTGAGTGTGGCAAGGCATGTTTCGAAGTGCCGAAATGGCACAGTCATGCGTTTCATTTTCAATAAATTTTAAAATAACATCTTCGCTCATAACTTTGGTTACTGGTGGCTCTGACATATTTTCCCAGTCTATCAACTCACTGTAGTCACAGGCCTTGAAATCAAATGTTGGCAATTTAAAAACACGAATTGTTAAGTTTGAGGTACTTTCCCGACATTTCAAAATTCGTCTCACAGCCAATTCTCTTATGGATCTACGTTGATCCATTAACATGGCTATCAAAATGTTTTCGGAATGGCCAAAATATCCATTACGCTGAATCACGGGATCAATTACCATTAACATGTTTTTTGGAAGGTAACGCGATAATTTGATAGTTTCGTGAAGATGAATTGCTCCATAGACGCAGGATGGCTTTGATTTAATTGTAAACCACATCGGCGCATATACGTTTGCAACAAATTTAGTCAGTGCCAACAATTGCTCTGATGGAACCTTTGTTGACATATAAAATCGTACAATTCTATTAGCGGTTGTCAGCCACCGTGAGTGACACATTTTGCCTGGATTCCGTTTTGCAAGTTTTTCATGACAATAACCTGTGTTGAGTGCATGACATATTTCAAATAGATACAACTGATCTGTACTAAGATCACTGGGATGTTTTGTGATATTTGGCAAATGGCACTCCAAAAGAGCAAACTGTTGAATTGGCAATTTTTCGCAGTTTTTCGCAGTTTTTCAAGCCCTGGCCAATTGGACCAATGAAACTTTTGGGGCCGGTTGTGGTTCCATCTAAATACTGAAATAAATGTCTCAATAGCAATTCATTTGCATGCAGTTGACATACGAGCCATTGTAGTGGCCGTTTGAACATTTCTTCCAAAGAGCGAATAATACCTGACTTATATCCAGTGTTTACTACTGTGCCGTCACAGCCAATGGCAACTACACTCTTTTGTAAATCATTTTTCAATAAAAAGGCAAACATTTTTTCGCTGATGTGTTTTGCGTTACATTCTTGTACAGAAATATGGCCAATATATTGAGAGCCTGGTTCTTTAAGCAGCGTAATATGTTCTTCCATCTTAATTGATTTTCTATTGTCCTCGTATACCATGGTATTGTCTTTGCGTGAATCGAATGAGATACCAATGTATGAGTCAATGTCCATTTTATTACCGTTCATGCTCTGACTCCTCGCTAGACTGCGTACACGGCGTATTTTGCTGCGGTCAATAACATTTGATGAGTCCTCTGCTGTAATTACACCGTAATCTTTAAGCGTAGCAGAAACAATAGCAGCTCCTGATCGATCCGAAATGCCGAATCGATCTAAAGTTCTCGCTACCGTGGGTAATGTTCAATTAATATTTTGTGTACCGTTAGGTGTTGGAATAGAAGGAGTAAATTCCTCGTAGTTTTCAATGTTCGTAACATTTTTATTGGAACGGAAGTTATCTGAAGACAAAGTTAGTGAGATGGCAGGTATTTGAGACGATTCTCCAAGCATTTTCTGTTTCAATTTTCTAGCATTGCTTGCAACTATTGCTTTTGAAGTTTTATTATCGACAGGCCCAATCATAATTTTCCTCGCACCACGCTGATCTGCTAAAAATTCCCTCTCCCTAATGGGTATTTTTCGATCTTTTGTGCAATCGCAACTAGTGTTTAATTGGCATTTACATGTTGCAATATCAAAAATAAGTTTGCTATGTTTTTGAAACATTTTCAGCTTGTTTTTATACTTATCACTGGTTTGTTGATTTGCATATTTTTTATAGCATTGTATTTCTGATGATAAGCTTTCAGACGCGTTACGATGGTACAATGCTTAATTATTGGTATGGAAGCTCTTGTCCAAATTTTTTCAACGTCTAATGCAACAACTTCAATGGCCTTTTTCGCGGAATCTCTAAAGACGTTTCCGTTGGACTGCGCAACGCTTATAAAATATTTCATAACGTCTTCATATGTTGGTAAGGCATTTTTTGGAAGCTCTTTTCCAGCGCCAAATATATGACAATTTTTACTTTTGTTACGTAAACTCATTCTACAATTTTAACAAAACACGACTGCATAAGATCACAGCAAAAACCAACTGAAAGATTTATTTTGTCTACAATTTACTGAAGCAAATACATATAAAAACTGCCGTTACATTCAGACTACGCTACGCGTTTGCATTGTCCACTCTGTTATGTGTTTGTTTTGCAAAAAACGCGAAGCTAAATAATACTCTAAATCAGTGGTGGCCACAAAGAGAGGCGACGACAACCTGCCTTTGTTGATGCTGGTACGCAACTGATTGAATTTTTTTTGTTTTTCCTCTCAATTTTTGTTTGTTTCGTAAACGTTCGTGCTGCGTGTGTGTGAAACCCGACCAAACTTCGTCGTTTCAACAAGAGTTGGCCGTCACTGCTCTAAATAATCTCTAAACCAGCCGAAACAAGATAATATAAAAAAATTAGCATTTCATAAAACTTTGGGGAGTTTATGGGGGTATTTCCAGTTAAAATATCTTAAAAGACCTCATATAAATGTTATTCCTAATAGTCTTTAGCAACTTTTCCGCACCCAAGCTAAGCGAAAATCTTAAAAAAAAATTTTTTCATACAACCCTTGCTCCACCCTATTGAATATGCTAAATGGAATGCGATCAATGGATAAGTGCGTCAGTGGATATCGCCACACACAGCGTTTTACCGATAAGGGATGGGATGAACCACCAAGTGTAGTTCATAGCGACATCATAGGGTGCACTACAATACTAACGAAACAAACAGCTAAGCAGAATTTTTATAATAAAACCTATATACATAACTTGGACTGGGTTGATGGAGAAGTGAATTACAATTGTCTTGATGATATACTGACACCATTGAAGGATGATTATAAATATATCTTTGTTTTTGGAAACAACAAGAAAGATTTCCTATTGCGAAATTTTTATTTAAACTTTATCAACCTTGAAAATAAGATTAGTTTTAAAAATTTAAGAAACTATACTACTAACTGCCCAGTACATTATAACAGTATGATTTTTAAATGCACAATTAATAATCTGTTTAAACTTTTCATATTTTTGGAGAAAAATGAAAATAATCTTGAAGAATTAGTTTCACTAAGTTAAATAGATGTATGAAAATAAAATAGTTTTGTATATGAATTTTGTAAATTAGTAAAATTTTAAAATAAAACAATAAAACATTTTATTGCACTTTAAATAAAAAAAAAACATTTGTTGCTTTATTGAATATAAAATATTACAATTTTAATTACATTTTTATTCTCATTCTTTGTTTCTTGCATTTAATTGTGTGGTGTAGGACGATGTGAAACACTTTAATAATTTTTGATATTTTTCGATAATCTTCATAATCTTTCCTTTTCTCAAATGGAAATAATAGCATCCACACATTCCTACTACATCTCCATCCAAACTTTCATGGGAGCAGGGTATATTGTGTGCATCAAAATTTGAATACTGTGTTTTAAATACACGTATTAATTCTAAATGTTCTTCAAAAATCATATTTTCAAACTTCTGTAGAAAGTCTTCAATAATCTCCATCTTCCTTGTATTAGATAACCTTTAAAACTGAATACATAATGTTCATATTAAGGTCTTATATTATAAAACCCCATAAAATTTTCTTTTCTGTGTAAATAAAACAACAGTTTATTAAATTCATAGTTTTTATTTAAAGTGGGTTTACTTGAAAGTACTAAAATTTCTATCATAAGATAATATCCTCTAATGGGAGTGGATTTCTTTATCTCTAACCTATTGGATGTGTCATCATTTCCATCATTCATTGGAATCCTTGAAATTAGGTAATCGCCAGTAGATAAGCTTTCAACATCCTTGTCAGTCAGAGCATTAAACCTCTTAGGAAGATATAGCCTTTTCGTCACCAACTCCAAGGCAATGGAATCCCCATATTTTGTAGTTACACGTTCAGCTCCAGTAATAAGATAATCCTCTCCAGTAATCATATCTTTTACGCTGAGGACCTGCTTCATATTAAGGGGATGAGGTATCAAACCGTTCCTTGATATCATCTCTAATGTCATTATAAAAATCATCCGTTTTTATGGAGTATATGAATGAGTCTGTGTCCATATAATTAAGATTTATGTTATTACCAAATTTTGGTTTCATGTATGCGTAGTGAAAGTCATACATTTTCCATTTTGATTGTTCCAGAACACAAAATCCTAAATAGATCGGCTTATTGTAATACGTCAGAGTTTTATTCATTTGAATAGCCCATAACGAATTAGTAAATTGTGAGATGCTATGGAAATTTGGTTTCGAAATTAGTTCTCCTACCCCCAAATGGTTCCGATTAGTACGATTCCATTCGGTAACTAAACGCACATCTTTCCTTTTGTCTACATTTTCCATTGTCTTCCCATATACTGCATTATTAAGTAATTTATAGAAATCTTTTTCAAACGTATTCCTAACTTTTGTTCTATATTCTGTATTTAAATCAATGTATGATTTCAACCATGGTCTCTGCTTGAATTGAAGAATACGATGAACTTTTTTTAAAACCAATCCATTTTTTAAGCATTGATCTAATGTTTTATAATGAATAATATAATTTGTTTTATTTGAAAGATCAGCCACCAGTTTTTCATGCTTACTTCCACCAATTATTTTGTTTTCTGTACAAAATGGCAAATCATTATGACTATCATGACAATTGTGGGGATAAGACAAATCAACTTCATAAATGTAGCCAATTTCTGAAATATCTGGAATGTCGCGTGGATGGACGAAATTGTTAGTCCAATTGAATTCCCCATATGGAAGTGATTCTGACATAGCCCATCCATAAGCCTCCCATCTCAAAATTGCTGGAAAACATGATTTTCCTGCCAAAATTTTCAATTTCACAGGGGTTTTAACCATTGAAAACAGGACAAAACAGGATAGTTGTTGTTTATTATTTATTTCTCTTTCGAGGCGACCTTACGGAGCATTTTCGGTTGAGTCTTCACGAATCCGTAGAACTCCAAGCATGACATTTTCGAATTGACTTGTGTCGTTCACATTGGAGAAAACTCGCTCAACGGAAGCGGTTGAACCGGGTAGACAGAGAACGAATTCAGCGATCTTGGTGATCTCTTCATAATCGCAAGATTCGCTGTCCAAATGCTGGAAGATTTCAACCCATCGCGTTGAGACTTCCACCTTATCCGCATTCCACTGCTTTATTTTTGCTTCTCCGCAGTAATTTTTCATAAAGCCATGTTCTTTGTGCAGTTGCTTTGCGTTCGTATTGTTAGCGTCATACAAATTCTGTTTGCTCAATCTCTTCATGATGGCTTCGATGTCGTTCCACGTTGGCGTTTTGCGCAGTGCCGCCCATGAAATACAATCCAACTGCTTGATCGGAGAAGCCCAGCGTTCGATGTATTCACTCGCTTCAACTAGAAAAAAAATGCGAAATCGACTTAAATAAATACATTGAATGTCTCGGAACGGAAGAAATAAATACCCGAAAATTCTTTGCAGACGGCTGTAAAATAACTATCGCTGAAGCCTTTTTCGAGCAGTTTCTCCTTCTCGGTCAATGTATTTGGTGACAAAAAGCCATCTTCCGCGTTATTTGTTAAAGTCATCTGCAATTCTTTCACATGATGAACGACTTCGATGGCTGTGACGGTATCGCTTTCAATCTTCAATACATACTCAGCAAACAACTCAGCCTAGACGACAGATATAAATAAAAATATTCGTCAGTTTTCGAATCAGAAACTCACCGAAACTCTAGCTCTAGACCGAAACGTAACCAAAAGTTCGCCGATGGATCATTGTAGAAATCTCTCAACTTAGTGTATTTACGATTGTTAATACCATTGAAAACCTCTTTCAATGCATCGAAGAGCTGCAGAATGCGTTTGACAGCTGGGCCCAAGGCCAAGAATCGGGTTTTTGCATAACCCAATAGTTCATTGAAGTCGATATTTATGCCAACACAAATGGACTTCAGCGCTTCAATGTGAGTCGTGTTGCGATAGAAATACGAGTAAGTTTTCACGACGATCCATTCCATGTCGATAGGAAGGCTCTCGGACGCCTCTTTTAGAGCGTTGTGTACTATGTGGGCAACGCACCCAATTCCAATCAAGTGCGGTAACCACTTCTGCATTCTAGAGAAAACGTTTTTAACTCCTCCTCGCGTTATGCCGCCGAAGTTCGTCGGCGCATTGTCTCCGCAAAACGGCACTATTTTTTTCTTCAATCCGTATTCGTCAGCTACAGAGGTTTGACATATACAGAGGTTTGACATATACAATTTCAATTACTTAACTCTAATAAGGCCCCTAGGGCGAAGTTAAAATACGTCAGTAACAAAGTGACTGGAATAAGGGAGCGCCTCTCAAGGGTATGCTCAATAAGAATTATCATTGCTTCAAATTCTAACAATATTTTTTGCTTAGGGACTAGATAAAACTTAACTATCTGAACCTTTGCAACTTGAGAGAATAAACCTTTTTTTTTTGGAAAGAACCTAATGTTCCCCAAGGTACCCCATTGTGGGTAATTAATGAAAGCCGATCAATAATTATTAAATGAATCCTAAAAATATATCTGAGTTGCCCCGAAAATTACTCGGGCTACCCTCGTATAGTGTATAAAAGCTGAAATTACTTGAATAAAGGTAAATATATCACGTATAAATTGAAATGGTCATTAAATATAAGAATATAACATAGGGATATAAACAAAATTATGTCTCAATATAATATAATGTCGGAGGGCGATTATGTCTGTCTGTAAAATGTCGTTATATTGTCAGAACAGTGGATTCATAGCCGGCGAAAGTTATTCAGTTTATCTTCTCATTTCGTCTTGGTTTTCACAAATTATAAATTTTCTTATCGGTAGGAAAGTGTAATTTCAAATTTTACACACATGCGGCACAATAGAGGCTGTTCTGATTCAATTTTCAGGTTTAACGTGCACCGTTTTCAATTATGTTTCCAAGTTTCTCAAAATTCTCGTCAATGAAATCGTAGTTCTAACGATGTGCACAGATTTTAATTCTATTTAAATTTATCTACAATCATTTAGCCCCGAAATTATGGTTTCAACAATGTGCACTGAATTCTAACTTGACTTCACTATTTTTAAAATCCTCTATCAACGAAATTTAGACTTTAACTATGTGCACGGATTTTAATTTTACTTCAAATAATTCAGAATTCTTTAACCATGAAATCTAGATTTTAACTATGTGCACTGATTTTACTTTTAGCATGAAATTTAGACTTTAACTATGTGCACTGATTTTACTTCTACCATGAAATTTAGACAGTAACTATGTGCACTGATTTTACTTTTAGCATGAAATTTAGACTTTAACTATGTGCACTGATTTTACTTCTACCATGAAATTTAGACATTAACTATGTGCACTGATTTTACTTTTACTTCAACTAATCCGGAATTCTTTAATCATGAAATTTAGATATTAACTATGTGCACTGATTTTACTTTTACTTCAATTAATCCGGAATTCTTTAATCATGAAATTTAGATATTAACTATGTGCACTGATTTTACTTTTAGTTTCTCACTTATCTACTAAGGCTCTTATGCTAATGGATCAATAATTGCGTATGCGGGAATTTCTCCAATTATGGTTGACATTCGTTTATCTATTTAATGATCTTCCGCACTTTATTTTTGCTTGGTCGAGATTTTTTTCTTTTCTGCTTTCAGACTTCCTTGCGAGAATTCGCGCTTGCCCTAATTCTGCCCTATGTCCAAGATTTACTTGTAAGTCCGGGGGTTAAAGAAGCATCGGACTTACCTTTTTCTTCTTCAAGGGGGGGGGGGGGTGATTTTACTGTTGAGTGGTTACCAGAACATGGAATGGTCGTTGAACCTTGATGAGATCTGCTGAGAGTGGTTGGTCTGGGTGTTGGCTAGGCTTATGAGCCAAATTGCCGAGCGATTCCCGGACTTTCCCCTGGTACTACGCTTCCCCGAGACTAGCAGGTGCTGGTGACACTAATGACGTCTTGGTCTCGGTGGAAGCGCGTATTCTCGGCGGTGTCTCGGTGGTCGGAATATGTATTGGGCCGGCGATTTCGGATCCTAATCTGGGAGGCTAAAAAAACACAATAATGACGGTCTATTGGTACTAAATTTCACCTCGTCCACATGGTCTACGATCTTACCTCCTACGTCCTTGTTTCTGGTTGGGAATTGAATTGGGGGTCTTGCCTTGTCTCGTTGGAGACCGAAACGTCGCACTAAGCTGATTTTCAGCAATTTGATGACTTTCAAAATTTAATTTGTCACTACCGCTGACTTGCGTTTCAAACTTTAATGAATTAATTTAACACTTTAAAACTTTTCACTACTTTTCCTGAATGGGAGACTGCTGTCGACCGTTTTGTTAAATTTCACCATTATCAATGACAGACAGATGTAAATTTTTGCAGCAGCTAAGCGATCGTTGTCCGTTATCCCACATTCCATTGTCTGCATGTATGTGTGCGTGTGTATACGCCCTGCAGGCAAAGTAACTAGTATGCAGACAGAAACATATGTTTCTAGTTGCTTTGAGCACCATACTAGTTGCACATCTATCCATTCTTAATAGGACGAACTATCGATTTTTACATGGGGATGTCCCGGCTTGTAACTAGATGTTTTATATATAGTTGTATACCAGTTCGTTAATTTCTTACTTCATACTATTCCATTTTGTACCATTTATATACTAGTTTGCTAGTTCCTTGCTTCATACTAGTCCATTTTGTACCATTTATATACTAGTTTGCTAGTTTCTTGCTTCATACTAGTCCATTTTATACCATATTAATACTAGTTGCCACACACACTAGTAGTTCCCAGTAAATCGTTGGTATTTATTTAATACATATGTATAATTATTAAATTTATTACAACAAAAAACAAATATAGTTCAAGAAAGTGAGAAAATAAAAACTAGAAATTCAAATTAAAAAAAAAAAAATATAGTTCATGAAAGTGACAAAATAAAAATTACAAACTCAAATTATAGGTCCATTGGTGTAGATGATTTTTTTGAATCGCCTGTTGCCTAAAATGTTTTTTCTTATTTAATTGCATCGCTTGACGCAATAGCTGCTCGGGATCTTTATTGCATGCAGATGGTAAAGACGCAATGGAATCTGTAAAAAGTTTTAGAGGTATTGTTAAGGATAACACAATTAGTAGTTTTAAACTATAATTACCAATTAAAACACCATAAAATTTTTTGAAGTCCTTTAAACGTTGCTTTCCGTGCGTACCGTCAACATTGTAGTCCATGACAATATCGGGGTGCAAAATTAATTCCAAGTTTTTGGAAATATTGTTGCGCCAAAGTTTATTCATTGTATTGGCCTAATAATAAGAAGTTTAAAATAACGTATGTTTTAAAAAATGAAATTTATTTTTATTACTCACGTATATAACAATATTATCGTCATTTATATTTTGTTCAATTTCTTGAAACATCTCAGCTGTTGCAATAGGGAAACCAGTTGTCGCTGCAGTAACTGATGTCTCCTGTCGAACTAATTTCGAAATGACAACTTTTATTTCGGCTAACGCCGACATAATGACCTCGTTTTGATTGTTGACGGTCTCTGTAAAATTAAAATTGATTGTTATTTTTAAATTTGAATTTCAAATTGATTTGATTCCTAGACTTAAATAAACATACATATATAAATGTACATATGTATATGTTATTTCTTATTTACTTACCTTGTAAATCATTCACTTTCCTGGAAAGTTTTTTGCAGGAACATGTTTGGTTTTCTTTATCTAAAATGACAAAAGGTAAATGGTTAAGCAAAATTATATTACAGATCTAATTTATTTCATATACTTACTCTTTACGCTATCAGCAAGGGGCATCTTTTTAATTTCGGAATTCATGTTAAAAAAATGTAGTTAAATAAAAAAAATATAGTAAATAGCACTAATTCAATTAAAAGCAACTGTGCAAAATGGGCACTAGGACAACACTGGCACCATAAGGAATAAGCATAAACTTGAAGTTAATATCAGTTACTGAAAACTTTTCTACTTCAGCTGAGGGAGTATCATCAGCGCAACATATTTTTTTAGACTGAAACTTGTGACTGAATTGTTTTTTGTTTTTTTTATATGTTGATTAGTTTTATTGCATTATAATTACTAATAAGGAATTAAAATGAATTGTTTTTATGAAATTATAATAAGTTTTTAAAATAATTGCTGATCAAAACACGCCGTGCTGTATTATTTACATTTGAATTTCCCAGATTATTGGACACACTACTCACATAATCTACAGCAGTTTCCAAATGTTCCGGCAAACTTGGAACCTCTCTTTCATTGTTCATACAACATATGTTGTGTAAGACGGCAGTAGCTACAATGATACCTTCCACTTTCTTAAAATTTAACCGCACACCTAGTGATAAAATGGGGAAGCGCCTTTTCCATACACCATAGCTCCTTTCCACGCAGCTGCGAGTTCTTATTTGTGACTCATTGTACAGTATTTCCTCTGGTTTGTTTGGGTTTAACAAGGGAGTCATTATAAAATTTTTGTTGGGATATCCACTATCCGCCACAATAACGCTATCCCCAAACTCTCCATTGTCAAACCTGGTGTATATCCGAGAGTTACTTAAAATATTTGAGTCGTGGGCGGATCCCGGCCATCTAGCAACTACATCCAATATTTCCAGGTTTGCACTGCACATTGTTTGCACATTTACAGAGAAAAACCCTTTCCTATTTCTATACAGCTCAGCGTCTTCACCACCTAATAATTAAAGAAATATTAAAACACATACCGTAATACATAACCGCAATACAATACTTTACCTGGGGATAATATTTTCACGTGAGTACAATCTAGTGCAGCTACAACTTGAGGGAATTTAGCAATATCATAAAAATCTTGCTTACATTTTAACAGTTCCCCAGGTGTGTTTGGAAATGTTATGAATTTTTTTCCCAGCCGCGCCAAATTGTACGTCACAACTGCCACCATTTTCGATACGGTTGATGTTGACACTCCATAAACATCCCCGACCATATTTTTAAAAGCAAAATACGGAACAGAATAAAAAAATTTGGTTTTTGTTTTGCGATGAAAATATTCAAACAAGCAAGAAAAAATGTACATACTTGTTATAATATTAGTATTATATTTCTTTGATGAGACAATTTTACAAGAATCGGTTAATATAAAAGTATATATAATACATCACATTAACTTAATGTAAGTTAAAAAAAAAGTTTAAAAAAAACAGTTTACGCAGTAAACTTTTCATAAATTTAATTCATATTTCAACCTATTTATTTAGTGCAGTAACGAAAAGCTTTCAAAGGTAAAAAAATATATCATAACATAAAAACGCTTTCTAGCTATAATTGTTGTGATATTTTTCTGTGGAATGAATTTTTTGGATCAATCTCTGGTTTTCCTGTAAATAATTTTTAAACTCCAAGCAAGAAAGTTCATGGTTGCATTTTGTAATTAAAATAGATTTAATTGTCTCTACCTTCATTTGTGATTTTTCCTCTGTCCAAATATTATTCATAACAGAGAAAACCCTTTCGGTTGGGGCGTTTGTCCCTGGTAAGCAAAGACAGAATTCTACAATTTTGACAATATTTGTACAAGTTATCCTTTTTTTATCAAAGTGATTAAAAATCTCCACCCATCTTTCTTCGACTGTCGTCTCAGTATCTAGCCACGTTTTTATCTTGTCCGAAGTCACGTACTTTTTAACGCATGCAATTTCGTCAAATACGTCACCGTCATCAATAGCTACTTCATTCCGTTTTTCCATAATAAGCATCAAACTTGCTTGTACATCATCCCATGAAGGTGTTTCACGAAGAAGTACCCATTCGAAAACATCAATTTCTTCGAATGCCGTGCTCCATTGACCCAAATAATCAAGACAGTTGTTATAAAAACTGCTTGCATATTCATTGAAGTGGTCTAAATTAATTGACCCTTGATGACTTAATTCTTTAATAATTTGTTTTACAGTCAATGGCAAAAATATCTCGTCTCTACGTTGCACGATTTTAAATTTCAGCTCTCTTATTATTATGGACACTTCAGCCATGCATATTTTCTGGGACTCAATCTGAGCGATGTAATTATGAAAAAGGGTAGCCTGACAGTGCGCGAAAAAAAGCCAGACTTCGGAACAAGGGTCATCAAAAAATTGCTTTAAAATTGTCGGGCATTTTAATTGTGATAAAAAGTAGTCTTTTAAAGGCTTAAACAGTTTCAAAATTCTTTCAATTGATGGCTTAAGTGTAAGCCATCTAGTCTTGCTAAAACCCACTAATTTCTTATAATCAATATCTACTGCTTCGCAAAAACCTTTAAACTGTTCAATGCGAACTGTATAAATATAGAAAAACGAATATATTTTTACAACAATCACTTCAATGTCTATGGGGAGACATTCAATAGACGTTTGAATACAATTGGTTAAAATGTGAGCTGCACAATTTACCCCAATAAGATTTTTTCCAATAGATATCTGAAGTTTATTAAACAAGTTATTTTTACCTCGCCGTGCCGCACCGCCAAAATTACAATTTGTGTTATCTGCGCATATGGCAAGGAGTTTTTGTTTTATATCAAATTTGTTCAATGTATTATTAATATATTCTGTCAATATGTCAGATGATTCACCTGGCAGATCATGAACTTCCAGTATTTTAACTTGGATTCCTTTCTGTGGTATAAAATATCGGACAAGTATTGGGCATATTTTTGTGCTACCATGATTTGAGCAATCGGAATACACTGTGATAAATGTAACTGCGCTCAAATCCTTCCTTATTTCTTCTATGGAATTCGGTGCAAGCACATTGCAAACTATTGCTTCACATTTGGTACGCGCAGAGGAGTACTTTTCGTCAAAGCAACTTTTAATAAGTTTTGAAGTACAATCGTTGGAACGGAAAGAATGATTGTGTTTAATAGTGTGAAACGCCCACACGCCTTCGTTGATGCAAGTTTTTCTTTCTGTTTCCTCAAATGTCGTAGAACGAAGGAAAGTTGAAATTGTTTTACTGGAGCAGGCAGCGAGGTCAGCACTCTTGTGTTTATTTGTTTTTAGATGCTGCTGGATATCGAGTTTGCCACCGTGTGCAATAGAAAATGTGGCCAAACATTTTGAGCATCTTACATCACCCTCGACCATTGTTTTTTTAATGAAAGGGTATTGACTTTGTAGCGTATCAGTAAAAATGCACTTCCTACGTGGTGGCATGTTACTAAAATAACAATAAGTTTAGTTAAGAAATAATTAAAATAAATTTAAATAAAACTTACATGCTTGTCTTTGAAATTTTTTTCTTTTTTTAATTTTATTTTATTATTGCTGCTCGAACAAAGCGCTAATTCCCACACGACAGCTGATTTCAGTGCTACTTCAGTGTTGCAAAACTGATAAAAAGGGATCTTTTTGTTTTTTTACGGCAACACCGCTTTAATCACTAACACAAAAGCTGTGTTGAGTTTAATAACATAACTTAGGATGCGTTTACACGAAAACTCGTAGTTCTTGTTGATGCATTTAAAATATTAATTCACTTTCTCTGAAATACGGAACAAATACTGAACAAATTTTAAAATACGGGACATTTCTATGTTTTTGATTACAAAATAAATAATACGGAACATGGGCTTAAAATACTGAACTGTTCCGTATAATACGGAACGGTTGGTCACCGTACCGATAGTCCGCAACATTCCACCAGTAGCATACACCCTCAAAGTAATGAGGAACATATGCTCCTCGCTTAATGAATTATTCCTATAACATTGGTATGCAACTTTAGTATTTTAATTATTTGTTGTTTGTCGCTACTTACCACGTTTTTGGGTTTTTTATATTTGGGCCAATAAGCTCAAGTACGCTATATGCCGACTTATTTGACATACGAAATCTGGCATAGAAATCTACGTCATCAAAGATGTGGAAATGGTTAGGACGTGTTCTGATAGTGCGTTTCCTTCGCAATATTGGTTTATTTATCATTTCCCACACTTCTTCATCATTCATGTCTGCTTCGCAGCTGGAATTCATTTTACCTACATATATGAAAGGCACTCACTTATTGAAGGGATAGAACAAATTGCCAATATATCATACAAACTTGATAACTTAAATATTTACAACCGAGGGTGCAACAAATTTCTTCTTCTTTTTCTGCAAGACAGCTGTTTTCACATGGATATCAATCATGATTTGTGACATTTGATACACCGAAAGAAATTCCTTGGTAAAATCAACCACAAACCTTAGTTGAAAATGCGTCAACCAAGGAACATTGTTAATTTAACAAAGGTGGCGTGATCAATTTATTTTCCAAAACGTTACAATTTTCCTTGCTTGGATCAACAACGCCGTGGTTAATTTTGTCTTTGAACAATCACAGGAATATTAAAATAACAATCTTCGTGCTTGCCTATTTCAATTTTTCAAGCAATATTAATATTGTTGAACAACTACGCTCCGTGATTAAGTAAATATTTCGAACGTATTTGTTGTAATAAAAAAATATTTATGCTAAGATTTTCGTGTTTATTTAAAAATAAACCTGTTTGTTTTAGTATTTTTTATTAAGCATGGTCATGGTTAATTAAACATGTTGATGATGTTTGCACGTGATCTTGTAAACACAAAAATGTGTACTTTAAAATAGATGTGTTTACATTAAAATAGTCCTGTTTGCCCAAGTATGTGAGTGTTGTTAATTAACCACAATCATTGCTCATCGAACATGTTTTATGACTCAAGCACGCATTGTTTTTTAAATACAAAAATAGTTGTTGCGCAATATCCGTGTGTGCACAAAAACAGTCCTGCTTACATTAATACGTTTATATAGTTACTTAACGCCGATTATTGTTAATCAAGCATCCTTCATTATTTCTATTCGTGTTTGGGTAAACACTAAAATCTCTTATCCAAAATATTTGTGTTTACATAAAAGCAGTCCTTTTCATGTTAATATGTAAGCATATAATATTATTGCCATTGTTAATCAAATATGCTGTATTGATCTGTAAGAAATTGGAATCGTAATATATTAAACATAAATATTGTATGTTCATGGTACAGCGACCATTCACGCCTTTAAAGTGAAACTTCTTCTAGGAAAAAAAATAACAAAATTTATGTTATGTTTTCATAATTATTATTTTATTGGTTTTAATTGGTTTTAATAAAGTACAAACATTATAGAAAAAATCTTAAAACTATTTTAAGAAAGTATATTTCTTTTTAGGATTTGAGTATAATTTAGCTAAATAAAGTTTTTTTTAGGAAGATACATATATTTCTTTCCATAGGATTGTAGTATAATTTAGATATATAAAGTAGAAACAACAGAAAAAATCTTAAAAGTATTTTAGGAAGGTACATTATATTTCTTTTTATTGGATTGTAGTATAATTTAGATATTTAAAGTAGAAACAACAGAAAAAATCTTAAAAGCATTTTAGGAAGGTATATTTCTTTCCATTAGGATTTGAGTATAAATTAAGAGGGGGTCCATCAAACTCATTGATATTGTAAATAAAATAGGCTTCTGTGCCATTCAAAATTTCGTAAGAGTTGAAATGATCGCAATACTCTGATATTCCAACTTTTTCGCAAACAATATATGGAATTCCTTTCGATACCAAAATACACTCAATTCTATATATTTTGATTTCTGAATTGGATGTACTGATGTATTGATTACTTTTATATAATACTTTGCAGTAAGTGAGAGCACTATAACAAAGTTCATCATTCAAACATTTATACTGAATAGCAGTTTGTATCTTAGGAAAGCACCAATGATCTTTAAGAACAAGTTCGGATATGGATTTTGTTGAAATTTTTGAAGGAATCCCTATTTTAGAATTAATTCTTTTACAAAACATTAAACTCGCTTTAATTCCTAAAGAAAGAGGTAAATTTCTACGAGAAGTTGTATTATTGCAGTAGCTTTTGAGTACTTTGTGTTTGGATTCAAACCGGAATGACCACAAATGTTTTAACGGTCCGAGCATTTCCATTACGTGCGGGTAGTGAACCATAAAATGAAATTTTGGTTTTAAATTTTCGTTGAACAGCCCTATATATAAAGCATGGTGTTTGGTTATTAAATCTCGTAGATTGGTTACATCGACAGTTTTAAATCTGGACTTTAGAACGATATCCAAAATTTTATTAAGAAGAATTAGTAGTTTCCAATGTTTGCTATTATTTGGAACTAGATCTCCAATGATTATTGGTAGGAATCTGCAAAATGTCCACATTTCCTTCGCTGACATGTGCAATTTATCTCTTTGAATATGATCAGGTTTTATGAAAGGCGGAATATTTCCAATTTCAGATTCACCATACTTGAAAAATTGTGTCCTATTGTTTAAAGTGTCTAATGAAAAATATTCATCGTGAATAATAAATTGTTTTAATAGCTTACATAAGTCATAGTGGCATACACCTTCAAACACATCATGCATTACATCGACGGTTAAATTTTGAACAACATGAAAGGAAGCGATGCAGTTTAATACCGACTCGACTCGTATGCCGGTATTAAGAACTCTTTCACTTATCTGTGGAAATTGAGATATATCACGGTTATAATTTTCTATTGATCTGTGGTAAGCTATGTCATCGAAACAATTAGTATGGATTTCTGTTTTGGAACACTTGCAAATACGGCAAGGATATTGCGAATTAAAGCTTTTTGTATACCCCAAAACTGTATTGAGGCCAAGGTTGTCACCCAAAAGTACTCCTAATACAAAATAGAGCTGATATGTTTCACCGGATTGTAATTTAATGACAATTCCATCCTCTTCCAGTTTCTTTATTTCATTTACTAGTTGATAAAACAGTGAGTTTTCGCCATGAATTTTATGTTTCGAGTAAAATAACATAGCAACAAAAATGTTATCTAATTCCGAACAGATCCATTGTGGAAGACTGGGGAAATTGTAGTACACAGCACCAATGGAATGGCTACCACTGTGAGATCCCAATGGATTATTTGACTCAAAATCATCGAAATATAAGTTAAATGGAATAACTTTGTCACGTTTATTTACAGGAAATTTTGCTACTCTATCCTTCCACAGTTTAGTTGTTATTAAATGGGGTATGCCACTCAAAGTGATTTCATTCATGTTTTCAATTACAGCTTTATGGATGCCGTGTAATTCAAACATTTTTTTAAACTGAAATTGTAAAGGTAGAATAATACCATCAGATTCAACGACATCAATAGATGGTGTCATACCACTGATGACGCATACTTCGTTATTTATAATAAAACTGGATGGTTCCCTATACAGGTTATATTTTGTTGTTGTTTGGATAAATTTGTGAAATGTTTTGACATTTTTGAAAGGATTTTGTAAAGCAGTTAATGTGTGTTTAAAATATTCTAATTTTTCCGTTTTTATATATGAGGAAAATTGACGATCGATATTTTTAAAAATTGTGTCAAAAAAATCATCTGTAAAATCTGATATAATTTCTTCTACAATTTTTCGACTTAAATTAGGCCTTCCATATAAGTTACAAAGAAGTTTTATTGCGGATTTTTCAATTACTTTCAATATGTCATTACTGTCATATATATTGTCACTATATTCGCTTTTTGTTTCTTCATCTAAGTTGTTATTGCAGCCTAACTCACTTGTATCAATACTTTCCGAAAGAAGTGCATTTCGAGAGGTAAAACAGCTTGAATTATTTTTTTTGCAAGATCGTTGAAAATGTCTCTTAAAACTTTTTAAGTTATAGATCTGACCGCAATTTAAGCAATGATAATCATCGTTAGGCTTTAAATTATGAACCAACTTATAGTGAAAGACAAGGTCATTTAATACGTCGAACGACGTTTGGGTTGGACATAAATAACAAGAAAACATTATTTTGTATGTGCTTTTAAAAGATTAATTAATATTAGGACATCGGGTGGAACCCTTTCCTTCGTTGGAATATCGAAAAAATATTTTTGAATAAATAGCCAAACTGCCCTACATGATACTGGATACTTTAAGTTAAGGACAAAAAATATTTTAAAACAAGTATCCAGCGCGGGTAACAATGAATCAAACTTATATTTTATTTCATTGTAATAAACAATGAAACTATTATCATAGCTACAAAATACAACTAAAGGCTGTAAACTTTGTCCTTGTTCCCTCACCTTACTTGCAAGCCGGTCCAGAGTTGGATTGAAGTCATTGGCGTGGCTTACGAATAATACCAATGCCTGCTGAGAGTCCTTTATAGTTGGCTTTTTTTTCTTATTTTTATTTTTATTTTCTTAAGACTTAATCCTTTTTCCTAGATGAAACTGCAGAATTGCTCTCATCTGAATCTTCAGAGGGGGATAATAGTTTTACAAGTGCAGAATGTGAACCATGTTGTAGTCAACCTCCAGCCAAAAAACTTAGAGGAAAGAATAAAATAATAACTCCAAAACTAGGGCCCTGAAATTTTACAGGGATTATTTTTTTATAAAACTCAACCCAAAAAAAGTATGAGACTAAAGAAAATAAGACTTTCGAAATTAACTGTCACCCTAATGTACATTCTCAATTTGAGTATGTGCATGTTCGTACGAAAAAATGAATAAATAATTTTTCTAGAAAATTTAAAGATTATTTGTTTGTTTTTTTTTTGATAAACTAACTTTATAATACATAAGGAACAATTAAAGCCAAAGATTGTGTTCAACCGTTAGGTTTAAGTCGTCAAAAAAAGCAAAAGAAAAATTTTACGGTTTCGTTTTACGTATGGCTATAACTAGGGCCTAAGACTGAAAGACAATTCTAATGCACTTTATTATATCTATTAAAATTATTACTTACCCAAACGATGATGGTAAAAAACTATGTTTTTTTTATACGTATGATTCCACGCGCACAGAAGTGTATTACAAAAAGAAACAGAGTCGTTAATAAACAAATTACAAACACGTCAACTAGACTAGCACATCTGAACACTCGCACTTATTCCGGCACAATGGGTATTTTTGCAAGAAACATATAAGACGAACGAGGAAAACCCCGTTATCGACGCCGACACATTCGGGGTTGACTGCGTATATTTGATTATATTCGTGTTAGTTTCACCACGTTCGTGCTGCTTTTAACAATGTTTACCCTTTGATTGCATTGTTTTCGTGTTGGATCTAGAACGTCTGTGTTTCTGCAACAATGTTTTATGCTTCATTGAATTTAAACATTATTACTTTAACATTTTCGTGATGCATTGACAACGATCTATGTTGATCAGCTTAAGCGCTTTGGAGACGATCAAATAATTCCATCAATCGGTTGAGTGTGTGCCTCTAATCGGGTTTCATCGGCTACACATACACGACGTCGGCATTGATTGACATAAAAAACAAAATTTTTTGATATTTTCGTTGATGGCGTTTTTGTTGATGGTCTCCAGTTATGCTTGTCAATCATGACTCATTTAGTAGTGAAAAATTGTTTGAGATGGAAAACGAAAACAACAACAACGAAAACAAACTAAAAGTGATGTTAGCGGAGTGCAGCAAAAGTAGTATGAAAGTTTCAACCGAACACAACGAAGTCAAACACAAAGTGATGATTGCCGTATTTTGTGGTGCGTTTGTTAGATAAACATGTCCGCAGAAACTTCTAACATGTTAATAGTTCTTTAACAAGGAATACGATAACTGAGGGCTAGCGCTATTTTACTTTGAATATCTTTCTGCTTAATTGCACACTAGTCGTAGTACTGAAGCTACGAATATGTTTAATTTATAAGAAATATGTTTCATTTTAATTTGTTGACCATATTTGTGTTTAATTAAAAACGCTTGACAACAAATTATTTGTAAAATCCCTAAGTTGTAACTTTATCACATTTATTGTTATTTAACAACTAAATCAACAATTAAATTGTATGCTAACAGTAAAACAATTTTTGAAACAAATTCAAACATTTTTAAATTAAACATATCTGTGATACTTGCGAACATTTTTATCAACAACGACAAAGTAGTTGTTTCAAAAATGTAGCCTTGTTTGTTTCAAATACTTACGTATTTGATTTGAAAATTTTAAGCCCATTTTCGGTTAACAATGAAACATTTTTGATTCAACCAAGGTTTTTTCTTTCGGTGTAGTGTTACCATATTTTAATGGTGAAAATGAGCATCCATTTAACTTTATACTGAAAAACTCAAATCGTATTTAAAGCCTCTTTAACTTTAAAGTCCAATTAGCTAATTGCGATTTAAAGTCGAAGTCAAAAACTCGCCCTAACTCTTTGATGAACAGATGACAATCATAAGACGAAAAATTGTGAAAGAATGTTGGAATACAATTTGGAACTTTATAATTTAAATTACATGAGTTATGTGCAGGTCCACTGTATTTCCCTGATAAATGACAATGATCTCTTACAGCTGTTTCATCACCTAATGTTTCACCACAGATATGACAATCCTTTGAATTTTGTAAATTTTATTTTTCTAAGGTTGTTAAGGGTTGCATAGGCACAATTTTTTCAAAATGATTTTTATAAATATCTACATTCCTGAACCAAATTTTTAACAAAATGCTCCCCTACATTTGCACTACCATCACTATCCGTAAATATTTTAAATCTATCTAAATTTTGTTTAAAATGACACTTAACATTATATGCATATGCACATGGTATACAGTGTTAGAAATTGCCCTTGTGCGGGCACATGCGAGCACCCCGGCTCTCAAAATTTAGAGAGCCGGAGCATAACAATTGCTCCGCTCTTTGTCAGATGACGAGCATTTCGTACAGACCACCCGCGCAATGACAGAGAACGCAGAGCCGTTCGTTTGAATTGCTCTTTCAGTACCGAGTCAAATAATGAGCACCACTTATTGATGAGAGAGAGAGATGCGAAAAAAGAGAAAGCATTTAATGCACGAAGTATTGCCATACATTTGTGTTTGTTTTAATTTTAGCGATTTAGTAGTGCGAGATCTTATTTTCATTAGAATAATAAAAATACATATGTACGTAAATACATATGTATACAAATGAACAAATAATGATACAGTACAGTGGGTATTCCCTAAAATATGTGGTAACACTGTTTAAAAAGCAAATCGCCTCTCACACTCTATGGACTAATCGTAACGGGAGAATTTAGAGCAAATTCTCCTCAATCGTCAAAATTTTTGTGAATTTGTTAAGAGCTGATCGTTTAAACTGCCCAAACAAGAGCTTGCTTAACGACTGTCTCCGAGAACCAGAGCTGTTGTGAAATTCTGCCCGAGGGCATTGAGCATTCGTCTGCTCCTCCTCTTTATTTTAAAAGAGAAAGAGCGCGGGCGAGCGAGCAATTTTGAACACTGATGGTATATGCTTTTTTACAAATTTGGAATTATTTTCACTCTCGCTACTCACATCTAAATCCTGAAGTATACATTCAAAGTCCGCGTAAATAGAAAATGGTACTTCCATTTGTCTTTCAAAATGGGTATACTTCAGGACTGATTTCTCTTGTTCCGGCATCTTTACAATACATTTTCCACATTCTCTCTCCTTATGTATTGACATTCTTTCATGTGTATTTGTATGATAAAGACATACATTACAAAAGAACTTCCTGCCATTATTCAATGATGTTTGATTTGAGAGTAGTCTAAAAGTAATAAAATAAAAAATCAGTAATTTTCATAAAGCTTTCCATTATCATATTACCTATTATCATATTTACCTAGAAATATCATTTATCAGAATGTAATGAAAATTTTCTCCACATTCACTTTCCAACAGCAATAAGTTGATGTGAAACTGCTTTTCATTCTTCGTAATATAGTATGGACCAATCACAGTCTTCAATTTGTTGTCATATCCGAAAACATTTACGCTAACATTAATATTATTTTTTTCAAATAAATGAATATCTTTTACGTCTGTCGGAAACTTCATTGATATAAAGTTCAACGTTCTTCCACCAGCTAGATTGATAATATCATCAGAAATATTATTAATTCCATATTGTGAGGGTTTATTTGGCTTTTGACCATCTCCATTGTGAAAGGCTGCTATTACACACCACTTGAAACAAAATACATCTTTATTGATGATATTTATACATGCTCGTTTATATGCCAGCTTTTCTGGAGTAGGGATGTATTCAGACCCCGTCAATGGTGACGCTTTATTGATGTTAACATCTAGCCATTTTACTTGAAGAAGTGTCCAACCTGAGTCTCTCTCTTGAAACTCAGACATTTTACTTTTTATACTTTCTACTTGAAATTCTAATACACCATCAATATCATCTGTTCTCGATAAACGCATCATTTCAGTGATGTGGTACATATCCGTTTCTGGTTTTAGTGGATGTGCTGGTAGCTTATAACGTGCTGTTAACTCCATATTAAATTTAATTATAATGTGGTCTGTTAAGCTATTATTCAATAATTTTTTGAACAGTTTACAACCTTCTTCTAAATATTTATCAATATTAAGGTTATGATCTCCTTTGGGGAAACGGCATGTTAATAGCCGAGAGCTGAATATACTTTTAATTATATAAATTCTGTTTCCAACCGATTTTAATACATTCCTTTTATGCTCTACTTTCGCACAATGTGTGAACTATTTTTCGGGTTGGACTTTTATATTACAATCATCACATACTACACATGATCCTTGGCATATTTCTGGCTGCTGACGTTTACTAGGTGTAGAATTCGACCCCATAGCTGTTTGTCGCTTCCTAGTTGTAGCAGATGTTGATGGTGTTACCACTACCTCGCCCACATTATTTAGACAATCTATATTTTGTTGTACTTTTTGATGTCTATATACTCCTTGTTGGGAATGTTCTTTGGCATGGTTTTTCCTTTCTACGTTTGTCAAGGAAACATAATTGCACATTTCGCATGGTGTATGTGCTTGCATATGCGTAATAAGACTCCTTTTGTTCACATAATAATTATCACAAATGTTGCAAGTAAACAAAGTAGAATTCATTTTAGATTTTTGTTAAAACCACACAGATCGACGAAACTCGAAAGACTGATTTGAGGTTCTCTAGTTTCAAGTGTTTTCTGTAAGAAAATATTGTGTTTTGGAATTTAACACCATTATCGAAATCAACTACCTAGATATTATTTTCTTTAAAAGAAATGTAAAGTTAAACTAAAGTGGAAACAAATTTGTATACTCCTTAGGACAACATATTATGAAATACAACAACACTAAAAAAATCCATACGTGCTAGAAAAGTGAATACATAAATAAACAGCAAATATATATTTCATTATTTTAATTTTATTTTGTTTATAATTTCTATATTATGTTAATATACTTAAATCAACATCTCTAATGTATTGGTCACCCAATTCGTCAAATAACTGATCATTTAATTCTACATGTTTAATGATTTCATCAACAATTTCATCGTTCATGAAATCCTTATAATATCCCATTTGGTTGCAACAAATTTCCTCATCTTCATTTTCTTTATTTTTAAATAAATTAAAAATTTTTTCAATATCATCATCTAATATAGATTTTAATTGTGTATTAAAGTCTATTTGTGCAGGGATAATTTCATCTAAACTAGCCCCCTTTTCGTCAGGCGATTGCAGCTTCAATTTTGCCATCTGGGAAGTTGATGGCTTCTGCAGCTCCTCCTTTGGCTGTTGTTCCATAGATTCTTCCAGGAACACCTTCTTTGCAGAAGGCTTTGGCATTGGCTGCTTCCTTTGTAGTTGCATCGAAGTAGTCGGCTTCTCAGGTCCAATCCCCATATGAAATGCCACATGCGCTTCCAAATCAGTTCTTTTTATTAGCACTGCATTGCATATTGGGCAGGGTTCATGTATTTGTAAATGTTTCCTGAACAGGTTTTCATTTTTATACTTTTTCCCACAAGTAAAGTGGTGGACATCTTGAACAATTTTAGGAACAATTACTAATACGGTGAATTGAATACTGGATGGAAAACCAAGATTCTGTTCATCTATCATCAATATATGATTATTGAACTCTGTACCGTGTTCTCCTTGCATAGTGACACGTCAGCGCCTGTGTCTATCAAGAATGTTAGTACATTATCGGCACCTTGAATGTTTAACTTTATATAATTCTTTAAATCGGATGAAATATTGCAGATTTGATGTTCTTTTACTGGTTTCGATCTGGAGATTCCTGGTATGCCACCGTCTCCAGATCTTGGGAGTTTCCCTGATCCGGTATGTGATGAACATCCTGGTTTCTGTATCGGTTCCTGTTTTGTTGGCTACCGCCGTTGTTGCTAATACGGTTATTACCTCGGTAGTTGTTCCTTCTGTTGCTACGGTCACTGTTTCCTATGTTATTGTCTTTTGATCGGCACATCTTCGCAAAGTGGTTAGCTTTGCCACACTTGTTGCAATTTTTGCCCTCAGCGTAGCACCTATCGCCATGATTACTGCCACATCTCTCACATCTCTTGCTGTTTCTATCGTGATTGTTGTTGGTGTTCCTGTTACCACCGTTATTATTGTAATGTGCCCTTTGCTACATTATTTGGTTTTGTGCCATTCCTGACGAGGTTTCCTCCGCTATCTCTATGGCTTCGGAAAAAGTCTTCACGCGGCTGGCCTCAATAGTTTTTATAATTTCTTTGTCCTTTAAGCCGTTCTTAAAGGAGTTAAATGCAATGACCTCGTTGTTTTTAGTTACAATTTCCCTACTTTCTTCACCCAGATTTGATACCTGAATCTCATTTAACTCAGATACCAGGACCTCAATCCTGTTTGCGAATTTAGGGATCGAGTCCTGTGTCTGGACAATGTGGGTTAGTTCGTTCAAAAGCACATTCGGACTTTTCTGTGATTTGAACGCCTTTGTTAGTGTTTCCAATAATTCTTTTGTGTTCGTGGGCACTCGTATTTGCCTCACTCTATTCTGTACTTTTACACTTAGTTTTGTTCTGAATACGTAGTTGAATAGGGATTTCTGCTTAATGGCAGCAGTACCTTCGTGCACGATTTCCAGGCTTGCAAGGAACGAACTCAACTCTTCTTTGTTTCCACTAAAATTAGGAATTAACTTCGACACCGAAGATAATTCACTCGTTTCTAATGGGACATCCGTCATGTTGCTAACTGTATTTGCTGCGCTTTCTGTACCTATATCTGTGTCTATTCCTACTTGTTGAGAATTCAGTTCTCTCCTTTTGTTTTCGTGTTGCATTAGAACTTCTAAATATTCGTTGTTTAATTTTTTAAATTCTATGAGGCAATTATCTACGTGAGTTTCTGGTAAAGTATTATCACCTAACAATCGTGTGACTTCTGCTTGTATTTTCTCAAGCTCTTTTCTCTTAGTTGCTATCGTTTCCAAAGTGTATGGGCTATGCAGTGATTTTCTCCCATTCGCTACTAGTTTATTAAGATTCGAGTATATCTGTTCCATTTACGTGTTTAATTTATTTGTTTTATTTATTAATAATATGAAACGTTCCATGAGTTTTCTTAATTTGTGCTCTTTGTTATTTTTTTTTTTTATATATACCTTATAGTAATCTGTGTTGTTGAAATTGAAGTCATGTACTGTTGCGTTGTTGGGTCATCCTTCTATCGGGGCTGGTTGTTGTTACTGTTGGTTGGTTGTTGTTACTACGTCCATCTTCTGTTGTCGTTTTACACCTTGTTGATGGCATCTCTTATGGTCTGCCTTTTTATTTGAGTGTTTATGTACTTTTTTAAGTATTTTGAGAATACCGTTAATGCTGTTATTACGCACACTAATACGAATAATTCAGCGCTGATGCTGATTGCAGGTGGTGCACTTGCCGTCGCAGTGATCACCTCTTGTATTTTTGCCTGCGTATTTCCCATTTAATGGTTCACTTTTTTATTCAGGATTACACCATTTGATTTTTGCACTATTTTGTTCTTTCGTAGGATCTTTGTCCTTTGTCTTTTATAGGATTCGTAGGATATTGTTTGGCAGGATCGCCATGTAATAAAAATTGTCCAATTTTTATATATTTATTACTTTTGTTTATTTCTTTACTTTAATTTTTTATTTGGCGTCATTTCCGCTCTTCGTTCTGCTTAAGACTACTTATTTTAGGTTTTTACATCTTCTCTTATACTAAATATTTTGACAACTGTGTGGTCTAATTTTCTTAATTCTATGTGTGTTATTTCCGTGTAGTCTTGACACACTATTTATTTCTGGCCAACGGCAATGTCATATGATATCGTTATTGGATGACATGCTGTTACACATTAACCCTAAATGCAATTGATAATGCAACATCAAACGAAGTACGTTTGTTTGTGACTTGTGTGGTCTTCACTTGAGTGTCATCTTCAAGTGTGACTATATTTTGGGTTATGGCAAACACATTTTACTGCATGTTTTTAGCGCGTTGGTGACACACATGTGTCATATATCTTCTGGGTGGTCATCGGACCAAACACATTCGTATTTGTTTTATGATGTCGTCATAAAATGTATCATAAACATTTGCTTTCAATTGTTACCAGTAAACGACCCACAATTCAATGTAACGTTGTTTTCTAATTCAATTGCATTTATGTTAATACTCTACAGTATGCATACCCTACAATATTATTTTTTTCAAATAAATGAATATCTTTTACGTCTGTCGGAAACTTCATTGATATAAAGTTCAACGTTCTTCCACCAGCTAGATTGATAATATCATCAGAAATATTATTAATTCCATATTGTGAGGGTTTATTTGGCTTTTGACCATCTCCATTGTGAAAGGCTGCTATTACACACCACTTGAAACAAAATACATCTTTATTGATGATATTTATACATGCTCGTTTATATGCCAGCTTTTCTGGAGTAGGGATGTATTCAGACCCCGTCAATGGTGACGCTTTATTGATGTTAACATCTAGCCATTTTACTTGAAGAAGTGTCCAACCTGAGTCTCTCTCTTGAAACTCAGACATTTTACTTTTTAT
Organism: Phaonia tiefii; assembly: GCA_963931995.1. NCBI lineage: Eukaryota > Metazoa > Arthropoda > Insecta > Diptera > Muscidae > Phaonia > Phaonia tiefii. Next base: position 22,941,377 of record OZ008370.1, read on the forward strand.
ACTTTCTACTTGAAATTCTAATACACCATCAATATCATCTGTTCTCGATAAACGCATCATTTCAGTGATGTGGTACATATCCGTTTCTGGTTTTAGTGGATGTGCTGGTAGCTTATAACGTGCTGTTAACTCCATATTAAATTTAATTATAATGTGGTCTGTTAAGCTATTATTCAATAATTTTTTGAACAGTTTACAACCTTCTTCTAAATATTTATCAATATTAAGGTTATGATCTCCTTTGGGGAAACGGCATGTTAATAGCCGAGAGCTGAATATACTTTTAATTATATAAATTCTGTTTCCAACCGATTTTAATACATTCCTTTTATGCTCTACTTTCGCACAATGTGTGAACCATTTTTCGGGTTGGACTTTTATATTACAATCATCACATACTACACATGATCCTTGGCATATTTCTGGCTGCTGACGTTTACTAGGTGTAGAATTCGACCCCATAGCTGTTTGTCGCTTCCTAGTTGTATCAGATGTTGATGGTGTTACGAGGTAGACAATCTATATTTTGTTGTACTTTTTGATGTCTATATATTCCTTGTTGGGAATGTTCTTTGGCATGGTTTTTCCTTTCTACGTTTGTCAAGGAAACATAATTGCAGATTTCGCATGGTGTATGTGCTTGCATATGCGTAATAAGACTCCTTTTGTTCACATAATAATTATCACAAATGTTGCAAGTAAACAAAGTAGAATTCATTTTAGATTTTTTTTTAAAACCACACAGATCGACGAAACTCGAAAGACTGATTTGAGGTTCTCTAGTTTCAAGTGTTTTCTGTAAGAAAATATTGTGTTTTGGAATTTAACACCATTATCGAAATCAACTACCTAGATATTATTTTCTTTAAAAGAAATGTAAAGTTAAACTAAAGTGGAAACAAATTTGTATACTCCTTAGGACAACATATTATGAAATACAACAACACTAAAAAAATCCATCTGTTGTATATTCTTTTTTTTGTACTTACGTGCTAGAAAAGTGAATACATAAATAAACAGCAAATATATATTTCATTATTTTAATTTTATTTTGTTTATAATTTCTATATTATGTTAATATACTTAAATCAACATCTCTAATGTATTGGTCACCCAATTCGTCAAATAACTGATCATTTAATTCTACATGTTTAATGATTTCATCAACAATTTCATCGTTCATGAAATCCTTATAATATCCCATTTGGTTGCAACAAATTTCCTCATCTTCATTTTCTTTATTTTTAAATAAATTAAAAATTTTTTCAATATCATCATCTAATATAGATTTTAATTGTGTATTAAAGTCTATTTGTGCAGGGATAATTTCATCTAAACTAGCCCCCTTTTCGTCAGGCGATTGCAGCTTCAATTTTGCCATCTGGGAAGTTGATGGCTTCTGCAGCTCCTCCTTTGGCTGTTGTTCCATAGATTCTTCCAGGAACACCTTCTTTGCAGAAGGCTTTGGCATTGGCTGCTTCCTTTGTAGTTGCATCGAAGTAGTCGGCTTCTCAGGTCCAATCCCCATATGAAATGCCACATGCGCTTCCAAATCAGTTCTTTTTATTAGCACTGCATTGCGTATTGGGCAGGGTTCATGTATTTGTAAATGTTTCCTGAACAGGTTTTCATTTTTATACTTTTTTCCACAAGTAAAGTGGTGGACATCTTGAACAATTTTAGGAACAATTACTAATACGGTGAATTGAATACTGGATGGAAAACCAAGATTCTGTTCATCTTTTATATGATTATTGATAATGTATAGTAATGCAAGGATCGGAAGAATGGTCATAATAAATATATATTTTAAGAAATATGTCGATCATTAACGACATAACTTATCTCAATTATTTTGAATTAAACAAGTTTCATGTAAATTAGATAGTAGTACTACAAACCTCATGACAGTTCACAATTCAAAAAAACAATTAAAAATGTTTCAGTTATGTAGACGATTATCTATCTGTCATAATTACTACAAAGATTCATCCAATAAGTTGATAATTTATAGCAAATTTTGTATATTATAAAATTCAAATTGACTTAACAAAACTATAACAACAACATATTGCAGAAGAAGAGTCTATCTGCCTACGATGCATGTGTTATATGTATCATCCACTTCATAAATTACAGCCGAAAATAAATTCCCTTAGTTTCATTTAAATATCATTTAATATGATTTTGTATGAAAAGGGTAATTAAAATCGAAAAAAATAGCAATTAAAATGGAAAACTAAGAAAATAGTGGGAGTAGGAAAAAATGTACATGCAGTAAATATTACATGCAGTACAATAGCCCATGACATCCACCATAGGAGAAACATATTGATAACTAAACTACAACAACATACCATAACAGTCTGTCTTCGTTCCATATGTAACATGCAGTACAATAGCCCATGACATCCACCATAGGAGAAACATATTGATAACTAAACTACAACAACATACCATAACAGTCTGTCTGCGTTCCATATGTAACATGCAGTATAAAGAAAAGACTGTCTGCGATGCACACTTTATAATGTCATATTCTTATGCTAGATCGTACACACTGCAGTCCATATTAAAACATAACACAAATGACCTTCACCCAATATATTTATTTACTCCTCATCCCCACACATATTCTTAGTTGTCAATCCAAATTATTTTTGGTATGAGTTTAATAGCTTTTTTTTCTCCCATTAGTTTCTTAGTTTTCCATCTTAATTGATTTTTTTCTGGATTTAATTGATTTTTTCACTCATTATTTTAACAGTTTTTAAACCTAATGGGTTTTATTTTGATTTGAAGTGTTTCCCATGTAGATATTTTTACAGTTTTTAAACTTAATTGATTTCCATTTGATTTTAATTACCTTTTTCATACAAAATCATGAAAAACGTTTTTTCTTAATTGCTTTTCCTCACAATTTAATTGTTTTTCCTGCACAACTTTTGAACTCTCATTCCCTATCTACTAAAGCATAGAACGAGTCAGCTTGATTTCTTAACAAACAAAACATTTCAAAATACGTACAGTACTTGTAAACATTTTTTACTACACATCTTCCCTAAAACATAACAACAGCCAAAGCAACCCAAAATTGACGAATGCTTACTCGTTTTTGAGGGAATGTTACGAAGTTGTTGATTCACAGCAAATCACCAACTTACAAGTGTATCAAACTAACATCTATGTTGTAGTGCTCATGTTGTTTATGCATGGTCCATCCTCGCGCTACAAGCTAGAATAACATGAACAATATTCTATTGCACTTGCTGCCTTCTGTGTCAGTGTGGCAATGAAACATTGAAAGAACGCGGATAGCAAAACATCGCTCTTTGCCCTGCAAACATTTTCGATCGCTGACGATTCGTCGGCGAATCATTGGGAAGATAAACTGAATCGCGGCGATCATCATTGGCGATGTATCGGCGAATCCCCTGTCGGGAGAAGTTGTGTAAGTTAAGGCGATGCACCATGATGATTTGAAAGCGAATCGCGCGGATGAGTAGTCGGCGAATCGTCGTATCAAGCCGCCAAAGCATCGCGTAGATGAGTTGTACGAGATTCATTTTGTAGAATCGCGTGCAATTCGCAATGTTGATTCGTGAAAAAATCGCTGCAGCGAATTGCATGCGATTCGCCTTAAGGCCACCTGGCGATTGAAATACGCATGAAAAAGAGGGAAAGAATCCCACGAGAAAAATTCTGAAAAATTCTAAAAGTACTGAATTATGATTTAAATTTTTGGTATTTCTCTTATAAATATCTTTACTTCACTCATTTATTATTTGTGTTTTAAATTTCGTTTGTTTTATTGTATGTATATATGCATAAATAGTTTTACATTTAATTTAATATAAATTGCAAAACAATAAAAATAAAATAAAATTCAGTATTAAATAAAGAAATTAAATGCATTCAATGAACTCTAATGTATGTAATAGGAGCCAACATTTTACTATTTCAGTTGATGAGCTCTCTTCAACCTTTTCTCGACTCGGTCTTTGGCATGGACAATGTGCTGCTGCAGTATTGAGTTTATTTTATCATCATCACTATTGCCAAATTTTTGGTGACAAATACCTATTTAAAAAGTATAAATAAAAAAATATAAAAGATTGTACTTGAAATAGAAGTATAAAATGCATACCTCTGATGAGGGAAATAAAGAAATACTCTCGAATCCTCGGTTTATCTTTGGTACCAGTCCAGGAATATTGCATTGCCAATTCATCCGTTATTGTCCGTTTTATGCCATTTCTGATGAATTGGGAGAGATCGGTGCCACCAACTCTTTCAATCAATTGTACCTAAAAGTGGAGGTAAACGTGTATATAAGAATTGATTTTTACTCTTTAAATTGCGTAAACTTACAAATGCTCCCTTCGTGTTCGGATTATTCTGTAAGTCGTTATCAAAACTGCAGACAGCCTCAATACAAGTCAAAGGCAAAGCTTTTAAATCACTTTCACCTTCGACAGGCATTACGGTGGAATGTTTTTTGATTTGGGAGAGTTCGTTAATCGGGTAAGCAATACTTTATTATTTGTCAATTCCTCAGTTAGTTGTGTAACTAATAAGTTATTAGCCTCATCTTTTTGGGCAATTTGACCCTGTAATGTTCGGAGCTCACCAAGAATTTGTGTAAGAACAGGTGAAGATTCATTTCTGGTTTGACGTTGTTGGAAGTTTTCTGGAATAAAAAATGTTTTGTTATACATATTAAATAATATTTGGTGTGTGAAATCTTACCAGAGTTAACATTTTGTAATTCAATGTATTGAATTACCCTTTCGTTGGATGATTGATTGATGAATGATTCCGAAGTTGCAGGTATTAAATCTTCTGAAAATGATAACAGGTGAATTGAAAGGAAAAAATATATGTAGTTTATTGCATAACTAACCGGTATTAATAAATGAATTTTGGCTCTGCATTTGATATAATTATTGTATATATGGAGCGAAGAAATATGTATTGTCGCTTAAGTCCTCTAAGCAAATAATTTTTCTTTCAATTGAATGAGAGAAGAAAGTGGTGGAATCGCCTCGCTCTAGTTCCGTTGTCCAAAAGATACCAAGTTTGTCCGATTCAATAGGCTGTTGGAAATACGGTTGAAGATTTTTTATGAAACGACCTTCTAGTGAGGGAAAGGAATTTTCGTGCTTGATTTTTGTTATTTCAATGATTTTGTTGTCAATAAGACAAAAATTGTTTGGTTTTTTTATAGTAAGACAGAAATGCTCAAGTTGCACACTTGCAAAGCTATCGCCGACCTTTTTTCCGAAACAAAAACCACTTTCTGCAGAATTTCGCTCTTGAACTAAACTCTTCTCAACTTGTCTATTATATAGCTGAGATGCCACCTGATTACTTTTCTTCACGCTTTTCGTTATTGTTTGTAAATGGTTTTCGTACTTAAATGCATTTATACCTTCCAGAGATCCAAATATTTTTGAATCTTCGTTAATGTGTAGCAAATAGTGGAAATTACATGTTAAAAATGATAAGGCGTACAGCTGTGGTACTTTCTGCACAAAATTATGAAGCAAATTTTCGGCACACTTATTGTTTACTATGCAATTTTTTTTATCGAGTAAAATTCGTATTGCCAGCGACAAATGCAAAAAGTGATGATATCTCTCCGGTGTCAAAATTTTTTTTAATAAAAATGGGCCAGTATATATCAGAAACTGTCTGAGCTCTGTCGCCTTAAATGAGTTCAATTCCTTTAGCGCACGGGGCCTCCTACTAAACTCGGAAGGAATGCAAGCTTTAAGACTGACTAAGCTATTAGATAGCATTTCTATTTTCCACGAAGTAAGAGAAAATTTCTCACCCTTTTTCTTGACCCAGGCATTTAATAAAGTCCGAGTTACTCCAAGGCAAACAACATGCATGTAGTCCAAAGCAATTTGCTTAACCATATCTATTTCAAGTGTTTCCAAAATTGTAGACCCTTTTTCATTGTGATGTTCCGGTTGGGTACGATTTCTAAAGGTCTCGTTGGATCTCATACTATAGTCATTAGTTAAGGGGAAAACCACACGATTTTTAAACATTTGACCCTTTTGAGTACAGCGGATGCACGAATAATATCCTGTATGACCTTTTGTGCCAATGATGAACGATCGTGCTGGAGCATCCATTATAAAACAACGTACTTTTATGAGATACTTTTTACCTTCGTAATGAAGGCCTTCCTGAGTCAAAATGTTCAATTCTGAAACGAATTCGGATAGATATTGGTTTGCACTTTTAGGTTTTGTGTAGCCTTCATACGCGCCGATGAACAGAACGTCAGAAGTGTTTGCAACGCTACACAAAATCGGCCAGACTTGTTTACTGGAACTTTGAAATAAAGGTAAACCATCTATGTTTACATCGAATTCGATCGTTTCCAACTTCCAATTGTTTGTGCATAAGAAATCAGTAAGCGCATCTGAGAGTCCATAATGAACGTATGTGCCGGTACCCATTGGTCGGGTTACAACATCTTTTGGGGTTTTTTTTTAAGTTCTAACATCTTCTGGGACATTAAAATTGAATTCTCGAAAAATTGCAAGCATTTCATTAACAGCCACATTGCTTATGCAGTGTTTAATTGACCAGCAGCAAAGTTTTTCTCTTAACTTGTTCACATCCGAGGTCATTTTTCCACAACTATTCAATTTATCATCTTCAAAATTATGTAAAGCTTCCATACTAGCTTCTTCATCATCTACACTATAATCCCCATCAATTTCTAAGTTTTCTGCGGCATTTACACTAAAATCCTCCTCATTTGTCACTGATTCAATACAAGGCACACTATTTTCAGAAGCAATTAGGTTAGGGCTGCTACAAGTATTAGTCTTAACATGTTTTGAATTAAAAACATGATTAATTAGTTTTGAGGCTTCTCTCTTACTTTTCATTCTAATTGCATTGTTCGACAACATTTTAATTTATGTTGGTTTATTTATAATGAAATTAAATGCACTTGCCACAATATGTTTCACCCGTCACTAGTCCCTTTCAAACACAATTTCTAATTTTAAAACTTATTTTCACTTGTCAGAATAGAATTATATTTCATCCGTCACTAATCGATTTCAAACGCAAATGATAACTTTAAAACTTCTTTTTGTTATTAAAACTGATTGCCGTTATTTCTGAGCCGATCGTCATGATGAACCGCGTATGCATCGCTTATTCATCGCTTATTATGTTCGCCACAAAGAATCGCGTATTCTTCGCCAAACCATCTCCAAAGCGTTCTGTTTGCAATTATCTAATCCCGTTATTTCTGTGCCGATCGTCATGATGAACCGCGTATGCATCGCTTATTCATCGCTTATTATGTTCGCCACAAAGAATGGCGTATTCTTCGCCAAACCATCTCCAAAGCGTTCTGCTTGCATTAATCGCCAAGATGAATCGCATATTCTTCGCAAAATCATCGCCCAACTGAATCATTTTCTAATGATCGCCTGGAAGAATCGCGTATTCTTCGCCCAGCTTATTAATCTTCCAAAATCGTTCAAAATGTTTGCAGGGGAAAGAGGTACATACATACAATTGTACTTACGTCTACACTTAACTCGTAAAAGACGAAAAAGAACAAAGGTTTGTAATTGATTCGAGCAATGCTGACTGTGCGACATACCCGGATGTCTCACTAACGTACTTATGGTTATTGACCTGTTTGGTATGTAGTACTACAATTGGTGTTGCTGACATTACATTATGTTGGGAAAACTGTTCTCAATAGTCATTCTGTGTGCTTGTGAGTTTGTTTAAGTAGTATCATATGTCGTTGATCGTTAAGCGCCGCTTACATGGTGGTCCGTAGGAGTGGAATGGTGTGGTGTGGGGGTATGTAGTGATATTTGTATACAGAATAAATGGGATCATATTCTGTTGTCATTCAGTGCCGTTCCGGGGTGGTCTTTAGAAGTGGAGTGTCACCGCCGCATACAAGACAAATAGTTTTCGAGCTTAATGCATCCCGATTGAATGCATGAAGCTGGGCACCATTATGTCTCAAACGCAGGCCAGATTGCCGAGGTTTTTCAACGTCAATTTCCCTACTGTCGCACATCAATAAGCGGCTTGCTTGGTATGCCATGCTTAAGCCTGGGCTGGTAAACTCGCCGGACGGGGGGGATCTTTCCACTTAATGACATCGACACAATCTGACATGGCAAACATCAAGAATACATACCAAGGCTAAAAACAAACGAACGAACCGAAAGCACACAATATCCTACAACATAATAAAAAAAAACGGAGCCTGAACGGATATGCCATTAGAAAAACAAAGCAAATGCGGTCATTAAACCGAATTGACTAGATAGTGTAGTATTCAAAAATGTTTTGCGACCGTAGGGAAGATAACTTATTTGTCCATATATTTTCACTGACTGGTGTAGATGTCAGTGTGGCCCACCCTCACGAAGCCCCTACAGCTTCACCATGACTCTGTTCCTTCTCAGAGTCCCAAAACGTATGTAACCCACAGAGACTTACCTTCACATACCCCTACTTTACCAAACTGGCCAACTACTCAGCCATACTAACGACAATCATAGTTCGGATTTTGATACAAAATTTATTTGACCTCGTATAAAGGTTTGACAGATACAATTTCAATTACTTAACACTAATGTAGCCTCTAGGGCGGAGTTGAAATAAGTCGATAACAAAGCGACTGCGATAAGGGAGCGCCTCTCAAGGGTGTGCTCAATAAAAATTATCATTATTTAAAATTTCTAACAATATTTCTGCTTAGGGACTAGATAAAACTTAACTATCTGAACCTTTGCAACTTGAGAGAATAAACCTTCTTTGGAAAGAACCTAATGTTCTCCAAGGTACCCCATTGTGGGTAATTGACAAAAGCCGATCGAAAAACTATTAATTGAATCCTAATAATATATATATATTGGCCCGAAAGTTACTCGGGCTACCCTCGTATAGTGTATGAAAGCTGAGCTACTTGAATAGATGTAAATGTATCACATATAAATCGAAATGGCCATTGATTATAAGAATATAATATAGGGATATAAGCAAAAATTATGTCTCAATATAATATAATGTCAGAGGGTGAGTATGTCTGTCCGTAAAATTTCGTTATATCGTTAGAACAGTGGATTCATAGCCGGCGAAAATTATCCAGTTTATCTTCTCACTTCGCCTTGGTTCTCACAAATTATAAATTTTTCTTAATTTGTAGTGTGGTGCAATAGCAAACTCTACACTTATACAATGGTTAAATGGATTCCGAATCAATATTATAAATCTTCTTAATGGGCCGCTTTTATATGATTTTTAACATGGGAACAATAAATGTTGTTCTGAATTACTTTATTTCCTAGCGTGCCTTGATTTTAACCTTTTACAATTTGAATTTTACAACTTTTGTGTCGATTACGTTGACTATTCCTTAGCGTGCACCGATTCTTACTTTAATTTCAATTTTACTAAAATTATGTATCAAGGAAAGTTTAAATTTTCCAATTTTCATTTCAAATTACATCCGAATTCTTAATCAACAATATTTTAGTTTTAACAACGTGCACCGATTTTCACTTTTATATCAAATTTACCAATATTCTATATCACGAAACTTTAATTTTACCAATGTATACCGATTTTAAATTTTACTTCAATTTTACTAGAATTCTTTATTAAAGAAATTTTGATTTTTTACAATGTGCACAGATTTTAAATTTTATTTCAATTTTACTAGAATCCTTTATTAATGGTATTTTGATTTTAACAAGATGCACCGATTCTAATTCGAAATTTTCAGAATTCTCTACCACCGATATTTTAATGATAACAATGTGCACAGGTTTAGATTTTAACTCAATTTTACTAGAATTCTTTATCGACGGAAGTTTGATTTTAAACAATGTGCACCGATTTTAGCTTATTCTTAAATCTTGCAGAACGCTACCTCGACGGGATCGTAAATTTTGGTAGCATGCACTAATTATGCATTTTGGTTTAATTCTTCGCCAAATGCTCACTTAATTGCACGTTTATGCACTTTACTTTCAGGTGATTTTTTCTTTTCATTAAATTTCTTATTCTAAATGATCGAAAATTGCGTATACGGGAATTTGCTCAATTCTAAGTGACATTCGTTTTTCTAATTTGGTGATTTTCCGCATTTTACTTTTGCATGGTCGATTTCTTTTTCTTTACAGCCTTCCTCGTGAGAATTTACACTTTCCCTAACTCTACCCTAGGTCCAAGATTACTTGTAAGTCCGAGGATTAAGGAAACTTCGGACTTACCTTTTCTCCTTCAAGGGGGGGGGGGGGGGTGTTTTACTTGAGATGTTTTACCAGGACGGCTGGATGATGGTGGTTGAATTTCGATAATTTTACCGCTGTACCGATGTTTACTGCTGAGTATGGTTCGTCTGGGCGTTGGCTAGGCCTATGGGCCAAATTTGCCGAGCGATTCCCGGACTTTCCCCTGGTACTACGCTTCCCCGAGACTAGCAGGTGTTGATGACACTAATGACGTCTTGGTCTCGGTGGAAGCGCGTATTCTCGGCGGTGTCTCGGTGGTCTGAATAACTCCTGGGCCGGCGATTCCGGTTCTTAACACTGGGAGGCTATAACAAAAATGGAACACGATAAGGGTCTTGTGGCACTAAACTTCCACTTCGTTCACATGGTATACGATCTTACCTCCTACGTCCTTGTTTCTGGTTGGGGATGGAATTGAGGTATTGTCTTGTCTCGTTGGAGACAGAAACGAAGTGTTACGCTGATTCCTAGCAATTTGATGGATTTTAGACGTTAAATTATGTCACTACCGCTGACTTGCGTTCTAAATTTTAATTAATTAATTTCACCACTTTAAAAATTTCCACTACTCCACTTGAATTGGAGACTGCTGTCGACCGTTTGGTTTAATTTCACAATTATCAATGACAGACAGATGTAAATTTTCGCAGCAGCTAAGCGATCGTTGTCCGTTCCCTGCAAACATTTTCTATCGCTTTCTTAACTAAAGCGTCACGCCAAGAAGTTGGAAGTTATCGTAAAAACTCTCGCTTTCCATCGGAAATAGTGTCTCATGTCGGGAAAAAACGTGCCACTACGCGATACATGCACAAGCGTGACTATAAAGTGTCGCCTAGAAGTGTCTATTTAGTGACTGCACAAGCATGACTATAAAGCGTCGTCTAGAAGTGTCTATTTAGTGACTGCACAAGCATGACTATTAAGTGTCGCCTAGAAGTGTCTATTTAGTGACTGCACAAGCATGACTATTAAGTGTCGCCTAGAAGTGTCTATTTAGTGACTGCACAAGCATGACTATTAAGTGTCGCCTAGAAGTGTCTATTTAGTGAATTGTTGAAGTATCTATTACGTCATTATTTAGTGACTACAAAGTGATCCATTGGTGAAAAATGTAGAAACTACCTGTACAAAATATTTATTAAAAATAATTTTCGTATTCATATAACTTATGAATTGTTATAAGTCTTTCATAAGTTATATGAATACATGCCAATATTTTTACATTCAATTCATTTATTAACGAAAAAAAAAATAATTCATAAGATTTTACTGCATTTTCATAAAAAAAACAAAAAAAAATTAAATTTCATATGAATACATTATATTAAAATTTTCGCTGCCGTTTGTTTACGCGATCTTTGGCGTGTAAAAAATGTTGTTGGCAGACTCTATTAACGTCAAAAACCGATGCGGTCCTAAATTTCAAGAGGCATATATCTGTGGAAGAAAGGATAATAATTGTTTGTTTATAAGAATTTTGCATACTTGATACTGATAATGAACTAAACCTTTTATTATATTAAAAGCTTTAAACTGCTGTATGCTCGGCTTGTCGGATGTTCCACGCCAAGTTAATTCTATAGCCAGTTCATCACTGATGATTGTTTTTATTGCCATTTTCATAAATGATGGCATGTCATTTCCACCAATTCTCTGTATAATATGTTTCTAAATAATATAATGTAACCAAGTTATTGGAGCATATACATACGATAACAGAAAATATTTTACGTACCAGTTGAGTTTGCATGGCATCCTCTTCTGCAATCTTTGTATCGAACTCTCTAAGTTGCACGAGAGAAAGGAGTGGCAGCTGTGGTAATAGAATAGAATCAACTTCATTTAAGGACTGAGAGTTTAGTTTCCGAACTTCTTTTCGAAGGCCTATGACCTCCTCCGTCAAAGATGAAATAAGTTTTTGTGTTGCTTCATCCCTCTTCTTTAGCTCCAACTTAAGAGAATGGATTTCATTAAGTAAAGCAGAATTGGCGTATTCTTCATAGGCAATATTAGTTTCGTTCGCTATATTAGCATTAAAAGATAAACAGATTAGGAGATGCATGTGCAACGATGTGTTTTCAAAATACCATTATTTAATGTGTGTAAATTGACATAATTAACCTGCTCTCTCCTCTGATGCTGGCTGGAACTGCAATGTATATCGTCTATAAACAAGTAAATATTTTTTACTGTATTCAATAATAACATTTTTTAATATTTACCAGAGTTGTAAGACGCCATTATAAAATTAAAGGAAATAATGCAATTGGTGAATTTTCTTTAGTTTTTAATATTATTATTTTTGTTTTAATATCCGTAATTTGGAAAGAAATTTCTTTTTGCACGATAAGCTTATCTACTTGGTAAATTTGCAAATTGTTAGAGCTGAGAGGTTCATAGAATAATGGATTTATATTTTCAAGAACTTTGCCTTTGAAACTGGGCAAGTTATTTATGTTTAATATTTGTTCAATTTTTACAATATCATTCCCGACGAAGCAAAAATTATCTGGCTCATATATAGAATATTTAAAATCGCTACTTTTGACATAAAAATACGAATCGCGATCGGTGCAAGATCTTTTACGGCTAAAAGTTATTTCTTGATTTATTTTACTTCGACTTAGCAATAAACTTTTTTCTACCTGTCTATTATATAGTTGAGAAGACACATTATTACTTTTCCTAATTTCCTTTTTTATTTTTTGAAGTTGATTTTCAAATCTGAATGCGCTAATACTTTCTAAGCTTCCAAATTTTTGTGCGTCAACATGTAAGTGCAGCAGATAATGAAAATTGCAAGTCAAAAATGACTTATCGTACAAACGCGGAACATCACTAACAAAACTTATAAGTAAATTGTTGGCAAAAGCGTTATTAGTTATACAATTTTCGTTCTCTAAAAGTATTCGTATTGCAATTGAAAGTTTAAGAAAATGAATATACCTTTCTTGTGATAAAACAGTCTTTAAAATAAATGGCCCATAATATAAAAGGAAATGACGGAGTTCTGTCGCTTTCCATCTTTCGAGATCGTCTAATGAACGCGGCTTTCTTGCAAATTCGTTAGGAACACAGTTTTTAAGATTTAGTAACTGACTAGATATATTGGAAATTTGCCAAGATGATAGAGAAAAATGTTCTCCCTTTTTCCTCGCCCAAGCTTTCAAAAGTGTTCTCATTACTCCGAGACAAACAATATGCATATAGTCCAGTCCAACTTGGAATACCATATCAATCGGAAGTTTTTCTATAACTATAGAATTCTGTTGATTATGGTGCTGTGGTTGAGATCGGTTTCTAAAAGATATATCATCCCGCAACAAGGAAAAGTCAAAACTGGGAAACACAACACGATTTTTAAACATCTCGCCTTTTTGTAAGCAACGTGTGCAAGAGAAATAACCGCTATGACCCTTTATTCCCAATACAAATGCTCTTGCTGGTGCATCCATTATAAAACAGCGGATTTTTAATGTAAACAATTTATTTTTAATTTGAAACCCATTTTGGATAAGATTGTACATTTCATCAACAAATTCGGACAGATACTCATTGCAATCTTTTGGCTTGGTATAACCTTCAAACACGCCGACTAAAAGTACTTCAGAATAGCCAGGAACATTGCAAAGAATTGGCCACACTTGTTTATTTGAACTTTTACACAATGGCAGGCCATCAATATTGAAATCAAGTTCAATAACCTCCGACTCATATTTATTTGCAATTAAAAAGTCGGTAAGTGCGTCTTTTAGGCCATAATGACTATAAGAACCGTCGCCCATCGCACGGGACACAGATTCTTTTGGAGTTTTTTTTAAAGTTCGACAGTCTTTGGGTACACACATGTTATTGTCTCTCATAATTCCCAACAATTCATTTAGAGCACCATTGCATATATTGTTTTTAATGGCCCATTTTCTTAAATCTTCCACAAAAACTACGCTTACATCACGATCATTATCTACGTCACTTACATCGTCAATATCACTTTCACCTGTACTATTCACTGGACTATTACTACTTAAATTTTCTGACAAAAGACAACTTTCCCTAATATTTTCTTCAACATTACATTTTTCCGCGCTTTCAAATTCACATTTATCGACATTATCTTTTTTTTCTTTTTTTGCCGCATTTGAATTACCGAAAGATGAACTTTGAAATATGTTTTCCATCATTCTGGCAGCCTCTCGCTTATTTCGCATTTTAACAGCCTTTTCCGAAGTGGAACTCATTTTTGCTTTGACGGATTTAATTGCACAACACAAAGTAAATGCTAATAGCAACGCAAAATTTTATTTTATTAAATTACCAAAAATTTCACTCTCAACTCTAGCACTTCACACCACAAATTATTAGCTACTGACCACCACAATGTTCTTTATTCCCTTTATTCCCTTTGTTTTCATTCTTTTTATTTTCATATTCCATTCTTTTTGTTTTCGGTTTGACCAGCACAGCACAATGTTCTTTATTCTCTTTGTTTTCATTTTTTTCGGTTTGCCAGTTGTTTAAGCGATTGTCATGTAAATTGTTGTTGTCAAATTTGTTTCCATCTGCACACGAACTTCTAGAAGTGACTAAGAAGTGACGTCTTAAAATGGAAGATAGATACACACTTCCATTTGTTTGCAGGGTTATCCCACATTCCAGTGTCTGCATGTATGTGTGCGTGTGTATATGTTTACTCGTCGCTTTAAGGGTGATGCGTAAACGTTTGATTGTAAGTTTTGTTGTTATGTGTAAACGTTTACTTGTGCGTATGGGTGTCGTGTGCAAAACGTTTACACCCAGCGGACCAAAACTTCGTATACGATATCGCATACGAGAGTTACGCGAAACTTTTGCGGGTAAAACTCTCGAAAACAGATCCGAAAACGATCGGAAAATGAATCATCAGTCGCTCAGTTTGTGGCAGTAAAAGTTTCGTTTACGATGTCTTGCAAGAGATTCGTTTGCGAGACTTTTGCAATATCTTTTGCGAGAACAACACGAAAAATAAAACAAATGCAATTGCGTGTGTGCCTCTGTTTGGCGCACGACACAACTACAACAATGTTTCTCTCTCTTTTCTCGTCCGTTTAGCACCCGTTTTTAAACCAGTTTGAGAACATTTGGGCGAGTTTAATTTCTCCCACGGTTTTGGTCCGGTAAATACTCGTTTCTGAGCCCGTTTGCGAGCATTTAGCGTAACACTCGCTAAGGCTCGGTGTTTTGCCCGCTGGGCAAGTACATGTTGGGGTGGGGTGCAAAACAAACAGTTTCTTAGACAAAAACTGGTTTGGGCACATTCCACAAATTCCATTACACATGATGCAATAACTGACGGGTAATGCTATTGTCTTAGGTCAGTTTTTGTCGGATAGTTGCCGGATGACTTGGCATGGGAATTTTTGAGTGCCAATATGGGGCCGTCACAGGAGTATTGTGGTATGGGTATGTGGTTGTGCCATTAATGTTTGTGTCTAATGACACTATTGGTACGTCGACATGTCACAGTGGCGGAGTCGCGGTGGTTTAGTCGGGGCGACTACGGTAACTCCTCCCTCCCCAGTGTGAAGTGATGGCCAAAAGGAGGGCATTGATACTGAAGTAAGTATCGGTATCGGTGCAGGAGAATTGTAGACCGTTTCCTTCTTCTTTAGTCCCAGTGAAATAATAATTAACGTGAGAAGTATGCCAACCAAGGAATAGATGCTAATAATATGATTTGATGCAAATTCTTTAAACTCCTGTAGATTATATTGGTTGTGCATATGAGCAGTATTTAATTTGTGTATGTTGAGTTCGTTAATAGTATTGTTAGTCACCAAATAAGTGAGTTCCGGCATAGAGAGGACGATATTATCTGGATCGGTCATATTAGTGTCGTCAAAAATCACGTCATTAATGTTTATAGTGCATCTATTATAACGAATAACTGATGATCCATTTATAATTGATTGATCCGCACACGTTGGTTTGATAAGTAATCCTTTAGCGTTTAGGATGATTATGGTGCGGCTTTCAGGTTCGCAAATTTCTTCTCTGTCTCCTACGTCCTTTGCGTCGCAAATGGAGGTTCCGTTAGTCAGTATATTAAGTAAACAGTTTGATTGTATTGTGTCAGAGTTGTAGCAGTAAAATATACCAAATATGACAGGGCATCTTTGACTTAAAAATCTTAAACTATTTCCGTTATATATATGTAACAAAGTTTGGTATTATTATTCTTTTTGTATAATTCAGAGGTGTAGCGATTTCATGTGCGAAGGTTAATATATTCGGTTATAATATTGGAATCTGAATGTCGAAGACAATTTGGGTATTATTCTAGAATGCTTGGAGTTTTAATAGGCTATATACATGTTCTTCGGAAGCAAGGGTAATGTTTTGTTTCAGTAGGATGTCCGTAACTGTCAGCATATTTTCTTCTCCTATAATAGATCTAGGAATAATATTCAATCTTGCTAAAAGAAGACAGTTGTCGATGTCATCTAACTTATCATAAATTACATCCATATTATAGCTGACTCTGTTAATGTACTGTAAAGTTTGGAAATTCCGGTTTTCACTCTGAATTTCTTTATTAATAACGTTCCGTGTCTCGTCCAAAAACTTATTTATTGTCTCTTGTTCCTCACTAATATACCCTACGATTGACTGTTCGTCTTTCCTGATGGTCTGTAACTCTTCTTTTATCCGTTTTTCATCGTTTGCATCCATGTTACCTGTTATTGCTTTTACAACACTACCTAAGCCATCAATCAAGCCTCTTTTCCTTCTGGTGATTGGTAGTAAGATATTCAGTTTCCGACGTAGTTGGAATAGCTTCGTATTTAGGGTACTAATGGAATCTCCGAAAATGGAATCTATGTTCGTTTCCAATGACTTCAAAGTGTTTTCGAATTGTCCGACACACTTACTGTACTCCTCTAAATCTATCACGTGAAGCATGTTGTTGTATGAAACTATCGACCTCGCTTGTCCAATATCCAGTTTTAGCAGTGGTTGTTCATGCCGAATGTTCTCAACTATAATCGACTGGCCCATTATTAAATGTAACCTAAAAGAAATTAATTTTGTTCGTCAGTAACCTTTGTTTTGCGTCTAATTTTTCATTTGTGTATCTTTTGACTTCTAGTTGTAACGAATGTTACGCCCTTGTCAGCTTGGACTTTGTGCTTCGAAAACCGAGACGTAATTTTGTTCCTTCTGTTTACTTTCCTAAATACGACCTCGCCTGGTTCTAGTATAACCGGCTTCTGTCTTGATTTATTCAAATTCCTTATCCTGTCTTCTGTCGATTTTGCTACAGTCTCTTTAATTTCTGGGTAAAGTTGTTGTTGAAATTCATTAAGTCTTTGGAGATACTCGTGTTCGTTATTGAACCGGAAAGTCGTATTAAATGTATGAGTCCTTCCACTGAAGAGTTCAAAAGGAGTCAATTTAGTTGTGGAGTGAACATCTACCCAATCGCATTAAATATATTCTAATTTTTTGTCTCCTACTTGAAAGTGTAAGACTTATATTACGTATTCCGTTATAGATAATTTGGTGTGTGCTATTATTCCTTTTCACATTTATTTAGTTTGCGAAGTTAACACTTATTTCTATGTATTTCTTTATAATTTCTTTCTTATAGTTTTCTCTTTCTGATAATAATTGGTGTATGCCATTATTCAGTTTGCGAAGGTGAAGCTAGCGACAGTGATCGAACCTTTAAGTGCCAAGTTATCTTGTATTTGTGTGCTTCTTATATCAGCTTATCAGTTTTGTACATTCGAAGCCTACGTACACAGTGAATACCCGGCATGATAGGCAGCGATATTAGCGATTAATACCACGCAGGTATATTCACACTGTCACGTCTCCCCAGCAAGAATATTCGTACTTGTGGTTTATCGTCCCTTTTTGCCCACACATACAATGAATACCCGGCCCCGTACGAAGCGGTCGGCTGCGATATTATCGATTAATATCTCGCAGGTATATCAAGACTGTTGTGTCTCCCCAGCATGATTTTATACATGTATTTGTAGTTTATCCTTTCTTGCCTACACACACAATGAATACCCGGCCCCGTACGAAGCGGTCGGCAGCGATATTAACGATTAATATCACGCAGGTATATCGACACTGTTGTGTCTCCCCAGCATGATTTTATACATGTATTTGTAGTTTATCCTTTCTTGCCTACACACACAATGAATACCCGGCCCCGTACGAAGCGGTCGGCAGCGATATTAACGATTAATATCACGCAGGTATAACTACACTGTTGTGTCTCCCCAGCAGGATTTTATCACTTCACTTGTTCACTTATATGCTCATAGCACTGCACTTTACTTCACCTTTTCCGCAATAGTTCTTAGTGATACATAGTTAGCTTACTTGTAAATAATAATAATTATGACTGCTCTCATGACGTTCAGCTGCTTGTAGATTGATGATGAAACCTCAGGGTCAGGACGCTCGAGTTATGTTATAGGTTCGAGGCCCGGAGAAAAGAAAACACAAGTATTTGGTTTGATGGTAAGATAAGAACTTATAACATAACTGGCGCAGTCGGTAGGATGATGGTTATGTAAGGTAGGGATGGTTGATGTTTACATGAGTTTATGTATCCTGTTGGTTGTGCGAGGCTGATCTGAAAAAATTTTGGGTGTCGTCAATGTTGGTTGGCTCATCTTCGTAGTTTTTGTTGAGGTCCTGGTAGCCGTTATTGTGGTCAATTGATCTTGGGAATTCCTCGTCGTCGTTGCCATTATGTCTTTCTTGATGACCAAAATTTGGTGTGTCCCCGAAATTATTTGGGTCGTTATTAACATAATCGTCCAATTGTTGATAGTTGCCGGGGTTGCTTATTTCGTTGAAATGAAAGTTTGAGTTGTTAGTAAACCTTGTTTGTTGGCTTGGGCTAGCCTTTATCTGTGGTGTTCTATTGCCCGAGGTACTTGGTAGATTTTGATTTCTAGTGAATGGGTTTTTGGTAAGGTTGTTGCGTTTGTGGGTGGGCACCTCTTGGAGCTGGATATTTGTTGTGGTGTCTATTGAAACTTTGGTTGGTGTTCGCATTCCTGTTCTGGTAGAAACTTGTATTGTATGGTCTGTATTGGGGCTGATTTATAATCCTCGTCATTTGTGGTCCCCTTTGATACGATATGTTCTGCTCTTTAACACAGTGGGATAGTGCCGTGGCTATCGAATCCGGCTGCATCGCCCTGATCCTTGATCCCAATGGTTCGTTTAGTCCACTAAGAAAAGAGTTTAGGCTCATTTCTGTGTAGAGTGAATTTTTAGTGCCAATGACGGTTGCGTTTTTCTCGTGGATCAGTATGTTGTTACAGAGGGAAGACTGTAGTTCTATGATTTCCCTGTAGAAAGGTTCAATAGTTTTGTTCGATTGCTTGACATTGTTCAAGTCCCTAATCAAGGACATTTCGGTCCTTTTATCAGAATAGTGGAGAATGAGGTTGTGTTTGATGTCATCCCAGTTAAGTGGGGTGCCATACATGTTCAAGATTTCGTTCGCTTCCCCCCCAATTTTGTTGCGTATGGCTCTGAGGAGGATTTTGCCATAGGGGGTGTTATCCGTACCATGTATATATAAAAGAATTTCCTCAACATTGTTGAGGAATTCATAAAGTTGTTTAGTGTTCCCATCAAATTTAGGTAGGTCTTTGATCACGTCAGGTATTCTCAACGAATTGAAAATATCGAATTGATCAGTTGTGTTTGTGTTTGTGGTTTGTCCTGATGTATTCATTGTGTCGTGTATTGTGTCAGAACCGTGTTCAGACGTATTTAAGCTATCTTGGCTAACGCTATTGCTTGAATCAATGAATGTCTGATTATCGTTTTCAGGAATAGATTGCAAACTAGTAAATCTTCTGAGGTTGTAAGGGAAGAAACGGAGTTTCGGTTTCGATTCTCTTTTATTTGGCATAAGTTTCTATTATCTTTCCCGTCCCCAACAACGTTCTTAAATTCACTGAGGAACCCAATTGGTTATTAAACTGGCACGGTATTGGTCGAACGGTGTAAGCCTCTACACAGATATTCCCTCTGTGCTCTTGTTGGAAGACTAATGATATACAGTCAATATCTTCGACAAGGATGGACTTACCACTTAGTTCTACTGTATAAGTTAAACAAAGCTCGTACCGATATTCCCTCGATATGCCTTGTTATACCGTACAATTTAAAGCCAGGTGAATTAAAACGTTACCTTCTCTCTTTCGTTTAGATCGATATGCCCTCGATGTACGATTGAGAGGGTTTTTGTGGTACCGATATGCTCTCGATAATGGGGAAAGAAAAGCAATAAGAAACTGTGCACCGTAACTCTTGTTCACATTTAGTAAAGATCACAATTAGAAATGGTTTTATCAAAATTTAATTTTAATTTAATTTATTCGTTCATTTATTTCTGGGCACAAGACTCAAAGTCTTTTATTGCAGCACAGAAATTATAATTGTGAAACATAGTATCAGTACAAATATAATATAATCTAATGGTTTTGATATTTAGCGACATGAAATGAAATTGAAATTGAAAAATTGAAATGAAATTCTCATTCACAATATTACGTTTTACTTTTATTTCTTTTATTTTACTTTCTTATAGTATAATTACAGAAATTTATTTTCTAACATCACAAAGCCACTTACATGTACCCGATCATTAGGAAGAAGATTCTCATGCTGGTGTGTGTGATGATCCTGTTGGGTTTGTTGGTTCCGGTAAATAAAGGGTCAAGACCCACGGTTGTGTTCTGCTGCTGTGTAGTTTTTCCTTTTAAGGTAGTCACTTAGTGTTTTTTTTTTGTGTCTTGTTTGTTCTTAAATTGACATTTGATTAGTTTCACTCAGTTTTTCGGACTAATGATTTATTATTTTAATTATTATTTTCTTTTTAACACAGTCTTTTTTTCTTTTTGTGATGTATATTTTCTATTACTTTCCTTTATAAGAACACTTTAAATAACCGTTTACCGAACTGCCGACTGCGCCAGTTATGTTATAAGTTCTTATCTTGCCATCAAACCAAATACTTGTGTTTTCTTTTCTCCGGGCCTCGAATCTATAACATAACTCTCGTCCAATTCTTATACAGATGATAAAAGGAGATGGATACGGCAACTGCAGTGTATAGATGAAGTCCCAACGCCAGGGGAGCAAAAGTAGGTCCTCCGTGTCAAAGTTAAACGGAGTTTTCCAGGCTGCGCCACTTACGTCCCGGCCGAGACGTCAAAGAAGGAAAGTCAAAGGCTCACGGCCCGAGACGGTACGGTGTGTGTGGTACAATATGCTGGTACTAGATCACAATAAGGGAAACAACACAACTTTTCAGCTTGAGAACAAAACTTGGAATGCATTTATTTGTACACGTCAATTTTATATATGTATAGCTAAAATACAAGTCTCTTACACTATTTGGATAATTTCATGCATGTATGCTTATTGTAAGTAAAATATAGTTCAATACAAAAGGTCTCTTACACTACTTGGTAATTTCATTCATACATTCATATGTTTATAAACGATTGGAAAGAGGTACATACATACAATTGTACTTACGTCTACACTTAACTCCTAAAAGACGAAACGAACAAAGGTTTGTAATTGATTCGAGCAATGCTGACTGTGCGACATACCCGGATGTCCCACTGACGTACTTATGGCTATTGACCTGTTTGGTATGTCGTACTACAATTGGTGTTGCTGACATTACATTATGTTGGGAAAACTGTTCTCAATAGTCATTCTGTGTGCTTGTGAGTTTGTTTAAGTAGTATCATATGTCGTTGATCGTTAAGCGCCGCTTACATGGTGGTCCGTAGGAGTGGAATGGTGTGGTGTGGGGGGTATGTAGTGATACAGAATAAATGGGATCTTATTCTGTTGTCATTCAGTGCCGATTCCGGGGTGGTCTTTAGAAGTGGAGTATTGTGGTATGGGTATGTGATTGTGCCATTAATGTTTGTGTCTAATGACACTATTGGTACGTCGACATGTCACAGTGGCGGAGTCGCGGTGGTTTAGTCGGGGCGACTACGGTAACTCGCTCGTCGAATAGTTGAAAATGCCTTTGGTATATTGGTTTCTCGATTCGGAGTACTACAACGGACAATTGGGCTTTCACCAGAAAAAGTTCAAACAATCGTCCTAGATTGTTGTCATTTACACAATTTCTTGCGAGGAAAAACATCAAATAAGTACTTTCCGCCGAATTCTGTTGATGAAGAACAATTGCAAAATGGAACTATTGTTCCAGGAGCGTGGAGGAATGAATCCGAAATTGCTTTTTTAGAAAAAACTTTGAGTAGAAATTCAACAAATAGCGCAAAAATTGCCAGAGACACATTCTGTGGTTATTTCAACAATGAAGGTCGAGTGTCTTGGCAAAATAAATTTTTAAGTACTTGAACCAACTGATATATGTACATGTTTCAAATACATATCCTCACCTGAAATGCAAAAGGGCGAAACAACACTTCTCACTTTATTTGCCATAGTAGAAGGCCAATATTCTGTATGAACATAGAACTTGGTGCTATTTTGTATTATCAACTAATAACTGGATTTCTAAAACTTTGATTGTTACGCCCTTTTGCATTTCAGGTGACGATATGTAAATTTATTTTTTTTTAAATAGTAAAGCTGAATTGCCGGACCAGGAGCGAGCCAAAAAAAACAAAACAAAAATTAGAGAAAACAGTTTTTAAGCCTCTCCTGTATTGTTATTTAATTATAATAAAATTAAGACAACAAAATTACTCACTTCTGTTTCATTTTCCACAAATATATTGCTTCTTGATGGGCAAGGTTGTTCGCTGTCCCGTAAAAAGTCCATTGCCTCAAAATAATACAGAGTTGGGTCATTTTCGTCGCTAAGTCCAGAGCAACTCCTCTCCAATGCACAAATCCGTTTTAACTCCTTTCGGTAGCCGGTTCGTAGGGTATTAATTTTTTGGGCCACTTCTTTTTTTTGTCGCTTCCGGATATTTTTCTTTATATTTTGCTAGGAGTATTTCGTATTGTTCATTTTTAATATTTCTGTTCCTGTACTCCTTGCCTTTAACGTTCCACAACGCCGGCAGAGAACGATACACTTCTACGAATTCTAAAATGAAATTTTTTTTCCTCCATTTTCCGCTTGTTTTGTCCCATATGTTTTCGCCTTGAGATCAACAGAAAAATGAATCATGTTTGATCAAACGTTCCATTGTGATATACACACATCAAAATTGACGACTCGTTTGAACAAAAATCAAAATGTTTTGATTTTGCTTCAAACATGACGCAGTTGTATACATGTGCCTATTCTCACTAACTCACTCTTAATGTTTGTCAAACAGTTGATGTGTCTATACCCGCTTTAAGGGTGATGCGTAAACGTTTGCTTGTAAGTTTTGGTGTTGTGTGTACCCTGTAGGAAGTCAAACACATTTATAAGTACTTTAAAAGTGGTTTTTTAATAAGCACAACTACTTGCCTAACTACTTATTTTGCTTGTCACCGACTCCTTTTTTTAACATAGGCATGTCATAGGAGCTAAGCAATTGTTCATGTCTGCATGACTTTTGATGTCATTACTAATTGCTTATTTTTCAAGCAAGTAGTATGTAATTAGTATTATATTAATTAGTATGTAATTAATGTTATATTAATTAGTATGTAATTAATGTTATATTAATTAGTATGTAATTAATGTTATATTAATTAGTATGTAATTAATTTTATATTAATTAGTATGTAATTAATATTACATTAATATAATATGTAGTGTATACTAAATTAAAAAGATCAATTTATTTTAAATTCATTATTTAACAGTTTAGTATTATTTTATTTTTCAAAATATGTAGAAACTTTTTTTTATAATATAATAATTAAACAAAATTAAAAAAAAAATAAAATTAAATTCAAAAATATGTGCATAATTAAATGAATATTCAAGTACATTTCACGACTTAAAATATATTAGAAAATCAATAAAAACTTTAATTATATTAGAAAATACTATATTAAATTAAATACGGAAATTATTTTTTTTTCTTCACAACGCTTACGTTGTGAAAATGTCGTTGCTTTATCACAGCTAAGGCATTGCGAAGCTCTTTCTCAGGGTCCTCACAGAGAGGTCTAACCGCATCCATCAATGATTCAAAAAATTTTTCATAATCCTTTAATCTTTTTTTCCCATGAGTGCCACTACAGAATTGTAGTCAACGTTTTAGGTAATTTCCCTTTCAGCGCTAGTTTCATGGCATTTGTCTGGAAAAAAAAATTTTTAAATTGGAACATGATAAAAATACAGAAATAAAAAGAACTTACATAAACTTGCTGATTTTCATCAATTATCTGCTCATTTAGCGCTTCCAACTGCTCCAGGGTGTTTATAGGAAACGCGTTTTTAATAGTCACATTGGCTTTTTCTTGGCGAACAAGGCTCTGGGTAATAACTTTTTGGGCAGACAATGCTGCCATTATGGTTTCGTTTTGTTGCTGTATAATTTCTTTCAGCTCCTTTATTTCGCCTACAAATATATGTAAAGGTTTATATGAAAAACATGATATTTTTGAAGACAAGAAATATTTTCATCTTACATTTCATTTCTGTAAACTTGGCATCCATTTCCTTTATAACGTCACGTGCGCAATGGCAAGGCGCTTTCTCGTAATTTTCCCTTGCGGCGTCTGTTAAAAAACGATACATATAAGTAATGAGGCATATTTTTATAATTGTACAAGATACTTGCCAATAGTGCTTAAATGCGTTTCATGATTGCTAGTAAATAAAAAATAAATTCTTTATATATGACGGAACATAGAACCAGTTTGTGTGGCATGTGTAAGACATTCAGTTTTCGTGAGTTATCTTACAAAACTCAATTGAAATCATCATCGGTGTGGTTTTATTTTCCATCTCATGGTCAAAAGGTTAATGTTGTATTAACGAAAAGGTATTTTTTTTAATAAAATTTACTTTTTTAAGAAAAGTTTTCATATTTAAAAAAATGTAATTGTAATGTAAAATAGGTTTGTTTTGTATAGATTTTAATAGCACCCGTGCAATAATGGAATCAAAACTATTTTTTCCCATCTACTTAGGTAGACCAACGAGCTTGCATTCAATTTTATTTTCCTCAAACAATTCTTCATCACCTAGACAGCTCGGATCAACAACACACGTCCCCAAAATTGAATATGAATCAAATGGCTCATTGAAATAGCTTTCGATTGCTTTAAATTTTTTTCCTACAATAAACCCTACCCCAGTCTCAATAAAACCTGTTATTAAAATAGGAATAAATGGGTGAATGGCACATAAATTATTAGGCGACTTCTTGAAAAAAAAGTAGTGTTTCGTTGAGAGGCTAACTATTTCATCACGTTTTCGATTGAACATTAATTCCTTGTCTTTAATGATCATATTTTCAAATTTCAAATTATTTGATATTTGTTGCAAGATTTTTGATGGTTTTTTTAACATATTTCTTTAAAGTTTGAAGATAGTTTTCAAACGGATATGCTGAAAAATTTGTAAGTGGTCCAAATTTTTGTACGCATTCACTCAAATGCAACAGACCATGTACATTGTAAGTAACGCTATTCGTCCCGAAAATATAAGCAAAATTTTCAACAAAAAGTTCAAACATAACTTGGGCGTTCTGTACAATATTTTGGTATGTCCTAGGGCATGATAGAAATCTGCAAGCTGTCACGCTACAGTACACCATGATAAATGATTCCCATCTCGAATTCTCACCACGAAGACATCGAGTTGGGCGCCAATTATGTCACCATGCACTGGCCAGATTGCTGAGGTTTTTTTTTTCTAACGTCAATTTCCCTACTGTCGCACATCATTAAGCGGCTTGCTTGGTATGCCATGCTTAAGCCTGGGCTGGTAAACTCGCCGGACGGGGGGGATCTTTCCACTTAATGACATCGACACAATCTGACATGGCGAACATCAAGAATACATACCAAGGCTAAAAAAAAACAAACGAACCGAAAGCACACAATATCCTACGACATAATAAAAATAAAAAAAAACGGAGCCCGAACGGATATATCATTAGATGAAAACGAAACAAATGCGATCATTAAACCGAATTAATTAGAAATTGTAATATCCAAAGAAAATGTTTTGCGGGTGTAGGGAAAATAACTTATTTGTCGATATTTTTGCTGACTGGTGATGGTGAAGCCCCCACTGCTTCACCATGACTCTGTTTCTTCTCAGAGTCCCAATATGTGTGTAGCCCAAAAGAAGCTTAACTCCACTTACCCCTCATATTACCAAATTGGCCAACTACTCAGCCATACTAACGACGACCATCGTTCAGATTTTCATTATAAAATTTATTCAGCCTCGTATAAAGGCAACTATTAATCACAATTTCAACTTAAGGTTAATGATGCCCCTAGGGCGAAGTTAAAATAAATTTTCAATAAAGTAACTACGATGTGGGAGCACCTCTTAATGGTGTCCTTAATAAAATTTAACATTATCAATAGTCACATTCAGGGACTAAATACAGAACTTAATTATCTGAACCTTTTGCTATTTGAGAAGATAAACCCTCGTTGGAACGAACCTAAGGTTCTCCGAGGAACCCCATTGTGGGTAATTGACAAAAGCCGATCACAATAAAAGTTATATATGTTGGCCCGAAAATTACTCAGGCTACCCTCGTATAATGTATGTGAGCTGAAAATTAATTAAATATATGTACATGTATCAAATATAAAATGAAATGGCCATTGTTTATAAAAATACAATATAATAATATGATCAAAATTTTAGGTTTTAGTATAATAAAATGTCGGAGGGTTAGTATGTCTGTCCGTACAGCTTCACTATACCATTAGGATAATGGATTCATAGCCGGCGAAAATCTTTCCGTTTATTTTCTCACTTCGCCGTGGTTCTCACAAATTTTCAACAACTTATTCTAATTTGATATAATTTCCTCTATCTCTTCTCATATTCTAGCCTCTATAAGGCTCAAGTTTACAATTTTTAATTCCTTTCAGTTGATTTTATTGCGAACAAAAACGTAATAGGTATTTAACTTCCGACGTCTCAAACTACGGGCACTGATTCTTTTATGCTTTTACTTTGGCCTTTAAAGTCTTTACTATTCGGCAGGGATTAAACGGTGGCCTTAGACCGAAAGATGTGTTGGATAAATTTAGACATTAAATGTCACCACAAAACACACGAAAACTAAATACGGGGAAGAATCTGAAGCCACGTCTATTTTGCCGGAAAATTAAATTGGACTCTACTCCGAAAGGTCTCAGATTATCGTTCAAGGAAGCTAATTTTACAACGGGTATACTTGCCGATTCTCGAAACGGAACTGTTCTTCTGAAATATCGATTCAAAAAGGCGACGTTCTTCACTTTCCGTACTATAATTCAGATTGCACGTTTGCCCTTTTCATTTGCCGGTTATTACGTTTTTCTTCCAATGTCTCACTTATAAATCTCGGTATAATTTTAAATGGGGATTTGCTAAATCGTTCATACAAATTTTCGAATTTTCAAATTTTCACATACTTCACTAAAATTGTTCTTAAATTATGATTTGCCAAGTGCAGCTTGGATTTTCCGATTATTTTTGCACTGAGTCTAATTATATTTCTTCTTTTTTTTTTTTATTTTTAGCACTTAATCTAGGGGATGATAAATTTCATCATTGCCAGTAGTATACTTTTTCTTTTCTTTCCGGATACTTGAAACCTTTGCGGTGGCGTATTCGCCTTTAAATGTTCGCTTTTCAGCCTTATTATGACCTTTCTTTTGATTCCGCAGCGTTGTTAGATGCACTTTGTCAACTTTCTCGATTATAATCTTCTCGAGCTATAACCCTAACTCTGTCGACGGGTACTTGCAAGTCCGGGGGTAATAAAGCATCGGACTTACCTTCTGTCCTTAAGCAGGGTGGATGTTCTTACTTGAGGGGGAACCTTACTGCTGTTGAAAAGCGAGATGCACTGGAGGTTTAAAGATGCCCTTCACCAAAACGCCTGGGATATGGTTATGGCCAGTTTGGGAGGGTTAATTTTCTATGGGCCCGAAAGCCGTTGTTGCCGCAAAGCCGGATTCTGCGCCAGGCACTACGCTTCCCCTACGTTTCGTGTAAACTGATTGGTGTGGGGGAAACGCGTATCCTCGGTGGTTCCTGACCTTGGTCGCGGGAGGATATTGCAACTGCCTGGTGACGCAAAACTATTGGGTACTGTACCCACTCCTATTGCCGGAATACCGAGCAATTAATGGCTAAACGTCGAGAAAGGGAAACACTTTTGTTAAAAAAGTCCTACTCCCGACCTCATCTTCACTCTTTTTATCACTTACCTGGTGATAATTAAATCGCCGTGGAATCCTTGTCCGATCTGGGAATAATTCTCGAGAAATTCCTCGTGGAACACTGAATCCTGTCAACTTCTACCGAATTACTTATCAAAGAATCGCGTTGCTGTACTTCACTTTTATATATTTCCACAACTTTTCACTCACGTTCGTAACTAAACATCCAATCAGTTCGATGATGAAATTATCAATGAGCGATGCAATTGGATTTTGATTTCAACGTGATTGGATTTTGATTTCAACGTGATGTTGCCGGCCGTTATTCTGCATTCTTTTTACGCATGTGTGTGTTAATTGCATCGTAAATTTTCAAGCACGTAATTGTGAGTGACGTGCGCAACAGCAACCGTTGGTTGAGATAATTTGTAGTTTTGCGCACACATTCACACACACTAATGTTGTCGTGTATTACGCATGACATACTGCGAAGTAATTGATGTCATTGTCTTAGGTCAGTTTGTCAGAATGGTAAAGTGGTTGCCAGATGGTGTTGGCATGGCAATTTAGCGCCGGTATGGAGCCGCCACAAAGCACAGTGAAGTAGCAAAAATTCGTAGTATACATCTCCATGCACTCGATCTTTAAGAACAACAATTCCTGTATACAGTAAGAACTGCCTGAACTCAGACGCCTTCCAATGAAATATTTCATCTAATCCTCTGGGAGTATGAGAAAATTCCCCAGGAATATTTTTTTTAAGATCATTCAAATGATCTGAAATTTCATTTTTAATACCTTCACTTATTCTAAAAATACATTTATTTGTAATAATCCGAATAAGAAATTTTCTCATCACTCCCAGGTCAACGAGATGCATGGGATCAAGTGGCACCTGACTTACCATTCCTAAATTAAGTTTTTCAAAAGGACTTTTTTCGTCATAAAATTTTTTTTGATGGTGTCCTAAATATTTTCTGCATGCAAAATCGCTGTCAGAAATAAGCAGCCCTGATTTAGCTGAATAACTTAAAACGCCATCAACTTTTTCTGCAATTTCATTGCATTTTGTGCATCCATGGCGGGAGGTGTGGCCTACGATGCCACACGCGAAAGCTCTTGCCGGCGTATCACAAATTATTGCCCTAATTTTCAATGAAACAGTTTTTTCCCCAAATTTGAGTCCATTTCGCATCAAAATGTCTGCTTCCTGAATAAAGTCATAGAGGAATTCTTCAATATTGCTTGGTATCATTCGGCATAAAAAAAACTCCTACTGGAAATACAGACAAGCTTGTAATATTGACGACCTTCATTAAAATTGGCCACAAATTTACCTTTGAACTTTTGAACAATGGAAGGCCGTCAATATTAATGTCAACCAAAATTTCGTCAAAATCTTTGACTAAATGGGAAACCCTTTCTAATTGTTTGTAAATTCCAAAATGAGTATATAACCCAGGGGGGATTTCCGATATGATTAAACAATCACTTTTTTTGCAAAATGCATTAGCACTTAATGGCACTTCTAAGCCCTCTCCTTTTAAAATAGCTAAGAGTTCATCAAAAGTTTTACGCGATGGCTTATTTCAGTAATACCACTCTCCTAATTGTTCACGTAAGGATTGCTTTTTTTGGTTGAAACTAAAAGAATTAATTCCCATATCATCTTCACAAACAATTTTTTCTGATGCAACTTCTACCACTTCTTCTTCTACTACTTCCATTATTGCAGGAGCACTTTTTCCACAATTCTCTTTTCTTAATTTCTGCACATATTTTTTCTTTTCAGCTTTTAGTTTTCGCATTAAATGCCTTTTACTGTACATTTTCACACTTATTACTATTAAAATTTTCACTTAATTTGTTTTTTCTCCGCGTTTATAATATTTTGGTATTTCTACACTTTATTTGGTTTTTTTTTCGCACTGCTACACTTCTGTTTCCTTTGATTGATATATGACGATTGACTTATGCGGCGCCTCTTTAGTTTTGTTTTCGTTTATCTCTTTCAACATGTTTGCTTTGGTTGACATATCGACCCCTGTGCGCGAAATAATTAAAAACCCTCTCCTGCACAATTTGCTATTTGCATATACGATATTTTCGCGCACAGGGGTCGATATGGCAATTGAATTATGGCACGCGTCTTTTGTTTGGTTGGTATACTCGTGATTTTGTACTAGTATTTAAACCAATTTGTAAGCACTTGCAAGGTACAGTACTTTATAGGTAATGTTTTTTATCAACTGCTTATTTTATTTACTACAGGGTATATTTATATTGTGGAGTAATAGTGACTCGTCAGCATGGTCAACGTCCAGCGCATTCAAGGTCGGTATACCAGTCGCGCTTGCAGTGTCATATACACATGTACTAACATATGGAGTGAATGCACTTGTTGCTTGGTGTTTAGTTTACCACTAGTACACAAGTGCCGCTCATAATATTCTGGGTATTGTAACACGATACCGTTTTATTTATTGAAAGTACTCTACGTTAGGCATTGCTGGAATGGTATTGGTGTTAACGATATTACAGTCATGCTACAACACCCCTCATGTGCAGGTCCTCGATATTTGCCCGTTAAGTGGCAATGATCGCGGAGTTTGACAGCATCATCACTAAAAGACTTTTCACACATATGACATATGGAAGCTAAACCAAAATCGCGATTCTGATCAGTTGTTAACTGATCCATAGGTAGAGGACAAAGAAATACCGTTTCAACATCTTCAGCAAATTGTTCCAATTCTGAAACGAACCATTCAATACAATCCGCACCGCGATAGCTTTTATAGAACGATATCGTGGGGTCATATGCACACTTAACATAATAGCCCACACTATGTGGTATATGCTTTTGATATGTAGTTGTGGTAGACTTCACCTTTTCAGACTTTGACCTCTTTTCAGAAGTTGATTCAGCTAAAACACATTCCAAATCAGCATACACTACAAATGGGGCCGATACCTTATTTTTATAATTCTTAAAAGTTAGAATTTTTTCTGCATCTGTGGGCATACGGATCTTGTATCTCCATGTATCTCCAACTTTGCTGCTGAATGGTAGTAGTGCAGGCAGCGGTCGCAGAAATATTTGAAACCATTATGGTGTGAGACTTGTGATGAGAGCAGTCTGGACAGATTTTTGATCCACACGTAGTGATATTTGATAGGTTCAACATCATCCAAATCGTCACCTTTTTCTTCATTATCCTCCGCCGGATATACATCCTGTATCATGAGGAGGTTTACATGCTGCTCCTTCTTATCTTTTGTCAGATAGGTGGGTAGCACAGAATAAGTGGGCAATCCCGTATAACTGTTTATGTTTTTTGTAGAACATACACGTTTACGGTCGTATTGTTCTGCTTCTCAAAGCGGGGGATCTGGCGTATGATCATTGGAAATTGAATATTTTTTAAATTCGAGTTTCCTTTGTAGTCTGGATATGACGATGTGCGGTCCGAGTTGGCTTCAGCTGGGTGGAGGGCGGATATCATTGCCCAAGCAAAGCAGGCATTGTCATCATTCTTAACATTAACACAAGCCTTTTTTGATTCAATCTGCTTAGGCAGCGGCACGTATGAGGAGCCGAGCTGTGGTGTAAATTTATTAATATTGATAGCCAAGTTTATAATGGCAGGCAACGCCCAATCACCGTCACGCTCTTGAAACTCCTCGAGCTTCTTTAAGATTTCATCTTGAACGTGCTCTTTAAACCAAGCATCGAGTTCCGTTTCACGGTAAATGGGCACGTTTTTTGTGTTCATGAACTTCTCCTCATGAAGCTCATCTCCACCCTTGATTACGTGGAACTCCCCACAAAACACCGCATTCACTTTGAGAGCTAGCTCATCACACAAGGCTTTTTTTTATTTTTCTCTGGACGACTTCACCGCAGTCTTCTAGGAAATTCTTCGGGTCTTTGTGCTTCAAGTTCATGATGAGTCCCGTTCTTAAGCTATAAATATTCGTTATTGTAATCATAATCACAATATTTATAATAAATGTTTAAAATTAAAAACTTACCGCCCACCAAACGCCGATTCTGCATCAACCCATTTAATTCGAGTAGATAGCCAGCTTTCCCTACCGCTAGTTTGGGAAAGTCCTGCTCCTACGGTCCTACGGAGATCCTTCAACTGCTCTTTATAGCCTTTGACAATGGCCATTTGGTTCAGGATACCCTGCTTAGCACCATTAGTCTTCGCTCTACGTAAACGGCTACTCCTTAGTGTGCATAATGCCTTAGAACATGTTGCGATAGCTTCAGCAACCAACTCACAATTTTTTTGAGCATTTTCAAATGCTGATTTTACATTTTGCATAATCTGCGGCATATTATTCTGAAATTTAGTTTTAAATTTATGAGAAGCACTCTATCATAAATGTTGATAGTAAGAAGATTCTGATTCGTTAGTTGTTAGAATATATATTTGTAATAGAAAATCTTCAGACCTTACAGAAGTGTATCTTCGGTTTTTTTTCCTGAAGTACATCCACAGCCGAAGTACATCTTCGTGTTTTCCGAAGTACATCTTCGGGTTTTTTCGAAGTACATCTTCGGGGTTTTCCGAAGTATATCTTCAGCCGAAGTACATGTTCGGGTATTTTTGAAGCTTGTCTATGAAGGAAAGCGATCTAAATTTATACCTTTAATAATTTTGAA
The DNA here is from genome assembly GCA_963931995.1 of Phaonia tiefii. Lineage (NCBI taxonomy): Eukaryota > Metazoa > Arthropoda > Insecta > Diptera > Muscidae > Phaonia > Phaonia tiefii. The sequence goes on from OZ008370.1 coordinate 22,974,674, forward strand.
CGCACTTAAAAACACTTGGAATAAATACAATTTATGCCTTTAATGCACCAGTACACTATGCGCATGTACCATTTATTTGAGCGGGGGTTGATTTTGTACAATTCAAGTATCATGTCCGCAAGATCAACCCCTCCCATGTGCTTGTTGTAGCATTCTACTATACCTGGACGAGGTATAGTTATAAACTCCTTCTCTTTGCGGCACCATCTCTTGCATTCACTCATGGGGCCCTTACCTGCATAGTTTGAAACCAGTTGTACACTCTTATTATCGTACCAACGACAAGCAATCAAGTTGTGCGTTGCTTCATATTTGAAATCGCTTGATCCTCGTCCTCGTTTTTTAAGTTCCTTCTCACTACTTAGAGTACAATTTTTCAATCGGTTGCTTCTAATTGTACCAACGGCTAATATGCCTTTTTCTTTCAGAGCAATCATCAAAAAACAGTTTGAAATTTTGGTTTACTGGAATATTGGATGATAAAAATAGCACAATGTCTGATGAGATTCCCAAGCCATAAGACTTGCACGTTCCTTCTCCAATGTAGAGAGTAAAATCATAAAAAATCCCAGATACACCAGCTCTAGTGACCATCTTGAAACCCCATTTGTGGGGCTTCATTGGAAGATATTGTTTCAAACTATGTTGACCTAAGAAAAGAATGTATTACTGTATTATTCAGAAATGTCATAAGTTAGTATTATGAGACTTGAAAGTCCACTAAGGAGCAGGAAGAAGAGGTCGTATTATTCCACACACACACAACAATGAAAATGCCGACATGGCATCACATTCGGTAACCTCAAGCTCCTCCGTCTGCTATTCCAAAAGGTTGCAAGGTTATGTATCGATTCCCAGAGCGCTCGGTATGCCATGCGGATGCTGGGCTTGTAACTCGCCGGACGGGGGGATCTTCCTGGTGAAACGACACGGAACAGACGGACTAGACACTAAATACATACCGAGTCTTACACGCAAGCAAAATAAACGGTCTTTGGACATAAACAAAAAGAAAAGAAGGGCCCGAATAATTGTCAACTTCACAACAACAAATCGTTTTAGCTAAACGAAACTAAACACATACACGAATTGCAATGAGCTCTCGATGAACAAATC